>CM060928.1:819987741-821237741 GCA_030765085.1 Allium cepa
TTTCTCTTCCAATGCTTTAACTAAGTCTTAACTATAGTTGCTTAATGGATCGTCACACTATGTTGTAACTATAATCAAAGTGTAGTATCCACATTAAAGTTCAATAGTATTCTATAGTCCAGAGAACTTGTAATATCGTCACTTCGAGATTTCCTATTTAACCTTAGTTATTATTAACAAATAGGAAACTCTCTAGTGGGTCATTATATAATTATCAATACGTAACCCCTTGGGGCCTCCCAATAGCCTTAATAATACACTACCCAAAATTTGGAGAGCGTTGCATACTCTGAACTCAACGGATGTATCGATATCCTTTTTTGAAACATCTTGACTGGAATATTTAAAATAAAATGTTATTTTATATATTATCGCTAGTTACTCATGATTTCAAATATTTTCAACTATAACAACATCATTTAAGGATTATCTTATTTATATACTTTTAATGAATTAATTATATCAATATATAACAAATATATAATAGAAATCAAAAACCTTTTGGTCACAATAAGGAATTTTCTAAGCACGACCAAGCTCTTACTTCTCCTTCTATGGTTGAAACCTCTCAACCTATCTTTGTCAAAGTTCCTCTTCCTTGATTCCGTCGGAAAGTAGGTTCCGAAGCCTATTTGTGCTTCTTTTATACTTAAAGTGCGTGCTGATGATGCCATCCCCCTTTTAGGCTCTACTACTATTATATCCCCTTTTAAGATCACTGCCCCCTAACACGTAATTTAGTTGTTAACACTTTGTTTGTTCTAAATCTGAATCCTTCCTCATATGCCTTTTAGTTCAAGTGAGCAAGCTTGGATCCATGAAAATTCTAAAACGTGATACGATCTGGTTACGATACCTTTTATAAGTACGTAGGCGATGATGGAGAGATTAAACTCTATATTATCATGCAATGGACGATTATTTGTCGGTTATGTTCTCGGTGAACTTAGGGATAGGGATAAGACTATTTTGGTGGATGCCTCTTGGGATTGTAGATTTCTATATAGCTCTAATTTGGTTGATTATGGTTCATCCTTAGTTGTAATGTTCTCAGGCTACTATTATGTTATTAGGCCTAATTCTTTGGATGAAGGTAGTGGATCCTCTTCTTCAAAGGATTCTAGTCTGTTTTAGTTAGTTTTTGGTCTTTACGTTCCATTTTTCATTATTCTATAGTTGTTTTGGCGCATGTGATGAACACCTGTTTAAATTTCATTCATAAAAGTGGACGATTCACTATAAAGCCAGCTAGCCTTGCTAAAAAGTGAATCAAATGCCTTTATTATGAAAAAGATGGATCATAGGGTTAGATGTATGTAACACTTTACATAACTTCCCCTAACGAATACCCTTAAATCTATCAATCTCTCCCATGCGTTAGGTGTTAATTATGGAATCTTATTTCAATTCCTCCGAGGAAACTGATCGAGTTATTCCTTAGTGAACAGATAAACTATATTATTTTGTTATCTACTATGTCAATCAACTCTCTTGACATTGACAAACTGCAATAACCCATACCTTCATGGACCTAATTTTGATAAAAATCGAAACCCAAGCCCATCAAATCATGTATCATTGGATTTGATACCTACAAATAAGCATATGAATTATTAGAGATTGATAGAAATCTAAACTCACAGCAGAAACAATAATAGGATAAGAACACTTAATATGACTACTACACTGGAAGTAATGGTATTCCTTGGATAGAAGATTATCACATTTGCATCGAGCATGAGAGAAAGAAGACTTCTCCAACAAAAAAGCACATCCATCTCTAGTAACATGTTCCCCTAAATTTTATCATGTGGGTTTTAATGAGGTGGGAGTCAGAACAACATTCTGGTGACTGAAAATATAAACTGTCCGTAACATGAACTTGTATTGATTGGTTTCCATTTAATTATTATTTCCATTAAGGTTAGTAATTCTAATCTAACCTGGCACTGTACACACGATTACATTCTTACCCCATCCGAAGGTACAAAATACTAATGGAGCATTATCAACCGTTTGATACTTTCAAACCCATTTGCCACTGAATACATCTAAATATAAAGCGGATTTAAAAGGAAAAATAGGCAGACTATGCTATTTAAGACATTAATCAAGGTAGACTTCGTTTTTAAGACCTATTCTCAAGGTGGTTTCTTAACAATGTTGTCAATAGTTAGTGGGTCCTAGCTACAAGTTCTCTAACCACTATTTAAGGCTTCCGACATTTAATGTCCAAATATTACCGCATCTATCATTGATATAATCATAGCTATATAATCAACAATACCCAAGCCACATAATACATTTTATCAGAAAATAAGCAGACTTTGGCCATTTAAGACCTTAATTAAGGCAGAACCCATCATTTAAGACCTATCCTCAAGGCGTGCTCCTAAATGGTACTGTTGTTATTACGGATTTAGCAATGTGAGAGACTGTACCCAAGCCACTAAATACTTCCAAGTGGAAAATAGGCAGACTTTGGTCATTTAAGACCTTAATTAAGGTAGACCACATTATTTGAAACCTATTTCCAAAAGCGTGCTCCTCAGTGGTACAATATAGTTGTCATTGCTTGGAAATCTCATTGGTTTACTTAATACTTCTTTTATAGGAAAAAGGAGGACCATATATTCAGTTAAGACCCTAACCCTGAAGCGAACCCTTCCCAAGATATGCACTATCACTCCTTAATTATAAATATGACATCTCATTAGGTTACTTCTTTCGGTAGGGAGGTGAACCCTTTGGCCATTTAAGACCTCAACATTAAAGTAAACACTTTTTAAAGACATCCTTATTTATTTACTTGGAATCTCATTGGGCTACTTAATACTTCCACCTAGCAAGAAACCTACCCAACTCACTCGCATCATGTTACTTTTTTCATTTCAGGGGGGCCTCATGTGTTTTCACAGTCTTTTGACTTGTTTTGATGGCCGGTTATTCATGACTTGGTTTGTTCTACAGTTCACAAGAGTTAACTCGTTAATACTTGAGATAGTCATCCAAGACAAGTCATCAAATATAAGTTGTCGAAGACAAGTCGTTGGAGTTAAGTCATCGAAAATAAGCCGTCGATAATAAATCATCGGTGGTAACTCGTCGATGATAACTCATCAATTATAGCTTGTCGGTTGTAACTCGTCAATTATAACTCACTCATGGTAAGTCAACTGTAACTCGTTGGTCATAACTTGTCAGTGATAAGTCGTCGGTTATAACTCGTTGGTTATAACACGTCCTTGATAACTCATCGGTGATAGGTCAACGGCTATAACTTGTCGGTTATAACTCGTCAACGACTTAACCCCCTAGCCTAATTTTGGATGAAATTTTCTCGAGCTATTTCCTTAGTCCATTTGTGTGTGCCTGCGAAGTTTCAAGTCATTTCATCTTCATCACGAAGTCGATGAAAATTATAAGCTTTGGGTTAGGGTTGACCAGACTTGGAGTTTGATCTAAAGTTTTGTGTGTTTGAGCTGAGTTCTACTCTATAATGATTGCTTAGAGTCTAATCTGAGATTTTTTTATTCGGGTCCGAGAAAAACAAATCGCCACCGAGTTACTACTTTTACTTTGACTCGAATATATTGTTATTCAGACCTGAGTTATATTTGGTTACTTTTGCTTGGATTTGGACATAAGAGTTATATGGGTCGAACCTAAGAAAAATAGGTCAGCACCGAGTTATCCCTATATCTCTGTACTGAGCTATTTTTCTTGGAGTCCAATTTGAGACTATTGTGAGTCGGACCCAACTAAAATCACATCTCTTGATAAAATATACCATAAAGTAAACATAACCGGTCCATATCAAAATATGTGATCCCAAATACAATCCCTCCCATCGGCCAACAATCGATAAACATACTCTAGATTTGGAGTGATAATATCTGTCGTGGGTTAGAAAACCCTAACCTATGCTCTTATTTTGTTTTTAGCCATTTACAATGTTGAGGTCACGTTCGACATCTTTCACACGAGTCTTCATCACTCGAACAAAACATGAATCCTTGATCCTCACATCTCGATGAGATCATGAAACCACATATGGATTCTCATATCTCAACGATCTTGGAATCACATATAGATTCCTACATATTGAATAAATCACGAACAACTACATATATTCGAGCATCTTAAACAGATCTCAAATCTCCACACAGATTCTTGCATCTTAAATGGATCCACTTCTAGGCGATAGAACATGTATCTCATCCGTGAAGTGGTTTTTCGTAAGTAAAACACTTACTGATCCTGATAACTTCAAGGCTGAATCGATGAATTTGGTCATTCAATGAAAATGAGAACGATCGCATATGGAAATCAAGTCTCGTATGCTTATCACATTTTCAATATTTTCCTCTCACCCTATCTCTTGATCAAGAATGAAGCCGATAGGTTAGAGCTCTATTGCTCATATCCCTACATGAACATCAGTCTTAATTCCAATAGATAGACAAGCCTACTTCATCAGCTTTTAGTGCTAAGTAACGAATAAACGTTTTCCATAAACGAGGAAACAAATAAAGCACAATCAAGTCATAAAAGCACAATCAAATCATAAAGCGACTTCTAATCCCTTTTTCTAAATAACTTTTATTAATTAAAACCTCTTTTACTAGTAAAATTTCTATTATCTAATAAAACATTGTTAATTAATTTCTGCTATTCGTTTGTACTGTTTCAATACTTCAAAAAGTATTCATATAATTATCTCAAATTATATAAGTATATTAACAAATCATTGAAAAGATTTCCTACTTTAATATTTCCTCCAAAATATCAATTTTAAGGATTCAAGTGTGTTCACAAATCCATTTAAAAAGTTTAGGACTAATGTTACTCAAACATTGTCATAGCAAACCCAAAACCAATTCGCTTATGCTTATCTTTAAAACATTATCTTAAAGATCTACTTACATTCATGAGTGTGATCGAAGTGGGTTAAAGATGAATGTTATTAAAACATTATCACAATAAACCCAAAGCCAATTTACTTATGCTTATCTTTAAAACATTATCTTAAAGATCTAAGTTAATATCTGGTTAAGTTCGATAGTCAAATAATCAATTATCTAGTTAAAAAATTGCTTATACATGTTCGTGTACATAACTCGTTTTCGACATTCTCGACTTAACTATTCCTCATTTAAGAGGGAAACGAGGTAGGTTAGAGCTCTATTGCTCCATGTATACCAAGTGTAACGACCCGCCCATTCAACCCTAAATGTCGACACTAATACATTTACGATATTCTTATGTCAGGCATCCAAGTACTGGAATGACGAATTATTAGAGTGAAATAAAAAGAAAATGAAATTGTACAAGAATGAAGGAACAATATCAAAAACGCATAGTGGAACGATAATATATAACATCAAAGGAACAATACAAAGGATTACTCCAATATAGAAATCTAGGAATTACAAACCTAAGTACCATTATTGTCCTGGACAGTTATAACAACCCGTCCTCACAAATGCTGATATGTATAGTATATTAATGAAGTGGAAATAAGAATACTATAGTAGGTGAAACATCCAGCTCGCCTACTTGAGCTCTAAAGAACATCAATGAAAACCTTCCTTTCTCAGACTACTCGAAAGAGCATGCAAGGAATTTAGGGAAAACAAAAACCAAGCGTCAGATATAAGTCTGGTATGAGAAACTCAAGAAATATGCATCAAACATGTAATAATATTTTTGATATCTCAAGGAATGCCATAACAGTTGTCCCCACGTAAGAACCACCATCTAATAAGTACATGAGGTGATATAATAAATAATATCTAGGGTGTAGAATATACATATTATAACACAGCTGGAATGGGAAAGGTCACATTGGTTACATCAACAATATATAAGAGGTTACAATCAAAATCGCGAAGTAACGTTTGCATAATGGATTTTCCATGGAGATCCCTTCGGTCAAGCCGAAATTCAATCTTCCACACAAGGGTCAGAAACTACCTCCAAGCATCATATATTTCTAGATAGAACATACCATAAGGTAAACATAACCGATTCACCTTTAAATACGTGATCCCAAATAAAACCAGTCCGACGTGTAATATCCATAAGCATACTCTAGATCTGGAGCGATAATATCCTACCTTGGGCTAGCAAAACCCTAAATTATGCTCCTACTCTATTTTTATCCATTTTCGATATCGAGGTCATGTTCGGTATCTTTCATACAAGTCTTCATCACTCAAGTAGAACACGAATCCAAAATTGGATTCTCACATCTCAAATAAATCTCGAAACCACAACTGGATTTTCGTGTCTTAATATATCTTGGAATCAAAAATGGATTCCCACATCTTGAATAGGTCACAAACTACATGTGTTCGAGCACCTTAAACATGTCTTGAATCTCCATATAGATTCATGCATCTCGAACAAATCCACTTCCAAGACAAATAACACGAATATCATCCTTAAAGTGGTTTTCAAGAAGTTAAACAATACCGGTCCCGGTCTCTCCAAAACAAAATCGATGAATTTGGTCATTTAATGATAATGAGAGTGATCGCATATGGAAACGAAGTTTCACATACTTATCACATTTTCCGATATTTTCATCTCACACCATCCCTCGGTCAAGAGTGAAGCCATTATATTAGAGCTCTATTGCTCATATCCATCCACAAACATCAATCTTAATTCCAATAGATAGACAAGCTTACTTCGTCAGTTTTTAGTGCTATGTATACGAATTAATGTTTTCCATAAAAGAGTAAACATACGAAGCATGATCGATCATACAAAGCATGACCAAGCCATATAAGCGACTTATAATCCTATTTTTTGTTTAACTAATCTTTTATTCATTAAAACCACTTTTATTAGTAAAAATTCTTTTATCTAATAAAACATTGTTCATGAATTCCTACTATGCATTTGTAATCTTTCAATACTTCAAAAAGTATTCATATACCTATCTCAAATGGTACATATATAGTCACAAATTATTAATAAGATTTTTTTACTTAAAACCTTTACTCTCTTTATATTTCAAAAAGTACTCATACATTTATTGCAAATGATTTAAGTATATCTGCAAATCATTAATAAGATTCCTTACTTTAAACATTTACTATTTTTATACTTCAAAAACTATTTATATACTTATCCCAATTGGTATAAGCATATTCATAAATCGTTAACAAGATTTCTTACTTTAAACCTTTACTTTCTCAATCGTCAAAATATCCATTTTCACGACCTAAGTACTTTCACAAATCCATTCAAAAAGGTTTAAAACTAATGTTATTAAAACAATGTCACAATAGACCCAAAACCATTCCGCTTATGCTTATCTTTAAAATATTCTTTTAAAGATCTATTTACATCCTTAAGCATAATTAAAAAGGGTTAAAGACAAACGTGATTAACATACTGTCACAATAAACCCAAATCATTTTCCTACTTGTTTCTATCTTTAACACTTCCTTTTAAAGATCGAAGACACTGCCACAACAAACCCAAATCATTTTCCTTCTAGTTACTATCTTTAAAACTTCCTTTTAAAGATTTAAGTTAATAATAAGTTAAGTTCGATATTTGATTAATTGATTATCTAGTTAAAACAGTGGCTTATACAAATCAATTTTTTATACTTAACTCATTTCCAACATTTCTGACTTAAATATTCCTCATTCAAGAGGAAAGCTAGATAGTTTAGAGCTTTATTACTCTATCCTTACTAGGCATCAATCTTTAACTCCCAAAAATAAATAAACCTACTTCATCGACTTTTAGAGTTAAGCAAAGTTTATTTAACCTTTTAAACAAGTAAGTAAACAACATAATCAACATGTTTCTAACATTTAAACTTACATTGTTCCTCATTCAAGAGTAAATCCGGGTAAGTTAGGGAACTGGTTGCTCCAAGCCTTGCCTAGACACCTTATCTTGAATCTCACGAACATACAACTTTACTCATAGGCTTATTAGCATTAAGCATAATCAATCACCTTTGTCAAAACATAGATATGTAAAATAATATTAGAAATAGTTGTAAATAGGTTTTAAACATATATGTAAAATATTAGTTGAAAATAACTAATTTAGAAGTTTGATTATAAACATGTTTTACATTTTGCATGCCTTTACTTTCAAAATTCATAAATAATCATGAAGGTCGTATTTAACTTATATTGTTTTTTCATACTCAAATCATTTCATAAGAACTTCTATAAAAAGATTTTATAAATAAAAATATTAGGAACCATTTAAATGACGAAAAACATGTCAAAATGTCGCATTTAAACACTTAAAACAATAAGTGACTACCTACATCATCTATAAATGCTGTTAAAAGTCCATTTTAAAACAACATTGAAAAGCATCATCTTTGAGACAAGTTTTAACCGCTTAAACAAATGATTTACGATTTTGAATTTTTATTGATAATTACTGCCTTTATAGTACTTTAAAACTATGAAAAAATTCCTAATAATATCTTTTTGTTTATTTATAAAATTTTCCAAAAACAAGGGATCTTGAAGTGCGCTAATAGCGACCATTCTCATTTCAAACACTTTCAAACTTACGTAACTTTAACACACAAGTTAAATAACAATTTAAACATAGTGTCAAGACCACACTGTATGTTTAATAGGATAATAGAAGTGATTTTATACAATATAAAGTTATCGTTTTCTTTTAAAAGTAATAGGGGTCAAAAGTTAAAAACTTTACTTAGTTAATGTCACTTTAACTATTATACTTTGCACACAACTTATATATACACAATATATACTTAATAGATAGTGAGATAACTCGCTCAAATCCATGCATAACCCAAGCGCAAAGCCACAAGAACCAATAAACCACCTTTTTCCATGAATACATGCGTAAAGGTCCAACCTTTAACACATCCAAAACCAAGGCCACCTTCCTCCTCCTCTCCATGCTCATGGCCAATCTATGGATCTCTTACCTCCTCCCACTTATTACTTGTTAATCATACTTCCCATGATGTATTAGGCCCAAATCCATAGTTTAAAAGAGATTAGAGAAAATTTGGTTAACTTTTGAAAAAGTTAGAGAGTAGCTAGTGGATTAGTGCTTAAGCACTTCCACCATTTTCAACCCTCCTACATCTCAAGCTTAGGAATTTATTTGTGATTATTAAGTGAACCTCTCCCCTCTAAGCTTTAAGTGGTGAAGCATAAGATTACTCTCACCCCCCTTGGAAGGCTTACCTCCCATGACATCTATTTTATCTCTTAATTAACACTCAAGCATTTCTATTTATGCTTTCTTTTACTTTATCACTTCTCCTTTAGGTCGATACTAATACATCCATGGTGTACACGTGCCGAGCACCCAAGTGCTGAAAAGATGGCTTGTTACATTTGGTATCAGAGCTGAAGGTTAAGCAAGATCTTGCCTTTGGTGGGTATAACTCATTGAGTGATAAGGCAATGGAATGCCATATTATGAGTTGAGTTTATCTATACGAGAGTGCGTATATGTTATTGTTATAAAAATATTTTGTATTGTGTTGATTGGTTTGTAGAGTAGCTTGTTGATTCTGATCAATACGAGTTGCTATTGTTATAGGCAGGGATCTCTAAACACTTGTACAAGGCAAACCGACACAGTGTTGCTTTTGAAATTGATAAATGAAATAATTTTACCATAGATTTGATTTTACATATAAAAGGATAATTTTCATAAATTGGTATAGCTATTTATGGTGTATTTGTTTATTAGGGAATGGTAATATTCTATTATTACCAATAATTATTTAATTATTTGTGCTTGACCAGTTTATGAGCAGTTTTACCCTATCGCTGCAAGGGTCGGGTATATAGTAACAACTGTGGGGACATTAAAACGAACATCTTATGAATTAAGTTTCACGGTTTGACGATAAGGCATTCGGCGATAATATTTGGTTAAAATTTTGATTTAATGAAAGTTTTTTATTATAATCTAAACAAGGAAGACACTTCGATGATAGTTTTATGTAGGTATGACTTATATAAATATGGTTTATAAGTATAATTATAAATATGAAAAGGATTTAAACTGAGAATTTGAGAATGTAGATCTTGGTGTTTTAAAAATTGCTTTTCTAAAGATTTTGGAAAATAATACTAGTATTTTTTGGAAGTAAATGAGTGGGAAGTTGATTTATGAAATTGATGTCATGGTACTTAATAATATTTATGAAGTATTTGATACCATTTTGAAAATGATTTTGGTTAAGTCCGTAAGGCATATACTAAACTCAATTCTATTGTTGGATAATAATTCTGATGATGACTGCAGCATCATCAACATTTATTTTCGGGTTTCATAGTGGGGGAAGCTACAGTAGAAATTTGCTATAGAGTTTTTTGGTAAAACAGATTTTGATTTATTACTGAAAGTATGATTTGATATACCAAAGTTATAAGTACATATATTTCAAAATGATTTGAAATAAGATCAGGTTTTTGGTTCTCGACTTTGCTGTTAACATATTCTATGGACTCACTTATCCTATGCATTAGGATAAGTATGGTTGCACATCTAGTCTGATCTATTGATTGATAGTTTTTCATTTGTTAAAATGAAATGGAATTTTCTATGATTTTGGATAGTCGAAACGTTGGAATTTGTATAAGTATTTGAAGTTAAGTGTGTGAAAATATAAATATGAGTTTATCTAATACTTGAACATAGTAGATAATAGAATTTGAAGCTACGTGTTTATAAAAGTTAAGTTTTATATGACGCTTGGTTTGAACGTATAATAGAATTTAAACAAGTTTTAAAATGATTAAATATTCATATTGAGTAAAATGAATTGGATATCTTTGTATATACTCTGAGGATGTAGTGGAGTATTATACGGATATGGACTTAAGTTATATGGTGTTTAATAACTTGAAGTAAATTTTGTGAAATAGTTCGTAAGTGGTTTTAGCATTAAGTAAGAAATACTAAATGAAATTGAATGTGAATTAAAAATGAAATCAACTAGGGTAATTTAGGAACCAATTAAATACCAATTCTTGATCTAGGATTCAAGCACATGGATTTCGAGGTGATTTACACCGGTCCGAGTTAGGATTTTTCATTGAATTCTTGACGGCAGACACTTGATATGGATTTTTTATATGATCCTGTATCATAGTTTATGGCAATGTAAGGAGAATAAAGGTTTCTAATCAAGGAACCAGATTGGAGTCCGTAGTAGAGTGGTCAAGTGATCTATACTAGTTGGAAAGCGAAATTTGTGTAATGGAGCAAGTGATCGAAATTGATATTGCCTATGGATGGTAATTGTACAACGTATCGTATGGGCTTTAGTTTGTTTTTATATTATGTTTGTTGGCTTATGAGAAGTTTAGGTGATGACTCTTCGATTGGTTCGTGGTGACATGGGTAATCATCTATGTAATAACCTAAGGCTGATTGATCAAAAGGTACGCTTAGTGGATTGATTATCATCCTTGTGCAATGTGATGGTTTGGACTCAAGCAAACCATAAACTTTGTTTACTAATGATTATTATACTATTAAGTATTAACGTATGTTTTTTCTTCTATTGTTCATATTAGAATTTCGAGGACGAAATATTCTAGGTAGGGGAGAATGTAACGACCTGGAATTTCGAAAATTTGAATGTCTAAAATATTTAAATATTGAATATTGGATTAAATGTTATTAGAATGATTCAATAAGCTTTTTAACTGCCTTTTGAATCGTAATTAATGATGATGAACTTATTTTGGAAAAATTAGTGTAAAAATACATACTTTGAAAAAATATTAATAATATGACCGAAAATTATTTTATCGATAAATAGCTATTTTCTCAACGAAAGTTCTTCAAACTTTTTACACATGTCTAAGTAATCATTATGGAGATAATTATCAACTAAAAGTATTTTCATATGTATGGCTAACTAATGAACACATTAGCCACTACTTAAACACTCTCCTCTTCATATAAGCTTGGAAGGATCCAAAGGCTTCATATATGATAAGAGGTATTATGATAAGGGTATAATAGTAATCAACCTAAAGAAGAAGTTACATAAAGTAAAAGTAAGCATAAATGGAAATGCTTAAGTGTTAAGCAAATGATAAAATGGATGTGATGAGAGTGAGTGGTAAGCCTTCCAGGGGGAGGTAAGAATAAGTTTATGCTTCACCACTTGAAGCCTATAAATAGAGGGAAAGCGTTCACTTAATAATCACAAATAAATTCCTAAACTTGAGATGAAGTAGGAGGGTTGAAAATGGTGGAAGTGCTTAAGAACTAATCCACTAATTACTCTCTAACTATTATAAAAGTTAACCAAATCTTCTCTAACTTCTTTTAAACTTTGTCTTTGGGCCTAGGACACCATGGAAGGCATGATGAGCAAGTAAGAAGTGGGAGGAGGTGAGAAGAAGATGGGTGACTTTGATGGGTCATGAGCATGGTGGAGGAGGAGGAAGGCGGCTTTGGTTTGGAAGTGCTAAAGGTTGGACCTTTAGGCTTGTGTTGATGGAAGGAGGTGTTTCTTTGATTCTTATGGCTTATGCTTGGGTTAGGCCTGGATCTAAATAAGCTATCTCAGTACCTCTTATGTAAATATTATGTATATATATGTTGTGTGTGAATTTTAAAGTGTTAACCCAAAAATGGGATAAACGGCCTAGATTGAGTATGAAAGCACGAGCCCTGTTTATCATGGAAAATAAAATAGGAAAAACAATAGTAAATTGCAGAAAAGGTAACGAGATGAGGGATTTTTACAGTGATTTGGTTGCTAATGAAGTCTACGTCTACTTCATAGCTTTTATTGATCAACTATTGTCACAAGAGAGTTTTGATTACAATATGATTTTTCTTCTTTAAGTTAGATCAAACCACCATTATTAGAGACAAAGGGAGGATCTCAATTGTCACTTAATGACTGTTGTATGGGAGAAGAAGAGTGAAGAAACAATAGTAGAGCTTCCGCAGAGATCAGGTAAGGACCTCCTTTTCTGTTGAAGCTAGGATGATATTTATAGGATTTAGAGAGCACTTCGGTCAAAACCATTGCACCAGAAGCCTGTAGCTGTCCATAGGACGATGTGCGGAAAGTTTGGAATGATTTGGAGCTAATTTTTTGGATCGGTACCGATCCGATTGGATCAAATAGGATCGTTACAAATCCAAAGAGTTATGCAATTTTTGCAAAAATTCTATCTAGCTGGCTTCCTTACTCGCTTTTGAGGCTCTCTATGTAATTTCTTAGCTTGTTGAGTTGCTTTGATATTAGTTCACCCATGGGTTTGATTGAACTACAGTCTGAATCAGAAAAGTCTTTACTTCTCAATTTGGGATGCTTGGATTGCTACTAAAATTGGTAGATAAGCTTAGTAGAGAGGGTAGAAACATAATGCAAGTGGTTTGGAGGAACCGCAAGCCAATCTTTTGGATCAGTACCGATCCAGTTGGATCGGATTGGTTTGATCCATAGTGTTGGCATATTTCTAGGTCAAACTTCTAAGGTTCCTTTGTCTTGTACTTTTAGGCCTTTCGGTCAAGTTTCGAGTCATTCTAGCTTAATTTGAATGTTCTAACTCCTTCTGAATTCTACTAGGTTAAAAACTCATTGAACATTTTCCCTTAGAGCACGCTTTCGTTGGAAACAAGGAGTGCTATGAAATTGTTCTTCTTTAGATTTTTATTTTAAGGAGTTCCATTTGTCGTAACCAGTCATCTTGAAGAGCATCCTATTACGCACCAGCTAACTATTCAGTCCTTAGTGGGAATCTCCATTATTCATAATTGTGGAATGATCTTGATTTGATAACTTCCAAAATGAATGCAAACGTCGAGTAGGTCGCATGGGGAAGATTTGAGATTGTTTGGAGAAGTAAATTTGGATCGGTACCGATCCGATTAGATCGAATCTGTAATGATCCAAGTACTTATAATTTTTGGTGACCTTTTTTCCTCTATTTAATATGAGCCAACTCCCCAAATTCGTATCATTTCCACTCGATCCAATCCCTTGCTTTCTAGCTAATCTAAACCTTGTTCATACTTTAACCTACTGATATAATCGCTTCATCCACCCAAGAGCCACCACTGTCAATCCTTGCTTCCAGTGCCAACAGCCACCATTCTCTGGAGCTGTCTTTGACTTAAATTGGCTCCAATTTCACAATTTCCATTTCAAGGCTTTGCTGATCCATCAATACCCTAGACTGGTTTTCAAGATCAGATCACTTTTCTCCATTTTGAAGGTTGGTGATTTGGATTTTGGCGCATTATCAACGATTGATGATGAAGCTGTGTTAGTGATAGATACAGTGGAAGATTTGAGTTGATTGTGACTTTGTGGAAGAAGATAGTAAATCGAGTCTTAAGTTCTTCCCGGAACGATGCTATGGTTTTGCCTTCGTACTCGACATATTTTTCTATCTTTATCCATAGAGTCAGAATTAACTTGCATCGAGTTACGTAGTCAGTCCTGACACGATGCCTTGCAGATTGATTTTGGTTTTTCTAGGACGTGATAATAGCTTAGAGTAGCATCTTATATGTAGCTCAGGCTATTATTACTTTTTAGAGAACTAAAATCGACTTATGCTGGGAATTCTCCTCTTGGTTCGGCTTGAACGACCTATAGTTTCTTGCTTTGGAGTGGTCTTATTATTGCAAGGTCAATGTGTCTAGAATAGGAAGACCTTTCCATGTCGCTTTGGACAATGGATCCATTATCAATCGTTGATCGATAGTGGGTAAACATAGAAGAAAAGAAATTAACAGGTGATACAAATTGCTCTTTCTTGTGTCAGTGAGCCATATAAATGATTCAATTGGTGTGCAAATTAACAGGTGATACAAATTACACATACCCATAGTTAATATGTAGAATCCGATCGATCGTTGGTGCGCATCCATTATCTTTCTAATTTCAAGTATCAACTACCCTATGGTCTATAGTTATATATTTGGCGCTCCTAACTGTTTTAAAGACAAACTTTCTTATATAAAATGACGTGCAAATCTTTATGATGTAAGTCAATTGAGGGAGCTCGCCTATTTTTGAAGTGGAGTCCTCGTCGATCCCAACAGGGTCTTGCTTGATCCTTCGAAGAAAGCTCCTTCAAACCTTACACATAGGATGTTGCATAGCATCTTCTCACAATATTGTATTTAAGAGGATGCTTTTACCTTCGAGACGGGAATTCACCATAGGCCACCTTCTAGACATGTCTCTTGCCATCGTTACATGTGTATGTACGGTGCAGTGCCTCTGTTCAATCACTTTTTATTGATAACACTTTGGAATATTGGTTTGGCTCCATTCCATATTCTTCCAAATGGGTATGCAATGTTGACGTGCTTATATGAGGCTTAATCATGCCCCGATTTTTACCGAGTTATAGTATCTACTATTATTCAAAAAGAGGGAGGCTAACCCATCACTCGTTTATATTGAAGCGCAGCATAGTTGGAAAATTATAATGGATCTTCCTAGCAAGGTTCCCTCATTCATGAATCAGTTCTTTTCCACCAAATGTCCAGCGGGATTCACTCGTATGTGGACCACGGGGGGTATGCTCTTTCACCATGCTTGGAATTTCCTTTAACTATCACAAGTCTTCCGAACGATCGCATATTCCTTATAGTTATTCCCAAATTAATAAGGATTCGACTCGCAACACTATTCCTAGTGCCTTGAAAGTGGTCAATGTTAGGGAGCACACAATCATGTTCCTGCTCACAGATGAAAATCTTCGCCGCTATGAGCTTTTACACCCTAGGAGGTCAGTTGGATTCGTCAACGGCCCTTCTCGCTCCACGCCCGGACCCGCTTGGTTTCCTCTTCCCATGACTCTAGTGAAAATGATGACAATGATAAGGAAGAAGAAACTGACCCATCCGATGGGTTAGAGAAGTCTTCTAAGGAGATTCACGTTCAAGTCGAGTTCGACAGTCTGCGTAAAATGCCATCGGTCTCGAAGGATAAAGAAGAGGAGTTATTCAACAGTTGGGCAAGGCTTTATTTATTAAAGTGAAAAAGAAAGCAGAGATTAGTAAGGGCTCCGTTTAAATGAAGAAGAAATAGAATGGGTACTGACACCGATAAGGGTAAGGTCAACTTAGTTGACAAAGCCTCGGAATTGAGCCTTAAACATGCACTCTCACCTCCTTCGAATGAACATACTGAAGAAGCCTCTCCCAAGAACAAACCCGTTCCTAGCTCTTTGCTGGAAGTTATTAATGTTGTCTTGCGAGATACTAGCGACGGTTCTCTAAATATGGGTGACTTGATGGATCACTTCACCTCAAAAGGGTTGCCTTACCAGCTTACTCAAATCATCCCTATAGGAATCAATGTCCTGACACTAGTCAGGATAGATCTAGTTCGTGTATTTTGCCGGGGTCGTTAAACTGCAGTACACGCTTCACTAGGAATATAACACTTTATATTATTGTTATTTTCTAGGTTATTTTAGTCCATCAAATTCCTTTTTCCTAAAGGCATTTATATCACTTACTACATGAATCATGTTTCGTGGCTTTTTCTATGATCTTAATCGAGTAGTGAGTCCCGATGATCACAGAGTCATCATTCCATATATCGCATTTCCCATAAGAATAATAAGGAAAGGAAGATGAGGAAGGATAGGGAGGAGGAAGAGCATCGCCATGCTGAGAAAGATAAGGCATCGATAGCGGAAGTGGCCATGAGAAGAGGAAGAGCCTGATTGTGTGGGAAGATTCATCAAAGAAGCTGTAAAGAGACCAAGAGCAAAAATCCACTTCACAGCTTCCTACTTCTACTGCAACAGCCATTTCTACTTCCAATTTCATGACCACCTCCACTCATGCTTCTATGACCACCTCTCTCCTAGTTCCTAGGCATGCTCCTTATATTCTCCTCAGTAGTCCTTCGCACCTATAAGCCACATTCCTCAAGTTGTTCTCAAGGGGGGTTGTTTTTGATAAGCGCAATTTGAAATCGGTTTGAGAAGAATCTTGTTCACCCCATCTCTACGCGATTCGGAGCGGTTTGGAGCAAGCCAGTAGGTAGGAAAAATAGTGCATGCAACTTTTCGCTGTTAATCGAAATAATTACCAAGAAATTATCTCATTTGAGTCCGAAAAGAATGAGTATGAGAAGCAGCTTATGGATTATGATGCGAAGATTGAGAGGGTGAAGGAGAAGGACGATGACCTCAAGAGAGAAAGTAAAAGTGCTTCTTTGTTTAAGGGGATGAAGGAGTCCACTGACCGGACCACACTCATATTTAGAGATGAATTAAAGAAGTGCCACACTATTGAGGTGGCTTTAAAAGAAAAACTAAGGAGAAGTGAGATGATGGTTGAGACGGAGAAGACAACCATCACCGAACATGCCTAAGAAATTTCCTCTCTTCATGAGAAAATTTTGAATTTGGATGCTGAGAAAAATCAGCTAGCGGCAAAGAAGGCTAGCATGAAAGCCAGCTTCTCGGAGCTTCAAGACACCTTCACGAAGAAGATGGAAGGCTTGGATGCTACTATTTTGGAGTTCTATATTAATTTCATGTTATATCAGGGGAGCATCGGTTACTTGGATCCACTATTCCTTGGCACGCTGTTGTAGTCTACTTACAGCTTGTTTCAGTGGTAGTCCCATAACTGGCTCAAAAACATCTGCAATCTCTCTTGCAATCGAACTAGACATAACTCTTCTCCCACTTCCATTGCTCTTAACAAAGCACAACTACTCCGGTTAGAATTCTCCATTGAGAATATAATTCGGTTCTGGCTATCAGGGTGTCTCAATGATATCTCCCCATCGTAACAAAACATCCTGGCCTCAAACCTCCTAAACCAATCTATACCCAGAATGATTCCGAAATCTACTAGATCGAAAACATACAGACTGCTTGCAATCTTATGGCCCAACAAATCAAGTTCTAACTGATCACATCTCATCTCCAAAGTTGCATACCCTCATATCAGATTCGAAACCCTTAAGGAAGTAACAAGGTGTGTGGGTTCTAAGCATAACCTATTAACCAAACACAGTGATAGAAATGAATGTGATGCACCGACATCAAATAGTATCCTAACTAGTATACTCTGAATCAAAAACATACCTTCCATCAAACCTTCCATCATAGTCCTTCCTTCATCAGCTGCAATTGGCTTTGCAAATGATTCAATGGCAAAAACCTTTCCCTTATCCGCGCTGATTAGCTCTAGACACTGGATTTTATTGTGCCTAACTTGGTCACTATTGAAGTATTTCACATTCTTCTTGTCTGCAGCCTTCTTCCCCTTGCCTGACTGGCATTCATTTGCATAATGACGCTTCTTGTCACATTTGTAGCAAACTAAATAAGCCTTTGCCTTCTTTGTAGCATCTCCCTTCTAGGCTCCCTTCTTCTTAAAGAATTTTCTCTTCTTTCCCTGAGAACCCTGGTTTTCAACTGGCTTCTCTACCGCACAAATAGCAAGAATCTCTTCATGGTGAATTGCCATCTCTACAACCACATTACAAGGATCACAGATATGTGTCATGGTTGCCTTAGCAAGCACAGGGACCAAACCTCGAATGAACCTATCATTCCTTCTGATGTCAATGTCAACAACAGCATACCTATATCGAGACAGCTCATCAGATCCAATGGCATACTCGATAACCGACATCTCTTTCCGAACTAGAGCTATAAATTTCCTCATCAATGCTGACTTAGCAACCACAGATAAAAACCTCTATTCAAATCTCCTTCTGAACTCAACCTATGTCAACTCCTCCTCCGGAACTCTGACAGTAACACTATTCCACCAATGAAGAGTTGATCCCTATAACTGTCTAGAAGCCAACCTTCTCTTCTACTCATCGTCTAAACCCAAATAAGAAAGGACACGCTCACAATGCTACAGCCAATTCTCTACTTCTATGGCGTCCTCCGTTCCACAAATAGTTTCCCACCAAGAATTGTGTAGTCTCTGCTTAACTTAGCATAGTTTTTTTTCCAACTGGAGCCACATGTTTTTGTTGCTCCAACATTCCCTGTAACTCCATTAGTAGCTCCTGCTTGCATCATATTAACAAAGAACTGATACATTGCCCCTATATCTACTAGTGGATTTCTAGCACCCACATTGGCATCGACATTTTGGTTAGCATTAGCCTATCGACCGTGGTTCCTCCTGATATTAGGCCAAGCATTTTCATTGATTATGGTGCTTCCTCCATCGAGATTTCCTCTTCTATTTTCTACTTCCATATGCTCTTTCTCGTAAATCTTCATACGAGCCTTAGTAAGATATAGAAGAATGATCTAAGAGAGAGAGAGAGAGAGCATAATACGTACTTATATATTTGTCTACATATCAAATACGAGTATGTTACTATAGCGTTATCCCAAACCCCTATCATATTTCTGATTCATTGGATTATGTTTGAAAAACCTTTAAGGTTTAACTTTCTTTTCAAAAGTTTCATAAACCTATCCTCCGTTACCAACTTGTTATATCCCCCAACTTGGAGGCCAAAAACTAACAGTTACGGATACTACAGTCATCCATAGTTATTAATCCTCGGCGACCAAATACGATGGTGTTAGATTCAATGATACACAGAAACACATTAATATGGAAAAAAATTAAAAATCAAACAAGATCACATTCCATTTCAAAACATATCCAATTCATTACATAATCCCACAATTGTCAATCACGTTCAGAGAAAATATATTTATTACAACATATGCCAAGAGCGACATATAAGGATGCCCCTTTGGATGATTAGAGTATATGCAGGCAATTTAACAACTTTGCCATTACAAACAACATGGCAAAAAATAAAAGAGAACTCTAGGTATTTATCATTCCTCCTGCATGTCTCCAGAAGTTTAATTTATCTAATGAGGTACCTGAAAGCCTCAACCCTCAAACTACTCAAAATCAATTGAGTACCCGAGTGTTTAAGGGGAAAATATAAACTTCAAGTCAGACATAAATCCTGGTATGAATAATAATCTACCATCTCGAACTATATAGATATCTAGTGAGACCACACCGCTTAGCGAAATTGGTTTTCCCCTCACTAGTATCTTGAAACCTTTATAAACCATATACTTTGCTCCTGCATCCAAAATGGTTAAAACAATTCAAATCAGTATGATATGATGATATAAAAACAAATAAATCTATTCTGGATTACCCATATCTATCACAGTTATATTTCTAGGATTGCTATTAACCTAATAGTTTTCATGGACTGACTAATTACCGATAAAATGTTTAAGGACTCCTTGTCCAATTACATAGTTTTCATGGAATCACTATGAACCTATTGGTAACTGCAGTATATTTACATTTATCCTAATTTTCATGGGTTGCCTAGAAACCTATTGGTACGTCCAATATCTTTTCTTCTTATCTTAGTTTTCTTGGGCTGACCAGGAACCTATTAACTCCTGTTAATATCTTAATCCGCATATAGTGTTCATGGGTTAACTACAAACCTACTGGCCTTTACCAGTATCAAATCATAGTTTTCATGGGGTTACTATGAACCTATTTTTCTGACATATTCATTTATACATAGCTTTCATGGGCTAACTATGAACCTATTAGGCCCTACCAATATCTTTTCCAATACACAGTTTTCATGGGCTTATTGAGAACCTATTGGTCTCTATCAATACTTTTTCTTTAATATTTTAGCATCCTATATTCTAGTCTTCCTAACCTCCTGGATTGTAATTCTACTCGTTCAAGAGTTAACTTAATTTATATTCACTACTGGGTCAACTTCGCAGGTTATTCTGCCTTTCCTCAAAATTCAGTTTTGTGTCCATTATAATGTGAATATATACATATATGAAGAAGCATACATAATAACTTGGTCAATTCCTTTAACCTTTTAATCAAGGGAAACTTCTTTAAAAACTTCTTTTTAAAATACTTTATTTAATTATGCTATGTTATTCCTTTACAATTGAAATTGGGTTATTCGTTTTGAAAACTCGGGCTGTCAAAACCTTCGAAACCTTGCTTTCGACCTCACTGGAAAAACCTCCTTCAGAAGTATATAAAGATATTTTCAAAACATTAGGCCCCTGCCCTTCGATACACTTTAAAACATCTCTTTCGAAAGCTTTCGGATATAATAAAGTATTAGTTAATAACACTTAGAAGCATTGCTTCGAAACCATTGAAAGTACCCTTTTCGAAACCGTTGGAAGTATCCATTCCGAAATCGTTGAAAGTCCCGCTTTCGAAACCATTGGAAGTAACCCTTCTGAAATCATTGAAGGTTCCCCTTTTGAAACCAATGGGTTAATACTTAAGATATCATTTGGGTCAAAGTGAATAGAAACAAAAGTATCTCTTTCAAAACCATTATATATCATATAAAAAAATTAGAGAAAACTTGATGGCGTCGGCACCATCCCTTTTGAACGCTTCAAATCATTTCAACAAAATGCTGAAGGATAGTGTCAAAACCCCCTTTTAAAGCTATTACCTTCGAAACCCTTAGACCCTTTCGAAAGCATTCAGGAAGTGGCTTAAAGATCTTTAATATAAGCACTACCTTTCAAAAGCATTGATGACTTCAATACACTTGAAAGGATAAAGAATGGTAGTAGGGCTTTGACCAGTTCGAAACCCTATCTTTCGAAAGCATTATTTATAAGTAAAGAAACCCATTCGAACGCTAACTCTTTAAAACATAAGTGATGGAAACCCCTTGGAAAGCATTTGGAAAACCTCTTTTGAATACATATGCTTTGACTCCTTCGAAGGCTTAGATAAAACAAAGGCAGGCGCTTCTTCTTTTTAAACAAACAATGGGTATTGACCACATCATATGCCATGCTTTCGACACCTAGCCTTTCTCCTTTCACCAATCCACTATGTACCATCAGAGTGATATCTTGTATATTGGTTACAGATTAGTGGGTTTTGAATCGATTAAAGGTGGAAGCTCTGAGTCAAAAGGTGCTTCTAAAGAAGGTGGAACCAACTTTTCTAGGTAAACCTGATTTAATACTAATTAAAGCAATCACTTTCTAACTAACCTACCATGTGCAAACACATAATTGGTTGCCTTTCCTGTTCAACTTTTTTTACTAAAACAATTGTCGTTGATTTGACATCTAAACCATGGTTAAGTTAGCAAATAAACTCTTGCCTTAAGTGAAACCAATATTGTAAAGAAGTCTCTCTTCTAAAATAATTTAATTTGCTAAAAAAATCACATAGGAAAATTCCCCAAAAATTTCATAAATTCACTTTAATCATGTTATCAAATATATCAAAATTTCAAGTCCAAAATCTCAATATAATTTTTGAAATAAATTTATAAACCTAATTAACTATATTTTCCTTTGAAACTTCATAGTAACCTTTTCATAACTTGGAAAATTGTCAAAATTAAAACCCAACTCCAAAATAATGTTTTACATAACAATTTTTTTTTCCATGGCATGTAAACATCAAAATAAATCGGTTTTTCCCTAAAACCACATATAATCTTATTTAAACATTCTTGTTCAAATCAAATAAATTGTAATTCAAGCATATCATTATCCATATCATCATAAAAAATTTCCCTTAGATCCAAAAACATATGATTATAAAACAAAATGGAGATGGAATGAATTATTATTCACCTTGATTAAGATAAAGAGATTGGACTGAGATTAATTTCCCCTAAGCTCGAATCCCTAGTTTTACTTTGATTTCTCTTCTCTTTGATTATAATCGACACCTCTTTATATTTTTGTTTTTGTTTTAAAAATGACGTGAATGGGAAATGAGATGGTAGGAATGAGAATAAGGGTAAGGGTTGTGTATAGCAAATTACCATTATACCCTTATGTAGATAAGTTAACTTAAAAACCATTCTTTAGCCTATTTAGTTAATTAATTGAGCACGTCCTTAATTATATTTATTCAAATCTCTATTCCCTTATCGCTTAACATTTACATTATTCTATTTAATAAATCTTCTGAATAATATTATAAAAAATTAGGGGTATTACAGCCTGCCCATTTGCCCGTGGGTGTGTAACAGTGGAAAAACTTTTCTCGATTCAAAAGCATTTGCAAAAGTCTTCAAACCCAGCGCTTTCGAGTTGAGTCTCCTTATCCATGATGATTTTCTATGGCATCCAAAACCTGCAAATGACTTTTTTAACAAAATTAATACCTTCTTTGTGGTAATAGTGTCCATCGGTTCCGCTTCGGCCATTTGGTGAAATAGTCAACATCGATGATGAACATTGGTAATACACCATTCATTTCGATTCCCCAGATCGCGAATTGCCATGGACTACCTATCTGTGTCAGTTCTGTCAAAGGAGCTCTTTTGATTTTACTGAATCTCTGGTATTATCGTACCATCTGGCATAATCCGCTGCATTGTGGTTTACTTTTGGCCAAAAATACCCATATCGGAGAACTTTCTTTGAAAGGGTTTGTCCCCTTGTGCGATCTCTACAGTCGCCTTCATGAACTTCCCTGAGGATTCTTCGAGCTTCATCGTTGGTCACACGTCTGAGCAAGGGGTAGAGAATCCTCTTCAATAGAATGTCCTATCTTGTACTACTAACCGCAAGGCCTTTCGAAGGAGTTTTTTCTGTTGATTCCTATCTGTAGGGAGTGTTCCTCTAAGTACATAGTCCTTGATAGGTGTTATCTACGTTCCTAGCTCTTTGGTTGTTTCAAAACTCTAGTTGATATCCATCTCTCTTATGCGTGGAGCGGTTAAAGTTTCAACTAGGACTAGCCCTAATGACTAAGCCTCTTCGAACAAGCCATTTTGGCTAGATAGTCTGCTTCAAGTTTCTTTCCTTAGAATATGAGCTATGATGTAATATTCTACGACGTCCATCAGTTCCTGCACTTTAGATAGATATGGGGTGAGGTTCTCTCCCTGAGCTTGGTATTCGCCTTTCACCTGGCATGCGACTAGCTGAGAGTTGCTACATATATGTACGGACTTTATCCTGAGTTCCTTTACAACTTTCAACCCGGCTATCAGTGCTTTGTATTTCGCTTCATTATTTGTCGTTGGAAATTCAAAGTGTAAGGCATAACAAAGGGGTCGTCCTTTGGGAGTTTCGAGAATGAATCCTGCCCCCTAGCCGAAGTTATTAGATACACCATCGACAAACAACTTCCAGCATGTCTCCATTTCTGGAGTAATTTCTTCCTCGCTATCTCACATGGTAAACACGATAATGAAGTCTGGCAATGCTTGCCTGTTGATTGCCCTTCGAGGAAGGTATGTAATTTCATATTGACTCAATCGATGTTCCATTTGATAATTCGTCTAGAGGTCTCAGGGCAATACAACACTTGCTTCAAGGGTTAATTTATTGGTGCGTTGATCCGGTGTGCCTAGAAGTATGATCATAACTTTTTGGACGCGATCAATAGAAAATATGATAGTTTTTTCAATTTTAGATAGTTCTACTCGGCTCTAGTAGATCATTTACTCATATAATATATGGGTCGATGGACTTTAGCTTCTTTTCATATGAGTGTAGAACTTAATGCATGAGGCGAGACTATTAAGTAGATGTACAAGTCTTCTCCATCTACTTATTTTGGATAGGATTGGTGGGGTTTATATATGTCCCTACAGCTCTTCAAACTTAGTTTGACAAGCTTGATTCCATCTGAAGTTCTTCTTTAGCGCGTCAAAGAACGATATACATTTGTTTGTTACTTTTGAGTTGAACCAGCTTAGTGCTGCAACTTTCCATTTAAGCTTTGTAACTCCTTCTAGTTCATTGGGGCCTCCACTTCACGTAAAGTGGTAATTTGTTTGGGATTTGCTTCGATGCCCCTGGTGCTTACAATGAATCATAAGGACTTTCCAAAGGCTACCTCGAAGTGACATTTAAGCGAATTGAGTTTCATTCCATAGTTGAAAAGTATTTCAAACATTAAAGCGAGGTTGTCCAAGTGATTTGCGGCTTTGCATGATTTAGCCAACATATCATCTAATAGTTTCCTGATCTTATGTTTGAATATGGTGTTCACTAGTCGTTGTTAGGTGTCCCCAGCATTCTTTAAGGCGAATGGCATAGCTTTTGTAGCAGCATAATCCTAAGTCAGTAATGAAACTAGTTTTTTCCTGGTCAGGTTCATGCATCATGATCTAGTTGCATCCCGATTATGTGTCCATAAATGATAGTAATTCATATCCAATTGTCCTGTCAATAACTGATCGATTCTAGGCAGAGGAAAATTTCCTTTGGGTAAGCTTTATTCAGGTCCCAGTAGCCAATACAAGTTCACCGTTTCCCATTGGATTTCTTAACCAAGACCGGGTTAGATTCCCATTCAGGTGTAGGTTGCATCGTGGATAAAGCCAATCATCATAAGCTTATCCACTTCTTCTCCTAGTGCTTTAGACTGTTCGTGTCCTAGGCTGCGCCTCTTCTACTTCATTGGTGTATGCTTGGGATGAATATTAAGTATGTCACATGTAATTTCCAGTGACACCCATCATATATTGGATTGTGTCCAAGAAATACATTCTGGCTGGCATGAGGAAATTTAATCAGTTCTTGTCCCATCTTGTTCAAAAGATGTGATCCAATTTCAGGACCCATATTAGATCATCCATATCGATTGGGATAGGCACCGTCAATTCAGTTGGCTGCCAATCCTTACCTGAACTCTACTTTCTATGGTCTGAAGCCTTGCCGAATTGGCTATGGTCTCCAAGACAAAGGGCGGCTCTGTAGTTGCTATTCAATTGATTTACGAATATGGAGAGTTCTCCCCACATTCTTCCCTTTTTCTATTCTTTCAGATTCGTGCAATTCTACTATGAAGCATTCTCCGACGATGCTTTGGTCTCCTTTATTCACCCCAACTCTCTTCTTTGTCAAAAATTTCATGGTTAGACACCACTGAGCTAAAGCAATCCCGAAGTCTTCCAAAGCAGGTCATCTTAAGAAAGAATTGTACGTAGATTTTTCATCCATAACCAAAAAGGTCTAGGTGCGAATGACTCTTCGATCGCCTTCCCCAAATTCTACAGTTAAATCAACCGTTCCAACTGGTTGCTTAGGTTCAATGACGAATGTAACATCCCTAATTTGTAACAATATTATTTAGGAAATTTAATTAGATAAATTATATGGAATAATGATGATAAGAGGATTAAGATTTGAATAAATTATATGATCGGCCATGATTAATAATAAAAAAATTAATAGGCTTTAATTGGTTTGTAATATAATTAATTTACATGTGGGCATAGTGGTAATTTTCTATTCTATAATACATGGCTATGCACATCTTATTCTTACCCATTCACGTTCCATTTTTCACTATTCACAAACACAAATCAAAACTAAATAGTGCCGGCCATTAACAAGGAGAAAAAAGGAGAAATTTCAATCTAAAGCTAAGGACAAAGCTAGGAAGGATTAGTCAACAGCAAATCTTAGATTCCTTATGAAATCCAACGCGGATAATAATTCATTCCATATCTTTTTGCCTTTATAATCATATGGTTTTGGATTTGAATATTTATTTTGTTTCTAAGATATATTGGATGATGATATGCTTAATATATGAATTGTTTGATTTAAACAATTTATTTGTACAAGAAATTCATACGGTTTTAGGGGCAAAACCATGGGTTATTGATTTTAGAATGCCATAGAAAAAGTTTATGTTAACGAAAATATGATATAATTTAGTTAAAATTTTATTTTGAGAATTTCAAGAAGAAATTGGGTCTAAAATTTGATTATGTTTGATTACATATAGAAATTGAATTTCTATGATTATTGTGGATTTTTCCCAACTGATTTATTAGGTAAAATAGAATATTTTAAAAGAGAGACTTTTCTGCAAGTATTACTTTTATTATATGGAAGGGCTTAAACATTACATTTTTATCGTTTATATCTAGTATAAATGAAACCGTTTTAATTATCAAGTATTTGAAAAGTTTTATGGCAGCCAATCAATAGTTTACAAATAAGCAAGTTACTACAAAATAAGTACTAAAGAAGCAACATTTCAGCCTTTAATTTAGAAAAAAGTGTTTTGCCTCGATTAGTAGCCCCTTTCGATTCCAATGATTCCTTCCAATCCTAGTCGAAACCTACTTGATCAAAACCTACATAGTTGAAACCAATACCCAAGGTATCACCTAGATGGTACGTAGTGGATTGGAAAGAAGAAGCCTTGGTGTTGAAAGGTAAGCTTCCGATAGGCTTGAAATCCTGCTTTGATTTCAAAAGTTAAAGTCTCCCCTTCTTTTACTTAAAGCCTTTGACATAGTTGAAACATATTCTTTCGAAAGGGTTTTATAAATAGCTTTCGAAGAAGGTTGTCACATTATGTTAAAGTATTAGTTTTCAAAGGGGTGGTTTTTCTTTAAATAAGAGCTTTCGAAAAGGTTGGTTCCGACCTACTCGAAACCTAGTCGCTGTTTTCCTTCTAAGGTACTGAAGTCATCAAGAGACTTCGAAAGGTTATTTTTTTTTTACTTAAGTTAAGCCGCTTCCTAATTGCTTTCGAAAGGGGTGAGGGTTTCAAAGGTGATGGAGTCGAAAGGAGGTTTCAACTCTGTCCTTCGAAGTTTTAATTTTTAAAGGCCTTTTCTTTTGACTAGATGGTTCAGACACCATCAACCTTTCCCAAAATTAATTTTAGCTCGTTTCGAAAGAGATACTGTCATATATAACAATTTTGACCCAAAAGATGGTTTTAAAGAGTAATCCCAATGCTTTCGAAAGGGTACTATATTTGTTTCGGAGCTATGTTTTAAAGAATGTTTTCCTGATACCATATAAAATCATTGGTTTCGAAAGGTATATACTTAGAGTATTCAAAAGAGGTTTCTATGATTTCAAAGGAAGTCATCCAGCGGTTTCGAAAGTGATGTTTTAATGTTTCAAAACAAATAACCCATTCTCATCTTTAGGGAAAAAACCATGGCATAAATAAATATTTTGGAAATATTAGTCGTATTGTTATTAACCCATAAATGTATGTTAGGGGAAGGGAAGAATAATCATATATAGGTTGTCCCAGTAGTGAACATGAATTAAGGAATGTTCAAACCTTAAAACTAAAGATATTGTTAGGGGCCAATAGATTTATAGTATGCCAATGAAAGCTATATATAACTATTGATATTGGTAGGGGCTAATAGGCTTATAGTTAGCCCATGAAATCTATGATTTGATACTGGTAGGGGCCAGTGGTTTGTAGTTAGCCCATGAAAACTATATCCAGATTAAGATATTGAAAGCCAGACAATAGGTTCCTAGTTAGACCATCAAAACAAGGATAAGATATTAGATATTAGAGTTACCAATAGGTTCTTAGTAATCCCGTGAAAACTATGATATTGGACAGATAGTCCATAAATATTTAATAGGTTAATAGTAATCCTAGAAACTATAATTGAGATAAATAGTTAGAATGAATGGGGATGGGTAATCCAAATTTGGTTTACTTTTTTTGCATATCATCATTAAGTTTTCGAAATAGTATGTTTTAACCATTGTCGATGTAGGAGCACACTTTTTCGTTTTATAAATATTTTGGATACTAGTGAGGGGATAACCCATTCCACTAAGCGGCATGGTCTCACTAGATATCTAAATAGTTTAAAACGGTAAATTATTATTCATACCAAACTTTATGTTTGACTCAAAGTTTTTTGTTTACTCCTTAAACTCTCAAGTACTCGGTTAATTTTGATTAGGTTGAAAGTTAAGGTTTCCAGGTGTTCTATTAGATGAATAAAGCTTTCGAGAACGTGCAGGAAGCAAGATTTTTATTACCGTTCTTTTATTTCCGCTGTGTGTTTTGTTTGTAAAGGCAAATTGCTTGCTTGTTTATTTATATACTCCGATCTACCAAGGGGGCATCTTCATATGTCGTTCTTGGCGTATTTTTACATGTTATTTGAAAATGGTCTACAAACTGGGATTATGTAATTATTTGGAATATTTCGTAATGGAATGTGGAATTTGTTTGCTTTTTATTTTTTTCCATATTCTTCTGTTTCTGTGTATCTATGTATCTAACGTCGCTGTATTTAGTGATCGAGGATTAATAACTCTGTATGACTACAGCATCCGTAGCTATTAGTTTTGGGCCTCCAAGTAGGAGGATGTTACTAGTTGATATTAGAGCATAGGTTTATGAAACGTTAAAAGAAATCTAAACCTAAAAAAAAATTCAAACATAATCCAATGAATCAGATAATAAGATTGGGGTTTAGGTTAACGCTATAATAAAGTACTTGTATTTGATATATATATATATATATATATATATATAACTATGTATTCCCTGCTCTCTTAGACTGTTCTTCTATATCTTACTAAGGCTCATATGTAAGTTTACAAGAAAGGAGATATGGAAGCAGGAAACGAAAGAGGAAATCTAAGGGAGGAAGCACCACAAGTAATGGAAATGCTTGACCCACTACCAGGAGGAATCTAGGTAGTTATCAAAATGATGATGCCAATGTGAGTGTTGGAAATCCCCCAGCAGATATAGGGGCGATATATCAGTTCTTCGTTGGTTTGATGCAAGCTGGTGTTACCGTTGATGTTGCTGGAAATGCAGGAGGAGCTAATCATGTGGCTCCAATAGGGTTTGTTGGCTAGAGATTACACCAGTTTGGGTGGGAATCCATTTATGGGAACTGATAGTGCCATAGAAGTTCAGAATTGGTTGTTGCACTGCGAGCATATATTTATTGATTTGGGTCTAAAACAGTGAGAAAAAGAGAAGGTTGGCCTTTAGATAGTTGCAGGGGTCAACACTACATTTGTGGAATTGTGTCACTACAAGAGCATCGGAAGAGCGGCTAACTTGGTCGGATTTTAGAATGAGATTTGAGTAGAAGTTTTTATCTGAGTTTGCTAAGTCTGAGCTGATGAGAAAGTTTATGGATTTAGTTTAGGAAGAGATGTCAGTAGTCGAGTATGGTACTAAGTTTGAAGAACTGCCTTGATATGGATATGCTGTTATAGATATTGACATCAAAAGGAACGAGAAGTTCATTCGATGGATATCCTTGTAATATATTGGTGGAGATGGCCATCTGCCATGAGGAGTTACTTTTAACTAAAGACAAGTTAGTGGAAACTCGGGGTTCTCAGGGAAGAAGAGGAAGTTCTTTAAAAAGAAAGGAGCCCAGAAGGGAGATACTGCTAAGAAGTCAAAGGCTGAGGTAGTTTGCTATAAGTGGGACAAGAAGGGTCACTTTGCTAATAAATGTCGGTCATGAAATTAGAAGAAAGCTGCAAATAAGAAGAATGTGAATTGCTTCAACTACGATCAAGTTGGCATTACAAGAATCAGTGTCCATAGCTAATTAGGGAGGACAAAGGAATTTTTTTTTCCATAGGACCAACTAGGCCTATCTTAACTGGTAAAGGAAAAACTATGATGGAAGGTACGCTTTTGATTCAGAATGTTCCACTTAGATTACCTTTTGATACTGGTGTATCACATTCATTTATAATTCAGTGTTTTCTTGACAGATTACGGGTTAGAACCAACCTACCTAGTTACTTCCTTAAGGGTTGCGAATCTAATAGGAGGATATGCAATTCTAGTGTTATGATGTGACCAGTAAAAAATTGATTTGCTAGGTCATAAATTTGCATGTAGTTTGTATGTTATTGATTTCGTAGATTTCGAGAACATTTTGTCTATGGATTGATTAAGTAGGTATGAGGCTAGAATATTTTGCCAGGATAAAGATATATCAATCAAACACTCTAATAGTCATAAACGAGTGATATTCTTAGTAGAGAATACTGACCAAGTGTTAATGCTATGCTTAATGCTATGGAGGTTGGAAATGAGTTAAGTCTGGTTCGGGTAGCAAGAGAGTTTGCAGATGTCTTTGAGACAGTCACCAGACTAACCTTGATAAGAGTTGTTGAGTTTAGAATAGATTTTGTGCCAGGAGTTGAACCTGTAAGTAGATCACTAGCAGGATGACACCAACTGATATGAAGGAATTGAAGGTGCAGCTAGTGGATCTAGAAGAAAGGAGTTTATTACACCAAGCTATTTGCCTTGGGTAGCGGCTGTAGTGTTCCTAAAGAAATCGGATGGGTCATTAAGGATGTGCATTGACTATCACAAGTTAAAGCTAAGGACAACTAAGAATAAGTATCTTTTTACCAATAATAGATGATCTATTTGATTAGTTGAGTGGAGGCAGAGTGTTTTCCCAGTTGGACTTGGCGACATGTTTCCATTAGTTATGAGTGGTGGAGGACACTATTCCTTTGACAGCATTTCAGACTAGGTATGGTTCATATGAGTGGTTGGTGATGCCATTCGGATTAACGAGTGCACCTGCTTTTTTTGTGGATTTGATGAACCAAGTTTTCGGAGAGTATTAGGATAGGTTTTTGTTGGTGTTTTAGATGGCATTCTAGTCTACTCTAGGGATGAGAGAGAGCATGAAGTTCATCTTAGAGTGGTACTTGAGATGCTGAGATAGAATTAGCTAAAAGCGAAGTATACCAAGTTTCATTTGTGGAAGAAAGAGGTAAAATTTCTCGATCCCATGGTTTCAGAGAAAGGATTGTCAGTCAATCCAGATAAGATCAAAGCCATGAATAATTGAAAGAGGCCAGGGACGGTGACTGAGATCAGAAGTTTTCTTGGACTTGCTGGCTACTATAGAAGATTCATTAAGGATTTCTCGCAGGTATCAGTACCCTCAACTAAGCTTACAAGGAAGGAAGTGAGATTTGTTTTGGTTTGAGAAATGTGAGGAGGCATTTATTATGTTAAAGCCTTCGAAAAGTTATTTTTTTACCTAATTTAAACCTCTTCCTGATTGCTTTCGAAAGAGGGTGAGGATTTCGAAAGTGATGGAGTCGAAAGGGGGTTTCGACTCTGTCCTTCGAAGTTTCAATTTTTAAAGGACTTTACTTTCAACTAGATTGTTTCGACACCGTGACATTTTGCCTAAATTAATTTTAGTTGGTTTCGAAAGAGATACTTTTGTATATAACGATTTTGACCCAAATGATTTTTTTAAAGATTAAACTCAGTGCTTTCGAAAGGGTACTTAATTTTTTTCGAAACTATGTGTTAAAGAATGTTTTCTTGATACCATCGAAAGGTATCATTGGTTTTGAAAGGTATATACTTAGAGTTTTGAAAAGAGGCTTTCTACGCTTTCGAAGGAAGTCATCCAGTGGTTTCGAATGTGATGTTTTAAAGTTTCAAAACAAATAAACCATTCTTATATTTAGGGAAAAACCATGGCACAAATAAAGATTTTGAAAATATTATTCACATTGTTATTAACCCATAAATGTATGTTGGAAGAAGGGCAGAATAACCAGATAGGTTGAACCGGTAGTGGACATAAATTAAGGAATGTTAAAACCTTAAAACTAAAGATATTTGTAGGTGTCAATAGGTTTATAGTAAGCCCATGAAAATGTATATAACTAATGATATTGGTAGAGGCCAATAGGTTCATTATCAACCCATGAAATCTATGATTTGATACTGGCAGGGGCTAGTAGGTTTGTACTTAGCCAATGAAAACTATATCCGGATTAAGATAATGACAGTCAGTCAATAGCTTTCTAGTTCACCCATGAAAACTAAGATAAGAGATAAGATATTGGAGTTACCAATAGGTTCTTCGTGATCCCGTGAAAACTATGATATTGGAAAGATAGTCCATAAATATTTAACAGGTTAATAGTAATCTTAGAAAATATAATTGAGACAGATTGTCAGAATGAAGGGGATGGGTAATACAGATTTGATTTACTTGTTTTGCATATCATCATAAAGTTTTTGAAATACTTTGTTTTCACCATTGTAGATGCAGGAGCACAGTATATGTTTTTATAAATGTTTTAGAATACTAGTAAGGGGATAACCCATTCTGCTAAGTGGCGTGGTCTCAAAAGATATCCAAATGGTCTGAGATGGTAAATTATTATTCATACCAGGCTTTATGTCCAACTCGAAGTTTATGTTTTCCTCTTGAACCCTCGGGTACTTAATTGATTTTGAGTAGGTTGAGAGTTAAGGTTTTCAGGTGTTCTTTTAGACGAATAAAGCTTCCAAGGACGTGCAGGAGGCAAGCTTGTTATTAGAGTTCTTTAATTTATGCTGTGCGTTCTGTTTGTAAGGGAATTTTTTTTTCTTGTCTATCTATATACTCTGATCTACCAAGGGGGCATATTCATATGTCGCTCTTGGAGTATTTTGTAATAGTTATATGTTATTTGAACATGGTCTGCAAATTGGTATTATGTAATCTATTTAGAATATTTTGAAATGGAATGCGGAATTTGTTTGCTGTTTAATTTTTTTCCATGTCCTTATGTTTCTGTGCATCAATGTATCTAATGTCATCGTATTTGGTTAACGAGGATTAAAAACTACGGATGACTACCTGATCTATAGCGATTAGTTTTGGGCCTTCAAGTAGGGAGATGTTATAGTGAATCCCAAGAACTTTGTCCGGTAAGCGAATACGTCCTTCATACTGGTCTTCATCTGATTAAACGTGTGTTTGAAAAGGATATTCATAGAATTATCATTGTCTATCGATACTTGTTGGACCATGGTTGGTACGATTACTACCACAGCGACCATCAGGTTGACAGTTGGAGCTTCTATTCCTTCAGAGTCTCGACTTTGGAATACTATGTCATCGTTCAAGGTTTTTTACTGCTTGGCAGGAGTTCCAACTTTGATTGTGAAGCATGAATCTTTCGGAGCATGTCTTAGTGAGCTGGCATATCGCTGCATTTCTCCCCAGCTCTTCTGCGCGGGATAAGGTCCTCTAAATATTGTTCCAATGATGAGCCTCTGGTCCGTCCATCTGGATCCCTCTTTGTTGGTTCTATCTTGGTTTCCCTTGTTTCTAAGTGCTTAGTTGTTACAAGCTGCTTAAGATTTTGTGGTTTCCTCACATACTGCTGAAGCTTGTTTTCTCGAATCAATTCCTCATTCAGGTTCTTTAAGTGACGACACTTATTCGCATTGTAACCATGTGTTTCATGTTAGCAGCAATACTTTCTAGGATGCTTTTTCTATTCAGTTGCTTCCTTTTTAGGTAGCTTTTTATAATCTTCCGTCCCTTGTGTCGCAAGGTAGATGTTCTCTAAAATATCATTGAGCACGGTGTATTCTCTAGCACTCAAGCCTTTAAGTCTCTTGTTATTTCTGTTTCTCTTATCGGAATTCTAGTTCTTCCTTTTCTGATTCCCATCAATTCTTGCATTTTCTACAGCGGTGCTGGAGGTATTTGCATCTTGGTTCGCTGCCATGCCGTTCTGCACAACGTCAGTTAGTTCTAGGTTATTAGGTTTTCCTTCTAGCTCCTTTGCCTCTTCCAATATCAAGTACTGGCTTGCCTTTCGATTAAAGTCCTTCCTATTGGTAGGCTGTTTCATTTTGATCCATTTTTTGAACTCGGTGTCAGGATGTATAGCATGGAACACGACCATGAAGACCATATCTTCGTTTGAGTTACTTACTTCAGTCACGGTGGTGTTGAACCGACTCATGAAAGATTTCATTGATTCATTTCGGCCTTGGAATAGGCCAGATAAGGACATCACATCTTTTGGTTGTGTCGTGTGAAGTCTAAATTGATCAAGGAATTTCAATGCTAATTCGTTAAAAGTAGAGATGGATTTTGGTGGTAGCCTGGTGAACCACATAGAAGCAATTCCCTCTAGAAAGATTGAAAAACATCCGCATCGAACATCATTCAAAGCATTTGCTTGACCCATGTACCATCTGTACGTACAAGTAGGGTTTCAGATCTCTAGTTCCATCAACAACGGAATAGTCGGTATAGTGTACTTTTTAGGGTACCGTTCATTCAGAATGTCATCAGTGGAGGGAGTCCGGCTTGGAGTGGATCCTTATTCATCATCTCTTCTATCCTTACTGTCGTCAATTAGGCACTTGATCATGTCCGCTATATATGCCTTGGATGTCCAAGTATCCTTGGGTTGGCTGTTGTTGACTATACCAAGTGTTTTCTTTTCCAAATCATCTTGGTCAGTAGGCTGAAGCCTAGATTCTCTAGTCTTTGGAGAGCCAGTCCCTTGGATTTCTATTGGCTTGTGGTTGGTCAGATAGGGGCAGTTCGGATCTTCCTACCTCTATCGAGTGCATTAGCATTTTCTTCTAACTTTTCGTTGCCAAATTGCTCACTATCTTCTAAGTGGAGAGATCCGCTTGTATATCTTCCTATGGGGTTTTCGCCCTAGATTCGAGTTCGTAGCAAGTTGCTTTGAAGTTTTTGGAGTGCTTGCGTTTCATTTTATAGTGATTCCTACAGCTCCACCGCTCCTCCTTTTTGCTACTATCTTTTGCTTCTCCTATTTAGGCCGAAAATAGAAGAATTTTCTTTGGCATGGTTGTCTGAACGGTAAGTGATTGCAAGTTTAGGAGGGCATTTAATTTATCCATAAGAGCCTTTCGGTTGTTTTCCATCTTTGGATTGATTTCATTAACTATCTTATTTATTTTGCTTCTTGTAACAACCTCATGTTGGATAGAAGATCCCGACACCTGATCTCCTGTGTTGGCTCTAGAATTTGCTCTGATTAATGGATTGTTGGCGTCGTTGACCTCGACTTTTCGAGGAATAGTTTCTTCTCCAGCTATTACAGATCCTGTGGATCTTTTGGAAGCAGTTCTCTTTCTTTTCAGTGCCATTGGTTTTCAACAACAAATCTTCTAAGCAAAGATTGAGGATCTAACTTATGAACCTATCTGACCCAAAGTAGATAGCTAGATCTGAGCCTAAGTTGGGTTCTCAGTGAAAGCACCAAAATGTTACACATGAATAATGGGTAAACACCCTAGATCGAATGCGAAAGCACCAACCATGTTTATCAAGGTAAATGAAATAGAAAATACAATAGTACATCCCAAAAAATGTAAAGAGACGAGAAACTTTTATACTCGTTCGACTATTAATGAAGCCTACGTCCACTTTATAGCCTTTAGTGATCAACTTCTGTTACAAGAGAGTTTTGATTACAATATAATTTTTCTTCTTTACGTTAGATCAAGCCACCATTGTTAGAGACAAAGAAAGGATCTCAGTTGTCACTTAATGGCTGTTGTGAGAGAGCAGAAGAGTGAAAAATAAATAGCTGAGCTTCGATAAAGATCGGGTTATGACTTCTTTTTTGTTAATGTTAAGACGGTATTTATAGGATTTAGAGAGCAATTGGGTCGGAAGCATTGCACTAGAATCCTGCAGTTGTCCATAGGAAGAAGCACAAAAAGTTTGGAATGATTCAGAGCTAACTTTTTGGATCGGTACTGGTCCAATTTGATCAGATCGGTACTGATCCAAAGGGTTGTGCAATTTTTTCGCAACTTCTATCCAGTTGGCTTCCCTACTTGCTTGTGAGTCTTTCCTTGTAATATCATATCTTGCTGACTTGTTTTGATGTTGGTTCACCCATGGGCTTCACTGAACTTTACTCTAAATCCGATAAGTCTTTACTTCCCAAACCCGGATGGTTGGATTCCTATCAAACTTCATAGGTAAGCTTAGTAGAGAGGTTGAAACATAATACAAATGTTTTAGAGGAAATACAAGCCAATCTTTTGGATCGGTACCGATCCAATTGGATCGGATTTGTATCGATCCAAAGTGTTGGCGTATTTTTGAGTCAAACTTCCAAGGTTCCTTTGTCTTCTACTTTTAGGCCTTTTGGTAAAATTTGGCTTAATCCGAATGTTATAACTCCTTCTAAATTCCACAGTGTTAAAAACCCAGTTAACATAAAGTTAAAGTGACATTTACTAAGTAAAGTTATAAAATTTGGACACCTCTTTCTTTTGAAAGCATATATTACCCTATATTGTATAACCTCACTTCTATTACCCTCTTAAACACGCAGGATGGCATTGACTTGTAGTTTAAATGGTTATTTAACTCGTATGTTAAGGTGTTTGAAATAAGAATAGTCGTTATGTGCACTTCGAGATCCCTTATTTTCGAGAATTTTATAAATAAACAAAATGATATTCTTAAGGATTTCTTTCCATGGGGTTTAAGTACCCTAGTGGTAGTACTTAGTATAAAAATTTCAAGTCTTAAATCATTTGTTTAATTGGTTAAAACTAGTCGCGGAGATGATGCTTTTCAATGTTATTTTAACAAGGACTTTTACGCTTATAGTTTTAAGTGTTTAAACTGCGACGTTTTGATTAGTTTTTCACGATTTAAATGGTTTCTAAATTCTTTTCTTTATAAAATATATTTATGGAAGTTCCAATAAAATGTGTTTGAGTATGCAAAAATGAATAGAATTCTAAATAGTTTTAATGATTATTTATGAATTTTGAAAGTAAAGTGCTGCAAAATGTAAAACATGTTTGAATCAAACTTTTAAATTAGTTATTTTCAGGTAATATTTTACATAGATATTCAAAACATATTTACAAGTATTTATAAAGTATCGTAAAGATCAATTAGCGCGCTTTTGGATCGATATAGTTAAAAACCGCTTACTTATGTCATGAAATGATATATAAAGCTAGGAATCAACTTATGTAATAGAGTCAATCCACTGAAGTATTGAGCAGCGGTGTAGCATCATATCCCAAAGATAGTAAGTTCTTTTTTCTTATGGAAGAAAGTCTTTTCCAAAGATTCCATATAAATTTCATATATGAAACCGAGATAGTTACCTTTCAGAAAATTATAACGATACAGGGGATATCTATGTTTTATTTTTCTTACGGTGGGAAAAAAGATAAAACTAATTATTGATCACAATTAGAATTTTAAACTTATGTAATTATTCTGGTTAACCCTAGAAAAATGGGATTTATTTCTCATAAATAGAATTCAGTTAGTCTAGGAGAATAGGTTAAATATAAGATGACACCGAAAAAAGAATTGATCGCTTAGCCGTATGAGTTTTTGCATATATAAGTTTTGACAAAGGTGATTGTCTATGCTTAATACTAATAAGCCGACGAGAAAACATGTATGTTCGTGAGATTCAAGAATGAGGTGTCTAGGCAAGGATTGGACAAACTAGTGCCCAAACATAACCGGCTTCACTTTTGAATGAGGAATAGTGTAAGTTGAAATTTCAAAAATGAGTTAATCTGGTTGTTTACTGACTTGTTTAAAAATGATAATTAACTTTGCTTAACACTAAAAGTCGGTGAAGTAGGTTTATCTATTTCTAAGAGTTAAAGATTGATGTCGAGTAAGGACGAAGCAATAGAGCCCTAACCTACTAGGCTTCCCTATTGAATGAGGAATAGTAAAGTCGAGAATGTCGGAAACAAGTTAGGTGTACAATACATTGTGATGTGCACGTAAATGTGCATATTTTTACCACCATATTTATTCTATTTAAATCAAATAAATGATCATATTGGGTGTCTTAACTTTTTTAACCAAAATCCATATTAATTCCAAATTGTCACATATTCATCTTCATCCAAGGGCAAACTAGTCATTTTTGTGCATAAATTAACTTGAGAAAATATAGTTAGAAATTTCCATACTATTTTGTAGGAATTTGATTTCACTTACAAGATGTTTCATGAAGAAGATATGCATGCATAAAAAGAATACAAAGGAATGAAGATGGAAATAATTCCAAGTGAAGATCGTGGAGGACCCACCTACCCACCACCTTAATGTTCAAATTAGAGGCTAATGCACATGCTTATGGAATTAATGGCTTCACGTACACTTAAATGGGGATTATGACATGCTAATGATTACTTGGTGGCCACGCTACCTCATGGGCGTTTTGGGCATTCTCCAAAAATATGAATTAGGGTTTCATACATGTATAAATACCCGTATGTTTCATGTAATCTCCTCCTCTTTCTCTTCATTATTTTAGGCTCTAAATAAAAGACAAGTTCTCTTTCTCTTTTCCATGGCTACTTACCATTTTTATTTTTCACGTAACTTTCATTTTCTATGCATTGTTAATTAGCGCTCTGTTTCTTTTACATGTTTCTTTTGTTTATTTACTTTCATGTTAGTAGTGTGGATTTATTTTTCATACAAGTAGAATAGTTATTTTCTTTACTTTGCTCTCATTTTCCTTTTCTCTTTCTTTCATGTTGCAAGCTATATTTGTTAATCAAATGAAAAATATGAGAGGCTAAACCCCTTCAATTTAGGGGGGTAATGAAGCTCTCTAATTTTGTAGCTTCAACTATTTGTTAATTCATGCTCTCTTTTTGTACTTAATGATGATCAATGAAGTGTTTTATTTGTTGTTTTTGCTTTGAATTTGATAGCCTATATTGTTGACATCAAATAGGTTATGCTTAAACAATCACTAACACAAATGCCTCTTCATCAAAATATGATTATGACAAAGAAAATGAAAATGAAATCTATTTTAAGTATAGTCTATTTTTCTAATCAATAGTTAATAGGCTATACTTAAAATAGATTTCATTTTCATTTTCTTTGTCAAGTTTCATGGAAGTTAGTAAGTGCTTAAGGGATGTGTTATAGTTTGATGGCTTATGTTGGCTAATCAATAGCACAAATATGCCATACTTATGATAAGCACATCAATTAAAGCACTAATGACCATAAAAGAGAGATCATGATTTAATATATGTTGAACTACATGATCTAGAGAGTGAATTTATTCTCCAAATTGTTGTTTAACTCTAATATTTGCATCTCTTTTCTTTTAGTTGGTTAGCTAATTTTCTCATTTTCTAGCTTAAATATTCTCAAACTTTGGGTTAGTTTGATTGAATAGAATTTTTAAAATCATTAATTCCCTGCGGATCGACCTATACTCGCCATGTGCTACATTCGTAGACCGTGCATTTGCGGTTAATTTTTATTTCCAAATTTTTCGACGCTTTTCTAGTCCGATAGAAATCTTCGTCGATTAACAAGTTTTTACCCTCGTTGTCGGGGAATTGTTTTGATTTTGATTTTCTATTCTTCGAATTATTTTTTAAATTTTCATGTATTTGTTTTGCTTGTGTTTGTACATTAAATTTTTTTTGTATGTTTTGTGTATATTTTGATTTTGTTGTTTTTAGATTGCTAGTTTCTTTTTCATTATCATTTGCATTTTCTATACAAAAAACAGCATACATGATTTCAACAAAAACAAAAGCATTTTATTTCACTACAAATTAGATCCCATTTACAATTTCATTATTGTTACTGTCGAACTGCTGTTGCACTCTTATTAGTGTCACATATTGCTAATCTGATACTCTGCTATGCACTGAATTTTTGTTCTCTGTTTCACCACATAACTCTGCACAACAGTGCATTTCTCCATCACCAAGCATATTTTCATCTCCTTCTTCACTCCGCATTTACACACATCCTCAAACCATTACATACAACCCTTCAAACTGCACTATGCATTCTTCAAAAACCAACACTTCATCCATTAAACTCTTTCTGTTCACTGCCTTAACTTCCCCACAGCCAATAACATTCACCTCAAACCCATCATCAAACAAAATTGCAATTCCTCCATCAAATTCATCTCCAATTTCATTCAACCTGTCGCCCGACCAACTACCTTCCACATTCTCCACAAACACCATACTATCAATACTAAATCATCATCAACTGCTGCAACAAAACTGAAGCCACTTCATTCAACTACCACTTCTTCAATACATACTTCGCAGCCACTAACCAACACTACTTCAACATCAACTTTGTAGTTCATCCATCAACATCTGCCTGTTATCAACACAATGCTCCACCAAACACATAATCATCAATCAATCTTCTCAAACCACAAACTCACAACTCAACAACAACACACTTTCTTCTTCCTTCAAACAAGCCAGTGCATCCACAAACTGGCTCAACCATCCGATTCCACCTCATCACCACTGCGACAAACAAGCAGCACTTCAATCACCATCAACTCCTGTAGCAGTTTTGATTTCTGCCTTCATTCACATACCCATTCACCTTCCCTCCACAACCACAATACAATCCCTTACTGCCAAAACAAAACATTCCCATCTTCTGTCACAAACCACTATTCATTCCCCTTTACAACCTCTCAATATCCACTGATCATAACATCACCCAATACCTCCTCCACCACTTCACTACAGTCAAGTCACCCAACTGCCTTTCATTCACATTCATCAATTCTATACCACTATACACATCTTTGTGCAACAGACTCCCCACATTGCCTCCCCTCTACTCTGCACACAACCTCTGCTGACTGTTGCACATCCCTGTAACACCCTACCAATTTTCTTTCATCTGCTACATACTCAAACCCACTTCAACTTCATTAACCAAAACACCTCCCCTTCAGTCAAACAACCATCTTCTTCAGTCACATATCCCCAGAACCACCACTTCTCATCATTCACTGCTGCTCCAAAACACTCATCGAACTTCACCCATCAAACTGCTTGACAATCTCCACTGCACTGACTTCATCAACCACAACAGTGCCAAACCACTAGCCACTCTCATACAACTCGAACAATCCCCAATTCCAACTCGCAACCATCTATAGCCGAAGCTATCACCCAATTCCACCACGAACTCCAACAGCGAACCCAATCGTCTTGCCGCAATCGAACAACAGCAGTTCAAGCCTATACTTGAACATCCCTAAACCAAATCAACCAATCGAATCACCTCGCTACATCGACTTCGAAACCACCTCAACCGCAACGTTGCCTGAATACGAACCATCCTCCTCCAATTCAAGCAACACCGTGACCTCCACCTGAACGAACCAAAGTCGCCTCCAATCCAATCCCTTTGAACTCGAATCTCACTGCCGCAGCTGAAGCATAATAACTCAGCAATAGTTATTTCAAGGATAAAGAAAATTGAGTTTGACTCTAAAAATTGAATTTTATTTTCTTGAGTGGAGAATTCATTTTGGGTTGTTTTTGAAGGAAGACAATCTTTAGCTGTGTTTTAAAGTAGCGAAGCGTGTGTTTTGATTTGGGTCGGGTTGTTTATAACTTGTTTTTACAAAAAAGAAATAATTTTTGTTTAGCTTTGTTTTTCTTTTATTATGAGGTTTTGTTTTTATATAAAAAAAAGACCAAAAAACAATTTTCGCTTGTTTTAGTTTTCAGTTGGTTTACTTTTATTTGTCTCGTCTTTCACTTGTTTTATTTTCTTTGATAAACATATAAAAAAAATTAAATAAAAAATATTGTATGTATCGTGCTTTTTGTTTCAGGTTGCCAAAGCAAAAGGGATTAGCTTACTGAAAATTGCTGCACTGCTTGCCAAATAAATTGCTTGCTTGAAAAGAAAAATAAATTTACATTCTTATATCTTGTTATTATTCATTTTGCATTTTTTGGTTGCTTACATTTGCATCTTTTAAATAAAAAAAAATCATTTGTAGTTGCATTGTTAATACATGTTTAATTTCTGCTTTACATTTCATTTTAGAATTTTAATTAATAGTAACGGTTAGACATCGATAACACTTAATTGTATATTGACAATTTGATTGACAATTTGTCCTCTTTCGACAATTTAATTTCTTGGTGTCTAGGCTATGGAAGAGCTATAATCGGTTATAAATATTACGGTGATTCGTAGATATTATGCTGAATTGTTTCTCTATAGGTACTTAAACTTCGGCTGCATTATTATGGTGATTCGTGGTGCACCGATAAATCATGCCCGTTACCCGGCTGAGAACTATCTTGTTGATCTAAGACAAAGCGTGCTTATACAATTTTGCGTTAACTTAGGATAAATCATTTGTAATAAACCTTGCATTCATTTAGTTGCATTAGTTAATGCGTATTTTAAAAAAATCAAAATTCAAAACAAAAAAGTTGTAAATATTTCTTAACTTAGTTTTTTTCCTTTTCCTTTGAAAATTTTCAAATGAAAATTCTAAAAAATACAAAAAAAAATTACTTGGTTTTTTTTTACAAAATCCAAAATCCAAAAAAATATTTAAAATCTTTCAAAAAAACAAAAAACAAAATTGAAAAAAAAGCAAAAATCAATTTCCCTTTTGAAAAATAAATTCTATTTGTAAATATTTTTCTTTATAAAAAAATTCATGAAAATGTCCGAGCTTCCCCACTTACGTGAATTTTACAATAGTTGGGAAAATCAATATAATCCATATAATTTCACTCAAAATTCTTATGCATATTTTAACAACAACTATTTTGTAAATAATTCAAATTTTGAACAAAAAAGTTTTCAAAACGACGATCAACCCTCGAATCTCGAAAATAGCATTTTATCTTTACTTGAACTCTCTACATAACAAAATTAAAATATAAACGGTTTGTGTAACTCATATTTGTGCAATAGTTCAAGTCAAAAGTAATCAAAATTTGAATTCACTTCAAAATTCAAATGATTTCGAGTATAACCCATGCCAATTCAATTTCGAGCTTCAAAATAAATTTCAAAATCAAGATGAAAATGTGAAGTAATTTTCAAATAATTTTGGCAATGGGAACAGTTTCAATAACGATACGATTGAAAATTTTGGTTAACAACAAATTCAAAATGAAAAATTTCAAATTAGTAATCATGAATTTGATTTTGTTGACCAAATGGAAAAAGATAACGGGGATTTATTACTTGAAAAATACAAAAAAATTCGTTAATCAAATCTCAACTTGCAAAGAATCAAATAATAATATACCATTTATCGAAATTGGCAATTCTTGTTCTCAACAAGTCCAAATCCGAAAATTTTCAAGTTAATAATTACAAATTTGATTTTGGTGAACAAATGAATGAAATTTACGATGATCACACGAATTTGTTGTTTGAAAATAATATGAAACAACGTGAAAAACAAAATCAAATTTCAACGTGTGACGACTCAAGTGATAATCCATCTTTTACCACAATTGAAGATTTTCAAATAACAACTTTCGAAACCGAAAATGATGATCTTAATGAAGTTATTGAAAACACGGTAATTAGTTGGATTTCAATTCTTTTAAGGGTGTGGAACCAAATTTAAAATTCGATCTTCCTTTTCTCGATTTCGAAAATTTGAATACAACAACTTTGAATTTTGAACTTGAGACATGTAATAAAGTTGTTGATAATCCAACGAAGGAAGACGAATTTAATGAACACGAATTTTTTGGACTTTTGGATGACGTGTTGTTAAATTCCGACGGGGAAGATGAAAATCACCATTTTGATTTTGAAATCAGTAACTATGAAAATGTTTTCAATGATAAGCTTGAATTTCAAATTGCTGAAAATAAACTTGAACTTCAATCAATTGTTTTATTGACCCCAAAAATCATCGAAAACAAAACAACTTGTATAATTTTCAATAAAACAACATTCGTTTTTCCAAATCAACGTTCAACTTTGAAATCTTTTACAGTTTTGTTTTCTGCGCTAGAGCTGTATCTTACATACTTGGTGAGACAAATGAATCGGTTCTTGGAAGACCATTTACTCTTTAACGGCATACTTTCAGATGACTTGTAAATAATCATCTTTTAATTTTTATTTAAATAAAGGTTATTTTTATATATTTTCTCCTACCACTTGGGTTGACTGTGGGGACACAGTCAAAATCAAGTATGGGGAGACTGATCTTCGTTTTTTTTCATGGTTTATTTTTGCTTTAAAATCGCAAAAAAAAGAAAATAAAAAAATCCCAAAAATAAATTTTCTTTTGATTTATTTTTAAAAGAAACACTGTAAGATAAATATATGGTTTTGGTTTTTTAAATTGAAAATTTTGAAAGTTTATTTGTCTTTAAAAAAATGAAGTTTGATTGCATATAATAATGTTTAACTAGTATATAGGAAGATTCATACGTGTTAATTATGAAGTATATCCTAATTGAAAATCTTTGTTTTAAAAAGTGGTTGATTTAAAGTAAATGATATAACATTTTTTTGTATTCTAAGTTAAATGGTGTTAAGATGATTTTGCAAAACTTTCTCTCTCTCTTAAAAAAATAAAAAAATAAAAAATAATAATATCCAAGTATCCACTCTCATTTAAAAGTCCTCACGGTTATGCATGGGTGAATTACTTGAAATCTTTGACTATGTGCTTTCATACTCATTTAAAAGTCCTCACTGTTATGCATGTATGGAACACATGTAAAAAAACAAACATAATATAAACCACCTACGGTCGATAGGTGTATGCACGAAAGTGTGTGCACTCGCCATGTCTGTACTCCCCTCACATAAGCCCGAAAGGCAGTGCATGGGTGGTATATCTAGCCTTAGTTTACCTGAGCTAGGTATGTAATTTTTCATGCAAATAATGAGAGAGCAAGCAATTGAAATCTTAGCGCTATTTTTACTTATTTGATTTGATTTGTTATTGAAAAGAAATGAAAATACCACTTTGATCAAATTTGATAATCAACTAAGGATCCATTTTATAATTACACTTTGTTATCAACTGAAACAACGAGTTAAACTATAGTCTATTTGTTATGATAACTTGATTTTATTGGAAATTTTGATGAGTAAATGACATAAATTTCAAGATAATAACCAAAACCTATATTTAACTTATTTGTATCAGTTTAAAAATAAATCTTTCATTTGTAAATATTTTCAAAAAAATTTGCATTCACATCTTTGTAAATAATCTTGCGTTTTGTAAATATTTTCACTTTGCATTTGGATTTTGTGGGTAGTATCCTCTGAAAACCCTCAAGAGACAACACTCATCCTATTGGGGACACCTAAAGGCTTAACCGCTTGTTGCATACGCTCAATGCAATCGTGCTCCTTACGAAAATGGATTTATCTTAGTTTTTCTTTATTCGAGGACGAATAAAAAGATAAGTGTGGGGGTATTTGATGTGCATGAAAACGTGCATGTTTTTACCGCCATATTTATTCTATTTAAATCAAATAAACGATCATATTGGGTATTTTAACTTGTTTTAACCGAAATCCATATTAATTCCAAATTGTCACATATTCATCTTCATCCAAGGGTAAAATAGTCATTTTTATGCATAAATTAATTTGAGAAAATATAATTAGAAATTTCCATACTATTTTGCAGGAATTTGATTTCAATTACAAGATGTTTCATGTAGAAGATATGTATACACAAAAAGAATACAAAGGAATGAAGATGGAAATAATTCCATGTGAAGATCATGGGGGACCCCACCTACCCACCAACTTAATGTACAAATTAGAGGCTAATGCACATGCTTATGGAATTAATAGCTTCATGTACACTTAAATGGAGATTATGACATGCTAATGATTACTTTGTGGCCACACTACCTCATGGGCATTTTGGGCATTCCCCAAAAACATGAATTAGGGTTTCATACATGTATAAATACCCATATGTTTCATGTAATCTCCTCCTCTTCCTCTTAATTAGTTTAGGCTCAAAATAAAAGACAAGTTCTCTTTATCTTTTCCATAGCTTCTTAGCCATTTTTATTTTTCATGTGACTTTCATTTTTTCTATGCAATGTTAATTGGTGCTCTCTTTCTTTTACATGCTTTTTTTGTTTATTTACTTTCATGTTAGTAGTGTAGATTTATTTTTCATACAAGTAGAATTGTTTTTTTCTTTACTTTTCTCTCTTTTTCCTTTTCTTTTTCTTTCATGTTGCAAGCTATATTTTTTAATCAAATGACAAATATGAGAGGCTAAACCCCTTCAATTTAGGGGGTAATGAAGCTCTCTAATTATGTAGCTTTAACTATTTGTTAATTGATGCTCTCTTTTTGTGCTTAATGATGATCAATGAAGTGTTTTATTTGTTGTTTTTGCTTTGAATTTGATAGAATATATAGTTGACATCAAATAGGTTATGCTTAAAAAATCACTAACACGAATGCCTCTTCATCAAAATATGATTACATTGATTTGTATAAGCAACTGTTTTAACTAGATAATTGATTAATCGACTATCGAGCTTAACGTATTATTAAAATTTGATCTTTAAAAGGATGTCTTAAAGATAGTAATAAGCGAAATGCTTTTGGGTTTGTTATGACAATGTGTAAATTACATTCGTCTTTAACCCTTTTTTGATTATACTATGAATGTAAATAGATCTTTAAAAGAATGTTTTAAAGATAAGCATGTGAAATGGTTTTGGGTTTGTTTTGACAATGTGGTAGTAACATTCGCCTTTGGCCCATTTTGATTATACTTGTGAATGTAAATAGATCTTTAAAAGAATGTTTTACAGATAATCATAAGTGAAATGGTTTTGGTTTGTAGTGGAAATGTTTAAATAACATTAGTCTTAAAACTTATTGAATGGATTTGTGAAAGCACTTAGATCCTTAGAAAGGATATTTTGAAGATAGAAAGATTAAAGGTTTAAAGTAAGGAATCTTATTAATGATTTGTGAATATAATTATACCATTTGCAATTTGTATATGAATACATTTTGAAGTATAAAAAGAAAAAGCTTTTAAGTAAGAAATCTTGTTAATAATTCGTGAATATACTTATACCATTTAAGATAAGTACGTGATTACTTTTTGAAGTATTGAAAGAGTATAAATGAGTAACAGGAATTCTTAGACAATGTTTTATTAGATAAAAGGAGTTTTATTAATAAAAGAGATTTTAATTAATAAAAGATTAATTAAATAAAAAGGGATTAGATTTCGTTAATATTACTTGATCGTGCTTTTTTTATTTCGATCATTCTTTATGTATTGCTTGCTTATGGACATATACGGTGACTTGGTTTCCTATATGCGATTATTCTTATTATATTAGAATGTTTATTTATTTGATAGTTAAATAACCAACTATTAAATCTTGGCCAAATTTACTCTAGAATCCAAAAGAAACATGGGAATTATATGGTACAGTTATCTAAGGTGATGTTATACTGTACGTATAAAGTCGTCTCAATCTTCAAGGATGAATAATAAGAAAATCCATCCGCTTAAAGATTAGGAGGTGATCTTTGATCTTATGTATTTTCTATTTATTTCCTACGGAACTAGGGTTGAGATTCATGGGAAATTGATCGTGGAGCACCCGATAAGAAAGGGAGTGTACTTATATGAGACGACTTGAAACCGTAACCACCCCAAAACCATGCACATGTTCTATACTTTGGAAGAGGTTCGTGATTACTTTGTGATGCTAGAATTTATATGGAGATTCAAGATCTATTTGAGATGCTCAAACACGTGTAGTTGTTCGTGATCTATTCAGGATGTGGGGATCCAAGTATGATTCCAAGACCTATTGAGGTATGGGAATCCATGTGTGATTCCAAGATCCATTGAGGAATCCATACATGGTTCTGGCGAGATATGGGAATCCAATGTGGTTCTATGATCTATTCATGTGGTGACTAGTGGGCTGGAATGCCAAATGTAACCTCATCAATGAGTATGACTAAAACCAGAGATATAAGACATAGCCAGTAGGGTTGGCAAACCCACAAGGTGAATGCGACTCCATATCTAGAGATACTTATTAGGACATGCATGCAAGAGCGGTGCATCAGGTGTTAGCAAGACCAGCTATGGTTTTCCTATGGTACATTCACTAGAAAAGTATGACGGTTTGGAAGGATATCTCTGATCCTTGTATAGTAGTTCGGATTCAGCTTCCCCAAAGACATCTACGTGGAAATCCTACACAATTAGCGAACACGCCTTAGCGCTTATGATTGTATACCTATTATTTTTGTGATGTACACTCACACCGTAGCTATGTGATACTTATATTCCATACCTTATATATTATTATATCATTACTAGACTTTATAATTTAATGGTTGGGTGATCGTATGGTAAAAACGCGTACATGTTTATTGATGACATGGTCATATGATATACCCTTATTTTAAAAGGCTTAATTATATAATAAATTATAAGTGATTTAAGTTTCTCACGCTAGTTCACCAAACTAATCTGGGTATTATTCTCTTATATTGCTCTGGTCAGCTCGAATATGTTTCCAGATTTAGCTATTGTTAATTGGAGCTCTTGGAGAGGGGCTAGATGATTTCCTACAATACTTATTTTCCACTGCATTACTTGGTTGTATGTATCCGCATTTGTGAGGACAAGTTGCTATAATTGTCCAGGCTGTTGATAGGTTAGTCTTCTCTGATATATGTATGTAAATAAAGGTTTTCTTTTTGATAAAGGCCTTTTGAGATAATATATATATTATCGTTCCACATGTGAGATTCCCATATGATGTCCTCTTCTTTCTTGTTCTATTTCTTTTTCATTTTATTTTATGCTAAAGTTCGTCTTTCCAACACTTGGATGCTTGGCACATTTATACTATGAATGTATTGGTACCGATATATGAGGGTTGAAAAGCTGGATCAATACAACTTAGGTCTAACACCAAGCGCCAATTGAAAATCTCAAGTCAACTTTTTCCGCTCATTTTTGACATTTCATCTTATTTCCTTTTTATTATGTTTCCAAAGTCCTTAAATCATTTTGTCTTCGTTTTCAACATTCTAGCTTCCTTTAAATTTTGGTTGGTTAAAAACCAAGTAAACATTTACTCCCCAGAGTATGCTTTCGTTGGAAACAAAATGTGCTCTAAATCAAGATAAGTTCTTAACAGTTATCCTACGAATTCCAATAGATTCCTTAAGTGACATCTCGGGACATCGCTTTCACTTGATGGATTTTCCTTTAACCATTTGAATTAGTGGTAGTTGAAATTTCATTTCTAGTGCTAAGAGCTTGATCTATGCTCTAGACATCCGATTTTCAATTCGGAGATCGTTCCATGTCTTAGGCGAGCAATAAAAAAATTCCTCTTCACAGTGAACTATTTTTAATTTTTCGTTTCTGTTTCCCCAAGAGCTTTTGACCCATGCCACTAAGTGAGATTCATCTAAGGTCAGAGGAGCAGTAATTTCTTACTGGTGAGAGATTAGTCGGGATTTGAGTCGTGCTTGATCTATGGCGGACCCTAGCTCGCTTTAGGAACGGTCATGTTGGATGATTCCACCACTATGCTTTTCCTACGGTTGTACTCTTCGTGTTCCTGAAAAGGAAATGCTTTCCATGTCGTTTCACATAATGGCTCCGTTATCGATTATTCATCAACAATGGGTAAGTTTCGATATATAATATCACTGTTCGAGAGAGCTCGTTTTTCTAGTACAAATGATCTATCCACACAGGATGGTCCATTCATGGTGTCCTAGACATTTAACTTATTTGCATTAGATAACACACTACACTTGCCCCAATCAACGCTCAGAATCCAACCGGTCAACATACGTCGACTTTCCTTGGATTCCAGGCGTTGTTCATATATGAATATTATTCAAAGTAAAACATACCTACCTGTATTGAGTTTTATTGTTTAGAATAACTTTACGGTCATCCTATCTTTAGTTTAATGAAGGAACTTCCACTCTTCCAGACGTCATAACTTTCACAACATAGGATATGCCTTTTATTCTTGTCGCATTAGGACGATTGATTACGGCTGAATTGCAAGGCAAGGTTGCTCTTATAGAGCTGTTGCTAAATCTGCCTCCTCCTCTAAATGAGTACATGGCCTAAAGAGCCTTGGATGAAGAGGGAGGTGCAAGAAGGAGTTCCCCAAAGCATGTTATCCATCGACCTTCTTTCTATTGTGCTAATATGGGAGTGGCCTCCATTATCATGCAAATTTGCGCAAATATGCAGCATCCTAGCGATTTCTTTGCCTATGTTTCTTTATTCATCCCAGCATACAGTTGCCAAAGTGCTTTGCTTGGCGATGTAGGTGTTAGAACCTTGTATTTTGATGTTTTGATCATGGCAAATATATAAGTAAATATTATGTGAACTAACCATATTTGCAGGAGGAAATATTATTCTGCTCAACAATAGATTACAGACTGGAGTTCAGATAGAAGCTTCTATATTATCTACGGTTTGTCTATGGTCTAGGTTTTGTAGTTAATTTTTGTTAAACTCTCTCCAAAGTAGTATATTGACACACACCCACTTAAAAATCTATTCAAATCATGTTTCATATGCCAAGATTTTTGCTACACAAGTTCACGCACAAAGGAATTATTGAAAACACTTCATTATGGCAGAAAACATGATATTAAGCCAATTGAAATAGGTAGTTCAGTCGACTGAATTTCTATGCACATGCACAATCTGATATGAATATTCAACCGAATGAGCTACCCATTTTAGTCGATTGAATAACGTGTTTTTTGAACTAATTCCTCTTTGAATCGAATTTTTATATCTTAGTTGGTTGAATTCTTTTGCTCAATCGACTGAAATTGTATAACGGCTACATTCAAAAAGACACTTCACTACATCGAACGGAGACAAACCTTGATTCAAGAGTGGTTTTCATATCTTTTGATCATCCCTTTTCGGAATAAGTTGCAGCACTTAAACACTATTTATAGCCTTCAAATTCACTTGTTTAAATCACCTAATTTTCTAATTCTATCTCATATGCTTATTGACTAAACACTTTGCATTCAAACTCTTGTTCTAATCACTTGCGCATTCAAGAGAAATTTCATTTGTGATTAAATTAACTTCCTATCTTCACAAACTATACTATATACCATAAAGGAGAAGATTATAGGAAGGGTGTACATTATTGACTTATCAGTGTTATTCAAGAGCATACTCAGCGAGAAGCAATTTTTACTGTTTGTATTAGACGTTCTATTCGGTTGCTTAGGCAGTTAAATTCGAGAAGGTGTCTAGGACTGTACGTAGAATGGGAAGTTCGAACTTGTATAAAAATCTCTGTTGTCATTTACTTTACTTTTATATTTATATTCTGCGCTAGTAGATAACTTAGTTAATATTCCATATTACAATCCTTAGCCGCTAGTAGATGTAGCTTTTTTTCAAACATTGAATCCAAAAATGCTAAAGAAGCCTTAAATGATGATTACTAGATTATAGCTATGCAAGAAGAATTAAAACAATTTGAACATAATGCCGTATGGGACTTAGTTCTTAGACCAAGCAATCATGCGGTTATCGGTACTAAATGGGTTTACAAAAATAAAGCCGATGAGTAAGAAAATATAATTCAAAACATAGCTAGGCTAGTTGCTCAAGGTATAATCAAGAAGAAGGAATAGATTATGATGAAACATTTGCTTATGTAGCTCATCTAGAAGCTATACGTATACTATTAGCTTATGCATGTTTTATTAATTTTAAATTATATCAAATGGATGTAAAAAGTGCATTTTTAAATGGTTTTATAAAAGAAAATGTATATGTAGAACTACCACCTCTATTTGTACATGAAAAATTTCCAAATCAGCTTTATAAATTAAAAAGGCTTTATACGGTTTAAAACAAGCACCACACGCTTGTTATGACCGCCTCAAAAATTATTTAATCAATTCTGGTTTTAAAATTGGAAAGGAGATCAAACTTTGTTTAAAAAACAAGATAAAAATGATATTTTAATAATACAGATTTATGTAGATGATATTATTTTTGGTTCCACAAACAAAATATTATGTCAAGAATTTTTAGATATTATGATAAGAGAATTTGAAATGTCTCACAAGGAAGAACTTTCATATTTTCTTGGTTTACAAATAAGACAATTAAGTAATGGAATTTTTATTAATCAAGAAAAATATTGTAATAATCTTATATAATGATTTGGTATGGAAAACACTTCTGCTAAACCAACTCCTATGAATACTACTGTACAGCTCGGTAGACATAAAAATATCAAAAGTGTTGATCAAAAACTATATCGTAACATGATTGGATCATTAGTTATTTAAATGCTAGTCGACCAGATTTAATATTGAGTCAATGCTTGTGTGCACGATTTCATGCAAATCCTAAGAATTACATTTGCAAGCAGTTAAAAGAATTTTGCGATACTTAAGAAAGACTAAAGATTACGGTCACTTTTATCCAAAAAATGTCCTTTTGGGTTAGCATCATACAATGACGCTAATTTTGAACGACGTCAAACGGATCGAAATAGTAAAAGTGATACATGTTATTTCTTTAGACTAACTTTAGTATCTTGGTTTAGTAAGAAACAAAATTGTGTTCCACTCTCGACGTGTGAAGTAGAATATATTTCTACTGCTTTGGCATGTGCTCAAGTAACATACATGCAGCAAACACTATAAGATTTTGGAATAAAATTTTCTAAAACAAGCGCTATACATTTGTCGAAAAATCCTATAAATCACTCTAGAAATAAACACGTTGATAATTGGATATCATTTTCTTTGTGATAATATAGAAAAAGAAAATGTATCGCTAGATATTATTCCATCAAAAAATAAAATAGCCGATATATCTACTAAACTCTTAAATGAAAATATTTTTATTAAATTGAGACGTGAATTAAGAATTGCATCGTTACATGAATTATGATTCGACATTATTTTATTAAATTATTTTTAAAATAAATAAAAGAATTTTAAAGAAAACAAAAATATTGGAGCTGATGGCTCTTGAACTTTGGTCCCTTGGGAGGAGGTGGCATGATGTTCTAATGTACTATATGTTTATTAATTCAGAACCATACATCATTTTGATTTAACTTATGACCGTTATCTCTTACTCATTGTTGCCTTGCATTTTTACTTAGTTGCGGCTCTTCAAACCTTTTTTACGTCAAACACTAAAAACTACTAATAATATATAAGATCGGTATATGTATACATCATCTCTAATTTCAATACCCATTCAATTGAAAAACTATTCAGCTAAATTAAGTTTCAAATAATATATAATCTTTAAAATGTTGTCACAAGAGAGCTCAAACCAATCCTCAATTGTATTTAGCACTCCAACCTTCGATTCCTCAAACAGTTCAACTCTGGTACATATTAAGTTAAGACTATGCCTTCACCAAATCATCACACTGGGTATACACCAAAAGGAAAGAGAGCTAAAATAAACTTGGGTTTTGGCTCTCCACCGACAAAAGAAAAGATTGACGATATTCCCACTATCAATAGGAAACATTAGAATTTCAACTTGAAATGTACTTCGAATAGAAAGTCAATGCAAAATGATTAAGCTTCCTAGAACACTTTGCTATGAAGATTTGCGGATCATCTTCGAAGAAATGTGTGCATCAACCATCTCCGCGACGTCCTCAAGTGTCTCCGAACACTTGGGAACGCAGTGCTCAAAGTAATGCATGGTCTCCTATCCATCCATTACAAGAAATCACTAAGGTTGAACATCACTCGGATGATTCGAAAAACTCCAAAAATTATGTTTCTTGTTTATATATTATAATTTGAATAAGTTGCATGTTTTATGGAATAATAATCATATATTTATGATTAATATTAAATTAAAACTAGAAAACACACACACACACATATTGACAACTAATTTTAGGAAAATTTAGGAAAAACGCTTACAATAGAAAAAAGAATAGATTCAGTCGACTGGTAGAGGCCTTCCAGTCGATTGAATATTCAAACTAAATTAAAATTTTGCCCTACAATTAGTTGAGTGAATCATTCAAACCAGTCAACTGAATACCCATAAAAATGAACTATAAACATGCGGGTTAGTTTTCTTTGCAAACCAGTCGACTGAACCTTCAGTCTATTTGAATGTTTACTTAGCTATCAGTCGACTAGTACCTTACTTTCATTTGATTAAACTTAAACATTTTGCACTACAAACTTGCGGCATGAAAAACCTTCATACTAGTCGACTGAGGAACCCATTTCCATCGATTGGCCTGTAAGTTTTTAGTTTTTTATAATACCAATACCCTCTTTCTATTGCAACATTTCACCAACCACTACTTAACTCACCTCTTCTCTTCATTTATCCATTACCTAAACTTTTTCGCTTCAACAAAAACCCTAGCCTCTAATACAAAAATTTAATTTTTTTCGAAACTTACTCAGATCAATGGCACCTAGAACAAAATGTGCTCGTGTATCTACTGCTGGTCCTTCCGAAAGCCAAATTTGTTCATGTCTTCACAATGAGACAGCAGCGACTCGATTCAATTCAATGAAAAACTCTCGGATTTTTGAAGAAGCCTTGGTTAATTTTTTTGGTTTAAATGGATGTGCATTCCAAGAGCTTGCCAAAGCTAGTGATATTGACGACCTTATTGGGTATGACTTAAATAACATCAAACTTTATCCTCTCTTGATTAAGTTTATTTTCTCCAACATGAATTTAGACCACCAAGATCCACATGATAAGGATGATTATATTTGGACTTTGGCCTACAGAGTTAAAGTTTATCTCCCTCTACAATGACTTGGCCACATTTTGCAATGTCCATCCGAAGGATTGGATATTGATAATGTCGAAGTAGACATGTATAACCTAGATGAAGTTTCCCATCCGTTTCTATCAGATGATTTGACGATCTTGAAATCCAGTGGCTTACGTCCAAAGGCATGTATTCTTCACCAAGCTCTCATTCTATCACTACAACCTCGTACCGATAGTTACGAGAAAGTATACAAGAGGGATTTTCTATGCCATTTACTCATCCTAAAGAGTAAATTGGGAAAATATCATTTTAGAGAAGTTTCTCACTGTTAAACACAAAATAAACTACAAAGCCTACATCATGTGGATTCTTCAAAACTTCGGTGTTCATTTACCCGATGCGGATTACATGACCATTAGAGAACTCAACTCGAAGTCACGAAGTCTTACGGATCTTTCAAAATGCCTGGAACCTTAACAAATAATAAGCTTTCAACAATGGGTGGCAAATCATGATCAACGTATTCCTTAACCAAGGGATACAAATATCGCATCTTCATCTTCACAACCTCCCCGCCAAGAAGAAGAAGAAGACGAAGGTGAGGTTCATGAGCTTCATAGCGACATTGCTCCAAAGAAACTCTTATTATTGTCTCTCGCAATCAAAGTAAGCTTGGATGATGATTGGCTACCATTGAGAAAAATATCGTTAAAACAAATAAGAAGCTTAAGTCCATAAATAATTTCTTAAACAAAATTTGGGAGAAAATTAATATACCGGCTCTACCTCTATTTGTATTGTCGAAAACCCCGCACCTTTTACATAGTCAACCTCCGAAGAAGAAGAAGATGTGAGGAATTCTAGTTTTTATATTTACTTATGCTCGTCTTATCATGTTATTTATGACATTATTTTATGTACGCTCGTTATGTTTTGATATTTTTATGTGACATTGTTATTTGAATTACATGCTCATGTTTATTTATCTATGATGCTAAGTTCATTTACTTTCCTTATGATATATGTTTATTCCTATGCTTATCCGTCTATATTTCTCATATTACCTATTTGTTCTTTTTGTCGATGACAAAAGGGGAGAAATTGTAGGGGGGATATTCATTATGTGGGAGTAAATTGCTTTAATAAATATTCTTATTACATAGTTGTCATCATCAAAAAGAGGAAGAAAGTTAGAACCTTGTGTTTTGATGTTTTTATCATGAATACTATATATGTAAATATTATGTGAACTAACCACATTGTAGGAGAAGATGCTATTCTACTCGACAATAGATTGCAGACCGAAATTCAGATAGAAGCTTCAATATTGTCAATGGTATGTCTATGGTCTAGGTCTTGTAGTTAATTTTTGTTAAAATCTCTCCAAAGTAGAATATGTGCACACAGGTACTTAAAAATATTTTCAAATCAAGTTTCATATGGGAATATTTTTAAAACAAAAGTACATGCACAAAGGAATTTTTGAAAACACTTCAATATGGTAGAAAACATGATATTCGGCCGACTAAAATAGGTATTTCAGTCGACTGTATATCTGTCCACATGCACAATCTGATATGAATATTCAGCCGACTGAACTATCCATTTCCCTCGACGTAATAGCATATTTATTGAACTAATTCCTTTTTGATATGAATTTTTAATATTTCAGCTAGTTGAATTCTTTTACTCATTCGATCGATATTGCATAATGGCTATATTTCTGAAAAGACACTTCACTGCATCGTATAGAAATAACCCTTGATCAAGAGTTGTTTCTGTATCTTTTGATCATCTCTTTTCATGACATATATATAGCCTTCAAATTCACTTGTTTTAATCGCCTATTTTTCTGATTCCATCTCATATTCTTATTATCTAAGCTCTTTGCATTCATACTCTTGGTCTAATCACTTGCACATTCAAGAGAAATTTCTTTTGTGATTAAATTAACTTCCTTTCTTCTCAAACTATATTATATACCACAAAGTAGAGGAATATAAGAAGAGTGTAGGTTATTGACTTATCGGTGCTATTTACAAGTTATTGACTCATCGGTGCTATTTAAGAGAAAACTCAGTCAGATACAATTTTTACTATTCGTATTAGTAGTCTTGTTCGGTTGCTCGGGCAGTTGAAGTCCTAATCTATTGCTTAGGCGGTTAAAGTCCTGTTCGTTTGCTTAGATGGTGTAATACATATTCCTCCATTTAAGAGAGGGTTGATAGTTAAATTCCAGAAGGAGTTTGGGACTGGATGTAGAGCGGAAGTTTGAACTAGTATAAAAATCCTTGGTGTCATTTACCTTACTTTTCTATTTACATTCTGCACTAGTAGATAACTTAGTTAATATTTCGTATTATGATCCTTAGTCACTTTCAGTAGGGGCGTCATTTGAACAACTCTGTATCCACTGTTGCATGTGTTTGTTCATGTTCCTATCGATTAATTACCATTGCCAATAGTCCAAGCTCTACCATGCTCCCTATAACTGGGGAACATTTTCAATAATATTTACTTCTTACCCATATGTTTCTATTGTGAACTAAATCCTATTTATGGGATTCTTCTGTCGTGAGTCCGGGCATTATTGTGAGTTAAATATGTAGGGCAAATTATCAAACTACCCCTTGTCTAGTTGAGCTTCCACATCTCGTTCCTGGATCTAGAAAAGTTCAATAGTTCATGTTTTTATTTTTGCAAGAATTTCTTCACTTATCCACTACCAAGCTTGTCCTACTTGGATGCCAACGCTATGATTGAAGTTCAGTTGGGCATAATTGCAATTTATGGAAACCAATGAACGAATTATTCTATTTTGATTATCCTTCATTGAAATTGCCTATTTTCGAAGAACAATAAAATTCTAGAAGGCTGGTGATTGCACCTTCTTGACGATGCTAATTTCTAAGCGACGGTGGATTTCCATAGGTTGTTGGTAAATTCCAATCGCGTGTCAGTTTCTGTCCTTGGATAGTTGAAACACCCGACACCCCTTAGTATACTTAAAATGGCACACTAAAAGATGTGGTGTGTTGTAGATATAGCTAAAAAATTTGCAGAGACTAAGATTCCCAAGACACATAAATAAAAACAGTGGAAACATTTAAATAGTAATCTCAGTATTCAAAATCAAACTTCATAAAATAGAGTCATAAAACCAAATACATAATATGTCTTAAAAACTGAATACATATGTCATGATGAATACCATCTCAGTCACATCATCAAAGTATAAAAATCATCTCTCTCAAAAAGTGTCAGTACATCCAAACTCAAATGGAAAGAAAACTAAAAAGAAGAAGAATACATGAATAGTGAGAAAGCTCTGCATATGGGTCTCTAAGAAATCCAAGTCTACTGTCCCTGCCTCTGTTGGCCTACGAGAGCAAAAGGGGAAAATAGAGGAGTGGATCAGACTAAATTATGAGTGAAGCGATTACTGGTATTTTTAAGCAAGATAAGGTAATAGACTTAGCAACAGTTCTAATATAAAAGGAAATAAAGGAAAAGATAAAGCTGGAATAAAATACTGTTTGATTATTTGCTTTGATTATTTCTATTTTTTGCACTTGTCTTAGATATCTGCTTTGATTAGGCTGAAATCCTATTCCTAATTTAATTAGGTTGAAGTCTTAATTCTACTCTTTGATCGGCTTTCTATCTCTATTGTGCCACTATAAGCTTGTCCCATATGGTGGGTCCCATAACAAAAAGACACCTGTAGCGCTTGGAACGTAGTAGCAAATTATTTACCTTCCTCAATGCCACATGCATGGTCACCGTGGTACACACTCACTGTCGCCCCCTCTTGTGACCTTTTACAAACCCTACTTAGTATAATCGTACCCAGATTCACCTAATCCGTTGTGAGACCATTAGTCCTAGCATGAACGAGTCGTGCCCTGCCCCACCTAAGTGTTTTATGAGACCATCAATACTAGTCTGAACGTGGATGCTGTTGGTATGGGTCCTATCAAACAAAATCTAGTTGTGCCCTTTGCCCAAATCCCCTGATTTGAGCATCTATTTATTGGCCACTTATTCACCCTGTGTCCTAGCCTCACCTAACAATTGTAAGAACATCAGTCCTAGTTTGAAAGGGTCCTGCCAAGCCTCACCTGATATGTTATGAGATACCAGCCCTCATCTGAATGGGAGTGCTATTGGTATGGGCCCTATTTTTGTATTTGCTTATTGACTTGGTGAATGTTTTAAAATAAGCCTCTTATGTTATTTCTGCATTTTCTTATTAACTTTATCTAAGCCTTAAAGTAAGCCTCTTCTGTTATCTCTACTATATATGCTTACTAAATTTATTCTAAGTTTTAAAATAAGCTTCAACTGCTCTTTTTACTTAATTATAACCTACGTTATAATTGTTATTCTTTTTTTTTAGTTATAACTACTAGTTATAAACTTGCTTGCAAATGTCTCAAATTTGATTACTTTAGTCTATCTTCTTTTTATTACAGTCTTTTTTATTTTACATCTAATATCTGTAAATTTAGTGTACTTATAGTTTAGTCCATATTAGCGATCCTTATTTTCTATTTTATTCATGTAAAAAGGAATAAAAAGAAACTAACATTTATAGGTTGAATTCTAACGTATAACGGATGTAAATAAAATACAAATACTGTAAATAATAGTAAATTACTATAAATAAATGAATAAAATAGCTAAATAAAAATATCTGAATAAAATAGACTAAAAAGAACTTCAAAATTAACCGTAAACAACTCATATAAAAGCATTCTCAAAATTGCAGAAAAACTACAACTATTGAAAACCCTATTATTTTAAATTACTTAAAAATCTAAAATAATTACTTAAACACTCGCCTGTGGTCCTTAGCTCTTTTTCTTGGCCTTCCCGGATCCACTTTTAGGTTATAAATTTTTTTTATTAAAAAGATATTCCCCTTGAAAAAATATTCCTTTTAGGGTCCAGTCTCAGGCAATGAACCCAGATGGAGAAAATCCGAATGAGAAAAGTAGCTAGGTCTAGGGTATTATTTATAATGTTACTTGTAGATCTCAGACCGTTGGATTTGAAGATTAAATCTAGTGTAACTATGTCATAGGTTCGATAGAAACCGTTGGATGGAAGCACGTATGCACAGGATGGAGTAGAAATGAAAAAAAATGTCATCGTCTAAAATTGGAAAAAAAATCAGCATGAGGAATGCACGGCGATCGACCTACTTGTCGATCCAATACATGCTATGGTAGCAAAGGTGAGGATTGACCCTAGGGTTGACCTTCTTAAGGGATTTATTATGATAATTACCACGGACACAATGATACAACTCCCATGGATCTATTATGATAATTTCACAAAGTTATTTTATTATTCAGTTAATTAATTAATTAATTATTATAGCTTAAATTTTGGGTTATTATATTCTTCCCTTCTTAAGGGATTTCGTCCTTGAAATCTCTAAGGATGGGAGAATAAAATAAATGTTTTCATCCAAGTTCTACAACTAACTACTTAACCATCATCTATTACATCCATTGTCCTTAAGTTTTTTAATGCTATTCATGACATATATGCATAAATGTAGTGCCAATATGCCTAACTAATGCAAAAGATTAGGCGGTCTACTTATTCATTCGACCTCCTCTTTATGCAATCATATTTGTGTTATGTATCCAAATGAATGCAAGTTTCTTAATGATAACTGATAGTTTTATATGTGTGCTACAATCATCGTCCAAATGCAACAATCATATGATATATTAGCAACCATAGAAATAAAATAAAAATGCAAATGAGCACACATCCATATGCATATGCTCTAGTGACCTAGTTAAGCCGATCCCTAAGAGATAATAGTGCTTAGTGTAAATATATGCGTCCATTAGCATCCACTAGCAAACACTTGTAGCCATTAGCATCCTTCGTACATAACATGTTCTAATAATATGTTTACATCAAATCTTACCATCCATAGGTTAAGTCCTAAGATCTACCCTCCCAAAGGATAATAAAGAAAATAACCTATTCAAAACTAAAGATGGAAATAGAAAATTCAAAATTTATTATCAAAGAGATGTGGATAAGATGTACGTATTCTCTCCTAATCAAATCAATCTTCTCTGAAGTCTCTTTAACAATGTCGGGATCAAGTAGAAATCTCTCTGTAGACTCTAAACAACATGAAGGCAACTTGCACAGTCTTCCATAAAGATCTTTGAAAGATGTCATTCCAATGCTAACTTGAAAACTATTATTATACGTGTATTCCACTAAAGGAAGATGCTCCTTCCGAGTTCCTCCGAAATCAAAATCACATCCTCAACCATATGTGTCTTATTATCTTACTAATATCACCTTACTATATAGTCTACATACATGAAGCAACATTCCTAGGTTCCCACTAGTGTCTTATACACTTTACAGAATCTTCTATTATTACTTCTAAAAGTAATCACTGGTATCTCCTATATAGCCTTACACTTTTTCCATCATACCAGGGAAATGATTCCTATCTACTCTACATTTAAAATTTTGGTTTGGTATTAATTATTTCATTTCAAAAACTAAAGCTTCTAAAGTTTTAAAACATCAAATCCCAAAAAATTTGCCTTTGCAAGTGTTACTTTCAAGTTTCTATTAAATTCAAAGGTATTTGGTTACTTAACATTTTATCTTTTTAGACTTGCATTCTTATAACTTTTTGAATTTACATTATTCCGCGAAACTAGAGGGGAAACTTACGAATTCTAAGTTCAAACTTATTCCCCCTTTTCTTTTAATGACATTTACATCTTTCCATAAATATTTGGATTTTTATATTTAACTGCCACTAAGTTTTTCGCTTCCAAAAACTTATTTACTTTTTCACCAAACCATTTTTCTTTAAGATATCTTTGAAATGTCCTTACATGTTCTCAAAACATCTTATTTTCATAGATTTTCAGTTTTGCAAAAACTGGAGCAGATAAGAATAATTATTTTATTAAAAACTCTTAACTTTCCAATTATCTAACCTTGGAGGATTTTCTAACTTACTACAAATTGGGACTTTATACAAAGTTAAGCGACTAATGCGCATAATAAATGGAAAACGAATATGAAATTTCCACTGCTTAGCCTTTTCTACTACGGTTATCTATAATATCTCTTCTAACTAACACTATCTCTAATCCTTATTACAAAAATGGTTTTGTACCTTAATATATTTGAACCATGAATCCTTTAAAAGAGGACTTCATGTTTATGTGAAATTACAAGGAACTTATTATATATTTTTTGAAAGAGGATATACAAAATATGGTGCTTCCAATACCTTGCACGTCTTTTTCACGTATTCCTTATAACCTGCACAAAACATCTTTATTTGTGATTTGGTTTCATAGAAAATTATATCATTATTCATTTCATTCCAATAGATTAAAGTATGTTTAGTCTATATCCTCTTACATTGGACAATTTTTATGAAATTGATTAATTTTCTAATATTTAACTTGCACTTTCATTTTCGAATTCAATTTCACAAAATGTTTAATATATCCATAACTAGAAAACATTTCCTCATACTTCGTTTAAATAATAAGGGTACTTACAAACCACTTTATTTCTGCACTTAGAAATCATCTTCAAAACACATTTTTATTTGGGTCAAAATAGATGGTGCGTAAAACGATGTTACTACAACCTAAAAAGATTAGTGTATGGATTCAAAAATAAATACTAATAAATCTCATATACTATGTAAAAAAATTTCCCTTGGGAGTCACCTACTATAACAATAGTGTTATAGTCTACTCTCCATTTATTTCCCACGAAAACATCTATTACAACAATAAATGTTGCAACTTGTGGTTTCAATACTTAACACACTCTAGGTTTTTAAAATCATTGTTGACATCCAAAGAAACTAACGAGCGATATATATATATCCTATAAATCTTCAAAAAGAATTTCATTTTTGACAAAATTTAAAACATATAAATACAAATTTAAATTTCATACCATTTTTTTTCAAAAACCCAATATTTACTTCCTCAAAAATATTGAAAATTATATTTTTCAACTTTTCAACTCTTATAATTTTATTTTATTAGGCCATGCATAAAGTGGATTCTCTTCTTACTACCCTAGGATTACCCTTCCTAAACTTTGGTAATCTTATTTCCTTACTATGTCTTTTGTTCCTATTCCTCGTTCATGCTTAAATTTATTCCAAGAAACTACCATTTATTTGAAACAATTATTATTTTTTGTAATTATTTACACATGGGCTTTCCTTTTTTTCAACTGAGTCTATTGTGCATCTCCAATCTGTGCCAATAACTCTTTGGATTTCCAAAATCCAAACCTAAATGTAAACCGTTTCTCAAACTCTTCCCATGTGTTGACCTTCTCTATGCCCTATGAAGCACTTTTCCTTACGCCAAAAAGTGACACTTCAAGAATTTGGCCTTCAACTGATGAACGTGAAGTGTACGAAGAACCTACTTTCAATAGCATGCATTTCCCTACTCTTGGAAAACATCAAAATGTCTTCCATGAATACTACTACGAACTTATTTAGGACACTTCCAAAAAAACGGCTCATCAAATCTATAAAATAGGCTGGGGCATTAAATAGTTCAAATGGCATAACCAACCACTCGTAGAATCCGTCTAATGAAGCCTTTCTCTAACAGCTCATCAATCACCTTAACTTCCTTTCATGTGTCCCTCGGGCAATGTTACTGGCTTGCACTGTCATTTATTTAGATCCTAAAGTTGATCTCTCTCTTAGGGGGTAGTCCTCTAACCTCCTCAAAAATATCTGGGAAATCTCAAACGAATGGAATTGAATCTAGCTCTCCTAGTGATGAATCAGAGGTATAAAGGAAGCTTAACATGACTGACTCCTATGGGTTGCAAGAAACCTCGAGAGTCCTACTGCTGCATGTCTTTACTCTAACGACCCTCCTCTTGCAGTCTAATATCGCTCCATAAGTGGATCTACAATCCATCCCCAAAATCATCCCGTACCCCAAAATCATCCTGTACCCCGAAAATCCCAGTACATAAGCATCACAGTCAAACTCTACGCCTAGTATAAAAATTATCAAACCCCTACAAATCATGGATAAATAAGTTGATCCTCCTGTGGGGTCTAAAACAAATATGGGTCTATTACTAAAGAGATATCTAAGTGCAAGCAATCAACCAAGAACTGAAAATAAAAGAGTCTGAAATAGGAAAATCCAAAATAGAGATCAAAACCTTCTACGGAGACTTTCCTACCTCGATACAATCCACTACTAGAAGGCGCTGCATCTAAAGCTTGAATGTCTGCTATAGGTGCGCCTGCTCTCTGCCCCGTCCTATGAGGACAAGCTCTACTAAGGTGACCAGGCTGCTCATAGTTGAAACATCTTCACTTCATCATTTAATTTTTATAGTCCCTTGCGCAATAACCAACCAATACATAGCTATTACCTTTCCTACTTTTCTTGATCCGCTTCTGAGGTATGCCTTGTTTTCTCTTGTCCTTATCCTTCTTGTTCTTCCACCATGACTTCCTAGAGCTTTCTGACTTAGGAACCTCTTTAAGCTCTCCCTTCAACTGCCAAGATGTAGGTTAAACTCTCTATCAGTCCTCCAACCCTAACAGCCTAAAATTTCGCTCTGTATCCTCCAACCTAGCTTGTGCCTCCTTGAAATCCTCTGTACCAGAAAACATCTTGCTTCCTAGACTAAAGACATCATTGCATACCTTAGAAAAATTGGTTTTTGTAGGTGGATTAATGGGAACACCACCTGTTGGTGCTATATTGAGCGCTTGCCCTTGCACTTGTGGTACCGCAGTTGTATGGAAACAATCAGCCATACTATGCAAAGAAAAGAAAACTTAGGCTCGAAAGAATCAAAAGAAGATTAAACTAGACTTTTGAGGAGATTTTTATAAAAACTCTCTTTTATACTTGAAAAACTATTTCTATAATAAGAGTTTCCTTCTGAAAAATACTTCTAGTCTAAAGATAAGCTACTTTTAAAAATAGATTATTTTTGGAAAAATACTTTATTTTTAAAACAATTTTTTAGGAATCCTGTAACCTTAGGCTCTAATACCAAGTGAAACATCTCACACCCCTTAGTATACCTAAAAGGGCACACTAAAAGATGTGGTGCGTTGTAGGGATAGATAAAAACTTTACAAAGACTAAGATTCATAAGATGCATAAATAAAAACAGCGGAAACATTTCAATAGTAATCTCATTATTCAAAATCAAACTTCATAAAATAGAGTCATAAAATCAAATACATAATATGTCTTAAAAACTGAATACATATGTCTCATGAAGAATACCATCTCAATCACATTATTTAAGCACAAAAATCATCCCTCTCACAAAGTGCCAGTACATCCAAATTCATATGGAAAGAAAACTAAAAAGAAGAAGAATACATGAAGAATGAGAAAGCTCTACAAATGGGTCTTTAAGAAATCCAAGTCTTTTGTTCCTGCCTTTGCTAGCCTATGGGGGAAAGGGGGAAAATATAGGAGTGGGTCAGACTAAAGGTCTGGTGAGTGGGAGTAATTACTAGTATTTTTAAGCAAGATAAAGATAATAGACTTAACAATAGTTCTACTATAAAAGGAAAAAAAGGAAAGATAAATTTGGAATAAAATACTGTTCGACTATTTGCTTTGATTATTTCGATTGTTTGCACTTGTCTTAGATAGCTACTTTGATTAGGCTGAAATCCTAATCCTAATTATTAGGCTAAGGTCCTAATTCTAACCTTTGATTGGCTTTCTATCTCTGTTATGCCATTGTGAGGTAGTCCCATCCTATGGGTCCCATAGCAGAAAGACAACTATAGCGCTTGGAACGCAGTAGCGAATTATTTATCTTCCTTAATACGCATGCACATTCACAGTGGTACATATTCACTATTGCCCCTCTTGTGACCTCTTACAAATCTTACTCAGCATAAGTGTGCCCAGCCTCACCTAATCTATTGTGAGACCATCAGTCCTATCTTGAACGAGTCCTGCCCAGCCTCAAAGAAGTGTTTTGTGAGACCATCAGTACTAGTCTGAATGGGGATGCAATTGGTATGGGTCCTATCAAACAAAATCTAGTTGCGCCCCTTGCTTGAATCCCCTTATTTGAGCTTCTATTTATTGGTCACTTATTTACCTTGTGTCCTAGGCTTACCTAACTATTGTGAGACCATCAGTCCTAGTCTCAAAAGGTCCTTCCCAACCTTACCTAATCTATTGTGAGACCATCAGTCTTAGTCTGAATGGGAGTGCTATTGGAATGGGCCTTATTTTTTTGCTTGCTTATTTATTTAGTGTAAGTTTTAAAGTAAGCCTCTTTTGTTATTTCTGTTATATTTTCTTAATAACTTTATCTAAGCTTTAAAATAAGCCTCTTCTGTTATCTCTACTATATTTGCTTATTAATTTATTCTAAGTTTTAAAATAAGCCTTTATTGTTCCTTCTGCTTAATTATAACCTACATTATAATTGTTATTCTTTTTTATAGTTATAACTCCTAGTTATAAACTTACTTGCAAATATCTCAAATTTTCTTATTTCAGTCTATCTTCTTTTTATCATAGCCTTTCTTATTTTACATCTAATTTCTGTAAATTTAGTGTTTTTATATTTTATCCCATTTTAGCGAATTATCCTTTTTTGTTATTTTATTCGTGTAAAAAGGAATAAAAAGAAACTAACATTTACAAGATGAATTCTAACGTAAAGCAGATGTAAATAAAATATAAATAACAATAAATAATAGTAAATAACTGTAAATAAAGGAATAAAATAGCTAAATAAAAATAGACCAAAAAGAACTTTGAAAATTAACTGTAAACAACTTATATAAAAACGGTCTTAAAATTGCAGGAAATCTACAATTATTGAGAACCCTGTTACTTTAAATTACTTAAAAATCTAAAATAATTACATAGACACTTATCTGTAGTCCTTAGCTTTTTTCCTTGGCCTTCCCTGATCTACTTCTAGGGTATAAAATATATTAATTAAAAAGATCTTCTCTTTGGAAAAATATTCCTTTTAGGATCCAGCCTTAGATAATGAAACCAGATAGGGATAATCTGAAAGAGAAAAATAGCTAGGTCTAGGGTCTTATTTATAGTGTCATTTGTGGATCTCAGAACATTGGATTTGAAGATTATATCTAGCGCTACCATGTCATAGGTTCGATAGGAACCGTCGGATGGAAGCACGGACACACAAGATGGTGTAGAAATGGAAAAACACGTCATCGTCTAGAACTGGAAAAAAACAATGTGAAGAATGCATGGCGGGTCGACCTATCTGTCTTCTAGGGTCGACCTAGCAAAGGTGAGGGTCGACCCTATGGTTGACCTTGTCTATGTATTTTTTTCCACTTATTTTCTGATTTCTTCTTTCTTTTGTAACTTCTTCGTTTTAGCTCCAATTTTGACAACCTATATATAGAAATTGACCAGAAAATTACCACGGACACAATAGTGCAACTCCCATGGCTCAATTCGGATAATTTCACAAAGTTATTTTATTATTTAATTTATACATAAATTTATTGTTATAGCTTAAATTTTGGGTTGTTACTAAACTGGCATGTCAATGACTCAATTCTGTTCAATATCGAGAGGTTTCTCTCGGTATCAAGAACTTTGGCTCACTGTTCCACTTGTCCATTTGTCTTATTTTGCCGTGATCATGGCAAATGGTTCTACTTCTCTACCGATTGACGATTGCACGGATATCATAGTTTCTTCTTTTCCTCTCTACCGGGTGCATATTGATAATGCTGATTTCCCTTTCTTTGTGGTTTCCAACATCCAATCTGCGCCCCAGTCTTTGTCTCCGAGGACTGGTGGTTTAATGGCTCAATTCCGAACATCGCCTTTTCTCGTCACTTCACCTTCTATGTTACGTGATGCGTATTTATTTATTGCAACTCTATGCATGTAAATAATACTCTTGCATTCATTTTGGCATATTGTAATACTTAGCTCCATTCAAGACAATGGTGTGGCTTGTTTTAGCCAATCCATGGCTATTCCTATTTAGACTAGGTCGAGTTCATTTCAACCAAGTGTAGATAAATATAACCCAGCCCATAGGGCTGATCATCCTAAACACTAATTCCATATATTCTCAAGAGACTAGGTTACCTAAGTAATACGTTTGACTATCCCCAGCCTAATTTGAACAATACTTCCTATCTCTAGGAACTAGTGTGTAAAGACCCGCAAATCCATACCCTTTGAGTCAGCAATATTTCACCTCATCTCAACTCAAACTAGATGAAAATACGAATCTTTAGGGTAAGAAGAAGAAAGGTAGAATAAGAAGTAGAAAACAACTTCTCATAATCGCAGCGGAACAAAATATAATATATATATATATATATATATATATATAATAACCGATTTTATACAAAGAATCTGTAACTATTTATAATTACAATCACTAGAGTGCATCAATCAATACATCAAACCAGACAGTTATATTACTTGTCCTTACACAGCAGAATATAAGTCAAGTACGGAAATACGTGTGAAAACTCCTCCAGCTAGCCTCATGAGCTCCATAGCATTTATCCTGAATTTGTAATACTCGGTCTGACCTTGGCATTATAATAAATAACACCCTAGTCAGTCTGGAAAACCAACGGGAGAAAACGCACTCAATTTGAACTATTAGAATTATCAAAATCCTTTGAAAAACAAGGGTATCTCGTAAGAACGCGTCATACATAAACACAACGGGTTTTTGCCTTACGATAACCAAAACATTTTTATAGAAAATCCAGTGATATTATAATAATGTCTAAATAGAAATACTTATTCAAATAGTTGAAATTTCTACATTAATTAAATTCCAGCATACTATGCTCTACAAATAAAACTGTAAGGATTTCAACTGAATGACTAGATACTGGAGTACCACCTTTCATAGTACGCATCTATAATAGCGTACCGAGATCGAACCTATCGATCCCTGCCAACAAAAGACTGGACTACCCCTAACTTGGATAGTCTGAATAAGATTATCCCCTCGGTTGGGATCAATAACCTCCACATAGACAAATAAAAGGGACTCGAGATAAGGGTAATCCTACCCTACTTGGGTGCGACCCACTTAGCCTTGCTGCATCTCCCCTAATTTTCAGTCATTCTCGATTGATGAGGCTCGAGCTAAGCGTTACCTTTTCAAGAATAATTTTACTTAGAATGCTCATCATCCTTCAATGACAACGTTCTAGAAGCATTCGTCCCATATAAGCTGTGTTGGGGTTTGGATAGACCGAATCACCATCTTCATCATCTTTACGGTATTTATTCATTACGTTCAAAGCAGATCGAAGTGGTTTTCGAATAATTAAATCCGATCTCGGTCTGTTCGAAACGATTAACTAAATTGGCCAATATTGATAGTTGGTTATTTCACCATCAATTAAATATCCATCATCAATCATCTGGCCTTATTATAAGTTTTTCCCAAAATATTTACTTTCAAAATATCCTTAAAAGATATATCAATTCCTTCCACCTTTTGAAACGATTTTTCAACCACTTAATCCGTAACAGTATACTTCCAACATCTCAACACTTAGAGATATTTCCGAATTCTATTTTCTATACTTAGAAAAATATTACCAGTCTTATTTTCCAAAAACCTTTTAGTATTAACGTTCCAGAGAATTATTCCCAAACTTATTTCCAAAACCCCTGGAATCACAAATAATTTCCTCTTCTCAAAATCATATCCTTTTATAAGCTCCTTTTCGAAATTGGATAGAATTTATAAAACAAATTTCCAATCACTTTAAAACTCTATATATATAGTAAGTATTTAAAAGATTGATAATTTTTTTTTAAAATATGTTCGAGTAATTTTTAAAATATCGAAACACTTCTATAACATTAATAACTCATTTATAGTTAAACAAATAAATTTCCAAAGATGATTTTTAAAGTTAGAATTTACCAAATACTTCATATTTAAAAATTTACTTACCTAGTATTTCAATCTTAACTTGTTTAAAAATCGATAATTTTAAAATAATAAAAATTTCCTTTAAAAAAATCACTTCTTAAAGTTAAAAATATTTTTTGTTAAATCTCAATAACCAATTTAATTTATAACTTCTTCTCGATTTCACAACATCTCGATTCATTGTCGATTCCTTAACCATTCTCATTTCAAAAATAGAATCTACTATTTTTCTCAACCTGTTTCCATATTCCAATATAAATTCACCCTATGAATTTATATTCCAATTATCATTTGACATCGAATTTCTTATTTATAAATATCATTATCAATTCTGCAACCCCTTGGGTTTGACTTGTTCATAAAAACAAATCTTATTTATAAAAGTCCGTTATATAAATTTATTTCTTATAAATTCCATTAATACTTTCAATCTATTTTCAATATTGATTTTAAGTCCTTTTTATATTTCCAAAATATCACTTATAAATTCTTTTATATAATTTCTTTTTAAAAAAAATCTCTTTTTTTAATTCACAAGGGTTAAGTATAATCAAACTCAATATAATTTTATTTTCTAATTAAATTTCTCTAAAATAACCCAGTTCCAATATATATGTACTTTATTATCAAATTTCCCTTAATTCCTTAAATTATAAAAATGTATTCGTAATATTTGAATTACCACAACTCAGGCCAGTGCTACAAAAATATCCAATAATCCAAATCAGTGCAACCATCTATACTAGATTATTTTACACCAATCATATGTCACTGTATATAAAAAAATAAAAATAATAATTTGAGCAATCCAGTTGGATACCTCCAACCTGTTTCCCTGCATCCACAGAAGTTAATAGACATAAAATAAATACCAGTCTCACTTCGAGGGGGATATCACGGTATATCGGGTCATCCACTATTATGCAGGGCATATAGGGTCTCATCCGCTATAATATGCGGGAATATCACTCCAAATACTGTATATATACTACTACATATTATATAATCATCCAACCAATAATTTTAATTTATCAACCCAACCAACATCCAATAATTTAAATTCAACATTTAAATTTTAAATATGGCAATCCAAAAATGGGTGAGAAATTCTCACCTTTATTTTTGTTTGCAGTCCACTTCAATCTCGACTTGATTCTCACGATTTTTGACTATATATGTATATAATATTATAAATCAAGATATCTCGTATTGGGTAACTAAAAATCTATAATTCCTATCGAGGAATGCCGCTTGGTGTTTATAATGTTAAACCTTTATTCCGAACGCAAAAAGGTTTCGGGTCCTAATTAGATCGTATGGAGAAGATAGCCTTTTGGACCCAATTATTATATTAAATCTCGATTTTAAATTTTCAATGCGTTTACATACCGTAGACCAAACGGTACTCCAAATGCTACGAAACTTGGAATCCGATAATAATTTAGTATTATGGATCCCATGGAACTGGTTTCGTCGAATTCTGAGACTGTGCCTCGGAAGGCTATTTTTAAATGTCAATTTAAACAAGCTATTTTTAAAATTGAACATATCACTTTTAAATTCAATTTCAAAACTTTAACCATCTTCATTACTATTAATATAGATTTTTTTCAAGTCTTTAAAATATTTTTGTCGAACTTAAAGCTCAAGATACAATAATTTGACCAATATTCAATTATTAAAATTCAGTAATTAAATTATCCAATAGATTGCTACATTTTAAACTCTGAATTTATTTCATAAATGAAAAGTCAAATTTTCATATTCAAAATCACTTTATAAATTCAAATCCAACATTTAACACCATTTAAGTATTCCAAATTAAATGTCGGAAAATCCGGGTGGTTACATAGTGACTTTGCTACTCGATTCTAAACTCTGAGTTATTAATGTTGTCAGTTCCTTTAGAATGACCGAATTCTTCCTAGTTGACATCATCATCCAATTCCGTCCTGGATGTATGTATCAAAATGATGCATCACCGTCATCTTTTGTTATAGTAAATTCTTCTAAGCCCAGTATTGAGATCTTGATCATGCATCATTTTCTATCTTTGGAAACTTGCACAAAAATGACTTAACTCTATGGACTTTTCTTTAATGTTGTGAATCTTCGAGCAATGCCGAATTCCTGAGCGTTAAGACCTTAATATCCTTGGTTGGAAACTTGCCACCAAAATATTCTGCTTCGTGAAATTGAACAGCTATTTATCAACTCCTCGATTATTCTTGTTTGGACTTGGTGAGGTTTCCTTTTGCCAAGTATTCGTGTGCCTATCCCTATTTGTGTGACTAGCATTTTAAATGCCTTTATTCTAGAATTTGTAAGAGATGGAAAGGCGTGGGGCGAATGATTCAATTGCCCACGATTTGGCACTCAATCCTACTTTGGGATTGCGGAAGTCCAATGATTTAATTTCCAACTTTCCATGAATTTCCCTACTTGTCCTTTGCCGTGCATGCCTTGATTAACTTCTAATATCATCATGGAAGTCATGTTCATGTATCAGTTCCAATCTCCAAGGACTGGTGACCTAACTGCTTGGTTCCGAGCAATCATTTCTCAAGGCTGCCTATCTCTGGGTTGCATCAAAATTCTTTCTAAGTTGAATGTTAGAAATTCATTTGTGCACCAGCTTCTATCTTTTGACATGAGCGATTCGATCCTTAGGTTTCCTTTAGGCACTGCGTTATCTCCAAGTAGCGACCGATTCTTGAAATAAGGGCCAAACTATTCGATTAACCTACGAAATGTTATGTCTTCCCATCGATGCCTATCTTCAAGCAACGGTAGATTTCTAAAGACAAGGTTAGAATCTCAGTTGCGCACTAACTTCTATCTCTGAAAGCTAGTGCATCGATGGTTTGCTACTGTGAGCATTTCTCGCTGACCTTGCAATTTGAAGTTTTCGTAGCATTGTTAGGGAAATATTGGCATGTAGAAATTTGAATAATTTCTCGAGATTGCTCGTGCAACTCCGATATTTACAAAATAAAAGCTTCCTGGCCTTCCCAGTGTAACATTGGTATATAGGAAGTTGGATAATTTTTCAACGTTGTCATGGGAACATCAATACTTAAAAAGTAGGAAGTTTCTCGACGTTGCCGGGAAAACAATGGTAATTAGGAAATGGGATACTTTGTCAGCATTGCCAGGGCAACACCGACACTTAGGAGATAGGGATTGATTTTCGTCGTCGATCTAGCAGTTTTGAGCCTTTCCAACATTACTAGAGCAACACTGGTTCTAAAAAGGCATGGATCAATTTCTTGTCGACCCCGCGGTTTGAGTCGATTTTCCCCGTCGATTCGGCGATGTTGTATTTCAGTTGGGTACTAGCTTCAGGATCCGAAAACTGGCACTTTAATGATTGGATCATAAGATTCTTTTCTTAGTGGTGCCAGTCTCCAGGCAATGTTAAGGTCTTGCAACTTGGGATCGAATCGTTTATCTGATCCTGTATTGTTGAGAAGATTCCTTTTAACCAAATTTGGCTGCTTTCTCGATATTACCTAATTTTGGGCTACACCATATTCCACTTAGGGATGTAGGGTTGTTGTCTAACTAGTTCCATGGTTATTCATATTCACATAGTATCGAATTTCCTCCGACAGACTTTTGTTGCAATCTGACTTCCATTTGCGAAACCCACTATTCGCATGTCAGGCTTATCTTGAATCTAAGATAATTATCCTTGCTTGTTCCAGGCCATATGCATTATGCTTGGCCAATAGTGTTCTTGTGGATATCCACCTTATTCGTCGGTTTCAATCTTTGGGAATCAACGGTTTAGTTACTAAATTCTAAGCATTCTCTCCTTGTCACCATCATCTTCGTATAACAATAGGTTTTCCGCAAGTAAGAGTCGAAATACGAGATCGATCTCTACGTGGCTTATTATTCCAAGAACGGATAACGTCTAAGCTACGTAAAATCTATGACAGTTGAGGGTAATTCTTCCTGATGTCACTAGTATCCATGGGGCATCAGATTCCTGAAAGGTGAATTATTCGCTCCATACGTTGCCAATCTTTAAGCTTTGTTGGATCCTTGCAGGTTAAAGTTTAAGAACTCAGTCGAACGCCTGCTCCTATCTTTTTAAACTTTTGCATCGATGATTTGGTTCTGAAAATGCCTTCCATCATCGCTTATCTTTGGGAGATGGTAAGTTCTTCCTACTATCGCCTATCATTGGGTGATAGTAAGTTTTAAGGAGTTTGATTTCTTGTCGATATGATGGTTTGGAGTTCCCATGTCGTTGAGGAAACATCGATGCCCAGAAAGCTAGACCAATTTTCCTTTAAATTTTGTATTTTAAAGATTTCTCAGCGTTGCTGGGGCAATTCCAGTACCAGTAATGTCGGATTGCTCCCTAATGTTGTTGGGAGGAACACTTGTACTTGAGAGAAGTAGAATTTTTCAAATTGTTAGGGTAACACTGATTCTTGGAAATTAGGGATTGATTTTCCACCTATCCTACAATTGAAAACCTTCCTGATGTTGCTAGGGCAACATCAATACTTATAAAATTCGACAGCCTCTCGGTGTTGTTTGGGTAACATGGATAACTAGAAAATAGATGGGTTTCCCTGAGTTGCCGAGGCAACGCTGGTACTTATGAAGTTGTAATCAATTTTCACTGTCGATGTGACGGTTCAAGAGTCCATAATTCTTATCCGAAGATCTAGGAAGTACTTTCTAGATTGTATGGGGCAGATGCGTACATTTCATGTGAGATGCAGTTCCCTTGGTTCAAGGACCAATGTGGGAATTGAAGTAAAGGGAGATATTGCATGCTCGAATGTGGTTCCATCGATTCAAGCAGCGACATGCGGCTTATGGGATGCGCACAAGGAGTATTAGGCACTTGAACGTGGTTCCATCGATTCAAGTACAAAGGAATGGTGCATACTTGAACACACTTCCATTCGTTCAAACAGCGAGGGAGTGAAGCATACTTGAACATGGTTCCATCGGTTCAAGCAGTGAAGGAGTGGAGCATAATTGAACATAGTTCCATCGGTTCAGGTAGTGAAGGAGGGAAGCGTATTTGAACATGGTTCCATCGGTTTAAGTTGCGAAGGAGCGAAGCATACTTGAGCATACCTCCATTAATTCAAGCAGCAAAGGAGTGTAGCAAACTTGAACACAGTTGCATTGGTTCGAGCAGCAAAGAAGGAGAGCGTACTTTAGCACAATTCCATTGGTTCAAGCGGTAAAGGAGCGAAGCGTACTCAAACAAAGTTCCATCAGTTCAAACAACAAGGGAGAGGAGTGTACTTGAACACGGTTCCATCGGTTCAAGCAGCGAAGGAGTGGATCATACTTGAACACAGTTCCATCGGTTTAAGCAGCAAGGGAGTGTTATGCACTTGAATGTAGTTTCATCAGTTCAAGCATCAAGGTGCAGCCTATGGGTGCGCATACAGGGAGATTGATTCCAAAAGCGCAGTTCCATTGACTCCAGAAGTGAAATGTGACCAACGGATGTGCACAATGTGATTTTTGCCTAAAAGCATGCAGTTCCATCAGACTCAAGAAGCGATGCATGGCCTATGGGTGCATGCAAAGAGATTTTTGCCTACAAGGTTGTGGTTCCATCGATTTATAAAGTGATGCTCAACTTATGGGTGCACGCAAGAGTCCATTTGCTAGAACGTGGTTCCATTAGCTCGAGAAGAGAGATTTATTTATAAATGAAAGGAGAGTAAGTCCTAAGCGATTTGGTGTTGCATTGGCATTGTTAAGGAAGCACAAATAATTCGAGAAATGAAACATTTCTTGATGTTGCCAAAGCAGCATACGGGCAATGGAAGCAGAGATGTCTTCTCAACGTTACCGGGGAAATATTGATATTTATGAAGGTAGTAAGTTTTCCGACGTTGCCGGAGCAACACCCAGGCTTCAGAGGAATTGAAACTTTTCCAATATTGCTGGAGCAGCACCAAAGCTTTACGATAGAGTAAGTTTCTTGATGTCGAAAGAGCAACACCGAGGCTGTTGAGGAAATTATGAGCCTATTTGGTTGTTCTTTTGGTCCTTATGACTTGCTAGATAGAGATATCACGTCCTTGGGGAATGTAGAATAGAGCTTGAACTGCTCCAAAAACTAGTTGGCCAATTGGTTAAAAGTGGAAATAGATTTCGGTGGAAGTCTAGTAGATCACATGGAAGCAACTCCATCTAAGAAGATAGGTAAACATTTGCAGCAAATGGCATATGTAGCTCTAGCTCTGTCCATGTGCCATTCGCATTTGAACAAGTGTCGTCTAGGACCTATTGTCCTATTGAATGAAAGCATGACTTGCATGGTCAATTTGTGGGGATATTGTTCCCTTAAGATGTTTTCGGTGAATGGAGTTTGTCTTAGACCGGAACCTCAATCTTCATTCTACCTGCACCTACTTTCCTCAACCAATCGCTTAACCATTTTGGCTATGTGTTCTTTGGTGGCATGGTATTCTGTGAAGCAACCTCCAAAGGCTATACCAAATGTTTGGCTATGCAAATTGTCTCAGTTTGTTGACTAGTGTCCTGGTCTCTCTAATCTCTAGGATAATTATTCCTATGGGTTTCCATTATCGTTGGGTTGGTTAAGCTCTAGTAGTGTTTCCTCTAACTAAGGGTTCAAAATCATTTTCATCAAATTACATATCATCCTTAGAGTCAAAAACAATCGTTGCATTGCCTTGTTGGTAAGCATTCACCCCATGATATGGATTAAGGTTGTTTTCCCATGGGGGAACATTCCCACTTCCTCCTACAAGATTTGTAGCAACATCTTCTATTTCTTCCCTTTTTTTTGCTATCCATCCCTTTGATTTAGGCCAAAAATGAAGGAATTTTCATGTTCCATTATAGGAGAAGAATCTCTTCTTGTCCTTCTTGTAGTCAGTGGTCGTAAAGATAGCAAAGCATCCATTTTGTCCACGAGCTTTTTGACTAACCATGAACTTTTGGTTGTGATCATTGATTATCTTATCAAATTCTCCCCTTGTGACAACTTCTTGGTGAAAAGAAGAGCCTAGAGCAGGGTTTCCAATGTTAGCTTTTGTTTGGTGGGCGTTCGTTTCATCACCACTAATAGTTGCTCCTATGGATCTTCAGTATGCGAATTTCCTTCCAGGAGCCATTAAAGCAGAAAATCTTCAATTTCTTCAAGTAAACTTCCTGATCTAACTTATGCTCTATCCAATCCAAAGTGGATAGCAAGATCTAAGCCTGAATTTAGTTTCTTAGTGAACGCACCAAAATGTTAACATCAAAAATGGATCAACATCCAAGAATAGGTTGTAGGAAACCTGTATGACCTAGATCTAGCGATAGTATAGAAGATAAAAAGGAAATAACATAAATAAGAAATAAACGTAAGAATTTTATAATGGTTCGGCAATCTCTGGCCTACGTCAACTTTATAGATATGTTGCTTATTGATTTGATGTAGTTTGTTCTAGATTATAAGAGATTTGGGAGAGAATGAGTCACAAGTTAACGGGTTAGATGATTCTAAGTCTAAAATTTCCTAGAATTGATGCCTTGGTGACTATTGTGTAAAGAAAGGCGTTAGAGAAGAGACAGAGCTTCTACGTAGTGATGTGAGAAACCAGACCCTATTTTGGTTGTGCTATGGTTGTATTTATGGGGGTAGCAGTCATATTAGACCAGAAGCTCGTCACCAATGAGATCCAAATATTGGCATGAAGTAGTGTGAGAAATTCCAAGGGCCCACAAGCTATAATGATAACTCAATGGCGAATTGTGCCTATAATTCGATGCCGAGTTATCCTCTTAGTAGGAAACTTTCCCAACTTTCTTTCATCATGTCACTTGCTTCATTTTGAAGTGCCCCCACATGTTTTCATAGTTTGTTGACTGGTTTTGGTGACCAACCCTTTATGACTTGGTTTGTAAAGCAATTCATAGGAGTTAGCTCCTCAATTCTTGAGATAGGGCATCCAAGACAAGTCATCCAAGATAAATCGTTGAGGACAAGTCGTCAGAGATAAGATATTGGAGTCAAGTTGTCGATGGTAACTCATTGATGAATTATTGGCGATAACTCATCAGTAATAACTTATCTGTTATAACTCATCTGCTATAACTTGTCAGTGATAAATCGTTAGTTATAAACCATCGGTTATAACCCCTCTATGATAAGTCATCAATTATAACTCGTTGGTGATAAGAAGCCAGTTATAACTTGTCGGTGATAATTCGTCGGTAATAAGTCACCGGTTATAACTCCTCGGTTATAACTCCTCGGTTATAACTCGTCGGTGATAACTCATCACTAACTTACCCCTAACCTATTTTGGTTGAAATTTTCCCAAGCTATTTCCTTAGTGCATTTGATTGTGCCTACCAAGTTTCAAGTTGTTTTGGCTTCGTATTCATCTCGATGTCGGTGGAATCATAAGCTCCGTGTCAGGATTGGCCTAATTTCGACCCTGAACTAAGAGTTTTGTGTGTCCAACATGAATTTTACTCGGTAAAGAGTGTTTGGAGTCCGACCTGGTAGTTTTGTGAGTCGGATCAAAGGAAAAATAAGCCAAGACCAAGTTATCCATGTGACATGGTACTAGGTTATTACTTTAAGTCTGACCAAAGTATTTTGTAAATCAAACCCGATTTATATTCAACGACCTTTGCATGGATTCCGAACTGGGAGTTTTGTGAGTCGAACCTGAGAAAAAAATGGCCGGCACTGAGTTATCCCTATAACTCGATACCGAGCTATGCTGCTTGGAGTTTAACCCGAGACATTTGTGAGTTGGACTTGAGTAAAATCAAAACTTGGGTTTTCCTTCATTTTTCCTAGGCTCGGCTTAGGTACAACTCAAGTCGGACACCAAGCGCCAAGCTTAAAATTTCAAGTCAATAATTTCCACTTTTTTATATTGCCTTCTTCTTTCCTTTTTATGATGTTTCCAAAGTCCTTCATTATTAAGTTTTCGTTTCGATGTTCTAACTTCCTTTGACTTCTGCTTGGTCAAATACCCAATTACTAAATACAGGATCTCGCTTTAAGGTTTACTTGCTTATTTTGAATGAACCAATTTAAACCAATTTTCATGCATTTTGAATCATGACTATTCATCAACAACATTTATGTGTGAACAAATATGGAACAAATATACATATTCTTGCATGACTTTTTGAGTTAAAAACTCATAGAAGACAATACATGGTCATGTACAAATTAACACTTAAGCGATCACGACACGAATGTTGTAGCGGTTGTATAAAATGGATCTTGAAGTGACAACTTACCAAAAGATTTATTTAAGTATATTTTATATTTCTATGTCAATCTTATTTGTATCACCCCTAAATAATTTTAATAACATTATTCAGGAGATATAATTAGATAAATTAATAGAATAATGTAAATATTTGTAACGACCCAATTTTTCGACGCCCAAAAATCGACATCAATACGTCCACTTTATCAGATGCCGAACAGTCGAATGCCGAAAAACCGAACCGTTAGGGTTTGATGAAGAAGAAGATAGAAGAAGAATAGAAACAATAACAAAATCTCACATTTCGCAGCGGAACAAATATAATAGATAAATAAATATCTTTAAAACAAAATCATTATATCAGTTATTACATTACATTATCAGAGTGTACAACAACAAACAGCGGAAAGAAATATTACATATATAAGTGATACGCCACGCAATCCAGCTCCAACTCCTGATCTCCACAGCAACTTCTTGACTTTGCTCCCGAATAACAGCTAACCTGACTCTAGGCTGCCCGTGTGAAAAATTATGGGCACCCAGAGTTTAGAAAGGGAACAATAAACTCCAGGTCAGTCGCGGGACTGGTGTGAGATCTTAAAAACGGTTATTTTCACAAAGAAAATAAAAGGAAATCCGCTATGCTTTTGGAAAATGAAACTACCATAAGGCCTCCCGCCGCACACACAATTCAAACGCAGAATTGGAGGAGATTTCTCCTTATGATAGTCGAACATACTTAATATGCAAAATCCTTTCGATATTATTATTAGTGCATAGTGCAGGAAAACATTTCGAAAGTATAATATTAATCTTAGCCAGCATAGACATTCTGAACTATGCCTACTATAGCTACCATCTAAATGGTAGTGACCACCATAAGTAAATGGTAGGTTATACAACTAAAACCGTACAAGGCATGTATAGGAGTTTGGATTTCCAACAAATGGTTAGGCTAAGGAACTTCCTATAGCCACATGAGTACGCCTTTGGAAGGACGTCCAGAGAACCTACCCGGCTCTCTGCCAACACAAGGCCGGTTACCCCTTTCCCGGGGAGTAAAACCTAAGATATGCCACCCCCGGTCGTTTGCGACCTTTATACAAGGATCCTCTACACCAACAATCACAAAGAAAAGTATTTACAGTAACCACAAAGGTTAAATAACAGGGCACCATACCTGACACCACCCTTTTCCAAAAGGAATGGACATACCCTAGAGGAGTTACCCCTGAAACCTTGCCGCATCTTTCGTGTTTCGACCATTTCCGGGGTGTGGGCTCGGTGAGGTCTCGTCCACAAAGCTAACTTTTCACAAAGTCATGCTTTGATCAACAAATGATCAGCAGCACTTCGTATGCCAGATTACCGAATTGGGAATGTATCACTAGTAACCATCAACTACATAACCTCTAAGCTCGAACGTCTCAGAGAAGGGTGTTAAGCTAAGAGAATAAATTCTCTGCCACCAACAGAAATGTATTTGACAGAAACCAGCTTTACATCTCAAAGTGTAACGTCAGATACATATCTATACAAGTCCGTTCTTGGATCGAACGGAACCGAAGGCACTCCAAAAGAAGCCCTTGCAAATCCGGATATTTACTAATCACGTCCGGAATCCCCATCACAAAGGGTGATAAAATCTCTATACCGAAGCAACTCGTTGCAAAGACATTCGACAGGTAATCCTTTCATTTTAGAAAATACTCGGTCTTCAACACCATCTTTAAATGCAATCTCATTTCGTCGTATCATTATTCGGAATGGGTTTTATGACACAAGGTCCTCTCCCGGCTAATCCAAATAATGAGCGCTTATTTTTAAAAATAAGTGTTCATTCAGATTTCAAACAAATCACAACAATTTCCACGCTGATCTTCTTAAACAAAGATCCATCACAATCACAAAGGTTCGATGTGGCTTTGAATATCCATTTGGAATTCGACTCCCGGTCACATCGAAATTCAAATGCCATTTAAAGGCCAATATTGATAGTCGGTTATTTAACTATCAATAAATATTCACAACAATCACCAAGGTTTAAATAATTTTCCCAATTATTTATTTTCAAAATATCTTCACAAGATATATATTTTTAACACTTCAACCATTTGAAAACAAATTTCAAATTCACTTTTCACTCTCGGAATAAGATTCCCGATATTATTTATTTCCACTGAAAGTCTGTCGAGTTCAAATAGTTTAAAATAATTTAAAATGCTTATCAAAATATAGTTAGAGATATTTGAAATAAACAATTTTAGAATATTTGCTGAAATATTAATTATGAAAAATATTATACTAATATCCCATATAAAAATTCAAGTCCAAAACTAATTTTTAAATAAAATTAGTAGATAGAGTATAAATATTTAAATATCCAATTTCACAAATATCAATTTAATCTTTAAATAACCACTTCTATATTAAAATAAACCTTTACTTTAAAGATTTTCAAAATAACCCAAGTAAATAATTCCTCCAAAATAATCTTTCCTTAAAACCATCTTCACAACTTCAATTTCATATTTATAGACTATATTGAAAACATACTTGGCTTTCCAGGAAAAATATACCTACCATTCTAAAATGGTTCACTCAAATCAATTTATAAATCCTTTTGGATTTATTTTAAATTTACGTTCCAAATCCGTAAATTTCTTTTCACACTTTAAAAATAAATCAATGTTTATTTAAAATAAATTTCCCTTTCCTTTATAAAATTCCCATTGTGAATTTTAAATTTTCAGATATCCACTGATATACGATTTTCAAATCAATTCCCAAATAATTATTATTTTTACCAAATCAATATCAAATTTATTTTCTAATTTATTTTCAAAACACCAAATCTATTATCTTATAAAACAAATTCCTTCTTTTAAATTTATTTAATTTTCTAAAATTAATTTACTGTAAATTTTCTACTAAATTTCAAAAAAATCAAATTTTATTTATATCTGGCATCCTACGATACGAAAATTATATTCGGCTAAATTATAGCCTTCAATAATTTCAACCACATATAGTCACACACAGATTACAAATGATCAATACACAATATTGAGATAAATTAAATTATTTGAGCAATCCAGTTGGATCCCTCCAACTTGTTTTCCATCCACAAACGTTAGCAAAACAATTAAATACCAATTCCACTTCGAGGTGGAATATCAAGGTATATGGGATTTATAAAATAGCATCCGCTATTATGCGGCGCATAGGGTCTCATCCGCTATATAATGCGGGAAATCAATTGCCCAATATATACTATATACTACTATATATATAATATCATCCAGTTAATAATTATTATAAATCAATTATCCAAGCACACAGTCAATCAATTTTAAATCTAACTATTCAAAATTTAAATCAGAGCAATATTTGATTGAGTGAGAAGATCTCACCTTTGCCTTTTTATTTTGCAATCCATTTCCAATCCAGTTTGTTTTCTTCACGATTTGACCTTGTATAAATAATTTATATAATTTATTAATATGCAAAATAAATCGAACAATTAATTCTTCCATTTACTAAATTTAATCACTAATGATTCAATTTAACTTAGTGATAAATTTTAAACGCGTATATATAATAATTTTTTTTCAAACCAATTTTCTATTATTAATTAATATATTTATTTTCTTTCAAACCTAAGAAGGACTGAAATTTCTTTACTGTAAAAACCCTTTTATTTTTTATATTAAAACAGAAATCCTTTATGTTACTGTAAATCTTCCCAATATATGAACACAGATAAATTTCTAGTTTGTATGTATAATAAAAAAAATTAAATTAAATTAAAACCAAAAAACAAAAAACAAAAAACAAATACCTCACTGACTCTCGAACCCAGGCCCGTGACTTCCTCGCGTTACTGCCGGAATTGCCTCCACGAACTCCTCGCGAGACTTCCTCAACGATCGCGTCTGCCCACTTCGCCATTCCCCCTGCTTTTCGAGTTCGTTCGACTATCGCTGCTGAAACCCTAACCTTCCAAGCTCACCAACCGCATGCCGACTCCCTTCACGAATGCCGCACGCACCGCCATCGAGCTTGCCGACACCCACGCTGCCTCAATGCCCTCTTGATCTCACCGTACTCCATCGCTCTTCGATCGAGCTTCACGAGTAATTGGTTTCACAAATATTTGGGATGCAAATCGAATTCCACAACCACCCTTCGACGCCGCCTCGATGATTGAATGAGACGAATTCGTCCCCATTGTCTTCGATTTCGCTGAGCATTCACAAGAACTTGGTTCGATTTTTCTTTCGTTTCAAATAGGAGGAAAGTGGAGGATTTAAGTCTTCGGCCATGATTTTTTTAAATTTTTTTCCTCACAGACGAAATTGTGTTTGCGGCTATTATTATCTGATTTTGATTTTTTTCGATCTGAAGAAAAAGGGTTCTCGGCTTTTAAAAAAAAGGATGGGATGTTGGCGTATGGAGGAAGGCTGTAGTGATTTTCTAATTAAGTTTTTTAGTTTTATATTCAAAATATCTCGTATAACCTAACTCGAAATCCAAAACTCCTATAAAGGCATGCCGCCAGGTGTTTATAAGGTTTTATCTGCATTCCGAACACAATGTAATGTGTTTTGGAGGTTATTTCGATCATACACGCAAGTTATGGAAGTAAACGATCGGTTTTAAATTGAATCGATTAAAATAGTTTCTATGCGTTTTGAGCTGCCAGGGTCAAATGACAACTCCGATTGCTACGAAAATTGAAATCTGATAATAAAACAATATTACGGATCCAATGGCAGAGGTTTTGTCGAATTTCTAGACTGTGCCTCGGAGGGCTATTTTTAAATATCGATTTTAACAATAAAATTTCAAAACTGATTAAATCTCTTTCAAATTCAATTCTTAAGCTTCCATTATCTTCAGTATTATCAACATGGATTTTCTAAGCCTTAAAATATTTTTAATCAGCTTAAAACTGAAGATTCAAATTTTTATCCAACTTCGATAAATTAAATTCAATAATTAAATTGCCATATCCATAGTAAATTTTGAAATTTAAGCTAATTCATCATTCAAATGTTTAAAAATCAATTAAATATTTCCAATTTCAAATGTGAAAAAATTTCGGGTCGTCACATCCTTCCCCCCTTAAAAGAATTTCGTCCCGAAATTACTAGTTAAGAAGAATGATCCTTAACCATTTATTATTTTTCCCAATCCAAATAGTTTTATCATCTTACCAAAAAAAAAATCCTTTTTATTAAAAACCCATTATCATTTTAAATAACTTTCTAAAATCAATCATAGATTTCAAATAACATTGTTTTCTCAATAATTCAAGTTTAAATTTTTGATTCAACTTTCAAATTATCCAAAATTTCATAAATTTTTTCTAACACGCTAAATTTTCGAAAATTTTTGCCAGTGTCTCCTTTGCGTGGCTAGCTCGGTACGACTACAAAATGGCACCACAGGCCCTCAGATTCAAAAAGAAAACAAAAGCCAAGTGGATAGACAAGAAAATCACCAAATTTCATATTGAAACTGAAACACGTACCTTTTGTCAAGAAATTCAAAATTATCTTCAGAATCAAAATCCAATTTATCCTTTGTCTTTAACACACCTGTATATCCTGATATCCATAATGTCCAATTTCAACATTCAAAAATCATGTTTGCACATTCTTTACAAAAGTTTGAATACTTCTTATACCATATTGTTTTACTTCATTATTGAAGTTATATATCCATTATCATTCTGTCTTGCATTTTCACTTTCATTTGAATTCAATTTACACTTTCAGTTTTATTTCAATTTACCTTCTGAATATTGAATTTTCATCAATTATCTTTCATTCACAACTGATTCATATTACTATTTTAAATTAGTTTCATTTACTAATCTATTACAAATTCCAATTAGCTTTATCTCAACCGATTTTTTCTATTTCCACCTTTATTATCTTTAATTCACTTCGAACTAATTCTACAACTTAGTTTTATTTCACACAATTCAAATTAGTTTTCAATATTCAGTTTCAATTCCAGTTTTTATTCTTTTGTTCATTCCCAAAAATTTATTTTCAATTCACTCTTTTGGTTTATAACCACTTATATTAAACTGGATTTCCAATTCTGTATGAATTTAATTTACCTTTCGTTTATAATTATTGAATTCGATTCATTTCAAATCATATTCAATTTCGTCATTCCTTTAATTAGTTTTATTTACTAATTTTATTTCAATATTTCACTTTGTTTAATATAAATCAATTTCAATTCCAACTCCACTTCTATTTACTAACAAATTCGAAATGAATTTCAATATTCAATTTCACTTTCATTTGCTTGCAATTGCAAATTTATTTATTCATTCACAATTTATTTTTCACCTTAATAGATTTTATTCCAATCATTTAGTCTATAAGACTTCTCAAATTCACATTTATTCAAATTAACTCAAGTCAATTTCAGTTTAAATCTAAATTTTCCAAGTGTTCAAACTTATTATTCCATAACTATTTTTATAAGATTCTAGAGTCTTTTCAACAATTCAAAGCCATTTTTGAAATCAATTCAAATTATCCCTTGAATTTCAAAACCAAACCCAAATTTTCCAAATAACTTCCATTTGAAACAATTTGGCAGCAATTCCTCTTTTGGAAACCCGAAAATGAACACCGATGATATCGCGATCATCATCGAAATTATTTTCCAGGGACCGAAAAGAGTTTAGAGCTTTTATCCCTCCAAAAATATTTTTCCCAAACCCTTGAAAACTATTTCCAATCCCAGAAGGAATTTATTTTCCAAACTTCCCGAATTTCAAATATTTCCAAGAACATTTCCAAATATTTCTCTAGGATTCTATTTCAAGTTATAAATCTCATTTACAATTTACATTTACAAATTTCATTTGCACTTTTTCTTAGCTTTCGGTTTTGATTTCAATTCCTCATACAACGAGATAATAATTTAATATTATCGCTTCCTAGCAATCAAGCAACCATATATTATAATAATTCACAGAAAATTTATTTCTTTTATAAACGAAAATAGTTTTGGGCAAATTATTTTATTTACCCAATTTTAAAACAATATCGTATCGATTAATCTTGTTTAAGAGTTTAGAACCCCTATCGATACAGTTGGCCAAACTGTACCGACCAGAATCTATAAATAATCAACGAATGAGTCAACACAATATAAAACAATTTTATTTTCACCAACAAATACGCGCTCATATCTATTATTACAATCACACTCATTCTAGAGTACTACTGACTCTATCTCTAATGAGTAACACCCAATAGAGCCAGGGTTGTCGCTTAACCAAATGCTCTGATACCACTTATAACGGTCTAGGCTTTTCAACCATCGACAGCAGCCAATCTCGACTGGTAAGCTTTTCAACCATCCCAGCCCCGCTGTGGCATACAATGGTACCCTGCCCTTGCTTTTACGGCCAGCCTTTCGACTGTCACGCCTTACGTCTAACCAACCCCTTAAAGAGGACATGTGGGGGTAAGAGTCTCCTGCTCGCCACCAAACAAAAAGCGAGAACCCCCATCACGTTTCACCTAGATAAGCAAGGTCAGTCATGGGACTGGTGTGAGATCTTAAAAATAGTTATTTTCACAAAGAAAATAAAAAGAAATCCGCTATACTTTTGAAAAATGAAACTACCATAAGGCCTCCCGCCACACACACAATGCAAACGTAGAATTGGAGGAGATTTCTCCTTATGATAGTCAAACATGCTTAATACGCAAAATCCTTTCGATATTATTATTAATGCATAGTGCAGGAAAACATTTCGAAAGTATAATATTAATCTTAGCCAGCATAGACATTCCAAACTATGCCTACTATAGCTGCCATCTAAACAGTGGTGACCACCATAAGTAAATGGCAGGTTATAGAACTAAAACCGTACAAGGCACATATTGAAGTTTGGATTTTGAACAAATGGTCATGCTAAGGAACTTCCTACTGCCACATGGGTACGCCTCTGGAGGGACGTCCCGAGTACCTACCCGGCTCTCTGCCAAACAAGGCAGGTTACCGCCTTCCCGGGGAGTAAAACCTAAGATATGCCACCCCCGGTCATTTGCGACCCTTATGCGAGGATCCTATACACCAACAACCACAAAAGATAAGTATTTGCAGTAACCACAAAGGTTAAATATCAGGGCTCCATACCTGACACCGCCCTTTTCCAAAAGGAATGGACATACCCTAGGGGAGCTACCCCTGAAACCTTGCCGCATCTTTCCTATTTCGACCATTTTCGGGGTGTGAGGCTCGATGAGGTATCGTCCACAAAACTAACTTTTCACAAAGTCGTGCTTTGATCAACAAATGATCAGCAGCACTTCGTATGCCACATCGCCAAATTGGGAATACATCACTAGTAACCATCAACTACACAACCTCTGAGCTTGTACGTCTCAGAGAAGGGTGTTAAGCTAAGAGAATAAATTCTCCGCCACCAATAGAAATGTATTTGATAGAAACCAGCTTTACATCTCAAATTGTAACGTCAGACACACATCCATACAAGTCCATTCCGGGATCGAACGGAACCGAAGACACTTCAAAAGAAGCCCTTGCAAATTTGGATATTTACTAATCACGTCCGAAATCCCCATCACAAAGGGTGATAAAATCTCTATACCGGAGCAACTCGGTGCAGAGACATTCGACAGGTAATCCTTTTGTTTTCGAAAATAGCCGGTCTTCAACACCATCTTCAAATGCAATCACATTTCATCGTATCATTATTCGGAATGTGTTTTATGATACAAGGTCCTCTTCCGGCTAATCCGAATAATGAGCGCTTATTTTTGAAAATAAGTGTTCATTCGGATTTCAAATAAATCACAACAATTTCCACGTTGATCATCTTAAACAAAGATCCATCACAATCTCAAAGGTTCAATGTGGCTTCGACTATCCATTTGGAATTCGACTCCCGGTCGCATCGAAATTCAAATGCCATTTATAGGCCAATATGAATAGTCGGCTATTTAACTATCAATAAATATTCACAACAATCACCAAGGTTTAAATAATTTTCCTAATTATTTATTTTCAAAATATCTTAACAAGATATATATTTTTAACACTTCAACCATTTGAAAACAAAATTCAAATTCACTTTTCACTCGCGGAATAAGATTCCCGATATTATTTATTTCCACTGAATGTCTACCGAGTTCAAATATTTTAAAATAATTTAAAATGCTTATCAAAATATACTTAGAGATATTTAAAATAAACGATTTCAGAATATTTGCTGAAATATTAATTATGAAAAATATTATACTAATCTCATATAAAAATTCAAGTCCAAAATTAATTTTTAAATAAAATTAGTAGATAGAGTATAAATATTTAAATATCCAATTTCTAAACAAATGTCAATTTAATCTTTAAATAACCACTTCTATATTAAAATAAATCTTTACTTTAAAGATTTTCAAAATAACCCAAGTAAATAATTCCTCCAAAATAATCTTTCCTTACAACCATCTTCACAACTTCAATTTCATAATTATAGACTATATTAAAACATACTCGGCTTTCCAAAGAAAATATACCTTCCATTCTAAAATCGTTCACTAAAATCAATTTATAAATCCTTCTGGATTTATTTTAAATTTACGTTCCAAATCCGTAAATTGCTTTTCACATTTTAAAAATAAACCATTGTTTATTTAAAACAAATTTCCATTTCCTTTATAAAATTCCCATTGTGAATTTTCAATTTTCAAATATCCACTGATATTGTAACGACCCGAAATTTTTTAACCCGAAAATTCCAGACAGTTAAAAAAGAAGAAGAAAGAGATAGAAGAGGAAGAACAGAAACACCAAACATCTCACAATCGCAGCGGATAAAATATAATAATAAAGAATAACAATTTACAAAAGAATACTATATCTGTCGATTATATTTAATATACATCAGATTTTCACATATATACAGTCACTGAATATATAAAATTACCATGTCTCAGATTAACAATAATATAAATACAGCGGATATACTCTATACGATCCTGCCATCCAGCTCGCCTCCTGAGCTCCAAAACGTACCTACCTGAAAATCTGTAATACTCGGTCTGACCCGAGCATTACACCAAAGTAACACCCGGGTCAGGCTGGAAACTAGCGTGAGTAAATCCAACTAACATGGAATACCAAAGCGAACAACTTATATAAACCCGGGTAACTTATATCAATTTAACCAATTCACAATTTGCTATAGACCACACTTATTTCTCATATAAATTTCTAAGTACCAAACTTAGATAAAATAATCCAATCCACTTAAATCATTTCATTTCATCGTATGGATTTCACAAATCAATTTATAAAAATTTGAAGTGGTTTCGGGTATTTTCCAATACCCGACCCCAGCCTCTTCGAAACTCATGTCATCCTAACCCAAGTTATTCGAATGAAATACACAACATTTCATATCTGAGATATCTACTCATTCAAAACATCCAATACCATTCAATCATCCATATGCAAAACTTAATCACATACAAACCAATTCAATTTATTCTAATTGAATTTCTAACCACATTCACTTAGATTCTTTTATTTAATATTAATTAATCCCAAATTAATTGATTAATCAACTCTCCGTTATTCATCTCAATCGATCACCCTGGATTAAATAAATTTTCAATTACGTTCAAGGAATTACCTTTAATTCATTTCACGATGTTAATTGTTCTTCAGCCAAATCAATAGGAAATTTTAATTTCCTCGGGAATTAATTAACTATTTTTATTACATTAGTCCATATTACTTATATTAATTAACCTCTCATAAGTCACTTGTATTGATTTATTTTCTTAACTAATCAATTTCTATTTACATCATTGATTATATAGATTAATGATTTCTCATTTACATTTCTATTTATTCTAATCTAATTTTAATTATATTAAATAATTAATCATTAATTAAATCATATATATTAGTCATTCTTGATTTATCTCAACCGATGATTAACTATCTTTTATTTACTTTATTAAAATAAATTAACTTCTCTTTAATTAATCATTTTAATTAATTTCTTGATTAATTCCACAAGGTAATTATATTTTATTAACTCCATTAAGCAATTATTTATCAACCCACCCAATGATCGTTCCAATTAATTTAAACCCAATTAATTAACCCAAATCATAAATTAATTTAATTTATTAAGTATTCATTAAATTATCCTATTTATTCAATGAATCACCAATCATTAAATCTTTATTGATTTTAATCGGAACCATTTTCTTATTTACGATTTAGGTTTTAAACCATTTAAAAACCCACATACTTCGAGTCAAACCACACTTACTCGAGAACCAATCAAATCTAAAATCACTAGATCATCAGTACACATCCAAACTATCCAATCATTCATCCATTTATTTAAATTTAACCATTCAAATCTAAATAAATAAATAAAAATCAACCAGAGTGAGATTTACTCACCGTTGATTTTGCAATGCAAATCCGACCTCGATTTGTTTCCTTCAGATTTAAACCTTGTATAAACAGTTATAGGATCTTATTAATATTCGACCAAGTTCAATTTATATTTAATAAATTTCATTTTACCTAATAAGTAAATTTCAAACTAATTTTCTGTTTACAAAATATGTTCTAGTTATCGAATAATTATATAAGTTAACTAAATAAATTGATTTCCATTTTATAAATTAAATTTAACTAAATCTTTAGTAACAAATAGTTAAATTTTCCTAAACTAATCCCTTTTTTTTAAATCCTTCCATATAATTTTTTCTACTGATATAAAAAAAAAAATTAATTAGCTATTTAAATAGAACAAACGATAAACAAATATAAAGTCTCACCCCAATCGCTTGCTCCGACCGTCCACCGAGCGAATTCCCTAGCCTTCACGCATCCAGAGGTCGAGTTCGACCTCAATCCCATCAACAGCCTAGATGCTTGCACTTACCCATCGCAGTCAACTCAAGACGACTTCGACCATGGCCATCAATTTCCCTTCGCACACGCGATTTTATAACTCGCGCCACATTCCCACAGTCGATCGCGACTAGCTCCCAGAAACTTGAAACCCTAACCTGGGTCGTGACAACGTCGTCGCCGCCTACACAGGCGACTCTCGTCTTCAATCACCTCACTCACACGCGCGCGGCCCAACCCTAGATCGCGAAAACCCCCGCATCGCCTCTTCCTTTCACGACATTCTTCGATTCGAATTTGGGAGTATGGTGCGGCCATTATATTTTTTTATTTTAAAGCTTGAGTGATTTTGGTTTCGGCAATGAAAAAATTAAATCTACCAGACTTTATTTATTTAATCAACGAAGAGGCGTATGGGGAAAGCTAAGGAAACATAAATAAAAATAGGGAATGGCTTCTTGAGTAAGATTGTCTATCTAAATTTTATTGTTTTATCGGGTTTTTTAATTCCAACGCGTTTTTCATCCCAACGCGTTTTTCATCCGCACGAGCAAACGGTAAATCCAAACGCTACGAAAATTGAAATCCGATAATAACTAACTATTACGGATCCAATGGAACTGGTTTCGTCGAATTACTAGACTATGCCTCGGAAGGCTATTTTTAAATATCGATTTAAACGATATATTATTAAAATTAAACAAATCACCTTTAAATTTAATTTCAACCATTCTATTATCTTTAGTACCATCATTCTAAATTTTATAAGCCTTCAAATTATTTTAAACAGGCTTAAAAATTTTAGATTCAACAATTTACCTATTTCAATTATTAAATTCGATATTCAAACTATTTAATTCAATGATTTAATTATCAAGTAAATATTGATATCTGGAATTCAATTTAAAATTAACTTTTAAATATAAAATCGATTAATTATTCCGATTTAAATTGTTATAAATTCCGGGTCGTCACATTCCTTCCCCATTAAAAGAATTTCGTCCCCGAAATTACTAGTTAGGAAGAATGGACCAATACCCGTTTACTTTACTCCAAAACTCATAATTCAACACCCTACCAACTATCTTTTATTAATGACTCACTATCACCTTAACTAACCTCCCAAAATCTTTTATAGTTTCAAATACTACCCCTTAGTTCAATCATTAAGTTTAAATTTAACCAACTTTTGAATTATCAAAATTTTCTCAAAATTTTTCTAACTCTCCAAATTTCAAAAAAAATTTGACAGTGTCTCCTTTGCGCGGATAGCTCGGTACAACTACAAAAGGCCTCTACGGGCTTCCAAACTCCAAAAGAAAACAAACAAGTGGCTACATCAAAACCCAATCCAATTTTCTTTTCCCCTTTAATACAAATTATCGTTTGGAATCAAATCCAATTTTCTTTTCCTCTTTAATACCTTCATATCTTGTTTAACAATAATATTCAATCGAACTTTACAAATCATTTTATACATTTTCCTATATAAGTTTCATATCTATTTCAAAATTAGTCTTCCCATTACATATGAATTCAATTTATTTTAAAATTTTCATATTGAATTTTATCTTTCAAGTATAACTGATTCATATTAGTTTCATTTAATAATTTTCTTAAATTTTCAATTTGAAATTGTTTTGTCGTTAACAAAAACTTTCCCAAAAATTTTCAAACTCCCAAAATTTCCGATTTTTTTTGGCAGAGTCTCCTTTATACGGAGGAGCTTTTACAATTTGATAATAGATATAAATATGTATACATCGACCTACCCGATCGGAAAAGCAAAAACAGTTCATATTTCCTATTTTTATTGGGTAGGCGTACCTTATTTATCATTTCAAGCAAACAGCTTATTTATTTTAGCAAATAGCGCAACCAAATCCAGCCCAACGACCTTCAGGTACCTGTACTTACTCAATTTAAATATGTAAGTGCTATATATATATATATATATATATATATATATAGTTTATAACATTTCTCTTACTTAAACAACTATAACACTTTGATTCTAAAAGAAATGTATTCAAAATAACTTCCATGAGCAATTTATATGTTTTCAAAACTAATTCAATTGTTTCCACCAATTTATACACCATTTCATTCAATTTCAATGGTTTGCAACTCAATTTCTTACCTTCCGTTAATTTTTTATCCAAACAAGCTTATATTCTCTTCAAATGATTCAAAATCAATTTCATTTAATCTCTATTGACTCACAGACCTTTAATTACTTTGGTTTACGCCAAACAACAATTATTGTTATGTAATCTCGACGATATTCGGTTAATAAAGTATCTATTTTAGTTTATAACTATTTCAAAATAATTTCAACTAATTCTGAATTTAATTCCATTTCATTTCTAATTTATTTACCAATAGCTCGACACATTCCATTCTTGTATACTTCTAACCATTTCCAAATTAATTCAATCCAAGCATTTATTTAATGGTCTTTCACTCTTATTCGAAGCCAAGCTTCCATAAATTTTAAACTAAAGTTAATTTACTTTAATTTATTCCAACATCAAACTTAAGTTTGCTTCTATTTGATTCTCATTTAAGCAACTTCCATTTAATTCAGTTAGCCCATCCATTTTAAATTTTTATTTTAATCCATCTTCACAATTTATCAAAATAACATCCAAGCACATACTTAACTCATTTATACTTCAAATTAATACACCACCAAATTTAAGTTCAGTCTGATAATCCAATTCCAATCACAACGTGATTTAGTTTTTATTTAATCAGACTTCATCCATTTAATATTTAACTCAATTAACTCGTTTTAAAATTTTAATTTACTTACTTAATTCGTTATCGAATTTATTTTATTAACACAAAGTCATTCTCAATTTATTTCTATTCACTTGGGTTTTGTTTTGCAACTCAAACTATTTCTATTGTAATCACTTCTAATTATATCCAATTTACTTGCATATTTCATTAAATATTATTCAAATCACCCTTGAATTTTATTTATAATTCAAACCATCGCGTTTTCAGTCCAACTCTATTTTATTTTTGTTTTACAACATCTCCTCTTATTTAATTCATTATCAAACCTAAGTCGAATTCTATTTAAAATTCGAATTCATTCCCAAACCCATTAGCAACCTACAATCCATCTGTTTAACCAAGTTAAATTTATTAATATACTCAACCAAATAATTATTTAGCCAATTATCTTACTTCAACTTCTAAATCAATGTTCGATTTTAATTACAAATTCGCTTCATTAAAATTCCAGTTCGGATTTCCTTTATTTTCCAAAATTCCAACATCTTTATTTAAAAAATTTAGAAATGCTTTTAAATTCACATCGTACTTAATAAAATAGCTCTTTACAAAAATACTTCTTATAACTCGATGTCTCAACCAGTCCATTCTTGTTCTCACAGAAATTCAGTCATACGTTGATCAGGCGTAGGACTGAAAATCTATAAGTACTTGGCAAACCCGTTTCCAACATCCAGTAAAAATACTTGAAAAATAATTTTATTGAAAATATAGAAATCGGTTTTTTTTTAAATAGAGGAAATATCTTTAGTGAGAATGCTCTGGAAATCATCACCCTCATCCATGGTCGCAGTTAACCCGATGATTACGTTGCCATCCCGACAAAATCCATAGATAACTGTAGGCCTCCGCGCCCCTCGATTGCACCATGGAACCCATGACAGATCGCAGCTACAACTGGGTTTACGTAGCTATCACAGCAAAAACCCATATAACTGTAGGCATCAGCGCCATCGAATTTCGCTGCCAAAAATGAAACTTCTCCACTCCACTTGACCATAGATCGCAGTCTACCGATGTTGCGTTGCCTTCCCGGCAAAATCAAGTGTAGACTGTTGGCACTCATCCTCCACACGATTTCGCTATGGTCGCCACAGTAGATCGCAGCGACATCGAGTTACACTGTCGTCGCAGCATAACCCAAATGCCCTTGTAGGCATCAGCGCCCTCGACTTTTGCTACCCAATAATCCTCAGGAACTAGTTTTGTCCGGACTCCTCACAGGATCAACTTTAGAAACCCCTTGGGGCTCAAGGCAGCACCACCCGGTGGCACTCATGAGAAGTTCATTTCAAGGGAGTGCCTTTTTCCCCAGAGCCATCATCAAAACATTATATACTATACACCTATTGTATCTTCAAATCATACACTAGTATGATCTCATACAAAGCTCATTTATACAAAATCGATTATTCCAAAATCGATAATTCTCAAACTAGGCTTTCCAAATTCTCATATTGAATTTATCCAAAATTCAAAAGCCTTTCCAAATCCAAAGGTTCTCAAAACCTTTTTCAAAATCCTCATAAGATCCTTTATATATATATATATATATATATATATATATATATAATTTTTAAAACTTTGGATCATTTCAAACTTGAATAAAACCCTTTTATACTTCAAAACACCTTCAAAAATCCTTTTCTTCCGGCAATAGATTTTACAAGGAAAGATTTATCTTATATAACAAAGATATATATAACTTTGTTTATTCAAAATCAAATATTCAAATTTGATTACTCTTTCCAATATCAATTTCATTCAAATCCGTACGATGCACACATAACATCCGTACGCTATACCAATCTGATCGCTCACTCGATCACACAATTTCACTTCCGAACTAGTATCGTCACCCGACTTCCTAGTGCGGACTCAGATCTGCTTTCTTGATTAGAAACCGTCATTCTCCTTGCATAGCCATAACTATGATAGAGAATATCCAGAACCAATCAACAATCCACATTCAGGTACGCCGTTGAAAATCAAGTGAAAAATCCCAACTCGGATCGATATACTATCTCGAAATTCTGTGCTCGAATCTGGATCAAATCACTATGCGAATATAATAGTATACGTACATCCTACATATTTATTTACATTGATTATTAGCTAAATCAATCCCATTTCTATTCTCATTCACTTGAATTTTCATTCACTTCAATTCTTATCTCAGTTAGGTATTAAATCCACAACAGTTTGAGCTCCGACCAGTTTATATTTAGAAAATAGCTGGAAAATTTTAAAAATAAATAAGTAGTTGAAAAATAATTAATAGTTTGCAAAATAGCTATATAATAGTTAAGTAATAATAAAATAGTTGGAAAATAGTTAAATAGTTTCACAAATTTTAAATAATTACAAAATAGTTGTAAAATAGAAATTAGTTTGTGAAATAGTTGAAAAATAGTAAATAGTTTAGAAAGCAGTTGAAAAATGGTTAAATAGCTCCAAAAATAATTGTAAAACAAGTATAAAATAACTTGGCTTTAAGAAAGAAAAATTGTATATATTAAATAGCTTAGAAAAATAAATTTATATCAAAACAATTTATTTAAAATAGTCAAGAGTCAAACTGTTCACTACCCTAACAATTCAATGTACACTTCCATTTCATTTTAATCCTGTTCAACATTAATTATAATTTCAACTTATTCCAATCAATCTGAATTATTATCAGTTGAACCCATTTCAAATTCAAATCATTTCAATCTAATCCAATTCAATTTCCCATTTAAATTTTTGAACTTATACATCTTCAATCACCAATCCAATTACTTCAAACCAAATTAATTTTGAATTGATTCAATTTCAATCTCAATTCTAATCCATTTCGAATTATATAAATTCGACTTAAATTCTCAAAGATTGGTTTAACTTTTTAAACCAAATTAACTTTTATTTAGAGTTTTTAAATAATTTAATGTCTAAGTTCAATTCTCAAAATTCCATTTTAAATTATCTTTACTTACGTATTTCAAGGTTCAAATAAGAGTTCAATACAAATTATATTTTAAAATTTTAATTTATTATTACATTTTATCTTCCAGTTTGAATCCAGTTCTTAAACTAGTTTATTTACAATTGAATTATTCAAATTTATTTTATTTATACAATACCATTCTCAATTTAAAGATTTTTTTTATTAACAACAGGATGATATCATCCAATTTATTTTAAAACGTCCATCATTTTCAATTTTTAAATCTCAAAACCGTTTTGAGATCACATAATTTCCCAACTCAAATAACCATTTAACCTTCCAAGTTAAATTCCAATTTACTTAATCCAATCAACCTTACTCAAATTGAATTCCCGCTTCAAACTTCAAAATTCTTTTCCTCTTATAAGTTCAAAACTTATATCACTTAGGGTTTTTACATCACACTCCACTGAAAATAAAACTCAACCTCTTAGAGTTTATTTCAAATTATCTTTGATATCATGTATATCCATACATATATACATATTCATTTCTTGGCCCTCCCAGCCATGTATTAAAATTTTAAACCTCCCTTGGTTTTAAATCCAATTCAAATTTCAAACAACCTATTATTTTTAACAAGTCCTAGTTATCCAAATAATATCTATTTATTATTTTTCATTACTTTGAAATAAAATTTCCGAAATCTGGGACCAGATTTAGAATTTCATTGTCAATCCATTAAATTTTTAATTTGGTTGTATTTCTATTTCTACTTAATTTAATTCCAATTCAAGATTTCAATTTGGTCGCATTATATTACTTCTTTATTTCAATTTCAATTATTTAACAACCAATCGCTTTAATATTTATTAGAATGAAATATTTCTTTATATATCAAAATATACTTTTATATAAAATCATTTAAAATCTTTATATAAGAAAATAACAAGTACGCTCTCATATATATATATATATATATATATATATATATATATCCTCAACTCATTCTAGAGTACTACAGGCTCTATTAAATGAGTAATCCCCACCAGAGCCAAGATTCTCGCTTAACCTTTCAGCTCTGATACCAAATGTAACGACCCGAAATTTTCTAACCCGAAAATTCCAAATAGTTATAAAAAAAGAAGAAAGAGATAGAAGAAGAAGAACACCAAACATCTCACAATCGCAGCGGATAAAATATAATAATAAAGAATAACAGTTTACAAAAGAATACTGTATCTGTGATTATATTTAATATACATCAGAGTTTCACATATATACAGTCACTGAATATATAAATTTACCATGTCTCAGATTAACAATAATACAAATACAGCGGATATACTATATACGATCCTGCCATCCAGCTCGCCTCCTGAGCTCCAGAACGTACCTACCTGAAAATCTGTAATACTCGGTCTGACCCGAAAATTACACCAACGTAACACCCGAGTAAGGCTGGAAACCAGCGTGAGTAAATCCAACTAACATGGAATACCAAAGCGAACAACTTATATAAACCCGGGTAACTTATATCAATTTAACCAATTCACAATTTGCTATAGACCACACTTATTTCTCATATAAATTTCTAAGTACCAAACTTAGATAAAATAATCCAATCCACTTAAATCATTTCATTTCATCGTATGGATTTCACAAATCAATTTATAAAAATTTGAAGTGGTTTCGGGTATTTTCCAATACCCGACCCCAGCCTCTTCGAAACTCATGTCATCCTAACCCAAGTTATTCGAATGAAATACACAACATTTCATATCTGAGATATCTACTCATTCAAAACATCCAATACCATTCAATCATCCATATGCAAAACTTAATCACATACAAACCAATTCAATTTATTCTAATTGAATTTCTAACCACATTCACTTAGATTCTTTTATTTAATATTAATTAATCCCAAATTAATTAATTAATCCCAAATTAATTAATTAATCAACCCTCCGTTATTCATCTCAATCGATCACCCTGGATTAAATAAATTTTCAATTACGTTCAAGGAATTACCTTTAATTCATTTCACGATGTTAATTGTTCTTGACCCAAATCAATAGGAAATTTTAATTTCCATGGGAATTAATTAACTATTTTAATTACATTAGTCCATAATTACTTATATTAATTAACCTCTCATAAGTCACTTGTATTGATTTATTTTCTTAACTAATCAATTTCTATTTACATCATTGATTATATAGATTAATGATTTCTCATTTACATTTTTATTTATTCTAATCTAATTTTAATTATATTAAATAATTAATTATTAATTAAATCATATATATTAGTCATTCTTGATTTATCTCAACCGATGATTAACTATCTTTTATTTACTTTATTAAATAAATTAACTTCTCCGTAATTAATCATTTTAATTAATTTCTTGATTAATTCCACAAGGTAGTTATATTTTACTAAATCCATTAAGCAATTATTTATCAACCCGCCCAATGATCGTTCCAATTAATTTAAACCCAATTAATTAACCCAAATCATAAATTAATTTAATTTATTAAGTATTCATTAAATTATCCTATTTATTCAATGAATCACTAATCATTAAATCTTTATTGATTTTAATCGGAACCATTTTCTTATCTACGATTTACGTTTTAAACCATTTAAAAACCCACATACTTCAAGTCAAACCACAGTTACTCGGGAACCAATCAAATCTAAAATCACTAGATCATCAGTACACATCCAAACAATTCAATCATTCATCCATTTATTTAAATTTAACCATTCAAATCTAAATAAATAAATAAAAATCAACCAGAGTGAGATTTACTCACCTTTGATTTTGCAATGCAAATCCGACCTCGATTTGTTTCCTTCAGATTTAAACGTTGTATAAACAGTTATAGGATCTTATTAATATTCGACCAAGTTCAATTTCTATTTAATAAATTTCATTTTACCTAATAAGTAAATTTCAAACTAATTTTCTGTTTACAAAATATGTTCTAGTTACCGAATAATTATCTAAGTTAACTAAATAAATTGATTTCCATTTTATAAATTAAATTTAACTAGATCTTCATTAACAAATAGTTAAATTTTCCTAAACTAATCCCTTTTTTTTAAATCTTTACATATAATTTGTTCTACAGATATATAAAAAAAAATTAATTAGCTATTTAAATAGAACAAACGATAAACAAATATAAAGTCTCACCCCAATCGCGTGCTCCGACCGTCCACCGAGCGAATTCCCTAGCCTTCACACATCCATAGATTGAGTTCGACCTCAACCCATCAACAGCCTAGATGCTTGCATTTACCCATCGCAGTCAACTCAAGACGACTTCGACCACGACCATCAATTTCCCTTCGCACACGCGATTCCATAACTCGCGCCGCATCCCCACAGTCGATCGCGACTAGCTCCCAGAAACTTGAAACCCAAACCTGGGTCGTGACGACGTCGTCGCCGCCTACACACGCGACTCTCGTCTTCAATCACCTTACTCACGCACGCGCGACCCAACCCTAGATCGCGAACACCCCTGCATCGCCTCTTCCTTTCACGACATTCTTCGATTCGAATTTGGGAGTATGGTGCGGCCATTATAATTTTTTATTTTAAAGCTTGAGTGATTTTGGTTTCGGCAATGAAAAAAAAATCTACCTGACTTTATTTATTTAATCGACGAAGAGGCGTATGGGGAAAGCTAAGGAAACGTAATAAAAATAGGGAATGGCTTCTTGAGTAAGATTGTCTATCTAAATTTTATTGTTTTATCGGTTTTTTTTAATTCCAACGCATTTTTTATCCCAACGCGTTTTTCATCCGCACGAGCAAACGGTAAATGCAAACGCTACGAAAATTGAAATCCGATAATAACAACTATTACGGATCTAATGGAACTGGTTTCGTCGAATTCCGAGACTGTGCCTCGGAAGGCTATTTTTAAATATCGATTTAAACGATATATTATTAAAATTAAACAAATCACCTTTAAATTTAATTTCAACCATTCTATTATCTTTAGTACCATCATTCTAAATTTTATAAGCCTTCAAATTATTTTAAACAGGCTTAAAAAATTTAGATTCAACAATTTACCAATTTCAGTTATTAAATTCGATATTCAAACTATATAATTCAACGATTTAATTATCAAGTAAATATTGATATCTGGAACTCAATTTAAAATTAACTTTTAAATATTTAAAATCGATTAATTATTCCAATTTAAATTTTTAGAAATTCCGGGTCGTCACAGATATACGATTTTCAAATCGATTCCCAAATAATTATTATTTTTACCAAATTAATATCAAATTTATTTTCTAATTTATTTTCAAAACACCAAATCTTATCTTCTGAAACAAATTCCTTCTTTTAAATTTATTTAATTTTCTAAAATTAATTTACTATAAATTTTCTACAAAATTTCAAAAAAATCAATATTTCTAGTATCCTACGATACCAAAAATATATTCGGCTAAATTATAGCCTTCAACAATTTCAACCACAAATAGTCACTTATAGATTATAAATGATCAACACACAATATTGAGATAAATTCAATTATTTGAGGAATCCAGTTGGATCCCTCCAACCTGTTTTCCTTGCATCCACAAACGTTAGCACAACAATTAAATACCAATTCCACTTCGAGGTGGAATATCGCGGTATATGGGATTTATAAAATATCATCCGCTATTATGCGGCGCATAGGGTCTCATCTGCTATATAATGCGGGAAATCAATCACTCAATATATACTATATACTAATATATATATAATATCATCTAGTGAATAATTATTATAAATCAATTATCCAAGCAAACAGTCAATCAATTTTAAATCTAACCATTCAAAATTTAAATTAAAGCAATATTTGATTGAGTGAGAAGATCTCACCTTTGCCCCTTTATCTTGCAATCCATTTCCAACCCAGTTTTTTTCTTCATGATTTGACCTTGTATAAATAATTTATATAATTTATAAATTTGCAAAATAAATCGAACAATTAATTCTTCCATTTACTAAATTTAATCACTAATGATTCAATTTAACTTAGCGATAAGTTTTAAACATGTATATATAATAATAAAAATTTCAAACCAATTTTCAATTATTAATTAATATATTTACTTTCTTTCAAACCTAAGAAGGACAGAAATTTCTTTACTATAAAAACCCTTTTATTTTTTCATATTAAAACAGAAATCCTTTATGTTACTGTAAATCTTCCCAATATATGAACACAGATACATTTCCAGTTTGTATATATAATAAAAAAAATTAAATTAAATTAAAACCATAAAATAGATACCTCACTGACTCCCGAAAGCAGGCTCGTGACCACCTTGCGTTACTACCGGAATTGCCTCCACGAACTCCTCGCGAGTCTTCCTCAACGATCGCGTCTGCCAACTTCGCCATTCCCCTTGCTTTTCGAGTTCATTCGACGATTGCTGCTGAACCCCTAACCTTCATGAGCTCACTAATCGCATGCCGACTCCCTTCGCGAATGCCGTGCATGCCGCCATCGAGCTTGCCGACCACGCTGCCTCAATGCCCTCTCGATCTCATCGTACTCCATCGCTCTTCGATCGAGCTTCACGAATAATTGATTTCGTCAATATTTGGGATGCAAATCGAATTCCACAGTCACCCTTTGACGCCGCCTCGATGATTGAACGAGACGAATTCGTCCCCATTGTCTTCTATTTCGTCGAGCACTCACAAGAACGTGGTTCGATTTTTCTTTCGTTTCAGATAAGAGGAAAGTAGAGGATTTAAGTCTTCGGCTATGATTTTTTTAATTTTTTTTCCTCACAGATGAAATTGTGTTTGCGGCCATTATTATTTGGTTTCGATTTTTTTTCGATCTGAAGAAAAAGGGGTCTCGGTTTTTTAAAAAAAGGATGGGATGTTGGCGTATGGACGAAGGCTGTAGTGATTTTCTAATTAATTTTTTTTAATTTTATATTCGAAATATCTCGTATAACCTAACTCGAAATCCCAAACTCCTATCGAGGCATGCTGCCAGGCGTTTATAAGGTTTTATCTGCATTCCGAACAGAATGGAACGTGTTTTGGAGGTTAATTCGATCATATATGCAAGTTACGGAAGTAAACGATCGATTTTAAATTGAATCAATTAAAATAGTTTCTATGCGTTTTGAGCTGCCAGGGTCAAACGACAACTCCGATTGCTACGAAAATTAAAATCCGAAATCGATATTACGGATCCATTGGCAGAGGTTTCGTCGAATTCCGAGACTGGGCCTCGAAGGGCTATTTTTAAATATCGATTTAAACAATAAAATTTCAAAACTGATTAAATCGCTTTCAAATTCAATTCTGAAGCTTCCATTATCTTCAGTATTATCAACATGGATTTTCTAAGCCTTAAAAATATTTTTAATCAGCTTAAAACTGAAGATTCAAATTTTTATCCAACTTCAGTTAATTAAATTCAATAATTAAATTTCCAAATCCATAGTAAATTTCGAAATTCAAGCTAAATCATCATTCAAATATTTAAAAATCAATTAAATATTTTCAATTTCAAATGTTAAAAATTTCTGCGTCATCACAATATTAGAATGATAAGGGGATTGAGATTTGAAAATTCAATTAGAGGCCGTGCTTAACTAACTAAAAATAAAGAATGAGTCATGGACGGTTTTATAGGTCAATTAGTAAGAGAATAAAACACAAGCTTTATGGGTAATAGCCTCACCCATAATCCCATTATTCTTAAAATCTTATTTCCATTCCTTTACACATTCATTTTCGAAAAACAAAAACTTAAATTAAAGAGGGCACACCAGGCATTACTTAGGAGAAAAAGAGGAGAAAAATTCATCGAAAGCTAAGGAATCATGCTAGGGTAATTAATCAAGGACAAATCTCAAATTCCTTACACTAATCAAGGTGAACAATAATCAAAACCATCTCTATTTTTGTCATTAAAGAACATTTAATTTAGGGTTTATGTTTATAACATTATGTGATTATTTTAATGATGATATGCACGGATTCTGTGATATCTTTGATTCAAACAAGATTGTTTGGTAAATATTGAACTCGTATTTAGGAAAAAATCATATTTTTTGGATTTCGAATGCCATAAGGAATTTATATGTTATGTAAAATATTATTTTAGAGATGGTTTTGATTTTCGTAATTTTCCAAGCTATGGAAAATTTATTATGAATTTTCAAAGGAAAATATGAACAATTGGGTCCAGAAATTAATTTCGGCTGTATTATGAAAAATTTGGGTATGAAATTTATATGTGTTATATAACATATTAAAAGCAATTTTTTGTGATTTTGGAGGACTTTCCTTGAGTACTTTACTATCGAAATTAAATTATTTTTGAAGAAGGACTTAAATATTAATTTGTTTAGCTTATGGAAGGGCTTATTTGCTAAATTATTTTAATTAGATCTGAAATAATTACGGCTTTTTATTCTATAAAGAATTTGAAAAGATTACGGCAACTAATTAAATGTTTACAAATAGGCAGGTTAGTTAAGCAATTACTTAAAAAGGCATTGAAACAGTCTTTACTTAGAAATTATGTTTCGCCTCTTTCAGTAGTAACTTTTGACTCCATATTTCCGCCTCAACCATCCAAGTCGAAACTAAATACACAAGGTATCAACACGTTGGTAAATAGTGGATTGGAGAAAGGTGACAGGCATAGCGTCGAAATAATGCTTTTGAAGGGATCAAAACCACTTAGCTTTCGAAGGTCTTTGTTTTACTATCCAAAGAATTTCGCTTACCTTGCTTCCAAAAAGAATGCTTGCATAAGGGTTTAATGTAGCTTTCAAAGAATTTGCTTTCAAATGTGTTGCCGTCTTGTTTTTTGAAGAAAATGCTTTTGAATGAATTACCTTTTTTAAAATTAATGCTTACAAAGGGTTCGTTTAAACCCAATCGAAACCCTATTGCCGACCTTATGCCTTTCAAATGGGTTGAAATCATAAATTAGATCGAAAGGTAGCTTTTGTTTTGTAAATGAAATAATCCACTTCGTAAAGATTTCTAATAGGGTTTAATGGTTTTGAAGGCAATGTCTTCGAAAGGGGTTTCGAAGCTGTCCTTTAAATTTTTTACTTCAATGATTTAAGCTTTCGAATGGATTGTTCTAAAGCCCTAAGCTTTCCCCAAACTCTTATATATGAAGGTTAATGGTTTCGAAGTGGTACTTTCATTTATATTTACTTTAACCCAAAAGATATTTTAAGGATAAACCCAATGGTTTCGAAAGATGTACTTTCAAATGGTTTCGAAGCTATGCTTCCATATATACTTTAATGCTTACGAAAAGATTGTTTTGATGGTTTCGAAAGGAAGGTTTTGATGCTTTTGAAAGGTTTCAAAAGTCATATGTTTTGGGTGTTTTAAAAAGAAGAATTGAAAGCTTTCAAAAGGTAGATTTTAAGGGTTTCAAAAGTAAAGGTCTAAAGTTTTGAAAGCCTCATTTTTCAAAAGAAAGAAACCAAACTCATTTTCAAAGGAAAACCATGGCAAAAATAAAGGAGTTTTGAAATGGTTTTTAAGTACAGAGTTTTTGAAGAACTTTTCTTGATAAAACAATTGGTTAAAGGGATTAACCAAATTTCGTATGAAAATGATTTCTAGGATATTAGGCAATAGATGTTGATGTTATTATGTTTGCCTCTTCTAATATACATATTCACTGTAAATGACCCAAAATTATATTTTGGGTAGAAATGGAAGAATAACTTGTTAGGTTAACCTAGTAGAAAATATAAATTGAGTTAGCTCCTAAATGAGTAGATCTGCATCCATAAGGTCAGGAAGACCTGATAGGATGCTTAAATACCGATCAAAGAAATTTTTAGATAGATAGGTTCTAGTAAAGCTATGAAAACTATTTTTAGAAAGAGTTATTTGCAGGGGCCAATAGGTTTGTAGTGAACCCATGAAAACTGTATCGGGATAAAGTTATATACAGAAGTCATTAGGTTTCCTAATCAACCCATGAAAAATAGGATATGAGGGAAGTTATTGGAGATACCAATAGGTTCAGGGAGAACCCATGAAATAATAAAGTTTCTGACATTGGCTGATAGGCTTTTATTGATCCCATGAAAACTATGAAAATGGACAGGGAGTCCATAAGCTTTAAAACAGGTTGTTAGTCAGCCCATGAAAACTAATAGGTTAATAGTGACCTTGGAAACTATAAATAAGACATATAGTCATATTTAATGGGGATGGGAAATCCAAAGTTGATTTACTTTTTTGCGTATCATTATAATATTTTGAATTGTTATTTTTTTAACAATTGTTGATGCAGGAGCACAATATGTGGTTATTATAAAATTATGGGAGATATACTAATGAGGGGAAAACTCGTTCCGTTAAGCGGTGTGTTCTCACTAGATATCTAAATGATTTGAGAGGGTAGATTATTATTCATACCAGGCTTTATGTCTGACTTGAATTTTATGTTTTCCCCTTAAACTCTTTGGCGGTCAATTGATTTTGAGTAGTTTAAGGGTTGAGGTTTTTAGGTACCTCTTTACACGAATAAGCTTCCGGAGACATGCAGGTGGCATGCTAGATAATAAGAGGTTTTTTATATCTTGATTCAGATATGTTTTGTCCTAAAGGCAAAGTTGTTTAATTGCCTAGATATAGATTTTGATCATCCAAGGGGGCACCTTTATATGTCGCTCTTGCATATGTTATAGTTATTTTATTTTCTCTAAACGTGGTTCTCATATTGGGATTATGTGATGAATTGAAATAATTTGAAATGGAATGTGAAAGTTGTTTGATTTCCATATCCATGTACTTCTGTTATATCAATGTATCCAACAGTACCATATTTGGTCGTCGTGGATCAATAACTATGGATGACTACATCTGTAGCCGTTAGTTTTTGGACTCCAAGTGGGGGATGTTACAAGTGGTATCAGAGCATAGGTTTATGAAAACTTAAAAGAAATTTAAACCTGAAAGATTTTTCAACACATAATCCAATTAATCAGAAAATTAGATCGTGGTTTGGGTTAACATTATAGTAACGTATTTGTATTTGATATATGCATATATATATATATATATATATATATATGTATGTATGTATTCCCCTCTCTCTTAGACCGTTGTTCTGTATCCTACTAAGGCTCGCATGTAGATTTATGAGAAAGAAGATATGGAGGTATGAAACGGAAAAGGAAATCTTAGTGGAGGAAGCACCACAACAAATGGAATTGCTCAACGCACAAGGAGGTACCCGAGTCGACAGGCTAATGCTAACTAAAATGCAGATGCCACCGTGGGTGCTAGAAATCCACCGGTAGATATGGGGATGATGTATCGGTTCTTCGTCAATCTAATGCAAGCAGGAGTAGCTGCTGGAGTTGTTGGGAATGTTGGAGGAGATAATCATGTAGCTCTAACTAGGAGTAACTATGCAAAGTTTAGCAGGAATTACACCAGTCTTGGTGGAAAGCCATTTGTAGGAGCGAGGATGCCGTAGAAGTTGAGAATTAGCATTTACATTGTGAAAGAATCTTCACTGATTTGGGTTTGAATGATGAGCAAAGGAGGAGATTAGCCTCTAGACAGTTGCAAGGGGTAGCGCTCCATTAGAGGAATAGTGTTACTGTTGGAGTTCCTCAGAAAGAGTTGACTTGGGCAGATTTTTAAAGGAGATTCGAGCAAAGGTTTTTATCTGAGGTTCACATGTAAGCATTGCTGAGGAATTTTATGGATTTGGTGCAAGAAGAGATGTCGGTAATTGTGTATGCTACTAAGTTTGATGAGTTGTCCCGATATGGGTATGTTACCATAGACACCGTCATCAGGAGGAAAGAGAAGTTCATTCAAGGATTGAGACCCAAGATTGCTTGAGCAACCCTACCACATGAGGAAACGCTTGATATTAGTCGGAAAGAAAAGCATGTTGAAACCTAGGGTTCTCGAGGAATAAAGAGAAAGTTCTACAAAAAGAAGGGAGCTTAGAAGGGAGAGGCTACCAAGAAGGCGTTGGAAGATTTGGTCTGTTTCAAGTATGATAAGAAAGGTCATTATATTCATGAATGCTAGTCAGGAAAAGGGAAGAAGGCTACTGAAAATAAAGGATTGAAGTGCTTCACTATGATCAAGTTGGGTATTATAAGAAACAATGTCCAAAATCAGTTAGTGTGGACGAGGGAAAGGTCTTTGCTGTTGGACCCTCTTCTTCTAGGCCAAGTGCTGCTGAGAATGGAAAGACCGTGATGGAAGGTATGCTTTTGATTCAGAGTGTGCCAGTTATAATACTATTTGATATCGGTGCATCACAGTCATTTATATCTCAGTGTTTGGTTGATAGGTTGTGCTTAGAACCCACCTACAATGTTGCTTCCTTAAGGTTTGCGAATCTGATAGGAGGGTTTCAAACTTTGGGGATGAGATGTGACTAGTTAGAACTTGATTTGTTAGGTCCGAAGTTTGCATGCAGTTTGTATGTTTTTGATTTCGTAGATTTCGAGATCATTTTAGGTATGGACTGGTTTAATAAATATGAGGCTAGGATATTTTGCTAGGATAGGGAAACATCAATGGGACATCCAGATAGTGATAACATAATCATGTTCTTAGGGAGAATTCTGACCAGAATGTTTGTGCTTTGATAAGTGTTATGGAATTAGAAGAAAAGTTAAGTCAGGTTCATGTAACAAGAGAGTTTGTAGGTGTCTTTGAGTCGGTTACAAGGTTACCACCGAAACAAATTTCGGAGAGATCTTTTGCCAGGAGCTAAAATTTTAAGTAGACCACCTAACAGGATGACACTGACCGAGATGGAGTTGAAGGTGTAGCTAAGGGAGCTGGAGGGGAAAAATTTCATTAGACCAAGCAATTCGCCATGGGAAGTGGCCACGGTGTTCGTAAAGAAACCGATGGACCGTTAAGGATGTGTATCGACTATCGTAAGTTGAACAAGAAGATGATTGAGAATAACTATCCTTTGTTGAGAATTGATGATCTATTTGATCAGGTTTATGGAGCCAGAGTGTTTTCCCAATTGGATTTAGCGACAGGTTTCCAACAGTTAAGAGTGGAAGAGGACAGTATTCCATTGACATCATTTTGAACTAGGTATGGTTCATTTGAGTGGTTAGTAATGTCATTCGTGTTAATGAATGCACCAACTTTCTTCATGGATCTGATGAACCGATTTTTCTGAGAGCATTTGGATAGATTTGTATTGGTTTATAGATGACATTTTAGTGTACATTAAGGATGAAAGAAAGCATGAAGACCATCTTCGAGTAGTTCTTGAGAAACTAAGGCAGCATCAGCCGAAAACGAAGTTTTTCAAGTATCATTTTCGAAAGAAAGAGGTTATGTTTCTTGGTCACGTGGTTTTAGAGAAAGGCTAGTCAGTGGATCCAGATAAAATCAAATTTGTTAATAACTGGAAGAGACCGGAGACGGTGACTGGGATTAGATTTTTCTTGGACTTACTGGCTATTACCAGAGATTCATTAAGGATTTCTAGGGATAGCAGCACCTTTTACTAAGTTAACCATGAAGGATGTTAAGTTTGTCTAGTCTGAAAAATGTGAGGAAATAATCCTTAATTTAAAGCATTTTTCGATCAACACATTCTGTTGGTAGTTCTAGACTGATAACAAGGATTAGTGGTGTATGCCGATGCAAATGCGACTGGATTTAGAGCTATGCTGATGAAGAAGGGTAAAGTCATTGCCTATGCTTCATGACAGCTTGGACCGCATGAAGTAAGATATCCTACTCATGATTTGGAGTTGGCTACAGTGGTCTTTGCATTAAAGATTGGGAGACATTATCTCTTAGAAGAGAGATTTGAGCTATACATGGATCATAAGTCCTTAAGGTATTTATTCTCTCAAAAAAGAGTTAAATATGAGACAACGAGGTGGCTGGAGTTTTTAATTGCTTATGATTTTGGTATAGAGTATACTCCCGGAAAATGAAATACGATAGTGGATGCTCTTAGCAGAAGACATTAGAATGTGGGTTAGCTATGTTGGTAGAATGGAAAGATTTAGAAGCCTTGACTACCAATAGTGTGCCGTTAAGATCGACAGCTAGTTCTAGTCAGAGCACCGCCATATTGTCCTGTTTAGAAGTTCGACCAATGTTGATCTAAAGGATTGCTTCTAAGTAGAAGGAGGATCCATTATTATCCGAGAGGGTTGGAAGGCTTGAGGCTGGAACTGAGACTGATGATGTAAGAGATTATAGTCTTGACCAGAGAGGATGTTGAGAAAGAAGGGATAGTTGTGTGTTCCGAATGTTGAGGACTTATGAAAAGAAGTTCTTGAGGAATGTCATCAATCCAAGTTTACAATTAATTCTAGAGGGACCAAGATGTATCAAGATATGAAGAGAAGCTTCTATTGGGAAGGTGTGAAGAGGGATGTTGATTATAGGTTAAGCAGTGTTTAAACTATCAACAAGTGAAAGTCGAACATCAGAAGCCGAGTGGGTTACTTCGACCTTTGGAGGTACCGGTTTGGAAATAGTATTCGATATCTATGGATTTTGAAAATAGGTTGCCAAGGTAAAAGTATATGGGTCATAGTGTACAGGTTGACCAAGAATGCCATTTCATTCCAGTTAAGTCAACCAGGCGACACTAGTTTTAGCTAAGTTGTTTATAAAGAACATAGTTAGACTACATGGAATTCCTAGTAGTATAGTCAGTGACAGAGATGCTTTGTTTACTTATGAATTCTGAAAAAATCTATAGGATATGTTAGGTACCAACTTAAGATGTGTACTACATATCACCCTCGGTGGATGCACAGATAGAGAGAGTCAATAAGGTACTTGAGGATATATTGAGAGCTTGTGTATTTGATTTTGGTGGATCTTGGGAAGATCACCTCCATTTAGTGGAGTTTTCCTATAATATTGGTTATCAAACTAGTATAGGAATGGCGCTTTTTGATGCTTTGTATGGATTGTCATGCAAATCATTGACATATTGGTTGGAGACTAGAGACAGATTAGTCTTAGGTCCAGATCTGGTTAGAAAGGCGATAGAGAAGATTGAGTTGATCCAAGAAAGGATGAAAGAAGCTCGGTTTGGACAAAAGAGTTACGCGGATAAGAAGCGTAAAGAACTAGCATGCTTAGTTGGAGATAAGATTTTCAATAAGATATCACCGATAAAGGGTGCGGTATGATTTGGAAAGTCGAGAAAACTGGCACCAAGATATATCGGTCCGTTGCTAGTTATAGAGAGGATCAGGAAGCTCGTATTCAGAGTAGAGTTGCCGAGCAGTATGGTAGGTATCCATAATATGTTTGATGTGTCTCATCTTCGCAAGTTTCTGCATGATCTAGAGATTACTATTCATCTAACAAGGTTGGAAGAGATGATAATAGGACCGAATTTGACTTTTGTAGACAACCAGTTTGGGTTGTAGCAAGAGATGAGAAAAGGTTGAGGAACAAGACAGTCAAGTTGGTTAAAGTTTAGTGAAGTGACAACAAGAAGGGCTGTACTTGGGAGATAGATGACAGGATTAGAGATACTTATCATGATATACTGTGAGGATGTGTTCTGTATTAGCTTTATATAGACTGTTGCTAGTCAGGTAGGCTAATATGGTTATTAGGAGCAGTTACAGATGATTGCTATGTTTAGTATTTAGTCCTTACTGAATTTCAAGGATGAAATTCTTGAAGAAGAGGAGCCTGTAACACCCCTAAATATTTTTAATAACATTATTCAAGAAATTTAATTAGATAAACTAAATAGAATAATATAAATATTAGAGTGACAAGAGGATTGAGATTTGAAAATTCAATTAGAGGTCGTGCTTAACTAAATAAAAATAAAGAATGAGTTATAGATGGTATTATAGGTTAATCAGTGAGTGAATAAACACGGGCCTTATGGGTAATAGTCGTACCCATAATCCCATTATTCTTAAAATCTTATTTCCATTCCTTTACACGTTCATTTTCAAAACACAAAACGTAAATTAAAGAGGGAAAGCTGGCCATTACTTAGGAGGAAAAGAGGAAAAAATTCATCTAAAGATAAGGAGTCAAGCTAGGGGAATTAATCAAGGATCAAATCTCAAATTCCTTATACTAATCAAGATGAATAATAATCAAAACCATCCCTCTTTTTGTCTTTAAAGATCATTTGATTTTGGGTTTATGTTTAAAACCTCGTGTGATGATTTTAATGATGATATGCAAGGATTCTATGATATGTTTGATTCAAACAAGATTGTTTGACAAATGATCAATTCGTTTTTTAGGCAAAAATCGTATTTTTTGGATTTCGAATTCCATGAGGAAATTTATGTTATGTAGAACATTATTTTGGAGATGGGTTTTAATTTTTATGATTTTCCAAGCTATGGAAAATTTATTATGAATTTTCAAAGGAAAATATGAACAGTTGGGTTTAGAAATTAATTTCGACTATATTACGAAGAATTTGGGTCTGAAATGTATATTTGTTAGATAACATATTAAAAGTGAATTTATATGATTTTGGGGATTTTTCCTCGGTGATTTACTATGGAAATTAAATTATTTAGAAGAAGGGCATAAATGTTTTATTTGTTTAGCTTAAAGAATGGCATTGCTAAATTATTTTAATTAGATCTGAAATAATTACAGCGGTTTTATTTTAGAAAGAATTTGAAAAGTTTGTGGAAACCAATTAAATGTTTACAAATAGGAAGGTCAGTTAAGCAATTACTTAAAAAGGCATTGAAACAATCTTTACTCAGAAATTATGTTTCGCCTCTTTCAGTAGAATCTTTCGACCCTATACTTCCGCCTCAACCAACCAAATCAGAACAAATATAGAAGATATCAATACGTTGGTACGTAGTGAATGGGAGAAAGGCGGCAGGTATGGCGTCAAAACCAGTTAGCTTTTGAAGGGGTCGAAGCAGTTAGCTTCCGAAGGTCTTTGTTTTACTATCCAAAGAATTACGCTTGCGTTATTTTCAAATGAATGCTTTCGAAAGGGTTTAATGTAGCTTTCGAAGACGTTGCTTTCGAGTATGTTGCCGGCTTTTTGTTTCTAAAAGAATTCTTTCGAATGAGTTACTTTTATTTAAATCAATGCTTTCAAAAGGATCATTTGAACCTAGTCAGAACCCTGCTGCCGACCTTATTCCTTTCGAATGGATTGAATTCATTAACCAGATCGAAAGGTATCTTTTATTTTATAAAATAAATAAGCCACTTCCTAAAGCTTTCGAAAAGGGTTTAATGGTTTCGAGGGCAATGGCTTTGAAAGGGGTTTCGAATCTATCCTTCAAATGTTTTACTTATGTGATTCAAGCTTTCGAATGGATAGTTCTAAAGCCATTAGTTTTTCCCAAACTCTTGTATACGAAGGTTAATAGTTTCAAAAGGGTTACTTTCATTTATATTCACTTTGACTCAAAAGATATATAAAGGATACACCCAACGTTTTCAAAAGAAGTACTTCAAATGGTTTCAAAGCTATGCTTCTATGTATACTTAATACTTTCGAAAGGATTATTTTGATGGTTTCGAAAGGAAGGTTTTGATGCTTTTGAAAGGTTTCAAAAGTCATATATTTTGAGTGTTTTGAAATAAAGAATTGAAAGCTTTCAAAAGTTAGATTTTAATGGTTTCGAAAGTAAAGGTCTAGGGTATCAAAAGCCTTAGTTTTCAAACCAAATAACTCCATCTCATTTTTAAAGGAAAACAAAAACAAAGGAGTTTCGAAATAGGTTTTAAGTATGGAGTTTTTGATGAAGCTTTCCCTGATAAAGTAATAGGTTAAAGGGATTAACAAATTTTCATATGAAAATGATTTCAAGGATATTAAACCATGGACGTTGGTGTTTTATGTTATTATGTTTACTTCTTCTAATATACATATTCACTATAAAATGGACCCATAACTGTATTTTGGGGAGAAAAGGTAGAATAACCAGTTAGGTTAACCCAGTAGTGAATATATATTGAGTTAACTTTTGAATGAGTAGAATTGCATCCAGGAGGTCAGAAAGACTAGAACATAGGATGCCTAAATATTGATCGAAGAAGTTGCCAGATAGAAAGGTTCATAGTAAAAACTGTGTGTAGAAAGAGTTGTTGGTAGGGGCCAATAGGTTTGTAGTGAACCCATGAAAACTATATTCGGATAAATTTATAGATAGAAGTCATTAGGTTCATAGTCAACCCATGAAAATTAGGATATGAGGGAAGTTATTAAAGACACCAATTAGTTCAGAGAGAACCCATGAAATAATAAAGTTATTTGCAGGAGCCAATAGATTCTTAGTGATCCTATGCAAACTATGAAATCGGACAAGGGATACATAAGCTTTAAAACATGTTATTAGTTAGCCCATGAAAACTAATAGCTTAACAGTGATTCTAGAAACTATAAAATGAGACAGATAGTGAAATTAATGGGATGAGAAATCCCATATTGATTTACTTATTTGCATATCATTATAATATTTTGAATTGTTATGTTATTAGCCATTGTGGATGGAGGAGCACAGTATATGGTTATTATAAAATTATGGAAGAAATTGGTGAGGGGAAAACCCGTTCCACTAAGCTACATGGTCTCATTAGATATCTAAATTGTTTGAGAGGGTAGATTATTATTCATACCAGGCTTTATGTCTGACTCGAAGTTTATGTTTTTCCTTTAAACTCTTAGGTGCTCAATTGATTTTGAGTAGTTTGAGAGTTAAGGTTTTCAGGTACCTCTTTAGACGAATATGCTTCTAGAGACTTGCAAGACGTAAGCTAGACAATAAGAGTTCATTATATCTTGATTTCGTTGTGTTTTTTGTAAAGACAAAGTTGTTTAATGGCCTAGATATGGACTTAAATCATCCAAGGAGGCATCTTTGTATGTCGCTCTTGGCGTATGTTATAATAATTATATTTTCTTTGGACGTGGTTCTCGTATTGGGATTACATAATGAATTTGAGATGATTTGAAATGGAATGTGAAGGTTGTTTAATGATTTAGAAAATTTTCCATATCCATGTATTTCTGTTATATTAATGTATCAAACAATACCGTATTTGGTCGTCGAGGATTAATAACTATGGATGACCGCAACATCCGTAGCTATTAATTTTGGACCTCCAAGCAGGGATGTTACATTAATTTAGTTCAATTGTATAATTTAACTGATAAACACTTGATCAATTACATTAGTTGCACAAATTTATCGAAGTAGATTATTTTGACTTGTACATCATATATTCTTACAATATTAGAAATGTTAAATGTATTCATTACATTTTTTAATAAGGATAAAACTAGGTTTTATGTTTCTCAAACCCCACTAGAAACATAGAAATGTTTAGATTTCTCTAGGTGGCATTAGACTCGCTTGCCATTCCAACCTTGATTTTGCTCAACAAATCACAGGGCTATAAATGATGGATAACACTTTATCGGTTGTATCATATGCAACTCCTAACCCATGGTTCTTGTGTTAATCTCAACCTTCACTTTGCTTGGCATATTGAAAGAAATTATTCAGCCGTACTCACCATTTTGCAACATCCTAAGTAGAATTCACATATCTTGAGTTTTTCCAATAAATACATGCATGTATCTTACCTCGTCTAATAATATATTAATAGTACTACACATAACAACCCTAGCTAGAGTTTTCTTAACAACTAAATAATATGCAAGTAAACTATTAATATACAAATGGTAGAGGACAACATTATATATCAAGTGTTCATAATCCATAATGTATTTATATTGAGTAATATTGGTTTAGGGAATAAATGTATTTATTATGCACAACCCTCATGCTTTGAGTGTCCGAAAAATTAGAAATCATGGTATATGAACTATATGTGCATTTTTATTCCTTAAACCAAAGTTGGAATTCTTGTAGTTCCACTCTATTTTGTTAAATCTTTAATTTAACTTTAATTTTATTAACTGGATCATGTTTAATTAATCTAATTATATATTTAGTTAACACCTTAATTAATTTAATTTTATTCATTTTCAACAATTTAGATTTGAATATATCTATAACATTATAGTAATTATATATACATATATCAATATACATGTATATTTTATATTACTTAACATTTAGTCAATTTAATTAATTAAAACATTTTTAAAAGTTTTATTATTATTTATCTTAAACATTTCAAGATAAATATACATATATCATATGTTTCAATTTTATTAATTAACTTTTAATAATTTGAAAATAGGAACAAGGACAAACTTTGAAAAAAAATTAGGCTGAAGGACAACTAGTTTCGTTTTTGGGCTGAAGGACAAACTTTAATAAAAATTGGACTGAAGGACAATGCTAATTATGCTTATCATTTTATATATTGCAAAATATAATGTTAGTTATAATTAGCATTTTGCATAATGTAAAAACTGAATATAATGCTAGTTATAACCAGCGTTGTCCTACATGCTATTTTTTTTTAAAAGTTTGTCCTTCAGCCCAAAAATGAAACTTGTTGTCCTTTAGCTTAATTATTTTCCAAAGTATTTTCTTCTCCGTGATTCCTCTTGTAATAATTTATTTATTCAATCCAATAAATTAAAATAGGTTTCGAAAAAGTTAAACCGGTTTTTAACCAAGCATATTTTCAACGGAAGTTAGAACGTCAAGATAAAGACGAAATGATTCAAAAACCAAGAAACACGATCAGAAGGAAAAAAGAACAGAGTTCAAGAAGTTTCATCTGAATTTGAGCTAAGTATAGCTCTTGGTACCGAGAGAAATCTCTCGGTACTGAGAGGTTAATTCTCTAGCTTGGGGCTTCCAAACCCCATACACTTTATGCATTACTTCAACCATTTATCATCAAGTGCTTTTCTCGAAGATTAGAAAAGCAACTTCAAGGATCGATGAGAAGAAAGTAGAGAAAGTAGGAGAATACATGTTTTATCAAAGGAAACATCGGGATCGAATCAACTTCTATGATAAGGAGGTTGTAATATATCGAATCAAAGATGGGAGAGCAAAGCAAGTAAGAAGAGGAAGTTTGCAGTAAAATAAACTTGTTGGTACCAAGAGGTCTTTCTTTGTAATCGCCCCACGTGCTCCCCTATGTACTTTTGGGCTTACATCTAGACCTTATTCAAATCAACCATGTAGACTGGTAGAGCAGTTTCTTTATAAATATTAGCCATATATCAAGTAATAAAGGATCTTAAACTTTTCATCTTCTTCATCTCCTATCTCTCCTTCACAATAATCACCTAGGTAGATACTATTGGCAGTTCCAAGATTAGGAACCTATTCATCCCTTGTGCTAGTGACTTCAATTCTCTTCTAAATCCATAATCAATAAAATATAAAGTGGACATAGGCTAGAGATTGCCGAACCACTATAAAAAAATTTATGGCTCTCTACTTTTCTATGTTTTTTTCCACTTTCTTGCTATTTCTGCTAGATCTAGTCCTACAACGGGTCATATTTGGGTGTTGGACCACTTGTTGGAATCAACATTTTGGTGCTTTCACTGAGAGATCTAACTCATGGTTAAATCTAGCTTGTTATTTTGGATTTGAAGAGGTGCAGAGGTCAGATCTAGAACTTATGCTTAAAGAATTTGGAGTTTTCTATTTGAATTAAATACGGCCTAGAGGATCCAATAGATCCACAGGAGATGTAGCTGGTGATGATGAAGGAAATGCACACCTAGTTGATGTTAATAACCAATAGGTGGTACTAGGGTCATCTGCTCAACAAGAAGTGGTTACTAGAGGTGAGCTTTTTAGATGTTGTAGGAATTGAACCAGAAAATGGTGGATAGTTAGAAAGTATTAATGTACAAGATGGATGCTTTGCTAATTCTACAACCACAAAGAACTAAGAGAACTAGAATGGAAACTTTATTTGGGTTAGAATATGAAAACTTCTCTATTTATGGAAAAAATAAAAGGGATGGAATTCAAAAGCAGAAGAAAGTAGTTCTAGAGTTGCAAGAAGAGCTGCAAGAGGAAGCAGAAGTGCCCCCTCTATAAGAAAATAACCCGGTACCGTGAGGAATTTTGGAGTGGAGGAAGGATAGGAATTTAATGCGGTGGATGTTTCTAATGAGGAAGACGACTTACAGCCTGACGATGTTGATTTAAAGCCAGATGTTTATAATGATGGAGATGGAGTTCAAGCAGCCGCAACATAACCAGCTACACACCCGTTGAATATTGAGAGTGGTTCTCTCGGAGTTTGAAGGACCTAGGTGTCAGCCGGTAAATCGAGACCGTAAGCGGAGTCAAATACTCGGTATCGCTTTTAATAGTCGACCTTCAAAGTACATTGCCAGGGAGGAATATATAGCTTACATGGTTAAGCAGTTGGTTGATGAAAGTAAAGGCAAGAAGAATGAGGATTAGGTTTCCACGCCAAGTAGGACTCCATTCACAGAGAACATTCTGAGAGCAGAATATCCTAAGAAATTTTTAATGCCAACTATGCTGTGGGACAGTGGGACTACCGTTTCTCGACAACATTTACTCAAATATGATTGGCGCATTGTAAAGATCACGATTTTTCGTTGCCGAAAAACCGAACCTTTATGGTTTTTTAAGAAGAAGAAAGAGGTAGAAGGAGAGAGAAGAAGAGAGAAGTAAGAAAACAGAACAGAAAACAGAACAACAGAAAGAACAATAAAACAATATCAGAATCTCACAATCGCAGCGGAACAACATATAATAGATAAATGAATATTCATTAAAACAAAAGAACTGAATATTTTATATATTACATCACATCGTATTACATTTCATCATCAGAGTTTACAACAAACAAACAGCGGAAAAGAAATACTATATACCATAGATACAATAAATAATAGACTACGCCATCCCGCTCGCCTCCAGATATCTGTAGCAACACCTGAATCCAGAATGACCTGATAACCTAACTCTAGACTGCCCGTGTGGAAATTGGTGGGCACCCAGAGTTTAGGAAGGGAACAATAAACTCCAGGTCAGTCATGTGACTGGTGTGAGAACTAAAACAGTTATTTATCTTTAAAATAAAGAATAGGATAATTTTTAAATAAATTCGCAATGCTTTTTAGAAAATGAGACTACCATAAGGCCTTCCGCGCACACACACAATGTAAACGCAGAATCGAGGAGATTTCTCCTTATGATAGTCAAAAATGCTTGATACGCATAAAATCAAATCATTTTTGATATTATTATTAGTGCATAGTGTAGAAAACAATTTCGAAAGTAGAATATAAATCTTAGCCAGCATAGGCATTCCACACTTATGCCTACTATAGCTACTATGTTCAATAGCAGGTTACCGCCACATTCCATAGCAGGTAATACAACTAAAACCGTACAAGGCTCGTATTGTTTCTTTGGATTTCCAACAAATGGTCAGGCCAAGGAACTTCCCATTGCCACATGGAAACGCCTCTGAATGACGTCCCGAGAACCTAACCGGATCTCTGCCAACACAAGGCCGGGTTACCCCTAACTGGGTAACTACTGACACGAATATGTCATTCCCCGATCGTAACCGATCTATATCCGAGGATCCTCGATTTCCAACAACCACAAAGTAATAAATTTGCAGTAACCACATAGGTTAAGTATCTGGGCTCCATACCATGATACCACCTCTATCCAGAAGGAATGACATACACTAAAGGGGCGCTACCCCCTAATAACCTTGCTGCATCTTTCATGTTTTGACCATTTCCGGGGTGTGAGGCTCGATGAAGTCTCATCCACAAAGCCACGCTTTTAAACAAAAGTCGTGCTTTGGGTCAACAAATGATCAAAGCAATGATCATCAAGACAAACGATCAAACAAATGATCCTATCATAAATGATCATTCAATGATCATTTCACAGCAACACTTAGTATATCACACTACCAAATTGGGAGTATATCACTAATGACCTTCAACTATATAACCTCTGAGCTCGTACGTCTCAGAGAAGGGTGTTAAGCTAAGAGAATAAATTCTCCGCCACCAACAGAAATATATTTGAAAGAAATCAGCTTTATATCTCAACTTGTAATGTCAGACATACAATCCATACAAGTCTGTTCCGGGATCGAACAGAACCGAAGGCACTTCCAAAGAAGCCCTTGCAATCCGGATATTCACTAGTTACGTCCGGACATCCCGTCACCAAGGGTGATAAAACCTCTGTACCGGAGATCAGCCGATGCAGAGTAACTCGACGGTAATCCATCCGTTTTCACAAATATCCGGTCTTCAACACCGGTCTTCAATTGCAATTCATAACGATGTATCACTATTCGGAATGGGTTATACGACCCCATGGTCCTTTCCCGGTTAACCCGAATAGTGAGCGCTTATTTTAAAATAAGTGTGGCATTCAAATTCAAGCAATCGCAACAAATACCTATTTAAAGGTAAATATTGATAGTCGGTTATTTAACTATCAATAAAGATGCGCAACATCACCATATTCCAAATAATTTCTCAAATTATTTATTTTCCCAAAAATATCTTTACAAGATATATAATTTTCCACACTTCAAAAATAAACAACGTTTATTTTGAAACCAATTTTCCCTTTCCATTTATAAATTCCATAGTGAATTTATATTTCAAAATATCCACTGATCTACAGTTTTCAATAGATTTCAAATATTCAATTCCAATTTATCTTCAAAAAGATAAATTCTTAAAAACATTCCATTTCATATTGGAAAAGCAATTCCATACTTATTTAAAAGTAAGTGATTCATAAATATTATTTGTTTTCACAATTTGAAAATATTCGATATACTTAAACCATAGTTAAGTATATATTTCATTCTTTAAGGAAAACATTCTCTTATTCACATTTATTTGGGTCAAAACGAATGTTGCGTAAAACATTGTTACGACAACCCAAAAATCACTAGTATAGCGATTCAAAATTAAAATAGATATATAAATCCCAATACTATATAAAACATTTCCTTTCGGAAATCATTTACTATAACAACAGTGTTATAGTCCACCATTTCCTTATTTTTCTCGAAAACGTCTATTTCAACAATGAACGTTGAAATCTATGTATTCGATTCATAATACATTTTAAAACATCTTTTAAAATAATTAACTTCATTTAATAATATCGTTTTCCCGAAACATATCTATTTTATTTCATAATATATTCACGGTCCAAAAATCGTGAATATACTTTCTTTAATAAATTTCTATGTTCTATTCATCAAATTCAATTGATTTCGAATTTATAAACAATGTCTATAAATTCCATTCCTATTTTATAACTTCGATTTATAAATTTCCTTTATCAATCCAATTCAATTTATATAACTCAATTTTATACCAAAAGTCTATATTATAAGCTAAACACTTATAATATCATTTATTTACGAAATCGTTCTTTTTAAAACTTCACAAATTATAAATCTTGTTACTTATAAGATTCCGTTTATATTTTAGGACAACTTCAACTTATAAAATCTCCTTTACTAAAAATTTCTATTAATATCCTATTTAAATGCCAAAATCCAGTTTATAAGTTAATTACTTATAAATCCTTTATTTTACAACATCTATTCATTTTATAATACTTATAACACTCGTTTTATAATTCCAATATTTTAAATTCATAAATATCAAAAAAAAATTCTTTTATATAAACCGTTTATAATAATAATTCAAAAATCTCAATTTAAACCATTTCATAAATTTATTAACTACTTATCTCAAAAATAACATTTTGGTTATATTTTCCAAAAATCCTGAATTCTATAACTTTAAAAATTGAAATTTTAAATTTATCTAAAATGAATCAATTCAAAATTTAAATAAAAACATATACTTGAAAAATCAATTTAAAAATCCTTTTTAAAAATAAAAATCGTTATTTTTAACTTTAAAAATGAATCCGATGATGCAAAAGCATCCAGTAGCCAATCACAACAACAAATATCATATATCAATATGATAATCACAATTCACACAATATCTATAATCAAATAAATATTTGTGAGGAATCCAGTTGGATCCCTCCAACCTGTTTCCCTGCATCCAAAGATGTTAGCACAATACCATTCCAATTCAAGGTGGAATATCGCGGTATATGGAATTTATAAAATATATATCCGCTTAATAGGCGGCGCAGTAGGGTCTCATCCGCTATACAAGACGGGAAATCAATTCCAATATATACATATGCCAATATATATATATATATATATATATATTGCTATATATAGTATATCCTACTATATCTACTATCACAATCAAACAATTAATCAATCAATCAACAAATTTTAAATATAACTATTTAAAATTTTAAATACCCTTTTGAGTGAGAAGTTCTCACCTTTGCATTTTATTTTGCAATCCATTTCCTTTGTGACTTGATTATCTTCACAATTTTGACCTTGTATAAATATTATACAAATTCATTAATATTCGAACAGATCGAATAATAAATTTTCATTTGATAATTTCGATTCATCGGTGATTTCATTTTAATAGTTAAATTAACTGATAGTCTTATTTAAACCAATATTCTCCTTTAATAAATTTATTTTAACTAATTATTTTACTTTAAATTAATATCTTGAAATCAATTTCTTTTAATAAATTTGTTTAACTAAAAATTTAAATTTTGAAACTAAATCCCTTTTAAATAAATTTATTTAACAAAAATTTAAATTCAAAACTAATCTTCCTTTAAATAATTTAAATTAACCAATAATTTATTTTTCATAATAATAACATCAGTGCATTTTACTGTATATATACATATATACATAAAATCTTTAAGTCACTATTTTACAAAACTTACTGTAAAAAGATTTCTTCGCAACAGTTGATAAATCGAGGCATTATTTGTAAACTTTTGAATATAAAATTCTAGTTTAACATTTAAATTTAAAGCTATAAAATATAACTTACAGAATACTCCAAGATTTTCCGACTACTGCTGAAATTCGAGACCCCCAGACAAACACAGATCGAACCCAAACCCAGCCTCGACCTTTGCCTGGCCACCTATGCTTTCACGCAATTCGATGCAGCCTGCTTGTGATACTACATTGTCGACGTTGAAGTCAACCCCAATTGCCACCTTCCATGAAACCGCCTGCTACTAAACGACTCAATCAAGCCCTTCAACCAAGTTGCGATTTTTGACCTCATCACTGCCTCGACTCTATGACGAAGACCGTGAAACCCCAAATCGAACGTGAACACGATACTCCCCGTGGCCACCAACACCTATCTCGATCGACCAAGTCGCCATGAACACAGCACCGCCGCCCCTCTCCTCGCATTCGCGAGTCGCCGCCACCGAAGCCCTAGCCTCACCCTGTATCGCGACTTCGAACCCTAGCTATCTTGGGCGACCGCGATTCAAAGACCCATTATAATTTGAAGAACAAATCAATTTTGAAGAGGGGGGAGCAGCCATCGTGGAGAAGTATTTGTGCTTTTTTTTTCCCGAGATTAAACGTTTGGCATTTAAATTTTGAATAGAAGGGAGGAAACAGCTTGCGGCCATTTTTTCTTAGCTTTGATTTTTTTTTCGTTCGAATCTGAGAAGCTCGTGATTTGGAATGGGAACGAGATATTCTCCCTTTTCTTTAGCTCGCGTAATAAAAGGAACGAAGGGGACAAACGTACATGATTAACAGAGAGTAGGGTGGCTTGAGTACGATTAGGCTGGCTGTGATTTGAAACAAACTTGACCAATTATTATTTAAATTCAAATTGAATTTGATTTAAATTTCAACGCGTTTACTCAACGTATGATCACACAACAACTCCAAACGCTACGAAATTTGAAATCCGGTAATAATTCAATATTACGGACCCAATGGAACTGGTTTCATCGAATTCCGAGATTGTGCCTCGGAAGGCTATTTTTAAATATCGATTTAAACGATATAATCTCAAAACTGATCAAAGCAGTTTCAAATTGAATTCTGAAGCCTCTATGATCTTCAGTATTATAATTATGAATTTTACAAGCGGTTGAAAATATTTTTAATCAGCTTACAATTAAAGATTCAAATTTTTATTCACTTTCAATAGATTAAATTTTTATAATTTAATCGCCATTTTCAAAGTTATATTGAAAATTCAATCCAAACCATCATTCAAATATTTAAAGTTAATTAAATATTTTCAATTTAAATTGTTCAAAATTCTGGGTCGTTACACGCATGGATGGTGCTAGAGCCACGGAGCAGTTTGATATAGTGTTTTGTAATTTTTTTCGGGGGAGCCGTGACAATATGGTTCATTAGGCTCGCGCTGAGATCCGTTTTGATGAGTTGGCTAGGAAATTTCTCATGCAATTCTGACTGCATGCTGCACTACCCAAGGATGTGATGTCCTTATCGAGCTTATCTTAAGGGCCTAAGGAGTCGCTGAAAGGGTTCTTGAACTGGTTTAAGTTTGTTGTTACTGAAGTAAGTAATCCGAAGTAAGAACTTCCATTCACCTCTTTTGTCCGGGGCATCCATCGAGATATGGATTTTGGAAGATGACTGAAGATGGAAACCTACAAACATAGAAGAGTTCCATTAGAAGGCTAATCAGTTTCTAAGGTTGGAGGAAGCAAGTTTAGCTTTAGGAAATACTAATGATAGATAGTCAAAGGAGATTATCTAGAGCAATGCGGTGGTTAAAATTTTTGGATTGATAATGTGGCAACTAATGATAAAAACTCTGGTAACAAGAAAAATAGAACCAAGGCCCCAAAAATAGGCAAAACGACAAAAGGAAATGTCCAAGAAATTTGAGACTGAAATATTATACTCCTTTGAACAATACATTGGATAACATATACCTAGTCACTCAAGGAACAGAATGATATCAGAAATATCCAATAAGGGGGGAAACCCAGCAAAAAAGGTACTTGGGAAAATTCTATCGTTTTGATGGAACTCATGGACACAAGACAATAAGTGTTGACCTTTGAAGGACCTTATTAAAATATTGATAAAGAAGAATCAGCTCAAAAAATATGTTAAAGAGCCATAGAGTGGCGGGCAAGCTATAAGACCCCTAGGGTTGCCTGCCCAAGGAAATTAGCCCAGGCCAAGCGAAAATAACCTAGGTAAAATGATGGAAAGTTGATTATCAATACCATAACTAGAGGACCCCATCTAATAGAGAAAAGATGGAGGGAAATGGAACGATATGTGAGCATGTTGAAGCATGTACCATAAGAGGACTGCTTTGTCATAGAAGAAGGAGCTTGGGCCAAGTAGTAGAGGATGATAATTGTAGAATCATATTCAGAAATAGAGATGCTGACAGAGTCAAATCGTTAACTTTCGAACTTACGTAGTAACTATCGAAATTGGACTGGCAACTATACGTCAAGTCATGGTAGACACCGGAAGTTCAGTGAACATACCCTTTCGAAGAAATTTCGATTAGATGAAGATCAATATGAAGGAGGTGACTATTTCTAAACCAAGATCTAAGGATTTATGGTTGAAGCGAAGGAATCAATAGGAACTACCGATTTGCCTGTGGAAATAGGTAGAAAAGATTGTAGAATGGTCAAGATTCTAAAGTTTGTTATCGTGGGTGAGAATTCGGGATACAATGCCTACTTAGGCCTACCAGATCTAGCTGATTTTAGAATACACTGGTGCCTTAATGTTTGGCAATTAGGTTCCCCGTTGAAAATGGAGTCGGAGTGGCGAAAGCTGACAAGAGAGTTGGAAGGGAATGCTACATCATAGAACTCAGAGAAGCAAAGCAGCATGAGAAAGGCAAGAATATGGAGATAACTCTCAGCATTTAGGACTCAGAAGAATGGCAATTAAAGCCCGAAACCTACCTTGGGATCCATAGCCATTTTAATAAGGCTATGGATCCCAAAAAGTAGTCAGGGAAAGGGCGACCAACTTCGATCGAGCTGAAGGTGAATGTTCCAATTGACATCGATGATCCTACTCGGGTCCTGAAGGTTGGATGTCAACTCAATGCTAACTTAAGAAAGGAAGAATTTCCTTCGATAAAACTTAGATGTATTCGCCTGGACACATTTAGATATGTGTGGGATATCATCGGAGATAGCGTGTCATGCACTGAATATTGACTTAAAGTTCTTACCAGTAAAAATTGATGCAAACTGGTCCAGAATGATCCACTACGTTGAAGAAAGAAGTTGATAGTCTGTTGGCAAATGACTTTTTTTGTGATACTTTATACCCTAATTTGGTATCTAATCCCATGTTGGTCAAGAAATCAAATGGGAAATGGCGAATGTATATCGACTACTTGGATATGAATGAGGCATGCTCGAAGGATAGCTTTCCTTTACGCAGGATTGACCAATCAGTGGAAGGGACAGCAGGGTATGAATTGCTCTCCTTTATGGATGCTTATTCGGGCTATAATTAGATGTCGATACACATACTGGATTAGAAGGATACTAGCTTTATAATCGATTTGGGATTTGGCAACTACCGTGTTATACCGTTTAGTTTGAAGAATGTCATAGCCACATATCAAAGACTGCTAAATTCTGTGTTCAAGAATCAAATTGGGCGGATGATGGAAGTCTATGAAGACGACATGCTTATGAAATCATGAGTGTCTCGGAACCATCTAGATGATTTTTCAAAGATGTTTGAAGTGAATGAAGCTAAATCCATTAAACTGTTTTTTCAAAGTAGCATCAGAAAATTTCCTGGGATTCGTTAGCAATGCACGGGGCATCGAAGCTAATCTGAAATAGATTAATTCCTTGAGAAATTTAACTTCCCCAACCATAAAGAAACAACTACATAGCTTGAATGAAAAGATCAATGCTTTGAGTTAGTTCATCTTAAGGGTAATAGATAAGTGCAAACCTGTAACAACCCGCATATTTATCGATCGTATATTTAAATATTTCATTGTTAGTCGGATTATAGTCCTAAAACCGACTTTTAGCAAACAGTCGAATTGGGACTCGAGACCCCTTCCATTGAGTTCAAAATGCCGTTTGCAACCTTTTTGATTATAAGCTTCGATATGTTCGGAGTAAGTTGAATTTTGCTACCTTTTCACTTAGGGCTTTGGGTTGGGTTCAGCCCACTAGCCAACTTAATACCCCAAACTGAAACCTCCTCTTCATTCACTCCCTCTTCCTCTACTTTTCAGTTGTAAAGAGATTAATGGTGAGTGGAGGAGGAAATTAAAACTCCAAGCCCTAGTCTTCATTAGTAAATCCAACTTCTAGCTCCAAATTCAAGAGAACCATTGTTAAGTCTTCTCTTCATCTTCTCCAACTCTTTCTCCATTCAATTTCAGAAATTTCCTAAACCTAATTTAGGAAATGTTTCTCCTTTAAGCTTATTTTCAAGCTTGTCGGGTTGGAATTGAAGAGTGATTGTTCTTGCCATTGCTCTATAGCTTCTTCTTCATTGATTTTGTAAAAAGGTGAGATTTTTATCTCACATCTATGACTATAATTATCTTTGGTTGTTGGATATGAATTCCTAACACTTCTTCATGTGCATTTGCTCTTGATTTGGATTGGTTTTGTGAATATTCCAATTTTTTGGGTTTTTAAGTCAAATTTGTGTGAAAATCCTTTTATGGATGTTTGATCATGCTTTGGATGAGGCATCGAGGAGCATATAGGATCGGGTTGCCGATTGGCATAAACCCTTAGAGCCAATGTTCATCCGGTTGCAGTTTGGAAGAGTTTGCTCTTCATTTGGATAGGCTGAAAAACAGCCCAGGCATGATTCAGTTGACTGAAATCTTTGTTCAGTCAACTGAATCTGGAACCCGAAAGTTTCCAGGCAGGGTTTAGTCGACTGAAAATCTCTGTTCAGTCGACTGAACCTGGAAACAGAAAGTTTCCAGGCAGGGTTTGGTCGACTGAAAATCTCTGTTCAGTCGACTGAACCTGGAAACAGAAAGTTTCCAGGCAGAATTCAGTCAACTGAAATCTCTGTTTAGTCACCTGAAATCTCTGTTTAGTCAACTGAATTTGCTGTTTCAACCCACTTTGCCTTTTAGGATTGAATTTCCAATTTGAATCGATTCGTGATGATCCTATTTGTTGTTATCCTTTATTATGACTTTGATGACTCCTTTTTAGGGATTTTTGAATATCCATTCGATGGATTCTTTATCGATTTGTTTGGAATTTATTCACGTCTTCCTATGTGAATTTTGATGATCGATTGTTCTACTATCATCTTTGTGATTTGTCACTTCAAAATATACAAAGGTTTCAATACTAGTAGTAAATATCAAAACCCTTTCATTAAAACGATTTCAACACTATTTTATACAAAGCTCGTTTCTTAAACCGTTTCCCAATATATTAGTATATACAAACCTTTACCTCACTCGTATGATAAATCTAATTAAACGACGTAGTAAAACAAGTGGTATGAAACGCTTGCGCTTACTTCGTCGGTTAATTCTTGGACTTGTTCGATTGAATCTCTTGTGATAATTTTCGAGTGGAAATTTACAATTTGTTCGTAAATATTTAAGTTAAGCTAGTGGTTATTGGACATGAAGCTAAGCTCATATATTTACTAGCTTAGTGCAATTGACACTTCTTGATAATCGATGATGATCATTTTATAGTTTAGAATAGCAATGTGCGATGTCTCTTTTATTCGGTTCATCGGACGTTACGCTGTACGACATCGTTGTTCCGTTTTATTGTGTTTTGGTTCATCGGCGTTACGCTGTACGACGTCGTTGTTCCATCTTATTGTGTTTTGGTTCATCGGACGTTACGCTGTACGACGTTGTTGTTCTGTCTTATTGTGTTTTGGTTCATCGGACGTTACGCTGTACGACGTCGTTGGTCCATCTTATTGTGTTTTGGTTCATCGGACGTTACATTGTACGGCGTCGTTGTTCCGTCTTATTGTGTTTTGGTTCACCGGACGTTACGCTGTACGACGTTGTTGTTCCGTCTTATTGTGTTTTGGTTCACCGGACGTTATGCTGTACGACGTCGTTGTTCCATCTTATTGTGTTTTGGTTCATCGAATGTTACGCTGTACGACGTCGTTGTTCCGTCTTATTGTGTTTTGGTTCATCGGACGTTACGCTGTACGACGTCGTTGTTCCGTCTTATTGTGTTTTGGTTCATCGGATGTTACGCTGTACGACGTCGTTGTTCCGTCTTATTGTGTTTTGGTTCATCGGACGTTGTTTTGATTCATCGGACGTTATGCTGTACGATGTCGTTGTTCCGTCTTATTGTGTTTTGGTTCATCGGACGTTACGCTGTACGACGTCGTTGTTCCGTTTTATTTTGCTTTGGTTCATCGGACGCTATGCCGTACGACGTCGTTGTTCTGTTTTATTTTGCTTGGGTTCATCGGACGTTACGCTGTACGACGTCGTTGTTCCTATTTATTGTGTTTCTGGATCATCGGACGTTACGATGTACGACGCCGTTGCTCCGAATTATTTGATCTTTGGATTTCTAATGGTTGATTTCTGGGATTTATGTTTCACCAACTTTTACGATTGGCATTGATATGTATGTCATTTATTGTGGCTTGGTGAATTAAATAAAGAATATGACATTCCTTTTATGCTATGAGATGCGTGAGATATTTGTATGATTTTCCTTTATTGATTTTCTAATGTATACTTATCGAGGTATGACATTTTTGGTTATCATATGTTTTTATTATATCTCTTCTTATATCTCATTTTATCTGATAATTATAGCTAGACTGATCCGTTTATTATTTTCTTATTAAATAATATCGGGTCAGACTGAGATATTACAGGTGCTTCCTCTTGTCTTCCTATCTAGAACCATCTTCTGACTTTTGGTTAACTACTTCGGTTTAGTAATTTTTTGTTGTATACAATTGAGATATAGACTCCTTGATGTATGCATATTTTTGTCTAGCACTTGTATCTATTCCTTTGTGATGTTGTGGATCTTATTTGACCACTACTCTGATATACACTTTCATGTGTAATATTTATATCTATTTCCGCCTCTGTGATATGAATTATCTGTGACTGATTTGCGTTATGTTTATTTCTATATTTGTTTACGAAGATATTATAGCCACTGTGTAGTAGCTTTGAGTTTGTGTCGGCATGTCGGATTTCCACTTGAAAAGAATCCAAGTTATATTTTATCTAGCATATCGGTGCTCGCACAAAGCCATTACACGGATGGTCGCTCCTCAATAGCCTTATTTTCCGCGCTAGTTGACGGCATTACCCCGTAGTGACCTTGGCTAGCGTGGGCATAGAGGTGGGGCGTCACAGCTTGGTATCAGAGCCAAACTTCGGAACAATGTAGAATAATTTAACAAGAATCATCGTCCTAAGTCCATCTTAGGTGTCGTGCTTTAGGATTTAATTTGAGTCTTCGTGCCGATTCATCCTATTTTCTTTATGATTCCTTGTTTATCTATCAAGATTGCTTGATATTTATTGTGAGAATAACTTTTCTCATTCTTTCTTTCTTAAAGAAGAGAAATGGTTAGATCAAACCGTCCCAGTGCCGGACAATCTAGTGCTAGTCCCCAGGATGGAGTATTTATGTCTGCCCAGCAGCTTCTTGATCTAGTAAAGAACGCTCAAGTAGTCGGACCCATTCCAGAGCCAACTCATTCTAGATCTGGTTTTGCACGCTTGTGCAGAAACTATACTGATTTGGGTGGAAAGCCATTCAAGGGCTCCGAGCGTGTTATAGAAATTCAAGTTTGGCTCAAATCATGCGATCGAATCTTTTCTTGCATGAACCTTATTGATCTTCACCGAGTTCAGGTGGCCTCTAGTATGCTCCAAGAAAGAGCATTAGATTGGTATGAGCTTCTGATTTCTGAAATAAATGAAGCGAATCTTACATGGGAGAAATTCCAGGAACGATTCAAATTAAAGTTTGTGCTAGAGGCTGAAAAAGTAACTTTAGCACGGCGTTTTATTGACCTTGTTCAAGGTGAATCTTCTGTGACAAAGTATGTCGCATCTTTCGAATCTCTTTCCAAATACGGGGTTGAATACATTAATACCCCATCGAAGAAAAATCAGAGATTTGTCTATTGCTTGAATAAGAATCTTAAGTAGCCTTTACTTCTAAAACTAGAAGTTTCTTTTGATCAGCTGATTGATATCGCTCTTCGACTTGAAGAGGCCGATAAACAAAGCGATGTTGAAGTTGTCGGTGCCAAACAGAACTTCAACAATAACATAAAGAGGCCTATAAAATTCAAAGGCCCCACTCCCAACAAGAAAGGGAAGCAACAAACTCCGGCAGCAAGGACTCCCACCTCTAGTCGTGGACAATGCTACAATTGTGGTTCCACGGACCATTATGCAACGGAGTGCCCGAAACCTCTCTTTTGTCATTATTGCAAAAGTTCGGGTCATCTTATATCTACATGTCCCATACTCCAAAGCAGGAGAGAGGGAGAGATAAATGTTGTTCAAGCTCCTAGTGATACTTCTCGTGGTCAAGGTATTTCTTAATCAATCCTTGATTTCATTTGATTTGTGATTATCTTTTTCGAGTTCTTGTTGATATGAGTTCATCTCATTATTTTGTATCAAAAGAACTTGTTGATTCTTTTTCTTTAATACAATTTGGATTTGATGTCTTCTTTGAGGATTGTGAATCCGAATGGGTCCGCAACACTCAATTTGCCTTCTATTGATGTCGAAATTATTTTATGTGATTTTTCTTTCCGAGGCGATATTTTTACTTAGGCTTCGGAATTGATTTTTGTAAGGATTGGCTTAATCGTTGTGAAGCCCATATCCTGTTTTCCGTGTGGACTATTCATCCTCGACATTTGAAATCTGTTAAGCATATTTTTATTTCTCTTTGTGATTTTGATTCCAATTGGATGACATCATTTTATTCTTTAAGCCTTCATGATAAGGAAAGTGTTGTTTCTCTTATCTAAATAGTTTGTGAAACTTTCCGGTATTTTTGATTTTGTCTTAGGATTATCACCTAAGCAATCTTTTGAGTGGTGTTAAGGTCTTTTTAGCTCGACATTGCCATCGATTTTTTATTTGCTATGAGTTGCGAAAGTTAGCATTCCATTTACCGCATTCCGCACTCGTTATGATTCTTATGAATGACTTATTATATCATTCAGTTTGTCTAGCTTATTTCATCCATTTTATGAATCGATTATTCTACGATCACGATGACTCCATTCTTGTTTTTGTTGGTTTTGGATGGAAATTAGCAATTTAAAATTTTTGAAAATCTTTTTCATAAGATTTATTTATAATTATAACTGGATTTTTGTTCTTAAAACAAACGAAGAGAATTCTTAAAAGTTGTTAGAAAACATGTTTAATCATAAAGAAGATGATTTTGTGATTGTATTGCCCGTTGAGTGCTTTAAGAATTCTGGTCGATGCGCTTGATCAACGTTATCGATAGGAATTTCCTAAACGCTTTGATGAGACAATCAGACACGATATATTGACTTGTAAAATGTAAATTTTTCTTGAAAATTTTTTACATTGAGATAATTGTGATTTTGAATCTTTTAGATTTTCGGGAAAGAAGATTATTTAAAAGAACACTTCCTTTCGATACTCTTATTCCTGAAGGGGAACCAAGACTTTGCTATTTGTACCGATACAAGTCGTATTGGTTTGGATGCCGTTCTCTTGCAAAAGAGAACGTGCTATCACTTGTGCTTCTAAATCATTATAGCTTATCAAGACTAGATATGCCACTCATGATCTAGTGCTCGCGGCTATTGTTTTTACTTTTAGAATTTTGCATCGTCATTTTTGGGAGAGAAAATTGTTCTCTACATCGTCATAAATCTTTGGAATATTTATTTTCTCGTAAGGAACTTAATGTTGGCTAAAGTTCCTTGCATCTTACGATCATAATAGTCTTTGTAAACTCCCGGAAGGGAAATCGTGTTGCCAATGCATTTAGTCGTAAGCAATAAGTGGTTGATTCTTTGATGATGTCTGAATGGAATTATCTTTTTATCAAGTTCATCGGACGTTTTGATATACTTCTTTTATTGAGCTTTATCTCATTCCTTTTATGGACTAGTGTCCGATGTTCTTTTATGGTGTTCTGGTTCATTGGACGTACCGTTTTTGTACCGTGTCGGTGCTCCGAATTATTTGAACTTTGGTTCATTGGACGTACCGTTTTTGTACTACGTCGGTGTTCCAAATTATTCGAGTTTCTAGTTTCTCGGGCGTACCATTTCTGTACTACGCCGTTGAACCGGTTCAATTTTTCTGCTATCCTTGACGTTTTCCACGTCTTTTAACTATGGAAATGCTTTTAAGTTTTCGATTTTTATTCTTGAGCCTGGTGTTATAGTAGGGATTGAAGTTTCACCAGATTTGACTGATGAGCAACATACTCTCTTATGCTCTTCATGGTGAACTTTCAAATTTCTTTTGTGTTGATATGCTTTTATGGTTGTTACTCTTTATTTTCTTCTTAAGTATTGCGAGGACGCAATTTCTTTAAGGAGGGGAGTCTGTAACAACCCGCATATTTATCGATCGTATATTTAAATATTTCATCGTTAGTCGGATTATAGTCTGAAAATCTACTTTTAGCAAACAGTCGAATTGGGACTCGAGACCCCTTCCATTTAGTTCAAAATGTCATTTGCAACCTTTTTGAGTATAAGCTTCGATATGTTTGGAGTAAGTTGAATTTTGCTACCTTTTCACTTAGGGCTTTGGGTTGGGTTCAGCCCACTAGCCGACTTAATACCCCAAACTGAAACCTCCTCTTCATTCACTCCCTCTTCCTCTACTTTTCAGTTCTAAAGAGATTAATGGCGAGTGGAAGAGGAAATTAAAACTCCAAGCCCTAGTCTTCATTAGCAAATCCAACTTCTAGCTCCAAATTCAAGAGAACCCATTGGTAAGCCTTCTCTTCATCTTCTCTAACTCTTTCTCCATTCAATTTCAGAAATTTCCTAAACCTAATTTAGGAAATGTTTCTCCTTTAAGCTTAGATTCAAGCTTGTTGGGTTGGAATTGAAGAGTGATTGTTCTTGTCATTACTCTATAGCTTCTTCTTCATTGATTTTGTAAAAGGTGAGGTTTTTATCTCACATCTATGACTATAATTATCATTGGTTGTTGGATATGAATTCCTAACACTTCTTCATGTGCATTTGCTCTTGATTTGGATTGGTTTTGTGAATATTCTAATCTTTTGGGTTTTTAAGTCAGATTTGTGTGAAAATCCTTTTATGGATGTTTGATCAAGCTTTGGATGATGCATCGAGGAGCATATAGGGTCGGGTTGCCGATTGGCATAAACCCTTAGAGCCAATGTTCGTCCGGTTGCATTTTGGGAGAGTTTGCTCTTCATTTGGATAGGCTGAAAAACAGCCCAGGCATGATTCAGTCGACTGAAAACTCTGTTTAGTCGACTGAATCTGGAACTCGAAAGTTTCCAGGCAGGGTTTAGTCGACTGAAAATCTCTGTTGAGTCGACTGAACCTGGAAAAAGAAAGTTTCCAGGCAGGGATTAGTCGACTGAAAATCTCTGTTCAGTCGACTGAACCTGGAAACAGAAAGTTTCCAGGCAGAATTCAGTCAACTGAAATCCCTGTTTAGTCAACTGAATTTGCTGTTTCAGCCCACTTTGCCTTTTAGGATTGAATTTCCAATTTGAATCGATTCGTGATGATCCTATTTGTTGTTATCCTTTATTATGACTTTGATGACTCCTTTTTAGGGATTTTTTAATATCCATTTCGACGGATTCTTTATCGATTTGTTTGGAATTTATTCACGTCTTCATATGTGAATTTTGATGATCGATTGTTCTACTATCATCTTTGTGATTTGTCACTTCAAAATATACAAAGGTTTCAATACTAGTAGTAAATATCAAAACCCTTTCATTAAAATGATTTCAACACTATTTTATACAAAGCTCGTTTCTTAAACCATTTTCCAATCTATTAGTATATACAACCCTTTACCTCACTCGTATAAGAAATCTAATTAAACGACGTAGTAAAACAAGTGGTATGAAACGCTTGCGTTTACTTCGTCGGTTAATTCTTGGACTTGTTCGATTGAATCTCTTGTGACAATTTTCGAGTGGAAATCTACAATTTGTTCGTAAATATTTAAGTTAATCTAGTGGTTATGGGACATGAAGCTAAGCTCATATATTTACTACCTTAGTGTAATTGACACTTCTTGATGATCAATGATGATCATTTTATAGTTTAGACTAGCAATGCGCGATGTCTCTTTGATTCGGTTCATCGGACGTTACGCTGTACGACGTTGTTGTTCCGTCTTACTGTGTTTTGGTTCATTGGACGTTACGTTGTACGACGTCGTTGTTCCATCTTATTATGTTTTGGTTCATCGGACGTTACGCTGTACGACGTCTTTGTTCCGTCTTATTGTGTTTTGGTTCATCAGACGTTACGCTGTACGACGTCGTTGTTCCGTCTTATTGTGTTTTGGTTCATCGGACGTTACGCTGTACGACGTCGTTGTTCCGTCTTATTGTGTTTCGGTTCATCGGTCGTTACGCTGTACGACATCGTTGTTCCGTCTTATTGTGTTTTGGCTCATCGGACGTTATGTTGTACGACGTCGTTGTTCCGTCTTATTGTGTTTTGGTTCATCGGACGTTACGATGTACGACGTCGTTGTTCCGTCTTATTGTGTTTTGGTTCATCGGACGTTACGCTGTACGACGTCGTTGTTCTGTTTTATTGTGCTTTGGTTCATCGGATGTTACGCTGTACGACGTCGTTGTTCCATTTTATTGTGCTTGGATTCATCGGGCGTTACGCTGTACGACGTCGTTGTTCCTATTTATTGTATTTCTGGATCACCGGACGTTACGCTGTACGATGTCGTTGCTCCGAATTATTTGATCTCTGGATTTCTAATGGTTGATTTTTGGAATTTATGTTTCGCCGACTTTTACGATTGGCATTGATATGTATGTCATTTATTGTGGCTTGGTGAATTAAATAAAGAATTTGACATTCCTTTTACGCTATGAGATGCGTGAGGTATTTGTATGATTTTCCTCTGTTGATTTTCTAATGTATACTTGTCGAGGTATGACATTTTTGGTTATCATACGTTTTTATTATATCTCTTCTTATATCTCATGTTATCTGATAATTATAGCTAGACTGATCCGTTTATTATTTTCTTATTAAATAATAATCGGGTCAGACTAGATATTACAGGTGCTTCCTCTTGTCTTCCTATCTAGTACCATCATCTGACTTTTGGTTAACTACTTTAGTTTAGTAGTTTTTTGTTGTATACAATTGAGATATAGACTCCTTGATGTATACATATTTTTGTCTAGCACTTGTATCTATTCCTTTGTGATGTTGTGGATCATATTTGACCACTACTTTGATATATTCTTTCATGTGTAATATTCATATCTATTTCTGCCCCTGTGATATGAATTATCTGTGACTGATTTGTGTTATGTTTATTTCTATATTTATTTCCGAAGATATTATAGCCACTGTGTAGTAGCTTTGAGTTTGTGTCCGCATGTTGGATTTCCACTTGGATTTCCAAGTTATATTTTATCTGGCATATCGGTGCTCGCACAAAGCCATTACATGGATGGTCGCTCCTCAACAGCCTTATTCTCCGCGCTAGTTGACGGCATTACCCCGTAGTGACCTTGGCTAGCGTGGCTATAGAGGTGGGGCGTCACAAAACCTTTCTTTGATGCCCTTAAGAAAGGTAAGAAGAACTTTGAATGGAATTAGGATTGTCAAAATGCCTTCGAGAAATTATTGAGGCACATGGAAATTCCATCGGTCTTATCCAAAATGTTGGACAAGGTAGATTTATTCATTTACTTAGCAATGTCTACTCACACACTAAGTGCAACACTAGTGCACGAGGAGGCAAGGATTCAGAGAATGGTGTACTATATTAACAAGTGATTCATTGGCAGTTGAAAAGAATTAGCCGAAGCTGGAGAAACTCGAATATTGCTTCCTAATCACCTCAAGGAAGTTACGACTGTATTTTCAAGCTCATTTAATCAAAGTACTAACTGGTCAGCCTCTGAAGTAGGTTTTGTACCAACCCGAGACTCAGGAAGGTTGTTGAAATGGGATATTGAGTTGAGTTAGTATGATATTACTTACCATTCGAGGAGAGAAATAAACAGGCAAGCATTGGTAGATTTCATCATTAAGTTTAATGCGCATGATGGTGAACAGGAAGAGGATGCTACATTTATAGTAGCTCATTGGAAGTTGTCTGTAGATGGAGCTTCAAATGAAATTAGCTAAGGGGCAGGAGTAGTATTTCAAATACCAAAAGGACGATCAATCCATTACGCATTGAAGCTTGATTACTACGATTGATAATGAAACTGAATACGAGGCGTTAATAGCAGGATAGTGGATAGCTGAGGAATAGGGAATAAAGATGCTGCACATATTTAGTGATTCCCAGCTGGTGGTTTGCCAGATCAGGAAGGAGTATCAAGCAAAGGGAGCAAGACTTGTCCCTTACCTACTAACAGCACTGGAACTGCTTGAAGACACATAGAATTATATGATAACGCACATCCCTAAAGAGTAGAATTTGAAGGCCAATTCACTAGCTAAGCTAGCTAGCTCTGGGGAAGCACACTTAATGGGATTAGTCCCATGGAGGTTTTAACAGCTCAAAGTATCGATCAGTTGGATCGGATTCTGGAGACTGTAGAAGAGGAGGAGTCATTGATGTCTCCAGTTAAAGGACACTTGATCAATGGAACTCTCTCAAGTGACAGGAGTGAATTGAAGAAACTTGTCCAAAAAGCACCATGGTTCATAATGCAGGACTGAGTCTTACACCAGAGAAGATTCTCAACTGCCTACTTTGGTGTGTAACCAAGGATGAGGCTAGGATGATCCTCATGGAAATCCATCGGGCCAGCTGTGGAGATCACACCGAGGGGAAGACGTTGGCAAAGAAGATACTTTCCTAGAGATACTTATAGCCAACAATAAACTGAGATGCAACTGATTACACCAAATAGTTTGATCAATGCCAAAGGTTTTTAAAGATGCCAAGAAATCTCATCTTGGATCTTACTGGATGGTCCAGGCATGGCTGTTTGCGATTTTGGAAATCGACATTATCGATGTGCTATCAATAACGAAAAAAGGATCGAAATATGATACCATTGTAGTAGATTGTTTTATGAAATGGGCTAAAGCTTGCCATGATTACAACAAAAAAGGTAATCAATTTTGTAGCAAAGAATCTTAATTTCAGATTCGGTGTACCTACAAGACCATCATAGACAATGGAACTCAGCTCGAGAGCATTGAGTTCAAGGTCTACTGCTAGCAATATAGAATTTAGAAGAGGTTCTCTACTATGGTGCATCCTCAGTGAATGGACAAGTGGAAGTAGTGATCAAAATCATCAAATCCACCTTGAAAACGTGGTTAACTAGAGCTAAAGGAAACTGGGTTAATGAGCTTCCATAGCAGAATGGGCTTATAAAACAACACGTAAGTTAGCAATTGGACACTCATCTTTCACTTTGGCATAAGGATCGGAAGCAATGATCTCGATAGAACTGGAAGGCCCCTCTCATCGTAAAGGCATTTCGACCCAATGGTAAAGGAAGAGATCCTTTTTGAGTCTCTCGATTTGGTTGATGAGAAAAGTTAAGAAGCAGAGTTATGGGTTGTTACCCACTAGAAAAGGGTAGCGCAACACTTCAACGTCAAGGTTTGCAGTAGCACCATTGAGGTAGAGGATCTTGTTTTGAAATGAGTTCTCCCAAATATGAGAGCGCTTAGGTTGAATTAGGAACGACCTTCTGTGATCGATCGGGAGCTTGGAGATAGAACATTCAAGCTGGCAACTATTAATGGAACCCTATCCCACGTGTATGGAACAGTGATCTGCTCCAGCACTACTACACTTAATTTCTCTTTATTTATTTTTGCAAATAAGTTACACAAGGACACTGGGGCAATGTGATAATGTATGACTTGCCTCTTACTTCATTCATTAATAAAATTAGATTCTTGAACCAATGTAACCGTGTTCTTAAAGCAAAACCATCATGCTACACGATTAGTAGTACAGTCACGGACGTACTGCTCTAGCCTCGAATAATGGAAAAGGAGTATGTTCCCAAGGGCCAATCAAATTATTTGGATTAACCTTCAGGAATTCATCATTGCCCGAGGATAGGGATGACGAGAAGGTTACCACATTCAATTTAGGAAAACCTTCAGGAATTCATCATTGCCGAGAGATAGGCGATGATGAGAAGGTTTTCTCATTCACTTCAGCCTTCAAGAATTCTTCATTGCCTAGAGATTGGCAATAGGGAGAAGGTTTGTAAACCCCAACCTTTAGGAATCTGGCATTTCCCGAAGACAGGTAATGTCAAGAAGGTGAAACTCCCATCCTTCAGGAATATGGCACTATCCGAAGATGGTGGTGTCAGGAAGGAAAACTCCTAATGTTCAGGAATTCATCATTGCTTGAAGATTGGCGACAATAAAAAGGTTTCCTCATTTACTTCAACCTTTTGAAATTCATCATTTCCTAGAGATAGGAAACAAGTAGAAGGTTGAAAAATCCATAACCTTTTGGAACTTGTCGCTACCCGAAGATTGGTGATGTAGGAAGGTTAGCTTTTTCAAAACCAAACGGATAGTTCAACCCAGCTTGCTAGGAAATAGCTAAAGGATCGACTAGATAATTTGATTAAAACCTACAAAGGTTTGCCATTTTCCCAAAGAAACGCAGTGTCAAGAAGAGATTTTTTGGATCGAAACATCGACATACCAGTTGCCAAAGATAGAAATTAGTGCGTGATTAGGTTTCGACTGCAATCTTCAACAATTTGATTGTTGCCCAGAAATAGGCAGCTTCGAGAAACGAAACTCTGAATTGAGTAATTTGTGCGCTAGTTTTTGAAGATTGAAACTAGCCTCCCTTAGGACTTTGATGACATCGCTTGAAACGAAGTGGGACTCGCTCGACCTAAGATAAGTAAGGATGGTTGTAAAGAAATGAAAATAAGCGCTTTCAGGCTTTCCTAATCTAGGATCATGTTAGGAAAAGAATACTTAGACTAGGGTTAATCGAATAATTTATCCTACGGTATCTCCATCCTGTTAATGCCCGAAATCTAGCATTATGGATTATAAATCCCATGATTAGGGAGAAACGCGTAACAGTCAAATGAAGAGGAGTATGAATATCCTAACTGGTGCTCCAAGACAGTTAGGCGCAGCATGGACCCAAAATTACTCACTACTACCAACTGGTCAGAAGAAACTCGACCAAGAGTGACCATGGAGTTGGTTAAGTAGCGGTTCTATTTCGTCAAACAAAGTACTTTAGCGGTTATGAATAGGGCCAAAATCGGAATACAACTAAGCAATTGCAGGAATATAATTTATATGCATAGAGTTGCAATAAATAAGCACATTCATAGAAATAGACATGTATAATTGCAGTACATGTAGTTATATTATACACAGGCAGACATATATAATACAATACATAATACATGAAGGTGCGAAAAAGTAAAGTAAAACAGAGATTACAAGTCAAAAAGAAATCTTTCTATTACTTCATCCTTCATGTACAAAATGTTGTGTCGGTTTCTCTTGCACAACCATGGCATGATTGACACAAAGAAAAACAGGAGTACATACTCAATAACACAAAAAAAAAACAAGCTACCACACCAACAACCACCAAGCACCCTCTACTTCTTTCTTTTTTTTCGACCTGGAACTTTAGAAGGTCCGGTCTTGGGGGATTTGATCTTAATTTGGGTGATCTTAGATGTGGGGCATGTAGGAGTCAAAGATGCTGGCTTTCTAGCTACAAATTTCGACTTTACCTTGATCTTATCGAAATCAGCCCTCAAACTCCCTGCCATGTTGATAGGGTCAGTCAGGTCCAAAGCGCTGATGTCTTCTTCCTGGGACATAAAGATGCCCCCCAGCCTTTCCAAGGTCGTAATCTTTCTAGGAATCAAAACCATGCCCAGAGCGATAAGTCCCATAGAAACCAAAGTCGACGTAGTGAAGATTGCTTCTATTCCCAAGCCTTGAGTAGGTTGCAAAAGAGGAGGAAGGTATGATTGACCTACAAGTTGGCAAATAAAATGATAAAGTTTAATGATGGATTCGCAAGAGAACTAAAACTTCTCAAAGACTGGTGAAACAATAGATAAACCAAGGCTTGGGCTTTGATCCTTGAAAGAAATCATGAATTTTCCATTTTCAATCCTGTGTTCCTTCATTTGATCAATGGAGGAAGGAATGTAGGGCTCATGAGACGTGATTGTTGTAGAAATTGGAGTTACATGGATAGTTTCAGTGCTAACCCCCATGGAGGCAGGAATAATCGTCATTTACTCTCCAGATTTTGGAGTGCACACTTCATGCTGACCTGATGAGTGTGGGCTAGTGAAAGATTTGGCAAAAGTAATAACAGAGCATCCTCTTCGGCTAGGATGGCCTTCCCTACAATAAGTAATTGTATGTCCTAGACCTCAAGGTACATAGTCATTAACTCTTCCTCGAAACAATTATCCTAGTCCACACGGCCCTGCGTAGCACATCCTTCCAAACATCGGCAAGAGTTTTGGGATAGTCATTCCCTAACCATGTTAAATTTTTATTCATGATAGCATAGACGTGTTGGAGATTATCAATGAGCTTGTCTCTCTCTGTCCTTCGCCTTCTGGAGTTCTTTGAGTTCACGTTGAGAAACTGGAAGCTCGATATCATTAGCAAGTTTTTGGTCAATAGGTTCCCTAGATCATCCACCAGCTTCTTTTTTTCTTCATGAAGTTTTTGATTTTACGCTCGAAGTCTTTCAAGCTCAGCTGCCTATTCCGAGATGGTCTAGTCCATGGCTCGTATAATTTTATCCTTTTGAGAAAGAACCATGTCCTTATCTTTAACTTGCTTTTTCATTTCAGCCATTCTATATAGGCAATCTTCAAGTTACTTCGCATCATGATTTCGGCACAATTGTGAGCCAGCTTTATTTTTTTCCCTTAAGCTATCGGACTTCGCTTTTTCGTTTAGGGCTACGTCTCTTGTGGCTTAAACAAGTCCACCTCCCAGTTATTGATGATCCGTTCAAATTCATCCTTCTCGGAATCTAAAGACTTGATGTTGGTATAGTTGATTCTATTCACATTAAAGAGGGCTTGGCACAACTTTTTCCACTCATAACCTTCGTCATGCTATTGCACATTTAAAACATCCTGATCCACCAGTGCCTTCAGAATATCCTTAATGTCCTAGTTGAACTACATGCCATTTAAAAAGATCTTGGAGAATATCGCATATAGGCATAGGGGATCAATCGCAGGGGTAAACGAGGGAGCATAGACTCCCTAGGGAGCAGTGGAGTTGAAGTAGTTAGAAAGCGAGAAGCAGGAATTATTGCAAAGAAGTTTAAGCTTCAGAATGTAGCAGAACAATACTGGAAAAAGGGGTACAACGCTCAAAAGATTCTCTTTGATGTTTGGCGGTATCGCAAGACATCTCTTCTTCCACCTCTCTCTTCTTCATCTCCTTTTCCCATTCTTTCTCCCTCTCTCTGTTAGCTTTGCAAGCATCAACTACCTCATGCTCCTTCCATCTAAGCCATTCTAGGTCAGTCTTATAATAACTTTGATGTCCAAAGCAAGACGTATAAGGATCGAGAGTCTAGTCATGATACTCACTAGTGTTGCATGAGATCTTTGGATATTGATCGCGGCCCATGGAAAAACGAAACAGGAAGAAAAATATATTAAGTGCTAGAATTTCAAAACACGAGTGAATGCAGGGATGCATGTTTATGATCCTAGTGAAGTGTATATTGCTAATGACCTCCTTAAGAACTATACAGACGTGTTCGCATGGGTGTAAAGATGGAGTTTCACCACTTTCATCTATATTTATTCCAAGAGAGAAGTTGAAGCTGGAGCCTGTCTCAACCAGAATGTTATGGATAAAAAAGTCAATTATGCCAATATTGCTCTGACCACCAAAGATGTCACCAAAAGAATGAGCTTGGGTTGTAATCTCTTAAAATGGCAACGAAATTTTTTCTCCATCTGTTTCGAAAGTTTTGATGACAATGTGCTCTGGATGGGGTGAACCACGAAGAACAAGGCTCTTGAAGGGTATCTTACAGAACGATTTGCCTTCATTCACCCTCGGGCGGTAGTCGTTATCGCTAGCACTCATGCCCTCTTCCTCCACGACAACCATTGGAGCCTTCTACCCTCCTTTCAACTCCATCTTTATTGACCTGGAATTTTATCGTTTTGGTTTGAAAATATTGAATTTATTTTAAATATTCGATTAATGATTTTAATAATTAAAATACTCTCATTTAATTAGTAACTAATTATGATGTAATGGTTTTTGAAATGTGTTTACAAAAATATCTAGTTTGAAGAAAAATAGAAAATGTAACTGGAAATCATTTTTCGAAATTTCGATTTTTGATCGTCTAAAAGTTGTCGGGAATGTTGTAAACACTTTAGTATATATTACACACTTATGCAAATAATATATGCATGGTTAATAATAGAAAACGGTAGAAATATATTTACTTAAGTAAAATTAAAATGAAATGTGATATTTATCCAAAAATTTAAATAAAAATATAATAAGAAGGTAATATTACATTTCAACACATCATAAGAACATACTATTATCCAATGTGTTTTCCCATGTGTGTGCTTTGATGTGATGATGGAATGTGAGAGGGGGGAGGGCGTGGCGTGTTTAACAAGGAAGAGGTGGATGGTGATGATGGGGCAAAATTCGAAAGGTGGATATGTAATAAAAGGTAATTTTATTAATTTTCTAAATCCAATTTATAGAAAAACAATTCCATTAATTTCTTTCTCTCATTTTTTATTTCATTCGATATTTTCCAAAACTCCATCTCCTTTTTAAGATTTTTAAAACCTATTTAATGGCTTTCATGTCTTTTACAAAATTAGAAAATCATGCCTTTTTCCACTTTTAAACTCGTAAAAGTCATTTAAACACTTCTCTTCATATACATCCTCCTTCACAAATCAAGCCCACATCACCCATTTGCAGTCTGAGCCTTCTTCCCCTAGGTAAAATCCATAAGCATTTTCAATGACAAAGAACATGTATTTTGAAAAGCAAATCCAAGATCTAAGGCCGGTCTAAGTCATAGTGGAGGTTAGCTTTGTTTCCATGTGCTTTTTTATGAGTAAGCTCACTTTTAAATTTAAAAGCTGTAACTTTATATGTTGCTAGTTATTACGTTGGTTGTTAGATGGAAAAATGATGTTGTGTGCTTTACATATGTGTAATTATATGTAACGTGTGTTTAAAGATCTTGGAGATATAGTTTGTATGTAAAGTGATGATGGAAAGTTATAATTTTTACTTATGTACTATAGTTATGGCATGTATTGTAAATGTAGGATCGATTTCACCCTAGAGGGGGGGTGAATAGGGTGATGCTATTAATTATAAAAATTAACTACGGAAGCTTATAAAATTATTTCAATACAGATCACAAAATAACAGCAGCACGGATAATAGCAGAATAATGAATGCAGAAATAGAACGACACAGAATTTACCCAGCTTCGGCAAAACCATGCCTACATGCTGCCTGCAAGGTTTCTACTAGAAATTAAGTAGTCACACACTTGCACACGTAAACTCGCGACACCTGCTACTGACTAACCTAACTCTACGCTCAAAACCCTGCCACAACTCAGCCACTGAGTTGCGAATTCTCAAACTACGCCACGTAGTTTGTCCCCTAGTCACACGACTAGAATTTACAATGGTTTAAAAAGAAATTACAATTTAAAAACAATTAAAACAAAAACAACCCTAATTTTAAAATAAAAAACCCTTATAAACTTAAAAACAAAACGTTGGCCCCTTTATTATTTGGCCCGTTCCTTTTTTGTTAATGGCGGCTTTGTTCTCGTCTTTGCAAATTAGGGCATCTTCGATCGTTCCTCTTTGATAAATTAAGGCTTGTAAAAATTGAGGCTGTCGACATCGATTTCTCGATTGAATGAAGGTTTTGTGTCCCTTGCTTTGTCAATTAATTATCTCTCTGGTTAGCATACGGCTGCCCCAATTTTGGATCGAGTTCGATTTCTGACTTCGGTATGTAATTTATCCTTTTTATGCTTTAATGATTTTCGTACTTGAACTCGATCATTTTGAAACTGTCGATGATGTTGCTTACATATAATTCGATGCCCTTGAATTTTTATTCGTATCCATTTGATTGAATTCGTCCCTTGAGTACTCTCGGCATTTGATTTTGTTTTAATGCTATGGATATGTTCTGACTTGTTCATATCGTATATTTCATTTACTTCAATATCACGGTTTAGTTTGAAACTGTTCGATCCTTCCTTGATCGTTACGGTAGTAACTTTCCTATTTTATTTTGGATTTGATTTTGAATTTTTCAATTTGTATATTTTTGGCTTGGTTAACACAGCTTCGATTTTGACTTTGCTTGGCCACTACGGTGTCGATTTCTGACTTGTTCAACTTCGATTTTGATTTGACTTCCATTTTCCTGATGACTTCGGCCTTGACACTGATCGTGTTTACTTCGGCCATTTTGATTCCTTAAAATGCTGACTTTGACATGGATTTGTTTAAACGTGCATCCTTACCTGATTTTGTAGTTGTTTGTGTTCTATCTGCACAACAATATCGGCCTACATTGTTCATGTCATTCTGCTTTCTGCTGTGTTTGAGTCTTCTGTGCACTGCGCATATCACTGCACTGCTTCGAGTCAGGTTACATACTCTCTGATCAGTTGCATTGTTCATGTCATTTTGATGGCACTGTCCAATTGAATTGCCTTTCAGTCTTTGTGACATTTGCAGTTTGATTATGCAGTTTTGGGCTTTGCTTGTATAACTTGAACTTGGTTTGGATTTTTTCTTCGAGCATGCTTCTGGTTTGATATGCACTGTGCCTTGAGTGTGCTTGCATCTGGGTTGTATTCATGTGTGGCCAGACCTGAATGTGCAGTCCTGTATATGCTTTGAGTCATGGCTACTGTGTCACTGTTGTGTGCTGTTTGGTTGTGGCCATATCTTTGGTGCACTTGTGTTTTTTGGATCTGCGATATCTTGGTTCAGTCTGTAGTCTTTAGTCATGTATCATTAGTTTGCCTTGTTCATTTTTGAGGAAGTTTGCATATATGGGCTGATATGTGTTTGTGTACATATTCACTTGGTGGCATTTGGTTTCATATCCATCACTGCACTGTTTGATTGTACTTGAATTTTATGCTCGACGGTTTTATGATGTTTTGTGGCGCACCTGAGTTGAATCCAACATGTAGCTCGAATTTGACCTTGTGCTGAAAGTTGTGACATTATTTTATTGCACTTGAGTTGATTCCGGTATTTTGGGTTTGACCTGTGCTCACCTGTCCCTGTAAATTTATCAAGTGTACATATCGGTGTGCATGGCCTTGTGGCTGATACACTGTGTATGTCACAAGCTGTTCGTGTATGATGAATTGACAATTAAATGATGACGTACAACCCAAATAACCGAGGCAAATATTATTTTCAAAATTCACATTTTTTTTTTATTGCAAAAATATTTCCTTTTCAATTTTACGGCGTCAATATTTATTTTTGCAGATTGCTCAGATGCTGGATTCAATTTGAAGTGAAGTTGAAGATAAAATACGAGTTGAGTGAATGAGTGATGTGTAATGAGGTCAACTGTAAATGTGAAATCGTAATGTAGTCAAAGTTGTACTGTAATTGAAAACGAATATATAGTGAGAGCTTGAACTTTGTACTATTCAAAAATTGTAATAAATATTTGTTTGAATAAAAATTCTGTTTGAGTTCAAACTCTGTGTTATTTATTTTTATTCAAGAAATATTTATTTAATCTATGAAAAATAAAATAGTACATTAACAAATACATTTACACGAATATATATATATATATATATATATATATATTATCATCAAACAAAAATCATATAATAGCATATTCAACAATCTTCCCCTTTTAATGATAACAAACATATATTTAAGATTTTGAATATGTTAAATATATTTGATCATAGATATACTCTAACTGCTCCCCCTATTTAAATGCTTCCTCTCTACACAAACCTCCCCCTACAAATATGCATACAATTAAATAATATGCAAATGAGCCTAGATGCAAATGGAAAATATTTGACCTTTGCTTGATTTTATTTGACAAAATCTTAACTTTTCTCTCCCCCTTTTGTTATCAGAAAAAGAGTGTTAGTGTTAAAGAAAATAGAGATAAAGTGATCGATATTAATCCAACATTAAAACTCAATTGAATATAAATATTAAATTTCAATAAAAAATCAAACAAAAATCATAAATACTTTGTTAGGCGCATATTCCACTTTTAGAGTGGTGGGAATGAGTCATCGTATAAAACCATACAGTTGTGTCAATTTGTGGTAAATTTATATCAGGAGTTCGAATATCTACTAACCATGCATAACCGTTAGGACTTTTAAATGAGATTAGTAGTATTCCATTTTTATTTTATTTTAAAAATGAATTCAAGTATCTTCTAACCATGCATAACCGTAAGGACTTTTAAATGGGATTAGAACCAACTTGTTTATTTTAAAAATCAATTTTTGATATGCCTTCCTTACATGCATAACCGTGAGGACTTTTAAATGAGCATGGAAGCACATAACAAATTCCAAGTAATTCACTCATGCATAATCGTGAGGACTTTTAAATGAGAGTGAATACATTAGTATTTATTTATTTTTATTTATTTATTTTTTAATCTACTATATATATATTTTATTAAAAAAATGTAAAATGAAAACTAATGATTCCTGTTTAAAGTACCACATATTGACAAACTATATAGAATTTTGATGAGTGATGGTTGTTAGAAATATGATAGAAATAGAGATGGTCATGGAATTTTTACCAACAAAAGTTTTATAACTTTTGTTTAAAGTTCTAAAGAAATTTTCCAATTGTACCGTCTCGAGTCATAATACATACTAAATATCAACAATCATCACCTTTTTAATCACTATTTATCTTTTTGATAATTATTAAGGAGTCAGATTAGTCAAAATAGTCTTTTAAAATCAAATTCAAAAATAATTATGAAATCAATTTTCAAAATGACTGATTTGAAAACATGGTCAAAAATGATTTTCTCAAAGGGGTTATATGAGAAAAATTTCTGCTATTTGAAAATTATTTGAAATGAAAAATATGCAGATATTTTCTTTATAAAAAAAAGATGCAGTTACTAAATGGCTCTACAAAAATCACGTTCAACTAGTAAGTTTTCTATTAACTAGATTACCAGTGTAATTTGCATCTGAATTTCTCTTTCACTCAAAATTATCATTAATTGAATTTGATAGACCATGAAGTATGCACCAAAATTTTCAAACTCAATTTTAATGACATTCTCTTGAATTTGAATTAAAGCCGTGTAAATAATCAGAAACCGTGAATATAGGGTTGGCCGTATTTTAACCAAATGTATTATCATCCAACAAAACACGATTTTTAATCCAAATTAATATATATGAAGTAATTTCAAAGAATCTAGAGATTTATATAGTGTTTTTGGCATAATAATATAGTTGGCCAACAATTTCCAATAAGTCAGAATCAAAATCATCATTTTTTCATCATCTCATTATTGGCTGATTTTACTTAGATTGTGGTGCAGATTATCACATTTAATATATCATTCAAATACCATTACCTTTTTTACCTTTAACGATATTTTTCATTGTTGTCCATTGTGATTCTGTCACCTTTATACTAGGCTAAGGAAGTTTGCTATGTCGCCTATTGTGTTTCTGGAACAGCCAAAATCCAGAGAACACTGTTGTTGTTCCTTAGCCTGCCACCACACCTACACGATGAAAGATTTTTGTGACCTATTTGTTTTTATAGGTCCATGATTGTTAGTGGTTTAATATATTGAAAAATAATTTTGTGGAGACCCAAAACTATTTATATACGTTCCTTTCTGCACCCAAATTTGTTTAACTTTGAGAGATTTTATATTTGTGCCTTTTGGAACCTAAATTGGTATAGTTTTCACATGTTTGGGTCTATACCAACAATTATTGTGATTGTGTCCATATTTTCTACAAATTGTGAACATAGAATTGACTTGATTAATATTGCTTTCAAAATTTTCAGATTGATTATATCTAAGTCCTTGTCTAACTGTATTAACAATTTGCTTCCCTAATAGCATATTCAACGATTTTTCACTTTTTAAAAATTTATCTAAAGTCATTGACAATTGTTGGACTTATGTTTTGAGAGATTCATTTTCGTTTAACAATTGTGTGCACTTTTTAATAGAATTCTCTCCCCTATTATTTTCATTCTCTTTCAAAATTTGAATTTCATTTTCAAGTGATTTTGTATTAATTTTTGATTTTTTAATTTCTTCTTCGAATGTTGGACACTTATCGCACTTAGGGAGCCTACTTTGATAGTTTTTAACCAATTGGTCAAGTTGTTCATTTAATTCTATCAAAGTGCCTTTTTGTGATTCAAGTTTGGCATACTTCTCCCTAAGTCATTCAAAACAGCCATTTACTTCATGAAAATATATAAGTAATTCTGAGTGAGTGAGTTTTGATACCTCGCTTGGCTCGTCATCGTCGCTATCAGTTACATTTCCATGATGGCACATATCTGCTTTCTCACTCTCACTGTTAGAACTTTGATTATCTTCATCACTTGTATTCTACGTGGCTGCAAAACTTTTCCTTTTTGATTTCTTTTTAAAGTCGCGTCGATTTTGAGGATGATTGGGCTTGATGTGTCCGCGTTGGTTGCACTTATGACAGATGATCTTCTGTTCTTCAGAGTAGTCTAGTGCTTTGGCTATTCTGCTTTTCACATTTTGAATTCGAGCTGGATTTCCGTATTTGTAATTCCACCTTTTGAATTTCTTTATTAATAGCTCCAGTTCTGCTGCTGCATCATCATCATCAGTTTCTGTTGTTCCTTTAAGAGCTATTGATTTCTTTTTAGTGTCATTCCTTCACGCTCTTCCTTGAATTTTATTTCTAGCTCATAAGTGGTGAGATTTCCGATGAGTTCTTCAACTTTCATTTGTTTTAAATCTTTCGATTCTTGAATGGCAGTCACTTTTTCTTCAAATTTTCGTGGAAGGACTCTGAGGATTTATCGGACTATCTCCAACTCTGTGTATGATTTTCCAAGAGCTTTTGATTTATATATGATATTGGAAAGTCGTTCATACATCTCTTTGACATTTTCTTCCTTTTCCATTGTGAAGTTCTTGTATTCGCTGCTTAGCATGGCAAGGCAAGATTCTTTGAGTTGACATGTTCCTTCGTGAGTCACTTCTAGTGTGTGCATTTTTCCTGCGCAGTTAGACAATGTAAGACACGATTAAATTCAAATTGATCCAATGAATAGATAATAGAATTCATTGCTTTAGCATTAGTATTTTGTAGTTTATTTTCTAGTTTTGTCCATTGTTCCCTTGATTTATCTATTTCCTGATTATCTACAGTTATAGTCGGTGCTCTGTAACCAGTCTCAACAATATTCCAAGCATCAATGGTTTTTGGAAAAATTTCCATCCTATTTTTCCTGTAAGCATATTCACCATTGAACATTGGTGGTCTAACTATAGACTGACCCTCAGCAAAAGCATTATTGAAAGAAGCTATTTTAAAAATTCAAATTTTTAAAACAAAAATTGGTTTTTGAAAAACGAATTTTTTAAAACAAAAGTTGACTTATATTCCTAGATTTGATACCACTTGTAGGATCGATTTCACCCTAGAGGGGAGGGTGAATAGGGTGATGCTATTCATTATAAAAATAAATTGCGGAAGCTTATAAAATTATTTCAACACAGATCATAGAATAATAGCAGCACAGATAATAGCAGAATAATAAATGTAGAAATAGAACGACGCATAATTTACCCAGCTTTGGCAAAACCCTGCCGTCGTGACGCCCCAAGGTTTCTACTAGAAATTAAGTAGTTACACGCTTACACACGTAAACTCGCGACACCCGCTACTGACTAACTAACTCTACGCTCAAAACTCTGCCACAACTCAGCCATTGAGTTGCGAATTCTCAAACTACGCCACGTAATTTGTCCCCTAGTCACACGACTAGAATTTATAATGGTTTAAAAAGAAATTACAATTTAAAAATAATTAAAACAAAAACAACGCTAATTTTAAAATAAAAAATCCTTATAAACTTAAAAAAAAGCCGGCCCCTTTATTATTTGGCCCGTTACTTTTTTATTAATGGCGGCTTTGTTCTCGTCTTTGCAAATTAGGGCTTCTTCGATCGTTCCTCTCTGATAAATAGGGCTTGTAAAAATTGAGGCCGTCGACTTCGATTTCTCGATTGAATGAAGGTTTAGTGTCCCTTGCTTTGTCAATTGATTATCTCTCTGGTTAGCATACGGCTGCCCCAATTTTGGATCGAGTACGATTTCTGACTTCGGTATGTAATTTATCTTTTTTGTGCTTTAATGATTTTCATACTTAAACTCGATCATTTTGAAACTGCCGATGATGTTGCTTATATATAATTCGATTCCCTTGAATTTTTGTTCGTATCCATTTGATTGAATTCGTCACTTGAGTATTCTTGGCAATTTGATTTTGTTTTAATGTTATAGATATGTTCTGACTTGTTCATATCGTATATTTCATTTACTTCAATGTCACGGTTTTAGTTTGAAACCTTTCGATCCTTCCTTGATGGTTACGGTAGTAACTATCCTACTTTATTTTGGATTTGATTTTTGACTTTTTCAATTTGTATATTTTTGGTTTGGTTAACACGGCTTCGATTTTGACTTTGCTTGGCCACCATGGTGTCGATTTTTGGCTTGTTCAACTTCGATTTAGGTTTGACTTCCATTTTTCTAATGACTTCGGCCTTGACACTGATCGTGTTTACTTCTAGCCATTTTGATTTCTTAAAATGCTGGCTTTGACTTGGATTTGTTTTAACGTGCATCCTGACCTAATTTTGTAGTTGTTTGTGTTCTATTTGCATAACAATATCGGCCTACATTGTTCAGATCATTATGCTTTCTGCTATGTTTGAGTCTTCTGTGCACTATGCATATCACTGCACTGCTTCGAGTCATGTTGCATACTCACTGATCAGTTGCATTGTTCATGTCATTTTGGTGGAACTATCCAATTGAGTTGCCTTTCAGTCTTTGTGACATTTGCAGTTTGATTATGCAGTTTTGGGTTTTGCTTGTATAACTTGAACTTGGTTTGGATTTTGCTTCGAGCATGCTTCTGGTTTGATATGCATTGTGCCTTGAGTGTGCTTGCATCTGAGTTGTATTCATGTGTGTCCAGACTAGAATGTGCAGTCTTGTATATGCTTTGAGTCATGGCTGCTGTGTCACTGTTGTGTGTTGTATGGTTCTGGCCATATCTTTGGTGCACTTGTGTTGTTTGGATCTGCGATATCTTGGTTCGGTCTGTAGTCTTTAGTCATGTATCATTAGTTTGTCTTGTTAATTTTCGAGGCAGTTTGCATATATGGGCTGATATGTGTTTGTATACATATTCACTTGGTGGCATTTGGTTGCATATCCATCACTGCACTGTTTGATTGCACTTGAATTTTATGCTCGACGGATTTATGATGTTTTGTAGCGCACCTGAGTTGAATCCAGCATGTATCTCAGATTTGACCTTGTGCTGAAAGTTGTGACATTATTTTATTGCACTTGAGTTGAATCCGGTATTTTGGGTTTGACCTGTGCTCACATGTCCCCGTAAATTTATCAAGTGTATATATCGGTGTGCATGGCCTTGTGGCATATACAGTGATACACCGTGTATGTCATAAGCTGTTCGTGTATGGTGAACTGAAAATTAAATGATGACGAACAACCCAAATAACTGAGGCAGGTATTATTTTCAAAATTCACATTTTGTTTTTTACTGCAAAAATATTTCCTTTTCAATTTTACGGCGTTAAAATTTATTTTTGCAGATTGCTCAGATGCTGGATTCAATTTGAAGTGAAGTTAAAGATAAAATACGAGTTGAGTGAATGAGTGATGTGTAGTGAGGTCAACGGTAAATGTGAAATTGTGATGTAATCAAAGTTGTACTGTAATTGAAATTTAATATATAGTGAGAGCTTGAACTTTATACCATTCAAAAATTGTAATAAATATTTGTTTAAATAAAAATTCTGTTTGAATTCAAATTCTGTGTTATTTTTTTTATTCAGGAAATATTTATTTAATCTATGGAAAATAAAATAGTGCATTAACAAATACATTTACATGAATATATATATATATATATATATATATATATATATATATATATATATATATGCTTATTATCATCAAACAAAAATCATATAATAGCATATTCAACAGTAAATGTATGAACTTGTATTAGTCTGTAACTTTATATATTGCTAGTTATTGCGTTGGTTGGTAGATGGAAAAAAATGATGTTGTGTGCTTTACGTATGTGTAATTATATGTAATATTTGTTTATAGATCTTGGAGATATAGTTTGTATGTTAAGTGATGATGGAAAGTTACAATTTTTACTTATGTACTATAGTTATGGCATGTATTGTAAATGTATGAACTTGTATTAGTTACTGTATGCTAAGGGAAGTTAGCACTTAAAATTGTTTGTTGTGACATCGAATACCTTATATTAAAAACTTGTTTTACTTAAGTGTTTTTAGAAAAAGTTTTATAAAGTTTAAAACTTTACTTTTATTCTCCAAACCCTTATAAAATGACACAAAGTAAGTTAAAACATAAAAGATAATGCCTTAAATGCTAAGTTGGTTTATAAGAACAAGTTTAAGAGTTATGGTATCAATAGCTTGCTAAGTTGGTTTATAAAAACAAGTTTTAGAATTACGGTACCCATATTGATAGTCGCTATGGATGTAGTTCGTAAGATGAACACCTTTGTATAAATTAAAAGTGTTTCCTTTTAAGTATTCTTGAAAAATATTTTCAAAATATATTGTAAGTATTAAAAGGAAATTAATACTTATTAATCGATTAAAAGGTCTAGTGATTATTTAATTAACTAATTAAGTTTTAATTATGATTTAATTATTATTAAATCAAGGTTTAAACTTATTTAAAATTAATTAAATAAAGGTTTTATTTTGATTACTTTATGTTAAAGGATTAGTTTTATTTAAAAGTAGCTTTCTTTTATAAGTGATGGCTTTAAAACAAGGGATTCTCTTTATTTCTGCCATCAAGTAGCCAAATGAATATGAATACTTTATTAATGCACTTGTTTGACAGAATAAATCATCGCTCTACTATAACTTAATTGAATAGATTATTTTGGACATCAATATAGCAGAATAAAAACACCGTTCTTCTATAATTTTACTGGATAAAATATTAATGACATCTGTTAAGTAAAATGAATCCCCATTCTACTATAATTAAATTAGGTAGATTATTTGGCCATCCATTTAGCAGAATAAATCTTTGTTCTGCTATTATATTGATTTGGACATTGAATTATATGATAGCAAATTAATATTGGATAAATGATTGATTATCTAGTGATTGCTAATTGATTTTATTTATGTATATGTTGGCTTATGTAAATACTAGTGATATGACTTAGAAAGTCAAATTTAATTAAATAGTAACTTGACATAGTACCATTGTGGTGCTAAGCCTGTTTTCGAATTTGTAAAGTTATGGATTTAAAATAACTTTAATTGTATTGCAATATGAGGTTAAGCATTTATAAATGGTGTTTTAAACTAAGTTTTTTAATTATATTATTAATAATATTTTAAGTTATTTGAATATATTATTAATGTGTCGGTTGACTGGTTTATTTTTTAAAGTTAATTAATTTTAATTAATAATGTGTTTACAGTTAATTACTTATCATATCAATTTTGTTTTAAAGTTAATTAATTATTTATTTTTACCATTTAAAAGTAATTAATTTATTGAATAAAGGTGTTTATAAATGAAAAATTATTTTATAAAAAGAATTTCAATTAATAAAAAGGGAGATTTTTAGCGATATTTGGCAAAAGAGTTTTATAAATAGAAATATATTATAAAATCATTTTAAGAGATTTATAAAAGAAGTTTTATAAATTAATTTAGAGATTTATAAAAGTATTCGTAAATATGAAATGGGCTTATAGAAATGGAATTTAATAAAAGAAATGAGTTTTGATTTTGGTAATTAATCTTTCTTAACTTTGGTAGTATGGAAATTTTCTTCATACTTAGCACTAAAGAATAGTGGTTTGTAGTAAGAAATATTCCAAATAATATTTATTTTGGCCTATTTAAATATGATTTTGGAAAAAAGAAAATCTCCCTCAAGTTTTGTGAATATACTTATACCATTAAGATAAGTATATGAATATTTTCTATGCATTAAAATATAATGGTTTGAAATATACTTATACCGTTGAGATAAGTATATAAATGATTTCTAAGTATTGAAAAGATTATGAGAGGTTTATGAATATATCTTTTGTAAATGTATTTTGAATCAAAAGTTTTGAAAGCGATTTAATTAATGGAAGATTAATTAATAGAGGATTAGTGGATCCCATATGGAATTAAATCTATGATTGATTGCTCGTCGTCTGATAATTAAATGACTACCTGTCAAATCTTAGCCAAAATATAACTCTGGAATTATCTAAGAGAAACCACAGGGTTTATATGGCATAGTCATCTTCGATGATGTTACACTATGCATATAAATCTCATTTTATTCTAAATTCATCCACTTAAACAGTTAGAAGGTGATCTCTGCTCTTACGTATTGTCAGATTATTCCCAAAAGAACCAGGATTGAGTTTATCAAAAACTTCGAATGTTGATTCGAAGAGATTCGGATCGGATAAGTATGAATTATCCAAAAACCACTTCGAAACAACTCAAGCATCGTATTGAAGACATCTTAAAGATGATGGAATTGAAGACGAAGCATTTTGAAGTGTAAGGGCTACTAGCGAGTTATCCTGAGGGTGATTCCAAAATGGATATAGTAGAAGTAGTGCCTTCGGTTTGTTCTTATCCTAAGTAACTTGTATGGATGAATGCTGGCGTTGCATTGTTGCCTACAGGGCAGTGTAGCATTCCAAATAGGATTTGCTAAGAGAGAAAAAAGGTAATCGTGGCCTAGTAATAACTAAAACAGGGGATGTACTTCAAAGTTATATGGTTCGCTACCATTAGCAGTAGTCATTCCTTGATCTAGAATTGGTATTTATGGATTTGGCATGAGCATGGAAGAGTGGGTCCATGGTTGGTGCACATTGTTTTGAGACGTGGTCCCGGGGAAAAATGTAATCCAGCTTGTCATTTTAAAGGGGAAGGTCGGATTTAATTCATAGCAGTTTCCATGTGAGGCCATCGATATATTTTTCTAGAGGTGTACTGTGGCAGGTGGTACCAGTAGCCTTATTGATGGGAATCCAACCCCAATATGTACCCCTATGGTTTTAGTTGTATACCTATTATGCAGGAATTTAAATAATGTAACGATTTCGATTGTGATTAATATTTTTTTACCCTAGACATTATCATAATATCACTAGATTTTATAATAAAATAGATTACGTTATTGTAAGGTGAAAACCCGTCCATGTTTATATGCGTCATGGTCTTACAAGATACCTTTTTTGAAAGGTTTTATAATATTAAAATCCATATGATGTGTTTTCTCATACTGGCTTGACAGTAATGGTCTAGGTGTTTTTTTCCTATAATACTCAGGTCAACCCGAGCATATCTTCCAAATTTAGCTGGACACTTGGAGTTGCAGGTGACAAGCTGGATGCCTCCAAGACGTACTCCAGTATTTTCTTTATCTTTTGATGTTCGTTTCTTGTCGGTATTTATCGGCAATTACAAAAACATGTTGTTATAACTGTCCAGGGTCTAATGGTATGATAATTGTACAAATGTGTGTATGTATATTAAAGTTCCTTTTTCTTTTGTAAAGACCTATTGTATATTATATATTACTCGTCACGTTTTGTGAGATTATGTTTTGTATTTTCTTTCTCTCACCTCAAATATTTGAATTTCCAACACTTGGATGTTTGGCATGCGAATACCGTGAGTGTATTAGTGTCGACTCTTGGGAATCGAAAAGACAGGTTGTTATACATGGTATCGAGCCAAAGGAAAAGCGAGAACCTTGGAATTGGTAAGGTAAACTTATTAGAGATAGGGTTAGTAACACCCTAGAATGACTTTGAGTGTAAGAATATAAGAGCGCATATTTGTCAGTGATATAAAGATGTTTTGTATTATGTTGAGAGATTGGTTGAATGATTTATGAATTCTAGCCGATGGGTCTTGTCCATGTTGTCGATAGGGATTCATAAACACTTAAATAAGGCCAACCAACATAGTTTTATTTTAAATTGGTAGATGAAATAATTTTACCAAAAAGTATATTTTATATATGAAAGGATATTTTTCAAAAGTTAATATTGTTATTTTTGATGCATTTGTTTATTAGGAAATGATAATATGAAGTTATTATCATTTAAGGTTCGTTTAGTCCTGTTTGTCCAGTTTTGGGGCATTTACTATTATTTGTTGATCTACAAATAAGTAGCCTTTTTATAACATGGGTTGGGTAGACAGAAATGGGAGAAAACGTTAAAACAATCACCATGTGAATTAAGTTTCACAATTTGACCATATGGCATTCGATTTAATGATGATTAAAATTTGATTTTAATAAAAGATATTTATAAAAAGTTTGAATTTATAGAAAAATTGAGAAACTATTTTTTTAGAAGAAATTAATTTTATAAAATTGGCTTATAAGAATGTGGCTTACAAATGGAAAGGACTTAAATAGAGAAAATTGAAGACTTAAATCCCAATGTTTTGAAAAATGGTTTTCAAGGTTTTCAAAAGAAAATATAATAGTATTATTTGAAAGTATTTACAAATAGAAATATTTCTAAGGGATCTTTAAGGAAATAGAAAGCACTAAACTCACTTTCGTCGTTGGAAAATAATTTTGATGATGCTATAGCATCATCGGTATTCACTTTTGAGTTTTGAAGTGGAGGAAACGCTACCATATAAATTTGCTACAGAATAGCTTTGATAAAGCAAATTTTGCTTTAATCCCAAGAGCATGATTTGATTTACAATAGATATATTATTACTTCTAATGTTTTTGAGAAGAGTAGTAATATTTTTACTTGAAATATTTTTAAGTATAAATATTTTGAGAAAAGAAAATTTTCAAGTAAGCGTATTTTCTTCGTTTTGTTCGAGGAATGAGTCTCAATTTATTTTGTGGTAATCTAAATAATCTTTTGAGTGACAATCGTATGTTTTCCTAGGCAAACGAGGTAGTGCGCTTGGTAAATTATTCCCTTCATCATTGTACGATCGAAATGAGTTCGAACCCAAAACAACCCAAAGCAAGTGAAAATAGATATTTTGTTAAAAACTATTTGTTGGAAAGATGTGAAGTACTGTTTCAAAAAGGAAGAAGTATGTTTAAGTTAACTAGTTCAAGTGGCCCAAAAAATAACTAAAAATGGGAAAGAGATGTGTTCGAATGGTAAGCAATTCTCTTGAGTATTACCCCCCCTTGGTAAGGGAACATAAGATATTATTTGGTAGTACATAGTTCCTTAGTATCATTTTGGGGTTATTTGGGCTATATGCATGTATTTTCTATGGTTAATTATATAGTACCATTTTAGAAAGGAGTTTTCAAAAAAAACCGAGAGTTTGGATTTTGTGTTTACTTAATAAATTCAAAATAAAAGGTTTGAACCATATATTGATACATTCTCTAAGTATATAGTAAAGTATTATACAAGTTAAACTTAACTTTAGTTTATGAAATATTTTCATAAATAATTTTAACAGTAAAGACTTGGTATCAGTAATAACTAATAAAATAAGTCCGTAGTTGAATGTAGATCATTTCTTTTTTCACATAGTTTTTGATCCAAGATTCGAGTACTTAAGTTTAAGGTATTTCACACCATTCCAAATAACGATATATTACTTGATTCTTGATGGTGAACACTTGGTGAGGGTTCTTGATATAAACCAAAGTTTTCTATCATAGTATATTTCTATGTAAGGAGAACAGTGGTTTCTAGTCATGTAGCTTGATCGGAGTCTGCACTAGAGAATCGATTGAGCGATACTAGTTTAGAAGCGAAGGTATGTATTCGAGTAGAGATCGAGTCATATTTTTCATCTAGATGACCTATGAACATCATATAAACTTATGAATAATATTGGGTATTCATGTGATGAAATTTCAAGGTCGAAATTCTTTTAAGGGAGGAGAATGTAATGATCCAGAACTTTATCGCTTTGGTTTGAGAATATTTAATTTATTTAGAATATTCAATTAACGGTTTTAATAATTGAAATACCCGCTTTTAATTAATAACTAATGATGGTGGAATGGTTTCAAATTTTGTTCACAAAAAGTTTAGTTCAAAGAAAAATAGAAAATGTGACCGAAAATCGTTTTTCGAATTTTCAGTTTTTCGTCTTCTGAAAGTCGTGAACACTTTAGTATATTTTTGCACACATTTAGAAATAATATATACATTGTTAAGAATATAAAACAGTAGAAATATATCTACTTAAGTAAAATTAAAATGAGATGTGACATTTATTTAAAAATTTAAATAAAAATATAATAAGAAGGTAATGTCATATTTCAACACATCATGAGAACATACAATAATCCAATGTGTTTTCCCATATGTGTAATTTGATGTGATGTGGAATGTGAGATCGGGGTGGGTGTGGCATTTTTGATAAGGAAGCGGTGGACAGTGATGATGTGGCAAAATTTGGGGGGTATGTACTAAAAGGGATTTTTAGTAATTTTCTAAATCCGTTTTATGTAAAAACAATTCCATCAATTTCTCTCTCATTTTTCATTTCATTCCATATTTTTCTAAAACTCCATCTCCTTTCTAAGCTTTATAAACCTTTTTAATAGCTTCAAAATCTTTTTTGAAATTTAAAAATCATGCCTCTTACCATTTTTAGACTCTTAAATATCATTTAAACACCTTTTCTTCTCTTCCTACACATCCTTCTTCACAAATCAAATCCACCTCGCCCATTTACACCCAAGGTAGAGCCTTCTTTCCCCCTAAATCAAACCTAAAAGCATTTTCCAATGTCCAAAAACAAGTATTTTGCAAAGTAAATCCAAAATCTATGGCCGATCTAAGTTATTGTAGGTTTTGGTTTATTTCCTTGAGTTTTAAGTGAGTAAACTCGTTTTTAAATTTGAAGTTTTAACTTTATATGTTGTTAGTTATTGCGTTGGTTGTAAGATGGAAAAATAATGTTGTGTGTTTTAGATAGGTGTAATTATATGTAATATATGTATATGGATCTCGTATAACTTGTATGTTAAGTGATGATGGGAAGTTATAATTTTTACTTATGTACTATCGTTAAGGCATGTATTGTGAATGTATGAACTTGTGTCAGTTAATGTATGCTAAAATGAAGTTGGCACTTAAAGTTATTTGTTGCGACATCAAATCTCTTGTATTAAAACCTTGTTATACTTCTGTATTTTTAGAAGACAAAAAATTATAAAGTTTAAAGCTTTACTTTTATTTTCAAAACCCTTACAAAAGATATAAAGTAAGTTAAAATATAGAAGGTAAAGCCTTGAGAGCTAAGTTGGTTTATAAAAACAAGTTTTTGAGTAATGGTATCCATAGTGATAGTTGATACGGATGCACTTCGTGAAGCGAACACCTTTGTGTAAATTAAAAGTGCTTTCTTCTTTGTATTTTAAAAAACTTTTCCAATATTACAGGTATTAAAAGATAATTATTGCTTATTAATTAAGTAAAACGTTTAGTGAGTATTTAATTAGCTAATTAAGTAAAGATAATTAGTCCTTAATCACTAATTAAGTGAAAGTAATTAGTACTTAATTATTAATCAAGTGAGATAATTATGATTAGTTGATTAAGTAAAGATTAGTTAATTAATAATTAAGTAAGGGCTAATTATTTTATTAATTATGATTTAAGTGAGTTTTCAATCAATATTAATTGATAACTAATTAGGTTCAATTATTAATTAATTATTAATCAGGCAAGGTTAACTATTAATTAATCATTAATTCATTAAGATTTAATCATGTTTTAATTAAGGTTAATTATTATTAAATCAAGGTTTAAACTTATTCTAAATTAATTGAATAAAGGTTTAAATTTTGATTGCTTTATGTCCAAGAATCAATTTTATTTAAAAGCAGCTTTCTTTTATAAGTAAATGAGTTTAAAACAAAGGATTCTTCTTGTCTGTGCCATTAAGTGGCCAAAGAAATATGAATACTTTATTAATGACATCTATTTAGCAGAATAAATCTCCATTCTGCTATAACTCAATCGAATAGATTATTTTGGATATCTGTTTAGAATAATAAAATACTGTTCTTCTATAATTCAATTGGATAAAATATTGATGACATCTATTTTGTAGAATAAATCTCCATTCTACTATAATAAAATTAAGTAGATTATTTGGCTATCCATTTAACAGAATAAATCCTTGCTCTGTTATTTATTATTTTGGACATTGAATTATATGCCAGTAAGATAATATTGAATAGGTTATGGACTAGCTAGTGGTTGCAAATTAATTTTATTTGCATATATGTTGGCTTATGTAAATACTAGTAATTTTACTTGGAAAGTCAAATTTAATTAAATGGTAACTTGATATAGTACCATTGTGGTCGCTAAGCCTCGGGATTTTGTAAAGATATGGATTTAAAATAACTTCAACTGTATAACAATTTGAGGTTAAGTGTTTATAAATGGTGTTTTAAACTAAGTTTTTTACTTATATTATTAATAATATTTTTAGTTATTTAATTATATTATCAATGTGTAAGTTAACTAGTTTAGTTTTATTTAAAGTTATTAACGATGTGTTTAAAATTAATTACTTATCTTATCAATTTTTTGTTTTAAAGTTAATTATTTATTTATTTTTGAGTTTAAAACTAATTAATTCATTGAATAATGGTGTTTATAAATGTTAAATTGTTTCTTAAGAGGATTCTACTTAATAACAAGGATTTATTTAAGGGGATTTACAAAATGATATTTTGGAGGGGAGATTTTAGTTGGTAAAAGAGTTTTATAAATAGAAATGGATTTTATAAAATCATTTTAAGAGATTTATAAAAGAATTTTTGTAAATAAACTGGAGATCGATGAAAGTATTTGTACATATGAAATGGGCTTGTAGAAAGGGAATTTTATAAAAGAAATGAGATTTGATTTCGGTAATTAATCCTTCTTAATTTTGATGGTATGGAAACATTCTTTTCATACTTAATACCAAAGAATAGTGGTTTGGTATATAGCAAGAAATATTTTAAATAATATATTTTTTATCCCATTTAAATATGATTTTGGAAAAGAGGAAATCTCCCTCAAGTTTTGTGATTATACCTATACCGTTAAAATAACCATATGGATATTTTCTAAGCATTGGAAATATAATGGATTGAAATATACTTATACCTCTAAGATAAGTAAATAAATGTTTTTAAGCATTGAAAAGAGTATGAGAAAATTGTGAATATATATTTTGTAAATGTATTTGAATCAAAAGTTTTGAAAGCGATTTAATTAATGGGAGATTAATTAATAGAGGCTTAGTGGATACCATGTGGAATTATATCTATGATTGGTTGCTCGTTGTTTGATTATTAAATGACTGCTATCAAATCTTGGCCAAAATATAACTCTGGAAATATCTAAGAGAAACCTCGGGGTTTATACGGCATAGTCATCTTTGATGATCTTATACTATGCACATAAATCTCGTTTTGTTCTCCTAAGACAAATGATAAGGAAATCCATCAACTTAAATGGATAAGAGGTGATCTCCGCTCTTATGTATTATCAGATTATTTCCCAAAGAACCGGGGTTAAGTATACCGGAAACTGTCGAATTTTGAATCGAAGAGATCAGGATGAAATAAGTATGAATTATCCAAAAACCACTTCGAAACAACTTAAGCGTCATATTGAAGACATCTTAAAGATGATGGAATTAAAGATGAAGCTCTTTGAGTTGCAAGGGCCACTTGCGAGTAATCCTGAGTGTGATTCAAAAATGAATGTAGTAGAAGTAGTGCCTTCGATTTGTTCTTATCCTGAAAAACTTATATGGATGAATGCTTGTGTTGCATTATTGCTTGTAGGGTAGTGTTAGCATTCCAAATGGGATTTGCTAAGAGTGGAAAAATGTAATCGAAACTTGACAAGCCTCACAACCCGGTAATGACTATAATAGGGGATATGCTTCAGAGCCATGTGGTTTGGTGTAATGTGGCAGTGATTCAACAAGCTGGCTTGGTACAGTTTTTTAGAGGTGTAATGTAGCAAATGGTACCTAGTAGCCTTGTCATTGATGAAAATCCAATCTCCAATACCTACCCCTATGGTTTTAGTTGTATATTTATTACACTGGAATCTAACTAATGTAACAATTTCTCCTATGATTAATATTTATTTTATCCTAGACATTATTATAATATCACTAGATTTTATAATAAAAATGATTTGGTTATTGTAAGGTAAAAACCCGTTCGTGTTTATGTGCAGCGTGATCTTATGATATACCTTTATTTTGAAAGGTTTTATAACATTAAAATTCATATGATGTGTGTTTCTTATGCTAGTTTTACCAGATTGATTGGGCATTATTTTTCTTGTATTACTCGGGTCAGGCCTAGCATATTTCCTAAACTTACCTGGACAATTGGAGCTGTAGGCGACGAGCTGGATGACTCTAAGTCATACTCATGTATTTGCTTTATCTTTCGTTGTTTGTTTCTTGTTTGTATTTATCAGCAATTGTAAGCACAGGTTGTTATAACGGTCCTAGGTCTAATGATAGGATAATTGTACCCTGATGTGTGCATGTATATTAAAGTTTCCTTTTCTTTTGTAAAGACATGTTGTATGTTATATATTACTTATCATGTTTTCTGAGATTATATTTCGTCTTTTCTTTCTCTCACCCTAATGACCTATATTTCTGACACTCGGTGTTAAGCACATGAATACCATGGATTTATCAGTGCTGACTTCTGAGTATTGCAAAGGCGGATTGTTAACCATCACTCTCTATGCGGATTGATGGCATTCCGATTCATTTCTCTCCTCCTCTCGGGATATCACTAATAGCCGGCTCCTCGGCTCCTCTCTCTGCAGGCTCTTCCATATGATCTACGCTCGAAGGACGCTCAATCTCACTATATAGATTCTCAAAGGATTTGCAAGTATGATAGGTGGTTTGGCAGGCACTCTGGCACTGCTAAAAGGAGTCGATTATGGGATGGTAAACCTATCAGGTGGAAACAAACTACCTAGTTGGAGATTCTCATTGGTTACGAGATAGGAAGTGGTAGGATGCTGGAATCTAACCTCCTTTAGACCATCCAGAGTATTGGCATGCTCATCATGAACATCTTAAGCAAGAATGGCTGGAAAAAAATAAAAGGGAAATTAAGCACTTGGACAGATTAAACCCAGGCAAGGAAAGGATAGAAGAAAATAAGATCACTTCTAAACAGCTAAACCTTATTGAAGCTGCACGGGCATTGGATAAAGAACTACTCGTTTTTAAAATATAAGCATTTGTAGTGAAGAGACTCGATGACTATGCACCTACACCAAGCCTCGATAATCATATAGTAAGAAGTTCCCTGCCATTGCTTAAAATGAAGGAGGTAGGTATTAAGGCCCAATAGAGGCGGATCATAAAGACAACATATGAAGAGCTCAGGAGAGCATAATCATTCGAATGGACATGAGCCAGATCTAACCCAAGCTCTTATAAATCCTTGCAAAGGAATGGATTGAAGGGTGGCATGGCACCAATGAGACACATATACCTATTACAAGCTGTGAATCCCTATGGAGGGAGATGTGCTTGTTCACCCTAAGTAGGAAGTCATATGTCATCCTTTTGAATTTCGTACTGGCAATAGATATTCTGAAGCATTTTTGTGGAAAGGATGGATGGCACCTGATCATGCAGATCGTTCAAGACACTTAGTCCAATGTATTAATTTAGGGGGGAGGTTGATTTTATAGTGGAACCATTGGAATAATTGCACTCTGTAACACAGCCAACATCGAACATCCGATCCCGACATACATAGAAGGACAAGCATGAGCTATGGAGGACCCGCTTTAGGAGGAGTGGACATACCATCACTGAAATTGAAGGGCGGAGATCGTTGGGTCATTCTAAATAATAAAAATTGGCATTCAACATGGCCAGGTATGTTTTATTTTAAGTAATAAGCATGTATGAATAGTAATCGGAATTCAAAAGGTGTCGACTAATCGGATTTCAACCGTTGTCCCGGGCAAGTGAAAATATTAATCTATATGTTATGAGTCATGTAACCTATACAAGACGAACAGACAATACCGTGTAGATAGTTAGATCATGCTAGAAAAATGAGCTACGTCGTATAATGAAACTGCATAACGAATCTTAGCCGTTATTGATGAATAATCGATAATAGAACAGACGTCCGTAGCAACATGGAAGCTTTTCTTTATAGGAACACTAGGAGTGCAATAATAGGAAAAGCATGGCAATGGAATCATTCAATGCGACCATTCGTGAAGTAAAACGTCCCACTAGAATTCAAGCGATAATACGAGATCGACCGTGCTTAGACAGTAGTTTGACAAAGATGGAGAACCGATCTTATCTCCAAAGTGGTGTGAACATGATGTAACGACCCATAATTTGATAAGTTTAATTAAAGACATTTAAAAAATTCAAATATTCAAATACAGATTTTTTTTCCATAAACAATCAAGTTTCAAGTGATAAGTAATGATAATGAACTTATTTTAGAAAAATATTCACAAAAATATTTCCAAAGGAAATATATTGATAAAATGGCCGAAAACCATATTACCAATAAATAGCTCTATAATTATCAAACATTGCACACGGAGCTGAACACATACACTAATTTTTACAATTGAAAAAGAATATCAAATAAAATAATTTAATTTATTTTTTGGAACTAAAAGTATGTATGACATCCTCAATGATGCAATTATATTTAATAATTGATTTATGATTTTAAATTGAGATTTAATGATTTAATTATTATTATAATTATTCGAATAACTGTTTTTAAATGATTGTAATTCATTTTAAATAGTTATAAAGTGATGATCAATAATTTATAATAGTTTTATAAAGATATATAATCAGTTTGAAAATAAGAGAAAATTGATATCACTTTATCGGCATAATAGCAATTTTTGTAAATAATTGTTAATATTATTTATATGATTTTATAATTCAAATGAGATCATTTTAGTTAATTTATAATGATGAGGAATTTATTTTCAAATTTTGTTTACATACACACACACACACACACACACACATATATATATATATATGCAATTTAAATTAGAAGTTAAAATGTGACCTAGAATCGGTTTCCTGATTTTCAACGGTTTAACGAAAGAAAGTTATTCGAAGTTGTTTCAACATTATAAATGACATTAACACATATTTATATGCATGTATACATATCACATACTCATATATACATACATATAACATATATATACACACACACATATGTTAAAACTATCAAAGATATTTTATGAAACTTCGCCTTTAAGCTTGCATTTAGGACATGATGTGATATGAGAAGATGGTGGCACATGGGGTGTTTGTTTCTATGGGTAAAGGGGTACATTTGGATGACATATGGATGGGTGATGCATGCATGATGATGTGTGGAGATATTTTCCCTTCACTTAGGGTCAAGGCTTGAAAAAAGTTATAAATACCCACCCATATCCTTCTTCATTCTTCACAAATTCATTCTTCTTCTTCACCATTCTTGAGATCCTTAATGCTCTTTAGTGATTTATCACCTTTAAAGGAGGTAGAAGGGTTAAAAATAGTGAAGTACCTAAGCATTGATCCGATAATTACTCTATAACCTCTCTTAGTCTTCTTTTTCCTCTTCTCTTCTTTAATGGTGCTTGGCCGTTAGCGATATGGAGGTGGGGAGGCATGGCCATGAGCATTGGAAGGTGGTTAGAGATAATAGCCTAAGCATGAGCTGATGATGAGGGCATGGCCGAGGGCAAAGCAAGTTATGGTGAAGATGGTCGAGCACTTGGAAGAGAAGTAGAGTTATTTGCTGATGTTAACATGAAGTCTAAATAATTTAATGAAGTGTTGTGGTGATTTGAATGTTGTTAGAAAGTTTTAGTTTGATAATTGTGAGTACTCGATGATTATTAAATAAAAATAATCTCTATAACAATTTTTAAGTATGATATTATGACCATTTAATCTCTTAATGATTTGTATGAATGGTTGATAACTTGAATGATTGTATGGTTGATGACATGGATGTTGATATGGTTGATTACTTGGTTGTGGAAAATTATAATAAATCATAATAAAATGATTAACTAATAGAAATGAATTCATATAATATGCGTATGGAGTTTATTGAGCCTCTTAATGGTTTTAAAATATAAAAAGTTTGGAAATGAATATTATAATAATATAATATTTTAAAATGGTTTAAAAGTGAATAAGTGATTTAGTATGGAAAATATTGGTTTAAATGTTTGAAATTGGTTTGTAAATGCTTTATAAACATTACAATTCAATTTGGAGAAGTTTTGACAAATAATAAATTTGGAGTCAAAAATTGGCATGTCGCGTAACGGTAGTTCATAATTTCGTACCGTAGAATTCAAACAAGTGTAGAGAGTGGAATATAACTCAGAATTGTTCAAGATAAGAATTTTCCAAACTATTATATTCATAGTTTTCAAACAAAAGAAAAGGATCAAGATTTCGTTTAGTAAATTTTGAAACATGGGCAAATCGAATTTGCAGGAAAATCGTGCTTTGGTAGTTCGATGGCCAAAGTGGAAAATATTTTAAATAAATATTTCTAAAATGGTTAAAAAATATGGAATAAATATTATGAATTTTTAAAACAATTTTAAAAGTGATTTGAGTTATAAAAATGAATTTTCAAATGATAAAAAGTTGTTTTGATTAGTATAGCTTAAAAGGCACTTTTCGCAGCAGTTTTAATAACTTTTAAAATATAGCTTTAAACTTAACATTATTTTCTAGATCTTTTATAAATGTTTTCAAAAGGATAGTTAAGTGTTTTAATAATGATTTGAGGTTTTTATAAGCTTATTTACTAGATTTTAAACGTTTTAAAGAAAAGCTGTTACAAATAAAGTTGTTTAAACTTGGCCTCTAAAAGCCGACGAGTACACCGGATTTTTCTATTCGTGAGATCTGCATCTGAGGTGCTTAAACTAAGGAGATGTTCACGAGGAACCAATAGCATGGATCACTTGGCCTCTTCTCTGGGCGAGGGAAGATAAGGTCGAAATGTCAAAAGTGAATTAAGTATAAAAAGATTTTAATTTTCCAAACTAAATACAACTTTGATTGTACAGAGATGATCTTCTTATGCCTTGTGTTAATCCCGTAGAGGAAACTCATACTATTTGTGGAATTTAAAAGCTGATTTCACCGTTATTTCACTTATAGAACTTATTGAATACGGGAATTAATATTGGGTAGAATTAGATGATTTCTATAGGTTCTGCTCACTTAATATTTACTAGTTTTGGATTAGCATCCTCGACAACATGATTTTAACTCAATCAAAATTTCGAGTTTTGAATTAAGAAATCTTTGTTAAGATTTAAATGAAATGATTTGGATATATATCCCTAAGTTAAAAATGAAATGATTTGGAATTATTCCAAGATCTAAAAAGGTTAAATAAACTAATTGATTTGATAAATGAGGCTTAATGATTTCAAATACTGTTAAGAAGATAAATGGAATAATAACGTCTCTATGAGATATTTATGAATGAAAAAAAGGTGAATTAAATTGAATGATGATTGATAATCACATATGAACTTAACATCTTTTTAATCGATGATTGGTTTGGAGGAACCGGGGTCGGATTTAGGCAACTCCTATCTGAAACCACTCTGAACTAATGTATACGTTCGGAAGTGAAGACATGATGATGATGATTTTTGAAGACGGGGATCTTCATGATGAAGGGCTGCTTGCCACTAGTCCCTCGGGGTGAAATTTACCATATCATATAATTATGGTGGTAGTAGTGTTATTTTATGAAAATCTTTGATTACAAAGACTAACCGCTGCTAATCCTAGAAATAACTTCCGACAGGATGTGGCAGGAGGAGTGCCTTTGGTTTTGTTTAGTCCTAGAACGAACTTGTATGGACGAATGTCTGGCATTGCATTTTTGATATCATAACGTTGACTTCTACAAACATACATCTGTTTGGTGACGGAGAAGGTAACTTCTCTTAGATTAACACCCTTCTCTGAGATTTACGGGCTCAGAAGTTGTATGTTCGTGAAAGTCAATAATAATCAAAGGAATGGCATTATGGCCTTCAAATGGAACCTGTGATGATCAAAGCATAGCATTGCGAAAGGCAAAGCATGGCTTTGTGGAGCGTAGCCTCTCAAGCCTTGCATTTCATGAATGCTCCGGGATAATGTACTCTGACGGACATGATTTGGGCTAAAAAGTAAGAAGGTGACCAGAGTGAATCTGGACCTCATGGACAGGTATTGGAGGCTTAATCGTGTAAATCCACCAACTAATACCATGTACCATAACCGTGTAACAGCGTAGTTCGAAGGCCGACAGAGATCGTGTAAAGCCACGTGGGAACTACCGGTTATGCGTGGATTGGGAAAAAAGAATGGTCACTAGTTCCCTATCATGTTGGAAATGCAATTCCAATACATTGCCTTTACAGTTTTGATTGTGGAACCTAATTTCAAAAGTAGCTAGTAAGCCATCAAATTTAATCAATGTAACAATTTCGGCTATCTTGAGGTATTATTTGAAAAGTGTTTTCAAAGGAATGTCATTAAAGATAATATCAGATTATTTTGGTATAAAAGTGTTTGTTTATCATAAGGTTGAAATTCGTCTGTATTAATGAGTAGGCGTGGTCGTATGAGATACCCTTCTTTTCAAAGGTTTTTAAATGGCATCAATTTATAAAACAAGTATCTCACGCTGCTTTATCAAGCCTGATCCGGGTATTTTTAACACTCGGGTGAGATCCGAGTAGTTTCAGGTTTAGTTGAAGACGCTTGGCGTTTCCAAAGGAGATCTGGAGATCTTCATCTATGTATAGACGGATTCTACTGTCTACTATATCTACTGCATTTGTTTTTATATTTCAGCATTTGTAAGGGCAGAGGATTTATAACTGTCCAGGATGAATGTAGGTTAGACTCTAATATTGTATTCAAATTTTCCCGTTGTAAAGATTATTATGAAATAATATTTGTTATTCCATTCATGTGAGATTCTGTTCTGTCTTTATTTTATTTTCCCCCTAACAATCGGGCTTTGTAGCACATGAATACTAAGGTTGTATTAGTTTCAATTTTCGAGGGTCGAAAATTCTCGATCGTTCCACACGACCTAAGGGAAACTTGAGTTCATTATAGATTAAACATTACTCAAACTTTGACCATCTCCTCTTAAGAGAAATTGGTCGCTCACCACCGTCAATGCCATCGTCAAGCCGCTTATCGATTGCCAACCTTAGTAGATTAGGACTTTGGATTAGTGAAAGAAGCTTGAAGCGCTCGGGCACCGAAAATTTTTGGTAGCAAGTTGAAACAAGGCATCAATTTGTGTCTTCGGTGGCGAGAAGTGGCAAGGTGGGGGTGTTCAAATAGGCGGCGGCAATGCCAGCACTTGACGATAAAGGCAAGTCAATGATAGGATAACATAAATCATAAAAAGTAAAAGGTCTTAGTTGGGAAATGTCTCGGCGCAAGGTAGAATGAAAAGTGAGTGAGGAAAAGTTTCTAATCCAAAGTTTATATAAGCAATAGGGGAAAGGCGAAAGGTCATGGTACCGAGAGGTTCACTACAGGAAAATGGTACACTTATAGCAAAAGGAGATTGCGTTGTGACATGGCTTGCTATTGTTAAATATTTGCTGCTTCTTTAGGTTAAAATGATGACCCACTAATCACGCTACTGATTAAAAGAGAATGTTACACGGTAAATTTTCACTCTCCCACTCCTATATTCAATTGTCTACTGCGAATTATTTTTTCACACTTCGCTTCGAAAATCCTAAACCAATCCTTCACTTTTAAAACCCTAAATTAGAGTTTCCCAACTTTGCTTCTGCATCTTCGCTCCTTAGTGCTCCTCCGATTCCTCAACTTCGCCATTGCTCTGATCCTTCGACTTCACCAATCAATATTGTGCTTCGATTCCTCAACTGCCATGAACTTGACCATTTTAAATGCATTTTTTTTCAACTTCTACATTTTTCAATTCGTCCCTTGTTATGGAATAATTTGCTCCGATCATTATTTGAGACAAAATTTCTTACTAAGCCTTCAATAGTTCCAATCCTAGGATTATTATCCGTCTTTTGTTACTAGAATTTAATTTGAGCGTCAATTTATTCAAACGTACTAGCAGCAGTACATTGGTCCATGCACATAGTAGTGGGAGATGAGAATCTGAAGGACAAACAGAAGGTAAAACTAAATATCATACAATAAAAATAGGCCTCTCACTCTCTGTTTCATAAGATTTTCACGTGCTCCTCAATTTATGCTCTATTTTGATCTTTATGTAATTATAATATAGTGGCTTGATTTAACCTTTTTTCTTTAATTTTGGACATATTAACACGGATGGAAGAAATTGTAGGTTGATGGTTGAAATTGTAATTTACTGGTATTGTGGTATAATTAAAGTAAATGTAAATATAGCATTTTTTCTAGGAGATACAGTTTTTAAAACTGTTGTACTGCTCCAATGTTTAAGTTGAAATGAATGTTATCGGAGCTAGCTATAGATTGATTAATACATACTATTATTCATATATATGATACCTAGGTATCCGACATTTTATGGTAATTGAAGTGTTGGAATTGGTATATATGATGTGACATATGTCAACATGCAGTTGATCTGTTAAGTTACATGCACACATAGTAATGATTTTAGTGGTAAATTTGGTATTCTCTATGACTTTGATTTGAAGATAGAATAGCAATTCTCAGGCTTTCTTCATATTGTGCATGAGAGTCCAATGATTGTGGTCTTCTTGGAACTCTATTATTGAATTGACTGTTGTCTATTTGGTAGTTGAAAGTTGAATCAAACCAAATAGAGTGGCTGGTAGCTGTAGATTTGATTGAGTTGACTATTTTCTATTTGTTGTTCTCACTACAATTGGTTAGAAAAGTTTAGGGTGCTCACGAGTAGCCATTGAGTTGATTATCATAGATATTTTACTCTATGAGACCAGTTGAGATAATTAAATCATTAAATTCTAGTAATTCCAACACCCTTTGAAATGTACTTTTGTTTTTTTAGAAATTTACTTGTGGCAATATTATATATGGCGATGGAAAAAGATTGGATGCATTTACACATGTAAGAATACAATATTTAGCTCAAAATTTAACCTAGAAATTAAAATAAGAACTTGATTTTTATGTCGATAACTTCTTTTTGAAATTTTACCTTAGAACTAGTAGCGAGTGGAGCAAGAAGCATAGAATTATGTGCATACCGCAAAGAGAAATTAAAGAAATATGGAAAATAATTTGTGTCCTTCTTAGATTGTCGAAATCTCACTCATCACCATGGTGACATTGTTGTTGAGCATTTGATTATAAGAGGAATGGATCCTTTGTACAAGTGCAGTAAGTGGTACAGTCACTTTGAGCAAATAAATATAGATAACAAAAGTAAAGTTGGATGACACATATGAATTAATTCAAGCCATTCACTTTGAGGATGAAGAGTTTGTCAACCACACTTTTTTCTCCGATGACAAAATTAATGATGATGTACAAAAGTGAACGGATGATTTCCTTAAAAATTTAGAAGATGCAGAAACCCCATTGTACCCTGATTGCGTAGATCAAACAAAATTATCTGCTATCACTGAATTGTATAATCTTAAATGTGAAACAAGATTCTCTGATACTAGTTTTGATAAGGTTCTTAATGTGCAACAATTGTTATTACCTAAGAATAATGTCCTTTCAAAGACTTTATATGAACTAAAGAATTTCCTTAAAGTATTCGACATGGGATTGAGAAGAGTCATGCCTGCAAGAATGATTGTTGCCTTTTCAGGAAACAGTGCAAAGATTTTAATAGCTATTTGAAATGCAATTCTTTGAGATGAAAGATAAACGAGCGAACGAAAGAGACAATGCAATGTATTCCGATCAAAGTGTTGAGATATTTTCCTATTATTCCAAGATTTAGAAGAATGTTTAGATTCCAACGAATGGTAGAAAATCAAAGGTGGAATTTTAGTAATAAAATTAATGATGATAAAATGTATCATCGTATGGATTCTTTGACATGGGTGTAACACTCCTAATTTGTGATAATATTATTCGGAAGATTTAATTAGACAAATTAAATAGAATAGTGTAATTGTTAAGTGATAAGGGGATTTAGATTTGAATAAATACAAAAGGTTGTGCTCAATCAAATAATTAAATGGGCTTAAGAATGATTATAAGTTAATTAACTTACATAAGGGTATATTGGGAATTTGCCGCACATAACTCTTTCCATTATATGTACTCCCGTTCCTCATTCACGTTTCATATTTCACATTCACGATTCAAAAAAACGTAAACATGAAGGGGAGATGGCCATTAACAAGGAAAAGAGAAATTAAGGGAAGTTAAGGGTTAAAGCAAGGGGAATAAATCTTAATCCAATCCCCTTATCTTAATCAAGGTGAACAATAACACATTTTATCTCTATTTTTTTATAATCATATGTTTTCGGATTTAAGGGTAAATTTTTTTTATGCTGAATTAGCTGATGTATGCTTGAATTAAATTTGTTTGATTTAAACAAGAATGTTTAAGTAAGATTATATGTGTTTTTAGGTCAAAGCCAATTTATATTGAAGTTTAAATTCCATGGAAAATTTTTATATTGTATAAAACATGATTTTGGAGTTTGATTTTAATTTTGATAATTTTCCAAGCTATGGAAAGATATTATGAATTTCCAAAGGAAAATATTGTTAGTTGGGTTTATAAAATTATTTCGGAAAATATATTTAGAATTTGGGTCTGAAATTTTGATATGTTAGATAACATGATTACAGTGAATTTTGGAATTTTTGAGGATTTTTCCATAGTAATTTGCTATGAAATTAAATCATTTTACAAGGAGGACTTCTTTACAATATTGGTTATGCTTAGTGGAAGGGCTTATTTACTAACTTAACCATGGTTTAGATATGAAATAGTGGCAGTTATTTTAGTAAAGAATTTGAAAAGTTAAGGCAACCAATATTGTGTTCACACGTGCAAGTTAGTTATAAAGTATTTGCCTTAATTGGCATTAATCAGTTTTTACCCAGAAAGGTTGGTTCCACCTTCTTTAGAAGTACCTTTCGACTTAGAGCTTCCGCCTTCAATCAAATCAAAACCCCACTAAGACGAAACTAATACATAAGGTATTACTTAGATGGTACTTGGAGAAAGGCGAAAGGCTGGGTGTTGAAAGCATTACTTTCGATGGGGTCGATACTTTTTTTGTTTGAGAAAAAGAAGCTCCTGCCTTTGTTTTATTAAAGCGTTCGATGGAGTCAAAGCGCATGTTTTCGAAAGTGGTTTTCTAAAGGCTTTTGAAGGGGTTTCCATCTTATGTTTTAAGGAGTAAGCTTTCAAATGGGTTTCTTTACTTATAAAATAATGGTTTCGAAAGAAGAGGTTCCGACCTAGTCGAAGCCCTGCTGCCGTTCTTTTGCCTTTCGAGTATATTAAGTCATCAATGCCTTCGAAGGGTAGTTTTGTTTCAAAGAATTTTTAAGCCACTTCCTAAATGCTTTTGAAAGGTCCTAAGGGTTTCGAAGGCAATTGCTTCGAAAGGGGGTTTTGACGCTGTCCTTCATTGTTTTGTTTAAATAGTTTGAGGCTTTCGAAAGGGATGGTGCCGACGCCATCAAGTGTTTCAAAATATTTTTATATACTAAAGTATGGTTTCGAAGGAGATACTCTCATTTAGATTCACTTTACCCAAATGATATTTTTTTATAAACCCAATGGTTTCGAAAGGAGGACTTTCAATGGTTTAGTAAGGGGATTTTCAATGGTTACGAAAGGGATACTTTCAAAGGCTTCAAAAGCGATACTTTCAATGGTTTTAAAGCTACGCTTCTAAGAGATTATAAGTAATAATTTATTACATTTGAAATGTTTCGAAAGAGATGTTTTAAAGTGTTTTCGAAAGGCAAGGGCCTAATGTTTTGAAAAGAGATTTATATGCTTTCAAAGGAGGTTATCTAGTGACGTCGAAAGGAAGGTTTCGAAAGTCTTATTTTTCAAAATACATATCCCAATCTCATTTTTAAAGGAATACCATGGCATAATTAAATAAAGTGTTTTGAAAAAGTGTTTTTGAAGAAGATTTCTTTGATTAAAAAGTTAAATGGACTAACAAAGTTACTGTGTATGCTTCTTCACATATGTATATATTCACATTTTAATGAAACCATAACTGAATTTTGGGAAGGCAATAATAACCGGATAGGTTGACCCAGTTGTGAATATAAATTAAGTTAACTCTTGAATGAGTAGAATTGCAACTAGGAGGTCAGGAAGACTAGAATATAGGGTGCCAAAATATTAAAGGAAAAGATATTGGCAGGGGCCAATAGGTTCTCAGTGGTCCATGAAAACTGTGTATAGGGAAAGATATTGGCAGGGGCCAATAGGTTCATTGTTGGCCTATGAAAACTCTACATAAATGGAGATGTTAGAAAAAATAGGTTCATAGCAATCCCATGAAAACTATGATGTGATACTGGCAGGGGCCAGTAGGTTTGTAGTTATCCCATGAAACCTATATCCGAATTAAAATATTGACAGATGTCAATAGTTTCCTAGTCAGCCCATGAAAACTAGGATGAGAAGAGAAGATATTGGAGTTACCAGTTTGTTCCTAATCAACCTATGAAAACTAGGTTAAGAGTAAAGGTATTGGAGTTACTAATAGGTTCATAGTAATCCCATGAAAACTATGTAATTGGGCCAGGAGTCTTTTATCATTTTACCGTTTATTAGTCAGCCCATGAAAACTATTAAGTTAATAGTAATCCTATAAACTATAACCGAGACAGATAATCAAAATGAATGGGGATGGGTAATCCAGAATTGATTCGCTTGTTTTGCATATCATCAAATCATATTGTTTTGAATTGTTTTAACAATTATGGATGCAGGAGCATAGTATACGGTCTTATAAAGGTTTTATGGTATTAATGAGGGAAAACTCATTCATTTAAGTGGCGTGGTCTAACTAGATATCTAAAGGATTTGAGATGGTAGATTATTATTCATACCGTGCTTTATGTCTACCTTGAAGTTTATGTTTCCCCCTTAAACTCTCGGGTGCTCAATTTATTTTGAGTGGTTTGAGAGTTGAGGTTTTCAGGTTCGTCATTGGATGAATAAAGCTTCCGGAGACATGCATGAGGCATGATAGATATCTAGAGTTCTCTTTTATTTGATTCTGCTATGTTGTTTTTAATGGTAACGCTGTTATATTGCCTATATACATTGATCATCAAAGGGGGCATCTCCATATGTTGCTCTTCGCATATGTTGTAATAAATATATTTTCTCTCAACGTGATTGACGATTGTAGGATTATGTAATGAATTGGAAATGTTTTGAAATGGAATGTGATCTTGTTTGATATTTTAAAACTTTTCAACATTCATGTGTTTCTGTGTATCATTGAATCTGACACCATCGTAATTGGTCGCCAAGGATTAATAATTATGGATGACTGCAGCATCCATAGCCATTAGTTTTGAGTCTTTGAGTAGTGGGATGTTAGAAGTTGTTATCAGAGCACAGGTTTATGAAACTTTAAAAGAAAATTAAACCTAAAAGCTTTATGAAACATAGTCCAATGAACTAGAAATATGATCGGGGTATGGAATAACGCTATGATAACGTACTTGTATTTGATATATATATATATATATATATATATATATATATATATATAAGTACGTATTCCCCTCTTTCTTAGACCGTTATTCTGTATCTTACGAAGGCTCATATGCAGATTTACGAGAAAGAAGATATGGAAGTAGGAAATGAAAGAGGAAATCTCAGTGGAGGAAGCATCACAACCAGTGGGAATGCTCGACCTAATACCGGGGGAACTAAGGTCGACAGGCTAATGCTAACCAAAATGATGATGCCAATGTAGGTGTTGGAAATCTCTAGTAGATATAGGGGCGATGTATCAGTTCTTCGTCAATGTGATGTAAGCAGGAGCTACTACTGGAGTTGATGGAAAAGTAGGAGGAGATAATCATGTGGCTCCAATTGGGAATAATATGCTAAGTTGAGTAGAAACTACACTAACTTGGTGGGAAACCATTTATAGGAACGGAGGATGCCATAGAAGTAGAGAATTGGTTGTTTCATTGTGAGCATATCTTTGCTGATTAGGGTTTGGATGATGAGCAGAAGAGAAGGTTGGACTCTGGATAGTTGCAGGGGTCAGCACTTCATTGGTGAAAATAGTGTTACTGCCAGAGTTCCGGAGGAAGTGTTGACATGGGCTGAATTTAGAAGGAGATTTGAATAGAGGTTTTTATTTGAGGTTTCTAAGTTAGCATTGATGGGAAAGTTTATAGATCTAGTTCAGGGAAAGATGTTGGTTATCGAGTATGCCACTAGGTTTGATGAGTTGTCTCCATATGGGTAAGTTATTATTGACACTAAAATCAGATGGAATGAGAGGTTCATTCGGGGTTTGAGGCCCGAGTTTGCTAGGGAAATCATGATACATATCCATGATGCTTGCAATGTGGTTGTGGAGATGGAAATTCGCTACGAAGAGATATTTGATGTTTATGCTAGAGAGAAGCCAGTTGAAACCTGGGGTTCTCAGGGAAAGAAAAGAAAGTTCTTCAAGAAGAAGGGAGTCTAAAAGGTAGATCCTACCAAGAAGGCAAAAGCTTATTTATTTTTCTACAAATGTGATAAGAAGGGTCATTATGCAAATGAGTGTTGGTCAAGCAAGGAGAAGAAGGCTGCAGACAAGAAGAATGTGAAGTGCTTCAACTAAGACCAAGTTGGGCATTATAAGAACCAGCGTCTAGAGCTAGCCAGCGCGGATAAGGGAAAGGTTTTTGCTATTGGATCATCTATTAATTTTTGTCGTTGGATCATCTGCTAAACCAATAGCAGCTGATAAAGAAAAGATTGTGATAGAAGGTACGTTTTTCATTCAAAGTGTACCATTAGGATACTATTTGATACAGGTGCATCACATTCATTTATTTTTCAATGTTTGGTTGATAGGCTATGCTTAGAATCCACATACCTTGTTAATTCCTTAAGGGTTGTGAATCCGATAGGAGGGTATGCAACTCTAGGGATGAGATGTGATCAGTTAGAACTTGATTTGTTGGGTCATAAGTTTCCATGCAGTCTATATGTTTTCATTTCATAGATTTCAGAATCGTTTTGGGTATGGATTGGTTGAGAAGGTATGAGGCCAGGATTTTTTCCCAAGATGGGGAGATGTCACAAAGACACCCTGATAGTCTTAACTGAATTATATTCTCAGTGGAGAATTTTGACCAGAGTAGTTGTGCTTTTTTAAGTTCAATGGAAGTGGGAGAAGAGCTAAGTCATGTTTGAGTTACAAGAGAGTTTGCTGATGATTTTGAGCCTGGAACAGGACTACCATCGAAACGAGCTTTTGAGTTTCGAATAACTCTTGTGGAAGTTAGATGAACCTATGAGTGGACTACCTAATAGGATGAAACTGATTGAGATGAAGAAATTGAAGGTGCCGCTAGTGGATCTAGAAGGAAGGAATTTTATTTGATCATGCAGTTCGCCTTAAGGAGCGACCGCGCTCTTCATGAAGAAATCGGATGGGTCGTTGTGGATGTGTGTCGATTATCGTAAGTTGAACGAAATGACGGTAAAGAACAAGTATCCTTTGCCAAGAATTAATGATCTATTTGATCAGTTGAGTGGAGCCAAAGTGTTTTCCCAGTTGGATTAGTGACGGCCTTTCATCGGTTAAGAGTGGCAAAGGACAGCATCCCTATGACAGCATTGCGGACTAGATATGGTTCGTACGAGTGGTTAGTAATGCCATTCGGGTTGACGAATGCACCTTCTTTCTTTGTGGATTTGATGAGCCGAGTCTTTTGAAAGTATTTAGATAGAATCGTGTTGGTGTTTATAGATGACATTTTGGTATACTCTAAGGATGAAAGAGAGCATAAAGATCATCTTAGAATTGTGCTTGAGATGCTGAGGCAGAATCAACTAAAGGCAAAGTTTTCCAAGTGTCATTTTTGAAAGAATGAGGTTAAGTTTCTTGGTCAAATGGTTTCAGAGAAAGGCTTATTAGTCGATCGGATAAGATCGAAGCTGTGAATAATTAGAAGAGACCAGAGATGGTGACTGAGATTAAAAGTTTTCTTGGACTTACTGGTTATTACCAGAGATTCATCAAAGATTTCTCACGGATAGCAGTTCCTTTGAATAAACTAACCAGAAAGGAGGTGAAATTTGTCTGGTCCAACAAATATGAGGAAGCATTCCTTAATTTAAAGCATTTGTTCGCCAATGCACCGGTGTTAGTAGTTCCAGACGGAAACCAAGAGTTGGTAATGTATACCGATGCATGTGGAACTGGATTGGGAGCTGTGTCGATGCAGTAGGGTAAAATGATTGCCTACACTTCACGATAGCTTAGACCGCATGAAGTGAGATATTCCACTCATGATTTGGAGTTGGCTATCATGATCTTCGCATGGAAGATTTGGAGGCATTATCTCTTAAGGGAGAGATTTGAGCTATACACAAATCATATGTCTTTAAGATACTTATTCTCTCAGAAGGAGTTGAATATGAGACACCATAGGTAATTGGAGTTTTTGGCTGCTTATGATTTTGGTATAGAGTATACACTAGGGAAAGGTAATAAAGTAGCGGATGCTCTTAGCAAAAGGCACTAGAATGTAGTGTTGGCTATGTTGGAAGAATGAACGGATCTAAAAGCTTTGGCCTATTGTGGTGTGCAGTTAAGACCGACTACTAGTTCTAGTCAGAGTGCTGCCATTTGTCCTGTTTAGAAATTCGACTAGTATTGATCGAGAGAATTGCTTCTAAGTAAAAGGAGGATCCATTATTAGCCGAGAAGATCAGAAGGCTTGAGGTTGGGACTGAGATCAATGATTTGAAAGATTTTTGCCTTAATCAGAGAGGATGGTTGAGAAAGAAGGGTCGATTATGTGTTCCAGATGTTGAGAACTTGAGGAAAGAAGTTCTTAGAGAATGTCATTGATCCAAGTTTACGATTTAACCGAGAGGGACCAAGATATATCAAGATATGAAGAGGAGCTTCTATTGGGATGGTATGAAGAGGGATGTTGGCTTGTGGGTTCGGTAGTGTGCAAACTGTCAACAAGTGAAAGCCGAACATCAAAAGTCGAGTGGGTTGCTTCGTCTTTTAGAGATTCCAGTTTAGAAATAGGATTCAGTATCCCACGATTTCATAGACCGATTACCAAGTTCGAATGGGGGGAATGAAAGTATTTGGGTCATGGTGGACAGGTTAACCAATGTGCCTATTTCATTCCAGTAAAGTCAATCAAAATAGTACATGTTTTAACTAAGTTGTTTAAGAAGAACATAGTTAGACTACATGGAGTTCCTAGCAGCATAGTCAGTGACAGAGGTGCTTTGTTTACTAGTGAGTTCTGGAAGATTCTACAGGATGTGTCAGGCACTAAGCTCAAGATGAGTACTACATATCACCCTCGGATGGATAGGCAGACATGGAGAGTCAGTAAGGTACTTGAGGATTTGTTGTAAGCTTGTGTGTTGGACTTTGGTGGATCTTGGGAGGATCACCTACATTTGGTTGAATTTTCATATAATAACAGTTATCAGACTAGCATAGGAATGACACCTTTTGAAGCTTTGTATCGAAGGCCATGCAAATCACCAACATGTGATTAGAGACTGGAGTCAGATTTGTCTTAGGTGCAGATATGGTTAGGGAGGCATTAGAGAAGATTGATTTGATCTAAGAAAGGATGAAAGAAGCTCAATCCAGATAGAAGAGTTATGCAAATAAGAGGCATAACGATTTAGAGTTCTTAGTTGGAGATAGGATTTTCATTAAGGTATCACCGATGAAGGGTGTGGTACGGTTCGGAAATTCAGGGAAACTGGCATCGAAATATGTTGGCTTATTCCAGATTATAGAGAGGATTGTAAAGCTCGCATACAGAGTAGAGTTGTCGAGCAGTACGGTAGGTGTCCATAACGTATATCATGTGTCTCCTCTTCGTAAGTATGATCCAGAGGCTACAGTTTCTCCGACAGGGTTGGAAGATCTAGTAGTAAATCCTAATTTGACTTTTGTTAGACAACTAGTTCGGGTTATGGTGAGAGATGAGAAAAGATTGAGAAACAAGACAGTCAAGTTGGTGAAATTTTAATGGAGCGACAACGAGAAGGATTATACTTGGGAGACATAGGACAGGATTCGAGATGCTTATCCTGATCTCCTTTAAGAGTATGTCAATATTAGATTTGTATAGATATTAGCTAGTAAGGTAGACTAGTATGGTTGTTAGGAGTTGTTACAGATGATTGCTATGTTTAGTATTTAGTCCTTTCTGAATTACAAGGACGAAATCCTTTAAGGGGTAGCCTGTAACATCCCTAATTTTTGACAACATTATTCAAGAGATTTGATTAAATAAATTAAATAGAATAATGTAAATGTTAAGTGATAAGGGGATTGAGATTTAAGTAAATATATTTAAGGCCATGCTCAATTAAATAATTAATTTAGATTAAGAATGGATTACAAGTTAATTAATTTGCATAAGGGTATATTGGGAATTTACCATGTATAACCCTTATATATATCTGTGTGTGTATGTGTTTGTATGTATCTATGTATGTATTCTTGTTCCCCATTCACGTTTCATTTTTCCCATTTACGATTCAAAAACAAAACGCAAACATTAAGAGGAGTGGGCTATTAACAAGGTAAAGAGAAGAGAAATCAAAGAAAGCTAACGATTAAAGTTAGATGAATAAATCTCAATCCAATCTCCTTATCTTAATCAAGGTGAATAATAATTCATTCCATCTCTATTTTGTATTATAATCATATGTTTTCGGATTTAAGGGTAAATTCGTTTTTATGATGAATTGGATGATGATATGCTTGAATTACAGTTTGTTTGATTTAAACAAGAATGTTTAAACAAGATTATATGCTTTTTAAGGGCAAAACCGATTTATAATGGTGTTCAAATGCCATGTAAAAAATTTATGTTGTATAAAACATGATTTTGGAGTTGAGATTTAATTTTGATAATTTTCCAAGTTATGGAAAGATTATTACAAATTTTCAAAGGAAAATATGGTTAATTGAGTTTAAAATTTATTTCGGAAAATATATTGAGAATTTAGGTCTGAAATTTTGTATGTTGGATAACATGCTTAAAGTGAATTGCTGGTATTTTTGAGGATTTTTCCTAAGTGATTTTCTATGCAAATTAAATTATTTTAGAAGGACTTCTTTACAATATTGGTTATGCTTAACGGAAGGGCCTATTTGCTATTTTAACCATGGTTTAGATCTGAAATTAGCGGCTGTTATTTTAGTAAAGAATCTGAAAAGTTAAGGCAACTAGTCTTGTGTTTACACGTGGCTGGTTAGTTATAAAGTATTTGCCTTAATTGGCATTAATCAGTTTTTACCCAGAAAAGTTGGTTCCGCCTTCTTTAAAATACCTTTCGACTAAGAGCTTCCGCCTTCAATCAAGTTGAAACTACACTAAGCTGAACCAATATACAAGGTATCACATAGATGGTACGTAGTAAATTAGAGAAAGGGGGAAGGCTAGGTGTCGAAAGCATTTCTTCTAATGGGGTCGATACCATTGTTTATTTTAGAAAACCCACCTTTGTTTTATTAAAGCCTTCAAAGGAGTCAAAGCGTATGTTTTCGAAAGAGGATTTCTGAAGGCTTTCGAAGGGGTTGCCATCTTATGTTTTAAAGAGTAAGCTTTTGAATGGGCTTTTTTACTTATAGAATAATGCTTTCGAAAGAAGGGGTTCCAATCTAGTCGAATCCCTACTGCCATTCTTTTGACTTTCGAGTATATTAAAGTCATCAATGCCTTCAAAGGGTAGTTTTGTTTTAAAGATGTTTAAAGCCACTTCTTAAATGCTTTTGAAAGGGTCCAAGGGTTTCAAAGGCAATGGCTTCGAAAGATGGTTTCGATTCTATCCATCAATGTTTTGTTTAAATGATTTGAGGCTTTCAAAAGGGATAGTGCTGATGCCATCAAGTTTTCCCTAATATTTTTGTATACTAAAGTATGGTTTCGAAGGAGATACTTTCAATTAGATTCACTTAACCCAAATGGTATTTTTTTTATAAACCCAATGGTTTTGAAAGAAGGACTTTCAACGATTCCTAAGGGGGACTTTCAATGGTTTCGGAAGGGATACTTCCCAAGGGTTCAAAAGCGGTATTTTCAATGTTTTCGAAGCTATGCTTCTAAGAGTCAATAAGTAATACTTTATTACATTCAAAAGGTTTTGAAATATAAGTCTTAAAGTGTTTCGAAATGTAGGGGCCTAATGTTTTGAAAAGAGATTTATATGCTTTCGAAGAAGGTTATACACTGTGGTCGAAAGCAAGGTTCTAAAGGTTTCGACGACTTTAATTTTCAAAACAAATAACCCAATCTCACTTTTTAAGCAATACCATGGCATAATTAAATAAATTGTTTTGAAAAGGAGTTTTTGACGAAGTTTTCTTTGATTAAAAGCTTAAAGGGATTAACCAAGTTATTGTGCATGCTTCTTCATATATGTAAATATTCACATTGTAATGGACCCATAATTGAATTTTGGGGAAGGAAGAATAACCAGCAAGATTGATCCAGTAGTGAATATAAATTAAGTTAACTCCTGAATGAGTAGAATTTCATCCAAGAGGTAAGGAGGACCAAAATATAGGATGCTAAAATATTAAAGGAAAAGATATTGGTAGGGGCCAATAGGTTCTAAGTAAGCCCATGAAAACTGTGTATGGGAAAAGATATTGGCAGGGGCCAATAGGTTTATTGTCCATGAAAACTATGTATAAATGAAGATGTCAGAGAGATAAGTTCATAGTAATCCCATGAAAACTATGATGTGATAATGGCAGGGGCCTGTAGGTTTATAGTTAGCCCATAAAAAATATATCCGGATTAAGATATTGACAGATGTCAATAGGTTCCTAGTCAGCCCACGAAAACTAGGATGAGAAGAGAAGATATTAGAGTAACCAATAGGTTCCTAGTCAACCCACGGAAACTAGGGTAAGAGTAAAGGTATTGGAGTTACCAATAGGTTCATAGCAATCCTATGAAAACTATGTAATTGGACAGGGAGTCCTTAATCATTTTATCGGTTATTAGCCGGCCCATGAAAGCTATTAGGTTAATAATAATCCTAGAAACTATAAGTGAGACAAATAGTCAAAATGAATGGGGAAGGTTTATCCAGAATTGGTTCACTTGCTTTGCATACCATCATATAATACTATTTTGAATTTCTTTAAGCATTATGGATGCAAGAGCATGGTATATGGTTTTATAAAGGTTTTAGGATATTAGTGAGGGGAAAACTCATTCCATTAAGCGACATGGTCTCACTAGATATCTAAATGGTTTGAGATGGTAGATTATTATTCATACCGGGCTTTATGTCTGACTCGAAGTTTTTGTTTTCCCTTAAACTCTCAAGTGCTCAATTTATTTTGATTAGTTTGAGAGTTGAGGATTTCAGGTACCTCATTAGACAAATAAAGCTTCTGAAGACATACATGAGGCATGCTAGATATCTAGAGTTCTCTTTTATTTGATTATGCTATGTTGTTTGTAATGGAAAATTTGTTATATTACATATATATACTCTGATCATCCAAAGAGGAATCTTCATATGTAGCTCTTAGCGTATGTTGCAATAAATACATTTTCTCTAAACGTGGTTGATGATTGTGGGATTATGTAAATGTTTTGAAACGGAATGTGACCTTGTTTGACGTTTTAATTTTTTTCCCTATTCATGTGTTTTTATGTATCAATGAATCTAATACCATCGTATTTAGTCACTGAGAATTAATAACTATGGATGATCGCATAATCTGTAGCTGTTAGTTTTGGGCCTTCAAGTAGTGGGATGTTACAATGGAGCATGGTGGATGATAAACTGAAATCATTTTCAAGTGATCTACATAACGTTTGACTTGGTCTTGGTACCGGTGGTTTTAACCCATTTGACAATAAGAGTTTCCAGTATAGTTGTTGGCCAGTGATGCTTGTGACATATAATCTTTCGTATATATTGTGTATGAAAAAGTATAATATTATGTTAATATTATTGATCCCTAGTACAAAGTAACCTGGGAATGATATTGATGTATATTTAGCTTCTTCGGTAGAAGATTTGCAATCTTGTTATGGACTAAAAACGACTCTCCAGCTTACGGAAATCTTGCTATATGTTGTGTAAAAGGCAGAAAAGGTTGTCCAATGCATTGTGAATACTCATCATCGATGGCTAAATCATAGTTGAAAAAAAAATTATGTAGGACATAGAAGATTCTTACCTATATCGGATCATTAAGAAAACAAATGGCTGGGTTTGATAACACTATGGAGAAAGGTAACAAACCCAAATTTCTTATAGGCAGAGATATTTCTGTTATTTTGAAAGATAATCCAAGTGATTTTGGAAATGTTGAAAATAAAGAAATTGAAAAGGACAAGAAGAAAAAGAATAAGAAGAAGCTAAATAAGAAGCAAATTATAAAGATTACGAGTAGGAAGACAAAGTGTATTGACAACGAAGAAGGAGAAAATGGTCCTACAAAAATAGAGCTATCAAGGTGGAAAATTTGATTTTCTTTGAATTACCATATTGGGAGGTTAATGTTCAAAATTTACTTTATTCACATTTATTTAGCTATAAAATTAAATAATGTTAAATTGTCATATTGTTGATGTTTATAGGAGCTTCCATTCCAGCACAATTTAGATGTGATGCGTGTTGAGAAAAACATTAGCGAAAGTTTACTCAGCATATTATTGCATTATAGCAAATCGAAAGATGGTATTAATTCAAGAAATGATTTTGTAGATTGGAGAATTCGACATGCTCTATATGCACAACCTTGTGGGAAGAAAACATATCTTCCACCGGCTCCATATACTTCGTCTAGTTCTAAAAAAAATATTTTGCAAACGATTGTATGACTTCAAGGGACCTGATGGTTGCTGCTTAAATTTCAAATGATGTGTGTCATTCGAGGATTACAAAGTTAGTGGATTGAAGTCACATGATTATCATGTTTCCATGCAACAAATATTATCGGTTGCAATGAGAGGATTAGTCCCAAAAAAGCCAAGGAAAGTAATAACTCGTTTGTGTTCATTTTTTAAAAAATATGTTAGCGTGTTCTTGGTAAAGAGAAGCTATAACAAATTGATGATGAGATCGTTATAATTTTATGCGATCTTGTAAGGTATTTTCCACCTTCGGTTTTTGACATAATGTTACATCTAATAATTCATGTTGGAAAAAATTATGTAGATCAATTCATTTTCGTTAGATGTACCCCTTCGAGAGGTATATGAAAACACTTAAAGATTATGTAAGGAACTATACACGCCCTGAAAGATGCATTACATAAAACCATCTCGTAGAAGAAGCCATAAGATTCTTTGGCGAATTTCCAAAGAAATCATCACAGTTAGGGGAGAAAGAAGGTAGAAACGGAGATTATGAGAATGATGATGCAATACTTGAAGGATGTCCGATATCAGAAAATAAGCAATTTACATCGACGGTTAATAAGACGGAAGTTACTCATTTGGCTGTGCTAATGGATATATGGCTATAACCAGGCCATTTTTAGAGTAAGCATAGGTTGTTTTCTTTTTTATTGTCGTAACATATGTGTAATTATAAATGTAACTTAGTGTAACATTGCTATTTTTAAATCAAATTTAAAATGGTAATTAATTTAATTTTTGAAATTAAATTTTGAATTAATTTGGTATTTCCCAAATTAAATAGATATTTGTTTGTTTATTAATATAAATGAATATAAATGTGACTATAAAATAGAATTTCTAATTAGAAATTCAGAAATAAATATTTTGAATAATATATTAATTATAAATTTAATTATGAGTTAATTTGAATTTGTAGGAATAAAAATATACATATAAGTTTTTAAAATAAAGAATTTGATTTGGAATTCTAAAATATTTTACAAATAGATTATAATTTGGAATTTGAATTTGAAATTCAAATATATATGTTGAAAATAAATATTTGGAAAAATACTTTTATAGATTATGAATGAATAAAATATATATTTGTAAAAAATATTGTTTGTTTATTCATTTATAAATACAAATTGATTATATAATAATTTTTGAATTTGAAATTTAAGAATAATGTTTTGAATAACATATTGGATTTGAAACTCAAATATAAGTATTTTTTAAATAAATGGGATTTAAAACTTTATATTTTGCAATTTTTAGTAACTTGTTTTCAAATTATAATAAATATAAATATATGTATTTCGAAAAGTTTATTTGAATTTAATATAGTAAATTTCAAAAGTTATTTGTAAGTTAAACTCTATAATTTAATACTAATAGAAAAAATGTTTTGTATTTATAATATGATGATTTGAAAGTCATATTTTGAAATCAGTATAATATTTAAAATAAGAAAAATATAAACTATATATATATATATTTAAAACTAAATTGAAATTAGGGAGTAAAATGATTCATAAATTAGAAAAAAGTAAGGGTTTAAAATATAAAATTGCAAATAAAATAACATAAGGGTTTAAAACAAAATTTATAAAATTATCTAAAGGAGGGATTTAGACATAAATTTTATGGCAAAATGCATTTGTAAAATGTGCACTAACTAGTGTAAGAATTTTAAACTGTGTTTACAAGTTTAAATATGATTAAACAAGTGGCATAACTATTTCTTTTCAAATCAAATGTTAATATCAAATAAAAGAAACCAGGACATTTTCACTTCCAAATTTCTTTCTTCATCTTCATCTTCTAAAGCATAACATGAAAAAAAAAAATTCAAGCAAATTAAGCCTGAAATCAAAATAGAAAAAAAATGAAAAACTTGGAAATCAAGACAGTTTGAGTTCAACCTGGAAAGCTAAAGCTTCAAATTGGAAATCAGCCTTGGAAGACAACGCAAAAACTCAAGTTTAGAATCAAATGCAGATTCAACTTAATTCCAGATCAAAAATAGCAAGCTTTCTTCAGCACTCAAGTTTTTTTAAATCAAACATTTCCAGCAACTCAAGTTTTAAAAATTCAAAGGTTTTTTTTCAAAATAAAAAGAAGGCTCTGTTCTTCATTTTCAAAACAGGTGAGCATAACTTTTTTTAAATAATTTAAGTGTAATATGGTTGCATGTTAATTTCTGTGATAAGTATGTATTATGTGTATGTATATAAGTGTAATCTGCTATGTATATATACGAATGTATAGGTGTGCATGTTGTTGCATATTTGTTCTCTGTTCTTTGTTCAAGCTCAAGTTTTTGACTCAAAAATCATTATCTCCTGATCTACTTGCTGTTAGGACTTAGGCTTTAAACAAAAATTATTTGTTTTATCATAGATTAAAGTTTAAAATTTTAATCAAGTTAAAAAAAAATTGAATTGCTCTGGAAACCAAAAGAACAGGTAAGCATTGGTTTTGTTTTAAATTCAAAAATGATTAAATTCATTAATTCAGGCTTATAATCTGAAACGTCATCCAAAAATATGAATTTTAGGAGTGAAATCATAATTTTTAGTATTTGATTGAGGGAGCAGTTCAAGTTGATCTGAAAATGGTGTTTTGGGTTGTCTCTGTTAATCTAGTTGCCTGGGAAAGTCATGGTTCTCACTGGATGTGACAACCTGGGATTTTGGCAATATTATTTCAATAAGCATTTAATCTAATTAAATAAAGTACAAACTTATCATTTTAAAATGAGTAAGACTTTTGGCTCTTTACCATATATATGTATGTATGTATGTATGTATGTATGTATGTATGTATGTATGTATGTATGTATGTATGTATGTATGTATGTATGTATGTATGTATGTATGTATGTATTGTGAAGGAAACTATGATTTAGAAATTTAAAAATAGAGCCTTTCAAAAATATTTAAAATAAAAATATATCTTATTCACATCAAATTAAAAAGCTCTACTTTATTAACATTTGATATATATATTTGGATGTAATCTAGATAACAGTGCTTAAAATAAAATTAATCTTATCAATATTAAATATAAGTATAAAATATATTGATATAAATAATAAAGTGTTTGATGGTTTAAGCTTAAAATAGAAATAAAAATAAAAACAAGGATTTATGTTAGGAATAGAAATAAATCTATATGGTAACTTCTATGGTATTATGAAAACATAAAGTAAATACATAAGGGAATTCTAGAATATGTATATACTATGGAATACATGTGTGAATGCAAGGCAAGAAGATAATAAAAAAAATATCCACATACATATCAAATAGGATAAGGCTGTAAACAAGAAAGGAAACATTTGCATTAAATGACATCATCTCAAGCACAAAACAAAGTCATTTCGAAATATTATAAATCATTTCATTTTCCATAAAAATCTGGCCAGGTCAGAGAAAAACTCTGACCAAAGAAAATAAGAATGTACCAGTAAAGCCTACTCCTGTACAAAACCTGTTTTCTATATATATCCCCTTGTTCTTGTTCGTTCAAAGAAACACATCAAACCAGAAAGAAAAAAAATAAGCATTTCATCTTACAACTGAAGCTAAATTAACAACTCAAACTTACAACTCAACTAAGCAAACAGGAAGATTAAAGGAAGATCAAACTACAGCTTTTCAAAACAGAATTGCTCTCTGTTCAAACTCTTTTTATCAAGTGAGTAAACATACCATATTAAAACTTAAATCTATGCAGGTGATTCATATATAATATTGTGTTTGTATATGTATTTTTGAATGTAGCTCTGCATATATATGAGTTGTTATATGCAATATTTTACCTGTTCTTCTCTGTTTTTAGTTAGAGAGTAAATAGTTAATCAAAATTCAAAACATCTTCATCCAACCATTTATAGGCTTACAGTTTAAAACAAAATAATTTTGTTTAAACTTAAATTATGGTCTAAAAATTGTTTTAAGCATGTTGGTGAAATATTACAGCTGTAAATTTAGTTTTACACAGCAAAATTTAAATTTATGTTAAATTCGAGTGTTACGAATTGTTAATTCAATTATATAACTTGAATCATCATCAGAAAATAGGATTTCTAAAACTAAAATGGAAATATTTAGTTAAGTATACTAAGAGCAGTATATAGATGAACCGAAAATGGGTTTTAATCAATTTCTAGCGACCGAAGTTACACTGGATGTTGAAACTTTGCACGAAGCTAGATTGGCTAACGTCGAAGTGGGGAAAAATGGTGGAAGTGGTGCACGATTGTTGTGGCGTCGGCGATAGACCAATTGGGTTTTAAACCCTAGCTTTTTTGAGACTTGAAAATTTGGTCGTTGTGGAGCCTTTGATGCATCGATCTGCAAGTGAATTTGGGTAGTTATTGTATGGAGGCGATAGGTGTCATAGTCGGAGTTTTGAGGCTTCCGATGGTCGGCACTGCTGGGACGAGGAGATTGATGGTCGGTGTATTTTTGTCAGGAAGCTCGAAACTGTCGTTTTGCGTTCTCGTGTTTCATCAGGGTTTTTGGCTGATGCGTTCAAAAGAAGGATCGATAGACCACTTGTCGGTGATAGCCTCAGGTGACGGATGTTCGTTTGCGGTGGGTGCACGTGCACAGTTGGTCGTGTGCATGTTTGGGTATTTGAGCTTTAGGTTCTCGAGAATGTGCTCGAGGAAGGATGGGTTTTACTCGAGTAGGTGAGGGGATTGCTTCGAGTTGGAACCTAAGTGCGTGAACATGTTTTCTGCTATTAAAGTTTAGACTTTAAGCTTAAAAAAAAGAAAATATATGAGGAAGGAAGAAGGACTCGCGGAAGATAGTGGGATAACTCGAGTTGTAGTCGAGTGGACCTAGGGATTTACTCGGGTTTGGATTTCAAAGGCTAAGCTTAATAAAATTGAAGTTAATCATCTTAAACAAGTTTAAGTATTAATGAATTAATTAATGTCTGAAAATTTAAGTTAAGAATTTATTTTAAGACATCATTAATTAAGTTAATATAATCTTAATTAATATTTTAATTAAGTAGTTAATTTAAGATAAGCGTTTGAATTTAATTAACATCAAAGCTTTTAAGTTAGTAACTAGTCTACTTAAAGTTATTAATGAAGATTGTAAAATGTTAAGTAGGAAGATAATTAAGATGAATGATAATAATTAATTAATTGTTTGAAAGGGGTAATTAAGAGTGATTAATTAATTTATGGTTGTAATTAATTATGTGATTAGAGATTAATCAATTTGTAATTAAAGATTGGTTAATTAATAATTAAATGTTTAATTAATTTTAAATTAAGAATTTTAAGCTAATTAGAGTTATTTAATTAATAACTAGTAGTTAATTAATCAAGTAATTAATTAAGGGTTAATGATTAATTAATTAGTAATTAATGATTAATTAATTAAGTAATAGGAAATTAAAGAGTAATGAATTAAGTAATTAAGGTTTAATAAATTGATTACGAAGTGATTAATTAATTAAATGGTATGAAATGGAATAATTAATTAATGATTTATCAAGCAGGATTAAAGATGCTTGCTTATGGATGATTATATGTCGAATATCCGGATTCGTGATATCTATTTGGTGATATTCTGTGATACTCTATGATATGCTTTGGATATATCTGTGATGTTTGAGTATGATTTATCTGTGATAAATTCTATGTGAATTCAAAGTGTTGAATTAAATTGTTTAAACTATTAAACAACTTGACTTTAAAATGGAGTTTGGATTTCGATGAGACGGGGTTCGGGTGTCAGTTATGATTATCCGAAAACCACATCGATCCAAATTAAACGATAGGTCGTGGCATCTCAAGTGAAGATCGAGATGGTGTTTCATAGTGCAAGGGTCGTCGTTAACTATGAGGGTGATTCCAAAATGAGTGTAACGAGATAATGCCTTCGGTTTCATTCGAACCCAGAATGAACTTGTGTGGATTGAATGCTTTCAGAACATCGTCAGGTGGACGATGAGCATTCTAAGAGATATGTTCTATAAAGGTAATCGTAGCCTCAAGCCTCATCAACCGAGAATGGCTAAAACGGGGGAGGTGCAGCAAGGTTAGGTGGGTAGAACCTAAGCAGGATGAGGTATACCCCTGTCTAGATGTCCCTTTATTTCGGCTATGTGGGCAGTTGTTGGCCACAACTGTGGGGTTATCTTGTTCGGGACGGTCCAGTAAGGGATGGTTCCGGCCTTGTGTTGTAGGGGGTCGGGAGTGATCCTCAGTACATTGATCTAGGCCACGTATTGCGACAGGCGGTACCCCAGTGGCCCTGCCATTGATGGAAACCCATTTTCCCTATGAGACCCTACGGTTTTGATTGTATTACCCACTTTTGTGGCTAGTAGCTGGAATTTAATAGATATAACAATTTCGGCTATTTTCTATTTACTTAATAACCCTAGACACTGTTATAATATCACTGGATTTCCTATAAAATGTTTTGGTTAGCGTAAGGTAAAAACTTACCCATGTTTATGTGTGGGAAGTCTTACGTGATACCTTTATTTTAAAATGATTTTAAAGTTAAGCAACTTTAACCCGTTTACTCACACCAGACCCATGTTTGACCCGGTGTTTATTCTGTTTTCTTAAACTCTTAGGTACTCAAATTTTTAAGAGTAGCCAAGTGACAGGTCATGGATTGTTGAAGTCTGGAGGAGCTTGGAGCAGGAGTCCAGACGTATCTATCTATCTAGTTCCGTTGTGTTAGTTAGTGTATGTTGTATTTTGGAATGTATGTAATGGCAGATATATATATATATATATATATATATGACTGTCTTGTTGTATGATGTTATATAACTCTGATGTATGTAAGACTATGTTATAGTTATGTGATGTATTATATTTTGTTCCGTTTCCGCCGTGAGATTCTGATGTTGTTATTCTTTCTTTCTATCTTTTCTATTTCCATCTCTTTCTTTTATTATTGATGATACATCTTTCTGTGGTTAGAAAGACGGGTCATTACAGTTGGTATCATAGCATAAGTTGAGATAATACCTAGGCTCTGGAATAGTATTTATCTTGAGAGTGCGTATTTGTATTTTTGTATAACTATATACCTATCTAAATTTGTTGGGTTACCTGTCCAGGTTGCTAACATGAGTTCTGGAAGGAGAGGCAGAGGTAAGGGCAGTACCTCGACCGATAATGGAAGAAGTAAAACTACTAGTGAGGCTGTGGATCCAGCACTGCCTCAGGTTAGTTTTGCCGCTTTATGCAAGGACTTCACCAACCGTGGAGGTAAACCATTCAAAGGGTCAGAGACTATAATTGAGGTTCAAGTTTGGCTACGCTCATGTGAGCGCATCTTTAAGAGTATGAAGCTGTCTGTTGAGTGGAAAAGGGAAATGGCTTCATGGCAAATGCAAGAAGGCGTTGCAGCCTGGTGGGATGCAACGGTAGCAAATGTCTCTGAGAACGATATTTCTTGAGAAAGATTTAAAGAGTTATTTAAGGAGAAATTCATGCCAACAACAGGAAAACTCGTCTATATTGGGATTTTCTGAATTTGAAGCAAGGGAGCATGACTAAGCGGAGTATGATCCCAAATTCAATGAACTTTCTTGCTATGGGCTAGGGCTTATTGATACTCCCCTCAAAAAGAGCGAAATGTTTGTGCAAGGATTAAGGCCAGAATTTCATGAAAAGATGACGGCGCAATTGAAAGGATCTTTTGTTGAGTTAATTGATATGGCTCTGAGATATGAGTATTTGATGAACATGAAATCAATGGCACCAATAGCAGCATCGGGAGGGAATTTCGCTAATCCAAATAAGAGGAAGTTCAATCCCAATTGGAGGAAGCAGAACAAAAGGAATGGAAGTAACAACGGACCTCGCAAATGCTATATATGTCAACAACGAGGTCACTTGGCGAATAAGTGTCCTAGGAAAGGATCTCAGCAGCAACAATCGTATTGAAGTGGACCGGGTTCGGCTTTGGTTCAGAAATCTCTATGCTTCAATTGCCACCAACCAGGTCATATGATCAAAGATTGCCCGCTACTTTATAAAGCGCAGCAGAATAAGGTATTTTATTTGGAGGGTGGATCATCAACTTCATCTAAAGGCAAGGGAGTATTGGAAGGTACATTAATTTTAGATGGCAAGTATATTAAAGTTTTATTTGATTCGGGTGCTTCTTTGAATTTTATTTCTCTGAAATCTGTAGAGAAGTTCTTTCTTACCCCTGGTACCGTAGTCTGTCCCATCTTTGTATCTGATCCTATAGGAGGGGTAACCAAATTAGATATGATCTACAAGGATTTAAGGATTTCCTATCTGTCCCATAGTTTTTCTTGTAACCCTTATGTGTTGGATTTTAAGGGATTTGACCATATATTAGGGATGGATTGGCTTAATAAGTATAAGGCTGTCCTGAATTGTGATGAGAGAATAGTTTTGTTGGAAACCGATCTGGGCAGGATTGCTAAGTGATGTGTGATAATTCTGGAATTCATTTGAGTAGTCTTTTACATGGGGTTGAGACTTCTCAAGAGAAGGTTGAAGATATCGATGTGGTCCAAGATTTTCCTGATGTATTCGAGGAAGTCATGTGTTTGCGTCCGCATCGAGAAATAGAGTTTCGCATTGATTTGGTTCGAGGAGCAATACCAGTGATTCAGCCTAGTAGGAGGATGGCTCCTAGAGAGAGGGAAGAGTTAGTTAAGCAGACTTAGGATCTTTTGGAGAAGGGATTGATTAGACCCAGTTTTTCTTGTTGGGGTTCTGCTGCGGTGTTTGTCACCAAATCGGATGGATCGCTAAGGTTCTGTGTGGATTATAGAGAATTGAACAAAGTGACCATTCGAAATAAATATCCTCTTCCTCGTATTGATGATCTATTTGACCAACTACATGGAGCTTCTGTCTTTTCTCAACTGGATTTAGCATCGGGTTTCCATCAGTTAAGGGTAGTTGAGGACAGTATCCCCTTAACTACATTTAGGGGACCAAATTGTTTCTATGAGTGGTTGGTTATGCCTTTCGGGTTAACCAATGCTCCTTCCTACTTTGTCAATCTAATGAACCGAGTCTTTCACGATGTATTGAATAAGTTTGTTCTGGTGTTCATCGATGATATTCTGGTCTACTCTAAGTCTGAAGAAGAGCGCAAGCATAATTTGAAGATTGTGTTAGAGACTCTTAGAAGGCATGTTTTGAAGGTGAAGTTCTCTAAGTGCCATTTTTGGAAATCGAAAGTCAAATTTTTAGGGCACATTGTTTCTGAAGAAGGTATCTCTGCAGATCCAGCGAAGGTTGCGACTATTCTAGAGTGGAAGCAACCGAAGACACCGACTGAAGTTCGTAGTTTTTTGGGTTTAGCCGGCTACTATAGAAAGTTTATCAAGGATTATTACAAGATCTCTTCGCACCTAACTAAGTTGACAAGGAAGGGAGCTAAGTTTAAATGGACACCCCAGTGTGAAGAAGCTTTCCAGGAGTTAAAGACGAGGCTAACCAGTGCACATGTGCTAGCTATTCCGGATGGGAAAAGCAAATTTTAGGTTTATACAGATGCTTGTATAGTGGGACTGGGAGTAGTTCTGATGCAAAATGGAAGGGTAATTGCATATGCGAGTCGGTTATTGAAGCCTCATGAAAAGAACTATGCTACGCACGATCTTGAGTTGTTAGCCATTGTTTTTGCTTTAAAGATCTGGAGGAACTATCTTTTAGGAGAGAAGTATGAGTTATTCACATATCACAAACCGTTGAAATATCTTTTATCTCAAAAGGATCTTAATCTAAGGCAGCGGCGATGGGTCGAGTTTCTGGAATCATATGATTTGGATATTCTGTATACCCCGGAAAAGGCAAATGTTGTGGCTGATGCTCTTAGCAGGAATGCAGTTTTGTCTTTATTGGAAGTTGTTCCATCTCTTCTGGAGAGGATTGCAAGTAAGCAGGGATCTGATAAAATGTTGAAAAGAATCATCAGAAGAGTTAGGAAAGATCAATGTTCAAGTTTTGAGGTTGATGGCCAAGGAACATTGAGGATTAACGGGAGAATTTGTGTTTCGAATGATGGGGATATGAGACAGGAGGTATGGTTAGAGAGTCATCGCTCCAGACTGAATATTCACCCAGGAATATCTAAGATGTATAAGGATATGAGAAGAGTTTTCTAGTGGCCGAGAATGAAGAGGGACGTAGCTGCTTTTGTCAATAGTTGTGCTATCTGCTAGCAGGTTAAAGGAGATCAACAGAAGTTGGCAGGTTTGTTACAGCCTTTAGAAGTTCCAGAATGGAAGTGGGAAATGATTTCTATGGATTTCATCGACGGTTTGCCTAGAATAAAGAAGGGAAACGAAGGAATATGGGTGATTATGGATCGTCTAACTAAAAGCGCCCATTTTTTATCGGTTAAGGCAACTCGTACTACAGCTTCTCTAGCATATATTTTCTTGAGAGAGATAGTTAGATTACATGGTGTTCCAGTTAGTATAGTAAGTGATCGAGATCTTATCTTCACCAGCATGTTCTGGGAGGCTTTGCAATCAGCTATGGGAACAAGTTTGAGATTGAGTACAGCATATCATCCCCAGACCGACGGACAGATGGAGAGGCCGAACCGAATTCTAGAAGATATGCTGAGGGCATGCATTTTGGATTTTGGTGGATCTTGGGAAGACCATCTACGTCTAGTGGAATTCTCCTATAATAATAGTTACCAAGCAAGTATTAATATGGCTCCCTATGAAGCTTTATATGGAAGATCGTGTAGATCCACATCCTGTTGGATAGATTCAAGAGATCGTCTTGTGCTTGGACTAGATCTGATCAGTGAAGCTTCTGCGAAAGTTGAGCTTATCAAGAAGAGAATAAAAGCTACTTAGGACCGTCATAAGAAGTATGCAGATAAAAGGCGAAGACCATTGAGATCGAAGATTTAGTCTTTGTCAAAGTTTATCCGATCAAAGGAGCTATAAGATTTGAAAGACGGGAAAACTTGCCCCGAGATATATTGGTCCATTCCGGGTGCTGGAAAAGATTGGTATTGTAGCTTCGAGAATTGAATTGCCAGAACGGATGTTTGAAATTCATAATGTATTTCTTGTATCCCATCTAAGAAAGTTTGTCCATACCCAGTAGTCTAGGAAGATTTGGAGGTCGAGCCAAACTTGACCGTGGTCAGGAACCCAGTTCAGATTGTTGATCAAGACGAGAGACAACTCAGGAGAAAAGTAGTGAAGCTTGTCAAAGTGCAATGGAGCGAGGATCCCAGAGATTGTACCTGGGAAACTCTGGATAGTTTTAGGAAAGCCTATTCGGATTTGTGTCCGGATAACTAGTGATGTTTGTTAGGATAAAGTGCTTGATTATTTGCTAATGTATGAATGATATGTATTCTTAGGTTGTTAATATAAAAGATTTTGGATTATCTTTTGCTTTAAATTTCGAGGACGAAATTCATTTAAGGGGGAGGAATGTGACGACCCTGGATTTTGGCAATATTATTTTAATAAGCATTTAATCTAGTTAAATAAAATACAAACTTATCATTTTAAAAATGAGTAAGTGTAACAACCCTGTATTTTCTGATTATTGTAGTTGTATATTTTAATTATTTAAATTTAAATTCCTAATTTAAATAAACTTTGTTTTATTTATTAAAATGAATATATTTTGTTAATTGAAATATAAATGCTGATTTTGATGTGGATTAGAATTTCAAACATGCATAAATTGAATATTTCCAGAAAATGTGAATTTTGGTCAATCTGGTCAAACTTTTACTTTTAAATTTAAATTTTAAAAGTTTGAAAATTTTAATTTTTTCTTTTATTATGAAAGTAAATAAAATTTCAAGAACAATGCTTTTCGTTTCGTTGAAATCCGAATAATATTGTGAAAGTTATGCTTTTTACAAAATTGGGTGTAAATTGTTTTATTTAACACTATTTTTTATTTTATATAAATAATATTTTTAATTGTCATATCTTATTCTAAATTGTATTATATGTTATGTTACATATATTTTTACCTTTTAAATATTTTTAAAGTGATGTTTGAATTTTTCCAAAGCTCATTGAATTTATTTTCTATTTTTAAAGGTTGGTTTCCATTTTTCTGTTATTTTCTTTATTTAAATTATATTTAATTAAAATTTATTTATTCATTTTTATGTATGCATTTTATTTTTATGTTTTTATCTTTATTTATAAATATGTTTCATGTACATACAATTTTTCCAAAGTTCATTTCATTTATTTTCAAATTTTCAAGCCTAGTTTACATTTTCTTTGCAATTTTCTTAATTTAATTATATTTAATTAATATTTATTCATTTATTTTTGTTTATTTAATATATTTTCGTGTTTTATCTGTATTTATACATATTTTACATGTATTTAAAATTTTAAAAAAAAATAGAAATTCAAAGAGACAAGTCCTTTCATTTTCTAGTCTTTTCATCTCCTTGTCTTTTCATTTGCTTTTGCCTTTTCCTCTCCTTGCTTTAGCCGTACATCCCTCTACCCTATATCCATGTTTCTCATCTTCAATTCACGTGAAAAATATTTTTCCCACCATCAAAAACACACGGCATTTCAATTTGAGAAAAAAAATGGCAAGTTCATGGTCTTCTTCTTCTACTTTTCCTTCTTCTTTTCATTGTTTTGCCTAGATCTCTACCTAACTTTGCTTGGCCTCTACCACCCACCATCACCGCCATACTCTCCACCATCACCAGCAGCAGCAACCACCACCTATCCCCTCCTCCAGATAAGGCCATGACCATTGGATGAAGCCATAACCACAAAACTCCACAAAACATTGCAACACTCCTTGAAAACATTGCCTAGCCAAGCCTATCTTCACTATCACCTTCATAGTTGCCTTGGCCAACCCCCTAGCTCCACTACCACCTACCGACCTGATCTCTGGACATCACTCCAGCAATGATCAGACCTGAAGCATGTAGGGTCGAGCCCCACTTGATCCAAGGCCGTGCCTGGTTGAGCCCAAAACTCCACTCCTATTTTGCCTTTATCCCTTTTGTCTTCTTCATATGCAACTCCTACCTCTTCAACCACTTGCAAGGCCATGCATTTTGAGGCAATACCTGAGCAAAACCATGATCATGGCTGGGTATAATGTCCCTTTGGTCAAGCTTTTGAGTGGCTAAAGCAAGGTTTAACTATTTTGTCCTTCGTTGCTTTTATTTCAATTCATTTCGATATTGATTTGTGTTATATATTCATATATATGTTGCTTTGTTTATTGGTTGTTTACAGGATCATATCTTGGCTATCTCTCTCATTTGAATCATGTCGTGATGTTTCATGTTGTGTCGTGCTGTATCGTGCTTGTCGTGGCTTTGGAATCGTTTGTGTGTCGTAGTGGTCTTCAGCTTGAAAAGGTGAGTCTTTCTCACTTTGACATTTGTACTTATGAAATAGTGAATTGATGACAAGTGTTTAGTAATATAAAGTGTTATGCAAGTTAATGATGATCATATGATATGCTATGCCATGTTATTACCATGTTAAAACTGTTAATTATCACCTGACATGTGATATATGACATTATATTGTGACACTGACAATGTTTATATTGTTTATGCATATATTCACACTGCAAGTTCCCTGTTAGAATAGAATCACTATAGGTTGAAATGATACATACCCAAACGGATTTTAGATTAGGGAAAAATCGTTATGGGCTGAAATGATAGGCCTGAGCGATTTTTATTGTATTTTATTTGACTTGGGATTGCGGGTTTGAAATGATAGAACCCGGGTTTTCTTTGTAAACCGCGGATTGAAATGATATATATCTGTATCACTTAACCTAGGTTAGAAAATTATATACAGACCCCGTGGTATATTTTTAAATGATATTTATTAAAATATGTATTTTTAAAAGTATGAAATTTTGATTTAAAATGGTTTTAAGAAAATTAAATATTAAGTCTTGAAATTGTGAATTTGAGTACGTAAATGTGAAATAATTGAGATTTTAGACTTTAAATTTTATTTTAAAATGTAAATAAATAATGGAAATTAAATATAAAGTTTTAAAATTATATATGAAGTAAAATTTTAAGTTTTATTTAATTTATATGTTAATAAACAGTGAATTTTGACTTAATAAATGAATGGAGTTTTTAAATTGAATATTTGATCTAAAAATTTTGTTGTGTTAAATCATATGCTAAAATGATTTTAAATGGGAAATTTTGAAGTCTAGAAATATGATTTTTAAGTTATAATAAAAATTTGGAGTTTTTTCTTTTTGAAAAGCTAAAATGAAATCTGGAATTCATAGCATTTTCAAAATGTTGTAGTCTTTTGACAGCATTTTTAAATGCTATTGTTTTGAATCTAACAATGTTTTAAATAACTAAATATCTATTACGACATTTTATAAATGCCGTTATTCTTGAACTAAACCATTTTTGGAAGCTATAAGCTACGATAGCACTTTATAAATGATGTCGTTGCTATAATTTGACAATGTTTGAAATGTTATAGTTTTTAACACTGTTTGAGTTATATTTTAAAGTGTTAAATGATTTAAATTTTGAAAATTGATTAATTGTGAAATTTAAGAAGTTTAGAATATATTTTAATATTTAAATTTGATTTTTTAAGGAATTTAAATTTGAATTTGAATTTAAGTAAGGTTTACTTGGTTATGTGTTAAATGGAATGAAATGTATGAGATAAATGAATTTTTGAATGGAATTTTTAATATATTTTGTAATGATACTTGAAATAACAAATGAATGACTTATTTGATTTAAAAATGATATTTAAATTTGAGTATTTGAATTTAAATTCAAACAATGATTTGATAATAAGGTTTGGAAATGATTTGATCTTTATTTTGATAAAGAATATGAATTAGAATGATATGTACTTTTGATAAATGAATATTTGAAGTTTATATTGGTATGAAAGGATATTTAGTTTAATTGTAAATTGAGTTTATTTAAATAATATTGGATTTATGAAATGAATATTTCAAAACTAAGTAATAATGAAACTAGATTTGAGATATATGAAATTATAAAATTTAGTTTTGAAATGCGGGATATTAAAGCTTTGAAATTTATTAAAAATTGAATAGTTTAATTTGTGGATCAAATCTATATTTGAAAATGATATGATTTGAAATGGTTGTTGGGAAATTTAATTAAAACTGATGGTTTGAATTGAATTATGTTGGAAATCGAAAATTTGGGATTAATTGAATGAATTTTAAAATGTAAAGAATTAAATGAATATCCCATGATTTCAAATGTATGATTTTGAAATGTTATGATTTTCAAAGTGTAATTGTTTCAAGTATTTTTGGTTTCGAAAGAGTTATACTTTGAAAATATTATGATTTTGAAATGAATATATGTTTGAAATGTTTTTGGTTTTGAAGTATAAACTATTTTGATTGAATAAATAGTTTTGAAATAAAAATGGTTTTGGTTTCGAAGTATAAACTATTTTGAAAGAAATATAGTTTTAAATGAAATGATTTGATCTTTTTAAAGTATAAACTATTTTGAAATGACCACGGCGTTATAATAACGTTTGGTTGTTAAAGAGGCCGGGATCGGAAGTTGTCATACTCTCTGCCAACTCCGAAAACCACTTTAACAACCGTGTACGCGGTGGAGATTCCAAAATGAAGTAGGATGGTGGCGACGTTCTTGAGGTATATTACGTGGACCCAACTCCCGTGAGTTGGCATAAGGTGGCTAAAAAAGGAGCGATCTCGGGCCAAGTGAGGTCATTCCTCCGATCGGACACATTCCTTCGATACTATACTCTTACTGGTGATTGATTAGATGGCCATCCTCCGATTTTGATATGGGAGTGTGTTCCGAGGTGGGCGTATGTGGCTGCTGCGTTACCACCAGCCCGTGTGCGTAATTGGTATATCTACCCTGGCATTGCCTTGTGTGCCGTGTCACCTACCATACCGAGCCTTTACTACGAGTTTGTTTTTCTCCCGTAGCCCGTGTGGTATCCTCTGACAGTCACCCGGAGTGGAGATGGCATGATATTGGATGGACTACTGGGACTATTATGTGTGAAGGGTGATATGGGTAGCCCGGAACGCTATTTAAAAGTATGTTTATTTTACTGTAGACATTATTATAATAGCGCAATATTACTACATAGTAAATAGTTTAACGGATCCTTAAAGGATGGGCGATCCCAAGCATTCTTTAAGTTACTGATGCATTTTTTTGTTACTGTTCACTTGAGTTGATTTACAGTTCATAAGTATTTATGTCCTGACTCGAGTGTTTTGTGTTTTGCTTTACGCTCGAGTCGGATTGAGTGATTCAGTATTCAAGACTCACCTTTGGAGTTGGAGCTTTGCTTGAAGATCCAGCCATCTATTTGTTTTCAGTATCCAATGTTTCCAGTGATGTATTTTGATTTGTACTTGACGTATCTTGTTACTCTTCTACTGTATATTGTTTAACTCTGATGTATCTTATTTTTATATAGTAGCTTCATGAACTACTATTTCTTTTAAATTCCGCTGCATTATTAAATACTCTGTGTCTATGATCTGTGATTATGTATTTACTGTATATTCTGAGATTTGCCACATTTTATTTACAACGCGGTATTTTGAGCAATTCAAGTCCGACATGTGCGGATACGAATGGTTGAAAATATCGGGTCGTTACAGTTGGTATCAGGGCTTTGGTAGCCCTAGGCAAAACTCAGTATATAGGGTAAATGTATTTACAGAATCACCTTCATTCGAGTTTAAATCTCTTCCTGTTTGACTCGATTCCTTTGAATTTTGGAACATTCCCTGTGGTTCCAAAATCCATTCGTGTCCCTCACTATTTATCTTCTTTTGTTTCTGGAGTATCCCATAACTCCACTTCAAAAGATCTTCATAATGAGTCGGCGGTCTCGCCAACCACAAATTTATTTGTAAAGGGGGAAAACTCCTTTACAACAACATCGATTCACCGGAGATTCTATATCCTCGGTTTAGATGCTAGTATCTCTTATAACTTCGAACTCTACATCTTGAGATCGAATGTCGATTTACCCAAGAAATCCACATCGATCTTATTCTTTAAGTCACGGTTGACCCGGTTAAGGTTGCCCGCGATTTATATAAATTCATCCATCTCCCTATTCTGTTATTTAATCATCTCATCTTTGTTTCCAACTTATCTTCAAATTATTCTTGAAGTGTATTTGTAAACTAATATTTAAAATGTTTTATATATTGTGTTGTTTGAGTTATTGATGTTGATTTGGGTTTCTAATCGATTCGTCTGATCAACGCCATCGATAAGATTTCCAAAACACTTGAACAGAGCAAACTGACACAATATGTTTTTAAAATTTAGTAATGAAATAAATTTTTGTGAAATAAATTTTATACCTTTATTATATATCTTTATCTGGATTTTATTTGAATTGGTTGCTAAGAAATAGTATTTGATTTTATATATCATTTTCTATTGTTTCATATATCTAATTGAACTATAAAACATGGTTATAAATTTATTTGGAAATTTAAGATGAATGTAAAACAAGAATTTGAGAATTTAATTTCCGATGGATTTCAAACTTTGTGTTTAAAGTTTTAAAGGATATATTATTTAAAGTATTTTCGAATAGAAATTTGTTTCCAAAGAATTTTAAATTTAAATTTAGTGCTCTTCTCTTTGTCGCTGAAAACTAATTTCGGTGATGACTGCAGCATCATCGACGTTCATTTTCGAGTTTCGAAGTGAAGAGACCATTCTGTAGTCTAGCTACAGTTTTGTTTTGGGAAAATTTAATTGATTTTATTTTCTAAAATAAGAATGGATTTATAACATATGCTGATATATGATTTAAATTTGAATGGATATATATATATATATATATATATATATATATAGTATATGAGCATTTATTGATCTCTAAATAGTTTGGAATTTATCGAAAATTTAATTCCTAAATTTTTTCTTCAAAGATAATTTCTAAGTATAATTTCAAGATTTGGATTAATATTCAAGCTTGAAATAATTTAATTAGAAAGTTTTATTTGTATAATACACAATTTCATTCCAATATAACTTACCTTAATTTTCAAAAGTTGAATATGTAATTGGATAATATACAATATAAAAAAAAGATTTTATAAATAAAATTTGAGTGGTTATTATAAATGTTATATACTTAAATTTAAGTTATAAAAGGATTAACAGAGGTAAATAAAGAAAAAGGGTAATGGGATAATTTACAATATAAAATGATGATAAAGGAACTAAGAATCAATTTAAGGCAGTTACAATGAGTGTAAATATATTCAACATAGGTGATAAAATATATTGAGAGGAAAAAATTTAATTTTAATTGGTAGTGAAGAAGAATTAAATTTTATTTGGTACATTTTGAGTATAATAAAAGATTTTTCAAATACATGATTTTAGGGATTTGTTAATTTAAGATAATTGGATGATAAGATAATGAAATTAGAGATGCTTAAGATTTATTTGACTTATGTAAAATTAATTTTCAGTTTAAGTTGAAATTTTATGGTTTCAAATTTATTATTTTATTTTGTTTTTCAAACTATCTTTTGGTTGTCCTAATTTCCCTTATCTTGCTACAGAATGGGAGGCTATTGCATATACCAGTCTGTTTAGAAATCTTTCTATAATCTTTAATAATCTTTGGTACTCATCTTTAAATCTAAGCACTTCTTGCCATCCACAGACCGTCGGTCAAACGGGAAGGGTGAATCAGATTCTAAAAGATTTTTTTCATGCTTGTGTTCTTGATTCTGGAAGATCTTGGAAAGATCATCTCCACAATGTTAAACTTACCTATAGCAACAGTTATCAGGTATAATTTTAATCTTCTTTTCATGTTGTCTTAATGCTATTTCATTTTATCTTTTTCTGTGCTTTCCCGTACCTCATTCCTTTTCGAGGACGAAAAGTTTTGAGTGGAGGAGAGTGTAACAACCCTGTATTTTCTGATTATTGTAGTTGTATATTTTAATTATTTAAATTTAAATTCCTAATTTAAATAAACTTTATTTTATTTATTAAAATGAATATATTTTGTTAATTGAAATATAAATGTTGATTTTGATGTGGATTAGAATTTCAAACATGCATAAATTGAATATTTCCAGAAAATGTGAATTTTGGTCAATCTAGTCAAACTTTTACTTTTAAATTTAAATTTTAAAAGTTTGAAAATTTTAATTTTTTCTTTTATTATGAAAGTAAATAAAATTTCAAGAACAATGCTTTTCGTTTCGTTGAAATCCGAATAATATTGTGAAAGTTATGCTTTTTACAAAATTGGGTGTAAATTGTTTTATTTAACACTATTTTTTATTTTATATAAATAATATTTTTAATTGTCATATCTTATTCTAAATTGTATTATATGTTATGTTACATATAGTTTTACCTTTTAAATATTTTTAAAGTGATGTTTGAATTTTTCCAAAGCTCATTGAATTTATTTTCTATTTTTAAAGGTTAGTTTCCATTTTTCTGTTATTTTCTTTATTTAAATTATATTTAATTAAAATTTATTTATTCATTTTTATGTATGCATTTTATTTTTATGTTTTTATCTTTATTTATAAATATGTTTCATGTACATACAATTTTTCCAAAGTTCATTTCATTTATTTTCAAATTTTCAAGCCTAGTTTACATTTTCTTTGCAATTTTCTTAATTTAATTAATATTTATTTATTTATTTTTGTTTATTTAATATATTTTCGTGTTTTATCTGTATTTATACATATTTTACATGTATTTAAAATTTTAAAAGAAATTAGAAACTCAAAGAGACAAGTCATTTCATTTTCTAGTCTTTTCATCTCCTTGTCTTTTCATTTGTTTTTGCCTTTTCCTCTCCTTGCTTTAGCCGTACATCCCTCTACCCTATAGCCATGTTTCTCATCTTCAATTCACGTGAAAAATATTCTTCCCACCATCAAAAACTCACGGCATTTCAATTTGAGAAAAAAAATGGCAAGTTCATGGTCTTCTTCTTCTACTTTTCCTTCTTCTTTTCATTGTTTTGCCTAGATCTCTACCTAACTTTGCTTGGCCTCTACCACCCACCATCACCACCATACTCTCCACCATCACCAGCAGCAGCAACCACCACCTATCCCCTCCTCCAGATAAGGCCATGACCATTGGATGAAGCCATAACCACAAAACTCCACAAAACATTGCAACACTCCTTGAAAACATTGCCTAGCCAAGCCTATCTTCACTATCACCTTCATAGTTGCCTTGGCCAACCCCCTAGCTCCACTACCACCTACCGACCTGATCTCTGGACATCACTCCAGCAATGATCAGACCTGAAGCATGTAGGGTCGAGCCCCACTTGATCCAAGGCCGTGCCTGGTTGAGCCCAAAACTCCACTCCTATTTTGCCTTTATCCCTTTTGTCTTCTTCATATGCAACTCCTACCTCTTCAACCACTTGCAAGGCCATGCATTTTGAGGCAATACCTGAGCAAAACCATGATCATGGCTGGGTATAATGTCCCTTTGGTCAAGCTTTTGAGTGGCTAAAGCAAGGTTTAACTATTTTGTCCTTCGTTGCTTTTATTTCAATTCATTTCGATATTGATTTGTGTTATATATTCATATATATGTTGCTTTGTTTATTGGTTGTTTACAAGATCATATCTTGGCTATCTCTCTCATTTGAATCATGTCGTGATGTTTCATGTTGTGTCGTGCTGCATCGTGCTTGTCGTGGCTTTGGAATCGTTTGTGTGTCGTAGTGGTCTTCAGCTTGAAAAGGTGAGTCTTTCTCACTCTGACATTTGTACTTATGAAATAGTGAATTGATGACAAGTGTTTAGTAATATAAAATGTTATGCAAGTTAATGATGATCATATGATATGCTATGCCATGTTATTACCATGTTAAAACTGTTAATTATCACCTGACATGTGATATATGACATTATATTGTGACACTGACATTGTTTATATTATTTATGCATATATTCACACTGCAAGTTCCCTGTTAGAATAGAATCACTATGGGTTGAAATGATACATACCCAAATGGACTTTAGATTAGGAAAAAATCGTTATGGGCTGAAATGATAGGCCTGAGCGATTTTTATTGTATTTTATTTGACTTGAGATTGCGGGTTTGAAATGATAGAACCCGGGTTTTCTTTGTAAACTGCGGATTGAAATGATATATATCCGTATCACTTGACCTAGGTTAGAAAATTATATACAGACCCCGTGGTATATTTTTAAATGATATTTATTAAAATATGTATTTTTAAAAGTATGAAATTTCGATTTAAAATGGTTTTAAGAAAATTAAATATTAAGTCTTGAAATTGTGAATTTGAGTACGTAAATGTGAAATAATTGAGATTTTAGACTTTAAATTTTATTTTAAAATGTAAATAAATAATGGAAATTAAATTTAAAGTTTTAAAATTATATATGAAGTAAAATTTTAAGTTTTATTTAATTTATATGTTAATAAACAGTGAATTTTGACTTAATAAATGAATGGAGTTTTTAAATTGAATATTTGATCTAAAAATTTTGTTGTGTTAAATCATATGTTAAAATGATTTTAAATGGAAAATTTTGAAGTCTAGAAATATGATTTTTAAGTTATAATAATAATTTGGAGTTTTTTTTTTTTTTGAAAAGCTAAAATGAAATCTGGAATTCATAGCATTTTCAAAATGTTGTAGTCTTTTGACAGCATTTTTAAATGCTATTGTTTTGAATCTAACAATGTTTGAAATAACTAAATATCTATTACGACATTTTATAAATGCCGTTATTCTTGAACTAAACCATTTTTGGAAGCTATAAGCTACGATAGCACTTTATAAATGCTGTCGTTGCTATAATTTGACAATGTTTGAAATGTTATAGTTTTTAACACTGTTTGAGTTATATTTTAAAGTGTTAAATGATTTAAATTTTGGAAATTGATTAATTGTGAAATTTAAGAAGTTTCGAATATATTTTAATATTTAAATTTGAATTTTTAAGGAATTTAAATTTGAATTTGAATTTAAGTAAGGTTTACTTGGTTATGTGTTAAATGGAATGAAATGTATGAGATAAATGAATTTTTGAATGGAATTTTTAATGTATTTTGTAATGATACTTGAAATAACAAATGAATGACTTATTTGATTTAAAAATGATATTTAAATTTGAGTATTTTAATTTGAATTCAAACAATGATTTGATAATAAGGTTTGGAAATGATTTGATCTTTATTTTGATAAAGAATATGAATTAGAATGATATTTACTTTTGATAAATGAATATTTGAAGTTTATATTGGTATGAAAGGATATTTAGTTTAATTGTAAATTGAGTTTATTTAAATAATATTGGATTTATGAAATGAATATTTTAAAACTAAGTAATAATGAAACTAGATTTGAGATATATGAAATTATAAAATTTAGTTTTGAAATGCGGGATATTAAAGCTTTGAAATTTATTAAAAATTGAATAGTTTAATTTGTGGATCAAATCTATATTTGAAAATGATATGATTTGAAATGGTTGTTGGGAAATTTAATTGAAACTGATGGTTTGAATTGAATTAAGTTGGAAATTGAAAATTTAGGATTAATTGAATGAATTGTAAAATGTAAAGAATTAAATGAATATCCCATGATTTCAAATGTATGATTTTGAAATGTTATGATTTTCAAAGTGTAATTGTTTCAAGTATTTTTGGTTTCGAAAGAGTTATACTTTTAAAATATTATGATTTTGAAATGAATATATATTTGAAATGTTTTTGGTTTTGAAGTATAAACTATTTTGATTGAATAAATAGTTTTGAAATAAAAATGGTTTTGGTTTCGAAGTATAAACTATTTTGAAAGAAATATAGTTTGAAATGAAATGATTTGATCTTTTTAAAGTATAAACTATTTTGAAATGACCACGGCGTTATAATAACGTTTGGTTGTTAAAGAGACCGGGATCGGAAGTTGTCATACTCTCTGCCAACTCCGTAAACCACTTTAACAACCGTGTACGCGGTGGAGATTCCAGAATGAAGTAGGATGGTGGCGACGTTCTTGAGGTATATTACGTGGACCCAACTCCCGTGAGTTGGCATAAGGTGGCTAAAACAGGAGCGATCTCGGGCCAAGTGAGGTCATTCCTCCGATCGGACACATTCCTTCGATACTATACTCTTACTGGTGATTGATTAGATGGCCATCCTCCGATTTTGATATGGGAGTGTGTTCCGAGGTGGGCGTATGTGGCTGCTGCGTTACCACCAGCCCGTGTGCGTAATTGGTATATCTACCCTGGCATTGCCTTGTGTGCCGTGTCACCTACCATACCGAGCCTTTACTACGAGTTTGTTTTTCTCCCGTAGCCCGTGTGGTATCCTCTGACAGTCACCCGGAGTGGAGATGGCATGATATTGGATGGACTACTGGGACTATTATGTGTGAAGGGTGATATGGGTAGCCCGGAACGCTATTTAAAAGTATGTTTATTTTACTGTAGACATTATTATAATAGCGCAATATTACTACATAGTAAATAGTTTAACGGATCCTTAAAGGATGGGCGATCCCAAGCATTCTTTAAGTTACTAATGCATTTTTTTGATACTGTTCACTTGAGTTGATTTACAGTTCATAAGTATTTATGTCCTGACTCGAGTGTTTTGTGTTTTGCTTTACGCTCGATTCGGATTGAGTGATTCAGCATTCAAGACTCACCTTTGGTGTTGGAGCTTTGCTTGAAGATCCAGCCATCTATTTGTTTTCAGTATCCAATGTTTCCGGTGATGTATTTTGATTTGTACTTGATGTATTTTGTTACTCTTCTACTGTATATTGTTTAACTCTGATGTATCTTATTTTTATATAGTAGCTTCATGAACTACTATTTCTTTTAAATTCCGCTGCATTATTAAATACTCTGTGTCTGTGATCTGTGATTATGTATTTACTGTATATTCTGAGATTTGCCAAATTTTATTTACAACGCGGTATTTTGTGCAATTCAAGTCCGACATGTGCGGATACGAATGGTTGAAAATATCGGGTCGTTACAGTAAGACTTTTGGCTCTTTACCATATATATATATATATATATATATATATTGTGAAGGAAACTATGATTTAGAAATTTAAAAATAAAGCCTTTCAAAAATATTTAAAATAAAAATCTATCTTATTCACATTAAATTAAAAGCTCTACTTATTAACATTTGATATATATATATATATATATATATATATATTTGTATGTAATCTAGATAATAATGCTTAAAATAAAATTAATCTTATCAATATTAAATATAAGTATAAAAATATATGAATATAAATAAAGTGTTTGATGGTTTAAGCTTAAAATAGAAATAAAAACAAAAACAAGGATTTATGTTAGAAATAGAAATAAATATATATGGTAACTTCTATGGTATTATGAAATCATAAAGTAAATACATAAGGGAATTCTAGAATATGTATATACTATGGAATACATGTGTGAATGCAAGGCAAGAAGATAATAAAAAAAATATCTACATACATATCAAATAGGATAAGGCTGTAAACAAGAAAGGAAACATTTGCATTAAATGACATCATCTCAAGCACAAAACAAAGTCATTTCGAAATATTATAAATCATTTCATTTTCCATAAAAATCTGGCCAGGTCAAAGAAAAACTCTGACCAAAGAAAATAAGAATGCACCAGTAAAGCCTACCCTTGTACAAAACCTGTTTTCTATATATATATATATATATATATATATATATATATCCCCTTGTTCCTGTTCGTTCAAAGAAGCACAGCAAACCAGAAAGAAAAAAAAATAAGCATTTCATCTTACAACTGAAGCTAAATTAACAACTCAACTAAGCAAACAGAAAGATTAAAGGAAGATCAAACTGCAGCTTTTCAAAATAGAATTGCTCTCTTTTCAAACTCTTTTTGTCAAGTAAGTAAACATACCATTTTAAAACTTAAATCTGTGCAGGTGATTCATAGATAATATTGTGTTTGCATATGTATTTTTTAATGTAGCTCTGTATATATATGAGTTGTTCTGTGCAAATATATTTTACCTGTTCTTCTCTGTTTTTAGTTACAGAGTAAATAGTTAATCAAAATTCAAAACATCTTCATCCAACCATTTATAGGCTTACAGTTTAAAAACAAAATAAGTTTGTTTAAACTTAAATTATGGTCTGAAAATTGTTTTAAGCATGTTAGTGAAATATTACAGCTGTAAATTTAGTGTTACAGAGCAAAATTTAAACTTATGTTAAATTCGAGTGTTACGAATTGTTAATGTAGGATCTAGATTAACCCTAGAAGTGGGTGAATAGGGTTATAGCAAATTTTCTCGAATTAAACACAAAAACAAACTGCAGAGAAGTAAATATGCAGAAAAGTAAATCACACACAAAATTTACCCAGCTTCAGCAACCCTTGCCTACTGCTGCATTCCCATATTTCTATTAGAATTAAACAGTCTCCCGCTTAAAAACACTCTAACAGACTCGCAAACCTTGCTACCGCCTATAGAATTTTGCAAACTCGCAAACCCTGCTTATTGAACTAATCCTAACTAGACAATCTGACACAAGCTAAATCCTAGGTGGTGATTTACCAAGATTTGATTCGAAAAGTACAGACTTTAAAAATAAAAATAAGAGCAAGAATAAATAAAAATTTGAGTACAATTTTTTTTCCCTTTAACAAAACAACTCGACCAAAAAAAAATAAAACACGGCCACTTTCCTTCTTTTTGTTATCTAGATGTAATTTAGGGTTCTGAAAATGGCGGCTTTGGTTCCTCTTTGCAACTGAAATTAGGGCATCTGATAATTCGACGATGCCGATTGATTTTGTTGCTCTGTCGATTGATTTGCTCCTCTAATGATCGACTGCTTTCCTCGAGATGATTGATTGCGAATCTATTTTGGTACGTTGTTCGTTCCTTTTTCTTTTCAAGATTCGATTACTTGAATTTTCGATTGTTCTTTTCTCACTCCAGCCGATGATGATTTTGGGTGTATATATATCAATTCGACACTTTCCTAATTCTTGCTTTCTTGATATCTTTACGACTTGATGCGCACGGCTTTGATCATGCAGCGTTTGATTTTTCTTGAGTCCTACGACAACAATCTTTCCTCTTCTGATTTGCTTTGACTATTTCAAAGATACGCACTTGAATTTTTATACAGTATACGTTCACGAATTCGATTTCTCTGGCATCAACTTCATTATACCTTGACTTTGGCACTTGACTTTTTAAACACGAATTTTATCACTTGACCTCAAGTTTGTTTAACATTTTGATCTCGATCAATTATTGTTTTCGTGAATTTCCTTGTTGACATATGTATGCTTCCATGATTTCGACTATAGCTTGTTTATTGCTTTCGACTTCACTGTGAAGTATGGCTTTGATTTTCTGGCCCCTGTGAGCTTCGTCTCTGGCCATCTTCTCTGGTTGGTTTAACCTGAACTCCACTTGAGCATTACATTCATGAATTTTGATGTTGTCTGGTTGTTCACTATTTGCATCACTGTCTGGTTCATCTTGTATCATACTGTATTTTTTTTGAACCATGCTTGCTTTCAGGTTTAACCACTGAGGCTTTGTCATGTTCCAGTTTCATCACTATTGCCTTGTATCAATGTTCAGCCATGTTGCATACATGTTTTCCCTGTTTCGAACTGTACCATCTGTTCCATGATGATGAATTTCATTTCTTTGTTCATTCTCAGCTTCATACTAATTTTGGCATGTCTGCATCCATATATGCATTCATCTTAGCACTTTTCTTTTTCACTGTAACATTTGTTTCTTACGCACTGAGTTTGCTTCGAGACAGTTTCATTTGAGGTTGTAGCTTGCACTGAGCATTTATGTTGTCCAGACATTGTTGAGTTCTTGGATTTCACCATACTTCTGTTGCATCCATTTATTTGACCCTTGCATATGCTCTCTGTAGTATTGTGATCTTGAGATGATTGCATATTCCTGATGCACTTGGTCATTCATTGGTTTGTTTGCATATTTGTGCTTATTGAGCCTTGGTCTCTGTTGCATTCATTGTTGTTGGGTTGCTTTGGGATTGAACTTGAGCTTTGTACTGTCGATTGTTGTAGCATGCACTCTGCTTTATTTCCTCAGGTTCATTGTCATTGCCTCTCTCCATTTGCCTCTGGTTACTTGTAACTGCTGCTACACATTGTTGTATTTGGACTTGTACCCTTGATCATTTCATGTTGATTTTTGAAATTTCACTTGAGTTGAATCCAGTTTCAAAACTCGGGTTTGACCTTGTGCTCGTATCGTGATTTTATTTATATTGCACCTGAGTTGAACCCGTCCTTTTATTTTGGGTTTGACCTTGTGCTCACCTGTCCCTGTAACATTATCAAGTGTATATCGGTGTGCACGGCCTTGTGGCATGTACAGTGATACACTATGCATGTCACATTGTTCGTGTATGATGAATTCAAATGTAAATGATGACAAACGACCCAAATAACTGAGGCAAATAATATTTTCAAAATCCATATTTTATTTTATATTGCAAAAATATTTCTTTTTCAATTTTACTGTGTTAGTGAATATTTTTGCAGATTACTCAGATGCTGGATTCTAACTGGAATGAAGTTGAAAATAAACTACGAGTGTGAGTTATATGTAGTGAGGAATTTATGTAACTTGAATTAGAATCAAAATTGTATATGTATAGTGAGAGCTTGAACTTGTACTATTCAAAATTGTAATAAATATTTGTTTGAATAAAATTTTTGTTTGAATTCAAATTCTGTGTAATTTATTTCATTCAACAAATATTTATTTAATCTATGAAAAATAAAATAGTACATTAACAAATACATTTAAATGAATATATATATATATATATATATATATATGTTTATTATCATCAAACAAAAATCATACAAGCGCATATTCAACAATCTCCCCCTTTTGATGATAACAAACATATATTTAAGATTTTGACTGTGTTAAATGTATTTGATCAATGATATACTCTAATTGCTCCCCTTATTTAAATGCTTCCTCTCTACACGATGTTCCCCCTACATATATGCATACAAATAGAAATATACAAATGAGCCTAGATGAAAATGGAAAATTATTTGACCTTTGCTTGATTTTATTTGACAAAATCTTAACTTTTCTCTCCCCCTTTTGTTATCAGCAAAAGAATAATAGTGTTAGAGAAAATGAGATAAAGTGATCGATATTATCCAACATTAAAACTCAATTTGAATATAAATATTAATCTTCAATAAAAAATCAAACGAAAATCATAACTACCCTTGTTAGGCGCATATTCCACTTTTAGAATGATGTCATCATATAAAACCATATAGTTGTATCTACTTGTGGTACATTTATATCAGGAATTTGAATATCTACTAATCATGCATAACCGTTAGGATTTTTAAATGAGATTAGTAGTATTCCAATTTAATTTTAAAAATGAATTCAAGTATCTTCTAACCACGCATGACCGTGAGGATTTTTAAACAGGATTAGAATCAACCTATTTATTTAATAAATCAATTTTGATATGCGTTCCATACATGCATAACCGTAAGGACTTTTAAATGAGCATGGAAGCACATAACAAATTCCAAGTAATTCACCCATGCATAACCGTGAGGATTTTTAAATGAGAGTGAATACTTTGGTATTTATTTATTTTTACTAAAATGTAAAATGAAAAACAAATGATCCCTGATTATAGTACCACATATCGACAAACTATATTAAATTTTTGATAAACAATGGTCGATAGAAATATGATACATATAGAAATGGTCATGGAATCTTTACCCAACAAAAAGTTTTTATAACTCTTGTTTGAATTCCTAAAGAAATTTTCAAATATACTGTCTTGAGTAATGTATTATATATATCAACACTTATCACCTTTTCAATCACTATTTATCTTTTTGATAATTAGTAGGGAGTCGGATTAGTCAAAATTTGTCATTTAAGATCAAGTAATTTTTTCAACATGACTAATCTGAAAATATGGTCAAAAATGATTTTCTCGAAGGGGTTGTATGAGAAAAAATTTCTGCTATTTGAAAATTATTTGTAATGAAAAATATGCAGATATTTTCTTTGGAAAACGATGCAGTTACTAAAAGTCTCACGTTCAACTAGTAAGTTTTCTGTCAACTAAATTACCAGTATGATCTGCATCTGAATTTCTCTTTCACTTCAAAACATCACTAATTAAATTTGATAGACCAGACCATGAAGTGTGCATAAACACTCAAACTCAATTTTTAACAGCATTCTTGAATTTGAATTGAAGTCGTGTAAATAATCAGAAACTGTGAATATAGAGTTAGCCGTATTATAACCTAACGTATTATCATCCAACAAAACACAATGTTTAATCCAAACGTATATGTATGATGTAATTCAAAGAATAGTGTTTTTGGCATAAATATAATTGGCCAACTATGTTGAACAAGTCAGAATCAAAAAATCATCATCTCTTAATCATCACATTATTGGCCGATTTAATTCAGAATACGGTGCAGATTATCACATTTAATATATCGATCAAATAACTATACCTTCACCTGTTTTACCTTTACGATAATTTTTCATGGTTGCCCATTGTGATTCTATCACCTTTGTACTAGGTTAAGGAACTTTGCTTTGTTGCCCATTGTGTTTCTCGAACAGCCAAAATCCAGAGAACACTGTTGTTGTTCCTTAGCCTGCCACCATACCTACACGATGAAAGATTTTTGTGACCTATTTGTTTTTATAGGTCCATGATTGTTAGTGGCAGAATATTTTGAAAGATAATTTTGAGGAGACCCAAAACTATTTATATATGTTCCTTTCGGCACCCAGATTTGTTTTGTCCTTTCATTCTTGTTCCAATAGACATGAAATTTGTTTGTAGAATTCTTAGGAGCCCAAACTTGTATAAATTTTGTGTTCTTGTTCCTATGACTACAATTTTCAACACGATGTCCAATTATTTCACATCTAGCAAAGACACTCTTACCTTTTGCATTATCATCAGCTTGTGTTTTCCCAAAGCCTAGTCCTTTTCTGTTGTTAGCAAAAATTTGATTTCCCAATAACATGTTGAATGATTTTTCTCCTCTTGAAAAGTTATTCAGAGATTTCTCAAGATTTTGGACTTTGATTTTTAGTGTTGTGTTTTCAGTTACAAGTGAGGTGCATCTATTTATAAAATCCTTTTTCCTAGTGTCAATGGTTTCCTTAAGACTCAAGTTTACTTTTTCAAGATTCTCCAAGCTATTCTTAAGTCTTGATAATTCTGAATCTAAAATTTTACATTTTTTACAGTCTAGATTTTGAATATTTTCAAGTTCAGTTTCCAACCTAGAATTTTCATAGACAAGTTCTCTCCTATCAGATTTCAATTTTTCAATTTTAGATTCAAGAGTATCAATTGTTTTAGTAAGATCACTACACATCAAAACAAGTTCTTTATAAGAATAGTCACCTACCTCACTTGATTCCTCTGGGCTTGCTTCTGAATCTGATTTTGCCATAAGACACAAGTTAGCCTCCTCTGAGCTATTATTCGAAACTTCCTCTCCTTCTTCATCATTCCAAGTCGCTGCAAAGGCCTTCTTCTTCTTTTTCTTTCCTTCGTTGTTTTTGAGAAGTGGGCATTTTTGTTCGAAGTGGCCAGGCTTCTTGCAGTTAAAGCACGCCAATTCATTATCGGAATTGTCAGAATCTTTTGACCTATTACTACTTGTTTTCTTCTTGCGTGGCCTGAATCTTGACCGTTTTCTAAGATTATTGACAGCCATTGTAAGCTCTTCAATTGGATCTTCTTCTTCTTCATCGCTTTCTTCTTTGATTCGGAGTTGTTGCGTTCCTCCTTTGCTTTTAGCTCAAGCTCATATGTCATCAAGTTGCCAATCAACTCCTCCATGCTTAGTTTACTCAGATCTTTCGATTCTTGTATTGCCGTGACTTTTGCCTCAAAGCTCATCGGTAAGACTCGTAGCACCTTCCTCACAAGCTCTACCTCAGTGAATACCTTCCCAAGCACTCTAGCATTGTACACCAAAGTTGAAAAGCGTCCAAACATGTCCTTTAGCTCTCGCCTTTGTCCATCACAAAGTTCTCGTATTCATTGTTGAATAGGGCTAGACGAGATTCCTTGACTTGAGAAGTTCCTTCATGTGTCACCTCCAAGGTATGCCAAATTTCCTGTGCAGTTTTACAATGAGAAATTCTATTAAGTTCAGTCTTATCAAGGGCACAGATCAAAGCATTCATGGCTTTAGCATTTGTAGTTTTTAATTTCTTATCATTAGCATCCCACCTATCCTTAGATTTAGGAATCTCAGTATCACCAACAGTTATAGTGAGAGATTTATAGCCAGTTTCAATAATGTCCCAAACATCATAATCAACGGAACTAAGATAAATACCCATCCTAACTTTCCAATAAGCATAATCATTCCCATTAAACATGGGTGGCCTAGCAATAGATTGCCCCTCAGAAAAAGCATTATTTGGTGGATTCATGACTCTAGAGTTAAAGAAAAATACCAGGCTTTGATACCACTTGTCGGATCTAGATTAACCCTAGAGGGGGGTGAATAGGGTTATAGCAAATTTTCTCGAATTAAACACAAAAACAAACTGCAGAGAAGTAAATATGCTGAAAAGTAAATCACACACAAAATTTACCCAGCTTCGGCAACCCCTGCCTACTGCTGCATTCCCAGATTTCAATTAGAATTAAACAATCTCCCGCTTAAAAATACTCTAACAGACTCGCAAACCCTGCTACCGCCTATAGAATTTTGCAAACTCGCAAACCCTTCTTACTGAACTAATCCTAACTAGACAATCTGACACAACCTAAATCCTAAGTGGTCATTTACTAAGATTTGATTCGAAAAGTACAGACTTCAAAAATAAAAATAAGAGCAAGAATATACAAAAATTTGAGTACAATTTTTTTTTCCCTTTAACAAAACAACCTGACCAAACAAAAAAAACACGGCCACTTTCCTTCTTTTTGTTATCTGATGCAATTTAGGGTTCTGAAAATGGCGGTTTTGGTTCCTCTTTGCAACTGAAATTAGGGCTTCTGATAATTCGACGATGCCGATTGATTTTGTTGCTCTGTCGATTGATTTGCTCCTCTAATGATCGGCTGCTCGCCTCGAGATGATTGATTGCGAATCTACTTTGGTACGTTGTTCGTTCCTTTTTCTTTTCAGGATTTGATTGCTTGAATTTTCGATTGTTCTTTTCTCACTCCAGCCGATGATGATTTTGGGTGTATATATATCAATTCGACACTTTCCTAATTCTTGCTTTCCTGATATCTTTACGACTTGATACGCACGGCTTTGATGATGCAGCGTTTGATTTTTCTTGAGTCCTACGGTAACAATCTTTCCTCTTCTGATTTGCTTTGACTATTTCAAAGATACGCACTTGAATTTTTATACAGTATAGGTTCACGAATTCGATTTCTCTGGCATCAACTTCACTACACCTGGACTTTGGCACTTGACTTTTTAAACATGAACTTTATCACTTGACCTCAAGTTTGTTTAACATTTTGATCTCGATCAATTACTGTTTTCGTGAATTTCCTTGTTGACTTCTGTATGCTTCCATGATTTCGACTGTAGCTTGTTTATTGCTTTCGACTTCACTGTGAATTATGGCTTTGATTTTTTGGCCACTGTGAGCTTCGTCTCTGGCCATCTTCTCTGGTTGGTTTAACCTGAACTCCACTTGAGCATTGCATTCGTGAATTTTGATGTTGTCTGGTTGTTCACTATTTGCATCACTGTCTGGTTCATCTTGTATCATACTGTATTTGTTTTGAATCATGCTTACTTTCAGGTTTAACCACTGAGGCTTTGTCATGTTCCAGTTTCATCACTGTTGCCTTGTATCAATGTTCATCCATTTTGCATACATGTTTTCCTGTTTCGAACTGTACCATCTGTTCCATGATGATGAATTTCATTTCTTTGTTCATTCTTAGCTTCATACTAATTTTGGCATGTCTGCATCCATATATGCATTCATCTTAGCACTTTTCTTTTTCACTGTAACATTTGTTTTGTTATGCACTGAGTTTGCTTCGAGACAGTTTCATTTGAGGTTGTAACTTGCGCTGAGCATTTAAGTTGTCCAGACATTGTTGAGTTCTTGGATTTCACCATACTTCTGTTGCATCCATTTGTTTGACCCTTGCATATGCTCTCTGTAGTATTGTGATCTTGAGATGATTGCATGTTCCTGATGCACTTGGTCATTCATTGGTTTGTTTGCATATTTGTGCATATTGAGCCTTGGTCTCTGTTGCATGCATTGCTGTTGGGTTGCTTTGGGATTGAACTTGAGCTTTGTACTGTCGATTGTTGTAGCATGCACTCTGTTTTATTTCCACTGGTTCATTATTATTGCCTCTCTCCATTTGCCTCTGGTTACTTGTAACTGCTGCTACACATTGTTGTATTTGGACTTGTACCCTTGATCATTTCATGTTGATTTTTGAAAGTTCACTTGAGTTGAATCCAGTTTCAAAACTCGGGTTTGACCTTGTGCTCGTGTCGTGATTTTATTTATATTGCACCTGAGTTGAACCCGTCCTTTTATTTTGGGTTTGACCTTGTGCTCACCTGTCCCTGTAACGTTATCAAGTGTATATCGGTATGCACGGCCTTGTGGCATGTACAGTGATACACTGTGCATGTCACATTGTTCGTGTATGATGAATTCAAATGTAAATGATGACGAACAACCCAAATAACTGAGGCAAATAATATTTTCAAAATCCATATTTTATTTTATATTGCAAAAATATTTCTTTTTCAATTTTACTGCGTTTGCGAATATTTTTGCAGATTGCTCAGATGCTGGATTCTAACTGGAATGAAGTTGAAGATAAACTACGAGTGTGAGTTATATGTAGTGAGAAATTTATGTAAATTGAATTAGAATCAAAATTGTATATGTATAGTGAGAGCTTGAATTTGTACTATTCAAAATTGTAATAAATATTTGTTTGAATAAAATTTCTGTTTGAATTCGAATTCTGTGTAATTTATTTCATTCAACGAATATTTATTTAATCTATGAAAAATAAAATAGTACATTAACAAATACATTTAAATGAATATATATATATATGTTTATTATCATCAAACAAAAATCATATAAGCGCATATTCAACAGTTAATTCAATTATATAACTTGAATCATCATCAGAAAATAGGATTTTTGAAACTAAAATGGGAATTTTTAGTTAAGTATACTAAGAGCAGTTTATAGATGAACCGAAAATGGGTTTTAATCAATTTCTGGCAACCGGAGTTATACTGGATGTTGAAACTTTGCACGAAGCTAGATTGGCTAAAGTCGAAGTGGAAAAAAATGGTGGAAGTGGTGCACGATTGTTGTGGCATCGGCGATAGACCAATTGGGCTTTAAACCCTAGTTTTTTTAGACTTGAAAAAATGGTCGTTGTGGGCCCTTTGATGCATCGAGCTGCAAGAGAATTTGGGTAGTGATTACGTGGAGGTGAGAGGTGTCGTAGCCGGAGTCTTGAGGCTTTCGATGGTCGGCACTGCTGGGACGAGGAGATTGATGATCGGTGTATTTTTGTCAGGAAGCTTGAAACTGTCGTTTTGCGTTCTCGTGTTCCATCAGGGTTTTTGGTTGATGCTTTCGAAAGAAGGATCTATAGGCGACTTGTTGGTGATCGCCTCAGGTGACGGAAGTTCGTCGATTGTGGGTGCGCGTGCATAGTTGGTCGTGCGCACGTTTGGGTATTTGAGCTTTGGGTTCTCGAGAATGTGCTCAGGGAAGGATGAGTTTTACTCGAGTAGGTGAGGGGATTGCTTCGAGTTGGAACCTAAGTGCGTGAACTTGTTTTCTGCTATTAAAGTTTAGCCTTTAAACTTAAAAAAAATGAGGAAGGAAGAAGGACTCAAGGAAGATAGTGGGATAACTCGAGTTGGACTCGAGTGGACCTGGGGATTTACCCGGGTATAGATTTCAAAGGCTAAGCTTAATAAATTTGAAGTTAACCATCTTAAACAAGTTTAAGTGTTAATGAATTAATTAATGACTGAAAATTTAAGTTAATAATTTATTTTAAGACATCATTAATTAAGTTAATATAATCTTAATTAATATTTTAATTAAGTAGTTAATTTAAGATAAGTGTTTGAATTTAATTAACATTAAAGCTTTTAAGTCAAGAACGAGTCTACTTAGTTATTAAGGAAGATTGTAAAATGTTAAGTAGGAAGATAATTAAGATAAATAATTATTATTAACTAATTGTTTGAAAGGAGTAATTAAGAATGATTAATTAATTTATGGTTGTAATTAATTACGTGATTAGAGATTAATCAATTTGTAATTAAAGATTGGTTAATTAATAATTAAATGTTTAATTAATTTGAAATTAAGAATTTTTAATTAGCTAACTAAAGTTATTTAATTAATAATTAGTAGATTATTAATCAAGTCATTAATTAAGGGTTAATGATTAATTAATTAATTAGTAACTAATGACTAATTAATTAAGTAATGGGAATTAAAGAGTAATGAATTAAGTAATTAAGGTTTATTAAATTGGTTATGAAGTGATTAATTAATTAAATGGTATGAAATGGAATAATTAATTAATGATTCATCAAGCAGGATTAAAGATGCTTGCTTATGGATGATTATAAGTAGAATATCTAGATTTGTGATATCTATTTCGTGATATTCTGTGATACTCTATGATATTCTTTGGATATATCTATGATGTTTGAGTATGATTTATCTGTGATAAATGCTATGTGAATTCAAAGTGTTGAATTAAATTGTTTAAACTATTAAACAACTTGACTTTAAAATGGCATTTGGATTTCGATGAGACTAGGGATCGGGTGTCAGTTATGATTATCCGAAAACCACAACGATCCAAATTAAACGATAAGTCGTGGCATCTCAAGTGAAGATCGAGATGGTGTTTCAGAGTGCAAGGGTTATCCTCGTTAACTCTGAGGGTGATTCCAAAATGAGTGTAACGAGATAATGTCTTCGGTTTCGTTCGAACCCGGAACGAACTTGTATGGATTGAATGCTTTCAGAACATCGTCAGGTGGACGATGAGCATTCTAATAAATACGTTCTATAAAGGTATTCGTAGCCTCAAGCCTCATCAACCGGAAATGGCTAAAACAAGGGAGGTGTAGCAAAGTTAGGTGGGTAGCACCCAAGTAGGACGAGATATAACCCTGTCTAGATGTCCCTTTATTTCGGTTGTGTGGGCAGTTGTTCCCACAACTGCGGGGTTATCTTGTTCGGGACTGTTCACTAAGGGATGGTTCCGGCCTTGTGTTGTAGGGGGTCGGGAGTGATCCTCGGTATGTTGATCTAGGCTACGTACTGTGACGGGCGGTACCCCAGCCATTGATGGAAACTCATTTTCCCTACGAGACCTTACGGTTTTGATTGTATTACCCACTTTTGTGGCTAGTAGCTGGAATTTAATAGATGTAACAATTTCGGCTATTTTCTATTTACTTGAAAACCCTAGACACTATTATAATATCACTAGATTTCCTATAAAATGTTTTGGTTAGCGTAAGATAAAAACTTACCCATGTTTATGTGTAGGAAGTCTTACGTGATACCTTTATTTTCAAATGATTTTAAAGTTAAGCAACTTTAACCCGTTTACTCACACCAGACCCATGTCTGACCCGGAGTTTATTCTATTTTCTTAAACTCTTGGGTACTCAAATTTTTATGAGTAGCCAAGTGTAGGTCTTGGATTGTTGAAGTCTGGAGGAGCTTGGAGCAGGAGTCCAGACGTATCTATCTATCTAGTGTCGCTGTGTTAGTTAGTGTATGTTGTATTTTGGAATGTATGTAATGGCAGATATATATATATATATATATAATATATATATATGAATGTCTTGTTGTATGATGTTATATAACTCTGATGTATGTAAGACTATGTGATAGTTATATGATGTATTATATTTTGTTCCGTTTCCGCTGTGAGATTCTGATGTTGTTATTATTTCTTTCTATCTTTTCTATTTCTATATCTTTCTTTTCTTACTGATGATACGTCTTTCTGTGATTAGAAAGACGGGTCGTCACATTGGAGGTAGTGGAATGATGGGGGAGGTCGGCAAAAATTTCAGATGGATGTGTTAGCCACTGCGGCGACGGTAGGAGATAGATATTGTTTTTAACCCTAGTTTATCTGGTGGTCGAGAATTTGTTCATCACGGTACCCCTAGTGGATCGAGTTCTGTAGAACTCTGGGAAATGGAATAGGGGATGTTGGAGAGGTCGTGGCCAGAGGCTCGATGTTCCGGTGATCAGAGATGTGAGGTCGAGGGATTTTTCAGGTTGTGTTCATGTTCCAGGTTTGGGTTTGGAGGCTCGGTTTTGATTTCGTGTTGTTATGAAAGTTATGATGATCGGGGTCATAAGGTTGGGTGATTGCCAATGCGAGGAAGCCATCGTGGATGGTCGGAGGTGGTGGCATCGCCGGTGCATGTACACGGCTAAGGGATGGTATCAGTGTTTTGGTCTGGGGTATTTTCTCGAAGAAGAACTCATGATTTTGGGTAGGAGACTCGAGTTATGTCTCGGGTAGAAGTGAGTGTTTTGGTTTCTAGTTTTTAAGTTTTAAAAACTTAACCAAATTTTGAAAAGAAAAAAAAAAGGTTTCTCGAGGCTAGATTCGAGTATAGTTCAAGTTGAACCCGAAGCTGGTTTCAAAACATGTTTTAAAAAAATTAAGCAAAAGGTTTTGAAATTTTTAAATGAGTTTGATTTAAAACTCTTAAATAAATTTCCTTTATGTAAGATAAGGGTTTCACTAATATTAGATTAGGAGGTTGGTAAAATTGTTTTAATTTTGTTAATTTGTAAATATTTTACAACTTAATTTGGGAATGGAATTTAAAAGTAAGATTTAAAGTGTAATGTTTTAAATAAACATACTTATGATAATTTAGTCATTAATAAGGAAAATATTTTATCTTAAGTCAATTTAGATTTATTGATTTGTGATTCATTTAGCTAATAAGGTAATTAAAGAATAATTAATTAATGATTATGGATTAACAAATAAGTAATTAAGGGTTGTAAATTAATTAATTAGAGGTTAATTAATTTGTAATTAAAGATCATTAATTAGATGATTAAAAGATTAGAAATTTATTAATTAAGTAATTAAGTTGTAATTAGAAATTTATTTATCAAGTAATTAAAAGATTAATTAAGTTATAGTTAAGCACTTAATTAATTAAGTAATTAAAGAGGGATTAATTGGTTATTAAAAATTAATTTATAATTAATGATGATTAATTAAAATATAATTACTTAGGAAAGTAATTAAAGAATTGTTAATAGTTAATTTAGATCATTAACTAGGGATTATTGAATAATTAATTAATGTGATTAATTTTAAAGATTAATTAGATTAATTAATTAATGATAATCATTTGTGGAATTGAATTAGGTATGATTACTTAATGAGAGTAATTAAAAGGATTAATTACTCAATGTAATTAATTAAGTTAATATGATTAGTTTAAGTTAATAAATTAGTTTAATTAATTTAAGATAATCACTTGATGATTTGTTAAGTCTAATTACTTAATGTAATTTATAAAGTGTAACTACTTAGTGAAGTAATTAATGGGTAATTACTGGATGTAGTTAATTAAAGAATGGAAGTAGTTTTGGGCTTAATTACTTTGTGTAATTAATAAAAAAGGATAATTACCTAGTGGAAGTAATTAAGAATTAATTACTTAGTGTAATTAATTTAAGAATCAATTGATAAAATTTATTTAGAAGTTAATTAAATAGTGTAATTAATTAAGGGTAATTAATTACTGAATGTGATTCATTAAAGATTTATTATTAAATGTGATTAATTAAAGAATAAATAATTGAATAAATAATTAAGGGATAGTTACTTAAATGTAAATAAAGAATAATTAATCAAGGAAGATTTGTTAAGGTAGATAATTAGAGATAATTAATAAATTAATTTGTAATTAAATAATGTTAAGTAAGCAGGATTTAGGTAATCCAAGTAATAAAAAATAGTAATTAATTTAATTAGAGAATAATAAAATTAATTAAGAATTTATCAATCTCACTTAAGGATGTTTGAATTCTGTTGATTGTTGAATTGTTTGAAATCCCGGATGTGTGATGCTCTGTTTTTATTTATCTGTGATGAATGTAATTTATTTATCTATGATGAAAGTATATTATATATCTGTAAATTTGTGAATGGAGATAAGCGTTATAGAATATACTGCTTATCGATATTGATATATTTGAATCTATGATGATTGATGATGTTGCACTATTGTGTAAAACCATTGGACTACACATATACACACACAAATGTGGATACCACAGGATATTGGTTAAGTCATGGAAATTTTGAAATGTAAAAATTTTGGAAATTTATTTTTGAATTCAAATTGTTTTGGAAACGATATTGGATTTAATCTAAAGAGCTTATGGAAAAGGAAGTTTGAAATTGAACCATTTTAAATATAATATGGTTTTGAAATTTTAAATTTAATTTGTATTTGAATTCAAAGCATTAAAGTTAAATTTCATGTGTAAAATAAGTTTTAATTGGAAACTCTTTCCAATATAGTTTAATTGATTTCTAAAAGGCTTTGGAAACTTTAAGTGAAATTTGGAAATAATTATTGTTTTAAATAATTGATTTAAACTTTGGAAACTATGGTTTGAGAAGAGATATTTAAGTTTATATGTATGAGTTTTTAAACCATCTTCAAAGTACATTAAAGGAGTTGTTTTGAGAATTCTAATTTAACTCAAATAGAATCTGCCAGGATACGGCAGGTTCGTTGATTTTTTCAAGTTTTGACTTTAAAGGGCTACAACTTAAGAAAATTGAATTGGATTGTTCTAAAACGAAAACCTTCGTTTTCAAACAAGAATAGCTTTCATATAAAAGGAAGAATCTTTCAGTTTTGTTGACAAGATTTCCAAACTATGATTTAAATCAAGTTTGAAAATGGGAATTGGTTTTGAAAGCTATGAATTGAATTTTTATAAAGATATGGATAGATGAATCACTTTTGAGAAGGAAGTGGTTTTCGAAAACGATAGATGAATTTTTGTGAAAGATTTGGGAACTTAGTTTTCAAAGTTGAAAAGGATCTTAATGGTGAATCTTTTGGTTTAAAAGATTAAAATGGAATTTGTTTAATCCATTTAAAGGGAAAAGTTTTCAAAATTGTTGTGACTTAACTGAGATCTCATTATCCATATGGTTTTTAAAATATGCGCTCGTTATTCGTTTTAGCCAGGAGTGGACCTTTGTGTTGTATAACCCATTCCGAATAATGATACAACGTTATGGATAGCATTTGAACACCGATGGTGAAGATCGGATATTTTCGAAAGCAGAAGGACAACTCGTCGAATGTCTCTGCACCAACTAGTCCCCGGTACAGAGATTTGATCACCCTTTATGATGGGGAGTCCGGACGTGATTAGGGATTATCCAGATTTGCAAGGGCTTCTTTATGAAGTGCCATCAGTTCTGTTCGAACCTGGAACAAACTTGTATGGATGTGTGTATGACATTACACTTTGAGATGTAAAGCTGGTTTCTATCAAATACGTTTCTGTTTGGTGGCGGAGAATTTATTCTCTTAGCTTAACACTCTTCTCTGAGCCGTACGAGCTCAAAGGTTATGTTGTTGATGGTTATTAGTGATACATTCCCAATTTGGTAATGTGGCATATGAAGTGTTGTTGATCATTTGTTGATCAAAGCATGACTTTGTGAAAAGTGTAGCGTTGTGGACAAGACATCGTCGGACCTCACAACCCGTAATGGTCGAAACAGGAAGGATGCCGCAAGGTTATTTGGGGGTAGCATCCCCTGAGGGTATGTTCAGTTCCTTCTGGACAGAGGTGGTATCATGGTATGGAGTCTAGATACTTAACCTATGTGGTTGCTGCAAATTTATTACTTTATGGTTGTTGGTGAATCTCGAGATAAGGGTTGGTTACGACCAGGGAGTGGCATACTCGTGTAGCAGTTACCTAATTACAGAGGTAACCCGACCTTGTGTTGGTAGAGATCCGGTTAGGTTCTTGAGGCGTCCCTCCAAAGGCGTACCCATGTGGCAATAGGAAGTTCCTTAGCCTGACCATTTGTTGGAAATCCAATCTCCAATACGCGTCCAGTACGGTTTTAGTTGTAGAACCTGCCATTTAACATGGTAGCTATAGTAGCCATACTATAATGGTACGTATGTTGGCTAAGATTAATATTATACTTGCAAATATTTTCCACTATGCACTAATAATAATATCAAAATGATTTTGCATATCAAGCATATTTGACTATCCTAAGGAGAATCTTCCCCAAGTGTGGATTGCATGGTGTGTGTGCTGGAAGGCCTTATGGTAGTTACATTTTCCAAAAGTGTGATATCCTGGAATTTCAAGCAGATAAATATTTGATCAATTCTTTTATATATATCATTTAAAATAAGCTAAATTTTTATTTTCAAACAAATTTAAATATGGATTGTTTAAATGTATATATATATATGAGTTGATTTTAAATAGAATTTGAATTTGAATTTGAAATTCAAAGAATAAATATCTTAAATTGAATTAGATTTTTATTTGCATATAATTTATAAATATATAGGAGAGAAAATTTAAATACAAACTCTTAAGACATTAATAAAAATAAATTGGAATTACAATATTAATATTTAGAAACATGTAAAAACATATTAATACGTGAGAATTACAAATGTAAACCTAAAATTTTTCATTTAACAAATGTGAGTCAATTTTAACATGCAAATGACATTTGTTAAAATTTAACAAGTATCTTAATTTTCATTTCTTTTCAATTTTTAAAATTTATAAAAAGACTATATGCAAAATCTCTACTTTCTACCACATTCTTTTCTATCTTTCTAAAGTAAAAACTAAAGCCTGGCAAACAAAAATAAATCTGAGAAAAGTAAGGATAAAAGAAGAACAAACCTGAGCTAAGTAAATTTAGAAGATTCAACAAAGATCAATTCAATTCAAATCAGCAAACATACCAAACAAATATTTATAAACCAAAGGAAAGGCATCAAGGAAATTAAATCAGACAATAATCAATTTTTCAAGTTTTTAATCTGGAAATTCAAGATCAACTCAATAAATCATCAAGCAAAGATTCAAATTTCAGATTCAAAACCCAAGTTCCAGATTTTCGAACTCTCTGCTCATCACCAAACACAGGTGAGTAAACTCTTAAAAATCTGATTTAACTGAATGTGCATGTGATTAATCCTTGTAGTATGATATGACTATGCTGTGCATGTTGTTAAAAATGATATTAATGTATATGTATGTGAGTTAGCGGCTGTGTTGATGACTGGAAAAGGCAAGCATACCTCTGTTTAAGTCATTATAGGTTTTAGACCTGATTAAAATTTAAATCTTCCACTTAAATCATCTTTTTTATGCCTTGATCTCTGAGTAAAAATGTTTTGTATGTGAGTTACCCCAATTGTAAAATTTAATTCAAGTAGAATGTTCAGCGAGTATCTCAGGAAATCAAATGTTTCAGTGAAGAACAAGTCAATGTCAAAAATTTGATTTTCAAGTTTTCATGTTTTGATTGTATAATCGAATTCATCAATGAAACTGGTGAATTTTAATAGTGATATGGTGATTTTCTAAGTTAGTGGATGTCGAGGATTGTCGAGTTGAACACCTCTGGTGTTTCGACCAAATTCCGACGATTTAAGTAATGGGGGTGATTGTGCTCGTTGCTGAAGGAGGAACGTGTGGCAGGGAGCAAAGGAAAAATAATCAGATGATTTTCAGATCACCGGAGCAACCTGGCGATGATGTTTTAGGGTTTTAAACCCTATCTGAGTTGATGTCAAATTTGAAGTTCATATGGACTCGTCGTCAAGTCGAACTCGATCGGAGGTAAGGGATTGGCCTCGTAGGTTCTCGATGAAATTCTGGTCATGGTGGCAGTGCTGTTTGTTCCAGGTATGGTGGGAATGTCGATTTCGTCTTGTGGGATGATATCGGGTAGCTGGATGACCAGATCAAGGCTAATTAAGGATCAATATAATTAATATGGATGGGTAGAGGTTAATTAATTTGTGTAATTAATTAAGAGTTAATTACTTATGGTAATTAACGGAAATTAGTCAAAGGTGATTAACTAAGATGGATAGTTAAAAGATGATTAATTAATCAGTTTGTAATTAATTAAAGGCTAATTACTTAATGTAATTAAAGAGATAATTTAAAGGATGATTAATTAATGGGATTGAAATTAATTAATAATTTTGTAAGCAAGATTTTAAGGTGATTGAAGGAATTAATTTAATTTATTTAAATTAATTAGAAATGGTGTGATCACTTAATCTTTCTTATGAATGATTGAATGATAGGGTATGCATTGGATTATTTGATATTTCTAAATAAGTGATTTGAGATGATATATGATATGTTATGTTTGGATTGAACTATGATAATATGGTTTGACTATCTGTGATGAAAGGCAATGTGAGTATGTAATTCTGGATAAATGGAATTTATTGAAAACTTAAACAGCTTTGCTTTAAGATGGTATTGTATTCGAAGAGACCGGGGTTGGGTATCAGTACATACCCGAAATCACTTTGATTTAAAATCTGCAATAATCCTTTATGTTTTGATTTTGAATTATATAGGCTAGAATGAAATAAATGATGTAAAAATTGGTCATTTAATATGAGTAGTAATGCTTAGATATGATGGAAGGATATGATTTTGATTTTGCAAATCAAAACTCGTAATGGAACAAGTTACCCGGGTTTTAAATAAGTATATTGCATTGGTATTTAAATGATAGATGGATTTACTCACGCTTTCTAGCCTGACCCGGGTGTTACTTTGATGTAATGCTCGGGTCAGACCGAGTATTACAAGTTTTCAGATAAGGACGTTATAGAGCTCAGGAGGCGAGCTGGATTGTAGGAACGTATGAAGTGTATTCCGCTGTGATATGTTGTTATTTGTTTGGGACAAGTTATTTTAACAGTCCAGTGTTTGTGAAATGTTGTAACTCTGATATATTAATGTAAATTAACTGTTATAGTTTTTCCTTATATAACTGTTATTTTATTTGATATTATATTTTGATCCGCTGCGAATGTGAGATTATGTGTTTCATTTTTGTTTCTTCTTCTATCTCTTTCTTCTTTTCCTAACTATCTAGAATTTTTGGGATCGAAAATTCTGGGTCGTTACATTTGGTATCAGTGTGGGAGGTTAAGCGAGAACCTTGGCTCTGGTGGGTGTACTCTTTAAGAATAGGCTCAATAGTACCCTAGAATGAGTTGAGTATATTTATATATGAGAGCGTACGTGTTATTTGCTTATTAAGGTTTAAAATGCTTTTAAAAATGAATGATTCTTATATAAGATAATAGTGAATTGGTTTCCAATTGTAATTACATTGGTTATTATCCTAAAATAATGAAAAGTTTTAAGGAAGTAACCATTAGATGAGAATAATTTGTAAATTAAAAAGGATGTAAAATGTGAAGTTTTGAATTCTAAGTCTAGAAACTTTCAAAAATTGTTTTCAAGATGTTAAGAGATGATAATAATTAGTATTATTCAGAATATTTTGAATATGCTCTTATTTTAAAATAAGTGTGGTTTGAAAGCTTTAAAGAAAACTATTTTGAATGAAAACTAAAGGTGGTTTAAATTTTAAAAATATGGCTTGGTGGGCTAAGAAATAAATATGTATATATGTATGGATATATATGGCATCAAAGATGATTTAAAATAAACTCTAAGTGATTGAGTTTTGATTTCCCTTGAGATGTGATGTAAACCATAGTGAAATAAGTATTTGCACTTGTAAGTAAGAAAGAATATTGATAGAAATTTAAATTTGAAGCGGGAATTCAAATTTGAGTAAGGTTAATGGGATTTAATTGAATTTAACTTAAAGGAAGTGAACAACCTGAATTAGAGATTTCAAGATGAAATTGAGATTTAAGTTAAATAGGTTGATTTGGTAGGGAGTATATGTGATCTCAAACAGGGTTGTGATCTGAAATGGGTAGTGGACGATGAATGTTTTAAATAATTTGGATATTTATTTATCTTAATATTATCCTGTTATTATCAGTAATGGAAATAAAACTTAAATTTGTAATTATTTAAGTAATGTTGACTTTTAAAGATAAAAAAAATTGAGTTTGTGAAAGCGAAGTCACTTTGAATTTAAGATTTGAATGTTTAAGATAAATTGCAACCAAAATTGCTAAAAATTTTGATTTCAAAGTTGAAATTGGGTAGTAATTTGGATTTCAAAGATCAAATTGTTTAAAAAGGATTTTAATTATGATGTGAATTTAGAAATAATTTTGTATGAAGTAAAGGCAATTTAAAATGGAATTTTGAAATTTGGACTCAGAATTAAATTAAAGACTTTAAATAAATGTTAATTTGGTTTAAGAGGTTAAACCAACATTTTAAATTTAACTCGAATTTATATAATTCGAGATGATTTAAAGTGAGATTTAATTTGAAATTTGATTTAAATAATCTGGATTTGTGATTAAAGTTGAATAGTTTTAAATTCAAATGGAATTGGGATCAATTCAAATTGGAATTGAACCAATTTAAATAGAAATGGAAATTTAAATTGAATTAATGGGAATGGAGATTGGGAATTGAACAGTTTGGCTCTAGACTACTTTCAAATAAATTATTTTAATTTAAACTGTTTTAATTCTATTTTCCTAACTATTTACTATACAACTTTTCTTTTTAAAACCCAAAACTATCTTGTACTTATTTTACAATTATTTTTGGAACTACTTAACTATCTTACAACTGTTTTATAAATTGTTCACTAATTTTCAGCTACTTTATAACTAATTACTATTTTACAACTATTTTGCAATTATTTAAAATTTCTATAACTATTTGACTATTTTCCAACTACTTTACAACTACTTAACTATATTATAGCTATTTTATAAACTAATAATTATTTTCAACTACTTATCTATTCTAAATTTTTCAAGCCATTTTCTAAATTTGAGTTGGACAGAGTTCAAACTGTTTATGATTAAATAACCAAAAGAATTGAGGTGATAATCCAAATGAGGATTTAAGAATTGTGAGTAAGTGAATGAATATCAAAGTGAAGGTGAATAGAAAGAGAATTGATTTGGCTAATAACCAATAAAGATAAACATGTAGGATGTAGGTATATTATTCTATTTGCATAGTGATTTGATCCAGATTCGAGCACAGAATTTCAGGATAGTATATCGATACGAGTTGGGATTTTTCACTCGATTTTCAACGGTGAACCTGAATATGGATTGTTGATTGATTCTGGATATTCTCTATCATAGTTAGGCTATGCAAGGAGAATGACGGTTTCTGATCAAGAAACCAGATCTGAGTCCGCATTAGGAAGTCAGGTGGACGATACTAGTTCGGAAGAGAAATTGTGTGATCGAGTGAGCGATCTGATTGATATAGCATATGGGTGATATGTGTACATCGTACGGGTTTGAATAAAATTGATATTGGAAATTTATGGATAAAAACTGTAAAATGATTTTGACACAAAAAGTATATTTTGTGAGATATATGATAAAATAAACGGGTAATTGGATATTTCTATAATAGAAATTTACTATATGGAAGTAAGTGATATGTTAAGTGGTTTTGTGGAGTAATTAAATTTGAATATTTGATTTGGCATAAAACAAAGTTATGTATATATATAATTGATAAACTGCCTTTGTTTAATATATAGCCAGAAGAAAAGGGTTTTGGAAGTATTTGAAGTATAAAAAGGTAATTTATACAAGTTAAAGTGATTCAAAGATTTTTAAAGTTATATATATATATATATATATATAAAGGATCTTATGAGAATGATTTTGAGGAAAGGTTTTTGGAACCTATGGATTTTGGAAAGGCTTTTGATTTTTGGGAAAAAATCAATTTTGGAAATTTGGAAAGCCTAGTTTTGAGAATTATCGATTTTGAGATAATTGATTTTGAAATAATTGATTTTGAGAAAGGAGATTTATATGAGATTCGTACTAGGTGTATGATATTGGAAGATACTATATTTATTTAGTATAAAGTATTTTGAAAATGGCTCTGGAGAAAAAGACGCTCCTTTGGAATGAATTTCTTAGGAGTACCATAGGTTGGTACTGCCTTGAGCCTCAAAGAGGGAGGTTCTAAAGTTGATCCTATGAGGAGTCCGAAAAAACTAGTTCCTGAGGATTATTGGGTAGGTACTGATGCCTACAGGGGCATTTGGGTTATGCTGTGACAACAGTGTAACTCGATGTCCCTACGGTCTACTGCAGACCATAGCGAAAGTTGTTTGTGCTGCTGAGAGCCAACAGTCTACATTTGATTTTACAGCGGTAGACTACGACCTATGGTGACATAGCGAAAGTCGAGGGGCCATGAAAGCCTAAGGCTACATTGCGAATTGACTGATGTAGTCTGCGACCTATGTGGGAGTGGTGAAGTCTCATTTGACAGCGAAAATCAAGGGCACTGATGCCTACAGTTACATGGGCTTTTGCTATGATGGCAACGTAATCCAGGATGTAACTGCGATCCGTGGCGGGTTCCATGGCGTAATCGAGGGGCTCGGAGTACCTACGGTTACATGGACTTTTGTTGTGATGGCAACGTAACCCAGGACGTAACTGCGACCATGGATGGGGTGATGATTTCCATAGCATTCTCACCAAAGATATTTCCTCTATTTTCAAAAGTGTTTTCTATATTTTCAATAAAATATTTTTCAAATATTTTCACTGGGTGTTAAAACATGTCTGCTAAGTACTTGTAGATTTTCAGTCTTACGCCTGATCAACGTATGACCGAATTTCTATAAGAATAGGATGGACTGGTTCAGACATCGAGTTATAAAAATTATTTTATAAAAATATTTTATAATGTTATATGGAATTTAAAAAGTGTTATGAATAATCAAAGAATAATTTATATGATTTTGAGTATCGAATAGATTCTGGCTTCCTTCCTTTTCGAGGACGAAAAGATTTAAAGGGGGGAGGGATGTGATGTCCCGAAATTTCAAGCAGATAAATATGTGATAAATTCTTTTTTACATATTATTTAAAATAAGCTAAATTTTTATTTTCAAACAAATTTAAATATGGATTGTTTAAATGTATATATATATATATGAGTTGATTTTAAATAGAATTTGAATTTGAATTTGAAATTCAAAAATAAACATCTTAAATTAAATTAGATTTTTATTTGCATATAATTTATACAGATATATAGGAGAGAAAATTTAAATACAAACACTCAAGACATTAATAAAAATAAATTGGAATTACAATATTAATATTTATAAACCTGTAAAAAACATATTAATACATGAGAATTACAAATGTAAACCTATGATCTTTCATTTAACAAATGTGAGTCAATTTTAACATGCAAATGACATTTGTTAAAATTAAACAAGCGTCATAATTTTCATTTCTTTTCAATTTTTAAAATTTATAAACAAGGCTATATGAAAAATCTCTACTTTCTACCTCATTCTTTTCTATCTTTCTAAAGTGAAAACTAAAGCCTAGAAAACAAAAATAAATCTGAGCAAAGTAAGGATAAAAGAAGAACAAACCTGAGCCAAGTAAATTCAGAAGATTCAACAAAGATCAATTTAATTCAAATCAGCAAACAGATCAAACAAAAATTTATAAACCAGAGGAAAGGCATCAAGGAAATTAAATCAAACAACAATCAATTCTTTCAAGTTTTTAACCTGGAAATTCAAGATCAACTCAATAAATCATCAAGCAAAGTTTCAAATTTCAGATTCAAAACCCAAGTTCCAGATTTTCAAACTCTCTGCTCATTACCAAACATAGGTCTCCTAAAAATCCGATTTAACTGAATGTGCATGTGATTAATCCTTGAAGTATGATATGACTATGTTGTGCATGTTGTTAAAAATGATATTATGTATATGTATGTGAGTTAGTGGCTGTGTTCATGACTGGAACAGGCAAGCATACCTCTGTTTAAGTCATTACAGGTTTTAGACCTGATTAAAATTTAAATCTTCCACTTAAATCATCTTTTTTATGCCTTGATCTCTGAGTAAAAATGTTTTGTGGTTGTGAGTAACCCTAATTGTAAAATTTAATTAAGTAGAATTTTTAGTGAGTATCTTAGGAAATCAAATGTTTTATTGAAAAACAAGTCAATGCCAAAAATTTGATTTTCAAGTTTTCATGTTTTGGTTGTATAATCGAATTCATCAATGAAATTGGTGAATTTTAATAGTGATATGGTGATTTTTAAGTTAGTGGATGTCGAGGATTGTCGAGTTGAACGCCTCTGTTGTTTCGACCAAATTCCGATGATTGAAGTAATGAGGGTGATTGTGCTCGTTGCTGAAGGAGGAACGAGTGGCAGGGAGCATAGGAAAAATAGATAGATGATTTTCAGATCATCGGAGCAACCTGGCGATGACATTTTAGGGTTTAAACCCTGTCTAAGTTGATGTTGAATTTGAAGTTCATATGGACTCGTCATCAAGTCGAACTCAATCGGAGGTAGGGGATTGGCCTCGTAGGTTCTCGACGAAGTTCTGGTCATGGTGGCAGGGACGCAGATGGTCGAAGGTTGGCGGAGTATGATTTTTTATGGCAGCACTGTTTGTTCTAGGTATGGTGGGAATGTCGATTTCGTCTTGTGGAATGATATCGGGTCGTTGGGTGACCAGTTCAAGGGAGAGTGTCGTAGATGATGTGTGGGTGGTCGTGGCATCAGTCGGAGTGGAGCCGACGCTGTGTGCATGTGCACAAGTGGGTGTTTGTGTCCGAAGTTGTTATGTGATGTTGAGGAAGATGGGGTTTGGTTTTTGATCGGGGTGTGCTCGAGAAATATGAGGAGGACTCGGGTATGGCATGCTATGTCAGTTTTTTTAGAAAGGTATAAGTATAAATGATGATAAGGTTTGGAAACAATATTTTTTTTCCTTATTACAGGTTCAAATAGATTTTTTGTTTAAAACAAGTTTCCAAAATTTAATTTTAATTAAAATGTTTTGAAATTTAATTGTTTGGTTTTGTTTAGGATAAACAATTAAATTCAAAATTCCTAAATATTTTTTTACAAATGAAATTTTATGATGGAATTAAGAAGTATTTAAGATCATTGTATTTAAGCTTAAACCAATTATAAGTTCTCTATGTTTGATTTCAAGCATGAAATTTAAACAAGATATAAGTGATGAGAAAAAAACATTAAGGTAAATAGTCTATCTTGTTTGATTAAGGTCTTATTTTATTAAGGATAATTAATGCCAATAATTAAAGAAAGGGATAAAAAGGATAATTACTTGATAGGAGTAATTTAATGGATAAATGCTGAATGAAATTAATTAAAGGTTGATTTATATAAGTAATTAAAGGATAATTAATGTGATAAATTATTGGTTAAGTTGTTAATAAATTAATTAATGGGATGACTTAAAGGTTAATTAATCAGTATAATTAATTAATCAGGGTAAGTAATTAAGGTTAATAAATAATTAGATGATAATTAATCAATAATTAAAGGTTAATTAATCGAGGATAATTAACTAGTGGCATAATTACTTGATGAAAGTAATTAATTAAAAGTAAATTACTTCAGGGAAGTAATTAAGGATTAGTTAATTTATGAGTGTGATTAATTAAAGGATAATTAATTAATGTAAGTGATAATAAGATAATTAATTTGAGTAACTAATTAAGGATCAATTTAATTAATATGGACGGGTAGAGGTTAATTAATTTGTGTAATTAATCAAGAGTTAATTACTTATGATAATTATAGGAAATTAGTCAAAGGTGATTAATTAAGATAGATAGTTAGAAGATGATTAATTAATTAGTTTGTAATTAATTAAAGGCTAATTACTTATTTAATTAAAGAGATAATTTAAAGGATGATTAATTAATGGGATTGAAATTAATTAATGATTTAGTAAGCAAGATTTTAAGGTGATTGAAGGAATTAATGTAATTTATTTAAATTAATTAGAAATGTTGTGATCAACTAATCTTGCTTATGAATGATTGAATGATAGGGTATGCATTGGATTATTTGATATTTCTAGAAAAGTGATTTGAGATGATATATGATATGTTATGTTTGGATTAAACTATAATAATATGATTTGACTATCTGTTATGAAAGGCAATGTGAGTATGTAATTCTGGATAAATGGAACTGTTAAAAACTTAAACAGTTTTTCTTTAAGATGATATTGTATTCGAAGAGGCCGGGGTCAGGTATCAGTACATACCCGAAATCACTTCGATTTGAAATCTGCAATAATCCTTTATGTTTTGATTTTTGAAATATATAGGCTGGAATGAAATAATTGATGTAAAACTTGGTCATTTAATCTGAGTAGTAATGCTTAGATATGATGGTAGGATATGATTATGATTTTGCAAATAAGAACTTGTAAAGGCACGAGTTACCCGGGTTTTAAATAAGTATATTGCATTGGTATTTACATGATAGATGGGTTTACTCACGCTGGTTTTCAACCTGACCTAGGTGTTACTTTGATGTAATGTTCGGGTCAGACCGAGTATTACAAATTTTCAGGTAAGAACATTCTAGAGCTCAAGAGGCGAGCTGGATGGCAAGAACGTATGTTGTGTATTCCGCTGTGATATATTGCTATTTGTCTGGGATAAGTTATTTTAACAGTCCAGTGTTTGTGAAATGTTGTAACTCTAATGTATTAATGTAAATTAACTTATATAGTTTTTCCTTGTATAACTGTTATTTTATTTGATATTATATTTCGATCCGCTACGAATGTGAGATTCTATGTTTCATTTATGTTTTTTCTTCTATCTCTTTCTTCTTTTCCTAACTATATGGAATTTTCTGGATCGAAAATTCTGGGTCGTTACAAAAAGTGTAACGACCCAGAATTTTTAGTAATTTAAATTTGAGTATTTAATTAATTTTAAATGTTTATAAGTGAAAATTTTAAGTTAAATAAGTTACTTCTTGAATATTGGATTTAATTGGTCAATTAAATCGATTTATTTAATAGTGAAATTCCAGAAATAATTAAATATTGGGTTAAATATAATGGGAAATGATTTGGAAAATTTTGTTTTATCATATTGAAGTTATAGAGATATTTTAGAACTTGTAAAATTGAATTTGGAGTTAATTTGTAAAAATTGAATATTTTAATATTTAATTATCGACTGAAAAATAGCCAATTTTTGAACAGTCTCGAAATTGAACGAAACGAGTTCCATTGGATCCGTAATAGTTAGTTATTATCGGATTTCAAATTTCGTAGCAAACGGAGTTGTCATTTGACCGTGGCAGCTCGAAACGCATCGATATCGTTTTAATTTTAATTCGGCGAGTTAAAATAGCCATTTTTCAAACGGTCTCGGATTTCGACGAAACCAGTTTCATCGGATCCGTAATGTGATATTATTGCAAGATTTCAAATTTCAAGTCGATTGGATTTGTCGTTTGTCCAGTACAAGCCAAAACGCCTAGAAATCGCTTAAATCGGTTTAAATTTAAATTGAGCGTTTATTACCGTATCTCACACATATGATGGAATTAGCTTCCGAAACTTGTTCCATTGTGTCCGGAATGCGGAAAAACATTAGGATCGCCTGGCGGCATGCGTCATTTGGAGTTCGTTTGCAAAAGTGTCAAATTGGTGATTTTAATATTAAAATAATATGGTTATATGTATATATTATTTTCAAAACCCTAGCCACTACCACCTATGGCCGGCCCTAAATTTTTCCATGGCCAGAACGCAACGATTTTCATCTTGATTTTTCTTCCAATCCGTTCACTTTCGAGAGAAGTTCCCAACTAACAAAACGAAGAGAGCCTCGAGCACTACGTATCCAACGGTAGTGATCTGAATCGGAGTTGCGTGGTGGTCGTTAGGGGGCCATGAAGGCCGTGCGTTTCGTGCATTCCTCAAGGTGGAGGAGGGGGCCGAGTTTGGCCTAGCTCTGGCCGAAGGTGGCTCTTGTCGTGGGCTACGAGGTGGCGCTCTCTGATCGATGCAAAGGCGAGTGTGGTGGTCGCGAATTCAAACCCTAGGTGTGGATGTTTGGGTTTCTCGTGCGCGCGTGTATACCTGGGAGGAGAAATGCGAACGGGAAGAAGGGAGAGCATGGGGCCCGCACGCGTGAAGAGGGGGTGAGGTGTTTTCTTTTAATTTTTAGTTTAAATTCAAAATTCAAATTCGTTCAATCTTTAAAACGTGATATCTTTTGCATGCGAGGTCGGATTCGAACGAGATTTTTTGCGTTGGAATCGTATTCGCGTGCTCTTCGCAATGCAGCTGGTTTGGAGTCGATTGGAGCTCGTTTGAATTTCGGGTAAAATTAAACGTTCGTTTAATTTTATTCGAAACGAACGCCGAAACCGGAAACAAAATCAAGGTGAGAACTCCTCACTCAATCGAAAGGTTTTGTTTAAAATTTTGAATAGTTAATATTGATTGTTGATGGTTGATTGATTGTGGTAGTAGATATAATAGGATATATATTATATATAGCGATATATATATATTGGCATATGTATATATCGGATTTGATTTCCCGCCTCGTATAGCGGATGAGACCCTATTGCGCCGTTATTAAGCGGAATATTTATAAAATCCCATATACCGCGATATTCCACCTCGAAGTGGAATTGGTATTGTGCTAACGTCTGTGGGTGCAGGGAAACAGGTTGGAGGGATCCAACTGGATTCCTCACATATTTATTTGTTTATAAATCTTATGTTGATTGTTGATAATCATATTGATATATGACACTAATTCCCGTGATTGACCATCTGATGTTGTTGCATCATCGGATTCAAATTTTTAAAAATTAAAAATAACGGTTTTGAATTTAAAAGGGGTTTTAAATCGATTTTTCAAAGAATATGGTTTATTAAAAATTTTGAATTGATTAAATTTTAAAATAAATAGATGGATAAAATTTTATGTTTTAAAAATTTATATTTTTATAAAATATAACTTAAAAGAAATTTTTAACAATAATAGGTTTTTATAAAATAGTTAAATTTGGTTTTTGGGAAGTTATTATTATTAATGGTTTATATAAAGGATTTTATAAATGGATGTTTTTAAATAAAAATTATTGAAGTTATAGAATAAATTTATAAAGTGTTAAGTTGATGTATAACATGAATTTCACTAGGATTTATAGATTAATAAATGTGAAATTTATAAAACGAATGGTTATTGGAAAATTTTAAGTTTATAAGTTATTAACTTATAAAAATGGATTTGGGCATTAAAAAGGGGAATTTTATAGAAATTGTTAATAAATGAAGATTTCATTAGTTGAAATTATTATAAACCATAAAGAAATCTTGTAAGTGATAAGATTTTAAATTGGTGAAGTTCAAAGGAACGATTTGGTAAATAAATAATATTATAAGTATTTAACTTACAATATGGCTTTTGGGTATGAAATTGGGTTATGTAAAATTGCATCGGATTAATAAAGGAATTTATAAAATTGGGGTTTATAATAGAAATGGAATTTATAAACTATGTTTATAAATTTGAAATTCATCGAATTTGATAAATTGAAATATGGGAATTTGTTAAGTGGGCTATATTCACTATTTTGAATATTGAATAGATTATTAAATAAAATGGGTTTGTTTTTGGGAAAGGAATGTTTTAAATGGAATTTAAAACGAATTAAAGGTGTTTTGAAATGTATTAAGTATCGAAAACATAGATTTCAACATTGATTGTTGAAATAGACGTTTTCGAGAAACAGAAGGGGATAATTTGTATAGTATTGGATTTATATATCTATTTTTAATTTCAAATCCATATACTAGTGTTTTTGGGTTGTCGTAACGATGTTTTACGCAACATTCGTTTTTTAACCCAAATAAATGTGAATAAAAGAATGTTTTCTTAAAGAGAATGGAATAAAATACTTAACGGTAACTTAAGTATATTGAATATTTCCAAATTGTTGAAAATAAATAAATTTGTGAATTACTTATTTTTAAAATAAGCATGGGAATGGTTTTCTAATATGAAATGGAACGGTTTTTGTGAATTCACCTTTAAGGTAATTGAAAGCAAATAACTTGAAATCGATTTGGGAATCGTATGCTAGTAGATGCTTGGAATTTAAATCCACTTTGGAATTTATATATATGAAGGGAAATTTGTTTAAAAATAAATGTTGATTTATTTTTAAATATGAAAATATAATTTACGAATTTGGAACGTAAGTAAAATAAATCGGTAAAGATTTATTTGGTGGTTTGAAATTTGTTTCAAAAGGTATAAATGGTTAAGGTGATTTGAAATTAGTTTTCAAATGGTTAAGGTGATTTGAAATTAGTTTTCAAATGGTTAAGGTGATTTGAAATTGGTTTGCAAATGGTTAATGTAATTTGAAAATTGGTTTTCAAATGGTAAAGGTAAATTGAAAATTGGTTTTTCAATTGGTTAAGTGTGGAAAATTTTATCGTGAAGTGGTTTTGGTAAAACAAATAACTGGGGCAATTATTTGTAAATGGTGTATATATATATATATATATCTTGTAAAGATATTTTGGGACTTAATAATTTTGGAAAAATTATTTGGAATCTGATGATGTGGCGCATCTTTATTGATAGTTAAATAACCGACTATCAATATTTACCCTTGGATGGTATTGATTGTGTTTGTTTGGAATTGAATGCACACTTATTTTTAAAATAAGCGCTCGCTATTCGGTTTAGCCGGGAGAGGACCTTTGTGTCATATATCCCATTCCGAATATGCGATACGTCGTTTGGATTGCATTTGAAGACCGGTGTGAAGACCGGGTATTTGTGAGAACGATAGGATGACCTATCGATTGTCTCCGCATCGTTAGCTACGATATGGAGATTTCCTTTGTGATGGGAAATTTTATCGGGATTGTGGATACCCGGATTGCAAGGGCTTCTTTGGAAGTGCCTTCGGTTCTGTTCGAACCCGGAACAGACTTGTATGGTTATGTGTCTGACATTACATTTTGAGAGATATAGCAGATTTCTTTCAAATACATTTCTGTTGGTGGCGGAGAATTTATTCTCTTAGCTTAACACCCTTCTCTGAGACGTACGAGCTCAGAGGTTATGTAGTTGAAGGTTATCAGCGATATTTCCCAATCTGGTAATGTGGCATGCTGAGTGCTGCTGTGTGATGATCATTGGTTGATCGTTTGGATTGGATCATTTGTTGATCATTTATCTGTGTGATCTTGCTTTGGTCATCTGTGGACCCAAAGCATGGCTTTGTTGCACAAAGCGTAGCTTTGTGGACGAGACTTTGTCAGGACCTCACTCCCCGGAAATGGTCGAAACAGGAATATGCGGCAAGGTTATGAGGGTCGCGCCCTTTAGGGTATGTCATTTCCTTCTGGAAAAGGGTGGTATCATGGTATGGAGCCCAGATGCTTACTCATGTTGATACACTATATATATTTCTGTGTGTGGTGTTGTTGCGAGCGCTCGGATAAAGGTCCCAAAGGACCGGGGGATGACATATTCGTGTAGTAGTTACCTAGTTACAGAGGTAACCCGGCCTTGTGTTGGCAGAGATCTAACCGTAACGTTAGTTTCTCGGGACGTCCCGCCAGAGGCGATCCCATGTGGCAGTAGGAAGTTCCTTAGCCTGACCATTTGTTGGAAATCCATTCCTCCAATACGCGCCTTGTACGGTTTTAGTTGTATTACCTGCCATTCACTTATGGTGGTCACCACTGTTTGGATGGTAGCTATAGTAGGCATAGTTCGGAATGTCTATGCTGGCTAGGATTTATATTGTACTTTCGAAATTGTTTTCTACACTATGCACTAGTAATAATATCAAAAATGATTTGATTTTCGCGTAGTAAGCATCTTTGACTATCATAAGGAGAAATCTCCTCCAATTCTGCGTTTGCATTGTGTGTGTGGCGGGAGGCCTTATGGTAGTTTCATTTTTCCAAAAAGCATTTCGAATTTCGAAAGTTAAATTTAAATTCTGTTGTTGCTTGTTTAAAGATAAACTGTTTTGAGTTCTCACACCAGTCACATGACTGACCTGGAGTTTATTGTTCCTTTCCTAAACTCTGGGTGCCCACTATTTTCCACACGGGCAGTCTAGAGTTAGGTTATCAGGTTATTCTGGATTCGGGAGTTGCTGTGCAGATCTGGAGGCGAGCCAGATAGCGTAGTCTATTATCTATTGTATATAGTATTTCTTTTCCGCTGTTGTTGTCGTACACTCTGATTGATGTAATGTAATGTAATGTGATATATAAAATGTATAGTTCTTTGTTTTAAACGAATGTACATTTATCTATTATATATTGTTCCGCTGCGATTGTGAGATTCTGTTATTGTTTCTCGTTCTGTTACTTGTTTGTTCTGTTTCTTCTCTCTTTTCTCTCTTCTTCTACCTCTTTCTTTTTCTTAAACCCTAACGGTTCGATTTTTCGGCAACGAAAAATCTCGATCGTTACATTTGGTATCAGAGCTTATGGTTAAGCGACAACCTGCTCTGTTGGGTGTTACTCATTAGAGATAGAGTCAGCAGTACTCTAGAATGAGTGTGAGTGTAATAATAGATATGAGTGCGTATTTGTTAGTGAGTATAAAATTGTTTTATATTGTGATGATTGGTTTATTGAGTGGTATATGAACCTTCGTCGGCGCAGCCTCGAAAACTGAATCGAAGGGGTTCCTAAACACTTGAATAGAACAATTCGACACAATATTGGTTTAAATTGGGTAAATGAAATAATTTTGCCTCGATTATATTTTATATATAAAAAGAAAATAATTTTTCAAGAATTATTGAAGTGTGTATATAATTGATTGCTTGGTTGTTGTTAAATAGGATATATATATAAAATAATTAAAAGTTGTTTGAATAAGCTAATAAAAGCAACTATTGTAAGAGAATAATGGTATAAACCAATGAATCATAAGATGGAATTATAATTAATAATGATTTACAATTGTAAGATAATCATGTATGTATATAAGAAGTAAAATTATATAAGTAAAAGGTTTATAAAAGTGATTTATGAATAGAAAGAAAACTTTTTGAAAGAATAATTAGCATTGATTTCACTATTGTCACTGGGAAATAATAAGGGTGATGACTGCAGCATCATCAGTATCATTTTCGAGTTTCTATGTGATGGATTTGCTACAATAATGAATTTAAAATTGAAGTTTTGTTGTAATAAACCAATTTGAAATTAAAATTCAACTTGAAATTGTCAAATATAAGTGAAAAAAGGGGTTTTGAACTTATAATATGAGTTGGAAGTTGAATAATAAGTTGTATAACTTATAGAATGGGAAAATGTAAGTGAAACCAGTTGTTGAAGTGGTTAAACAATTAAGTTAAGTAAAATGGAATATGAATTTGAATATTGATATGAATTTGACTTAAGTAAAAGTTAAATAGGATTTACTTTGGAATTTAAAATCCGAATTGAATTGATAAGTAAAACTTAAGTTTAAATTAACAAATGATGTTTAAATGGAATAACTTAAGTGAAGTTGAATAAAAAAATCGATCTTTGCATCAAAGTTAAATAATCAAGTGAATTAAATGAGGTAAATAAAGTTGAAATGGAATGCAAGTTAAGTAATGTTGAAAGAATTGATGTTAATATCAAAGTAAGTGAATAAAGTGAGTAAATGAAATTGTTAAAGATGTGAACTTAAGTTATATAAATGAAATTCAATCTTATTTGTAAAAAAGAACTAGCAATTGAGTTAAAGCATGAATTGAATGTTAATCAATAGAATATGAATAAGTTGATATGAAATGATGCATGCAAGTGTAAATTCATTTGAAAATAGTTTAATAATAGAATGAAAATCAATTGGATGTTAAACCAATTGAAATTAAAACAGTTGAACCAAATTGAATGTAAGTAAAATGGATAAAATTTGGTTGTATTGGATGTGCATTGGTCGTTATTGCTTGTTGGTTGGTTGTATGTAAATTCATTAAGTGTTAATGAAATTGAATTAGTAAAATTTGAAAGCTATGTAATTGAATTCAAATGAAAATTGGAATGCAAAGTTGAATGAAAATGAATATGCAACTTTAATAGTAAACTAAAAGTGGTATAAGAAGCATGTATTGGAAATTTTATAATTGAATTGGCAAATTGGTTTGAATATTATAATTGGATATTATGCTAGCAGGATATACAGGTTATAAAGGAATTGGGATTTTGATTTCAAAGTTAAAAAAAAATTGAATTGCTCGACAAAAAGGTACGTATTTCAGTTTTTATATGAGATTTGATGATTTCCTTCTCCAGCCAGTTGGCTTTCTCTTTTCTTTTTGATTCTGAGGGGCCGTAGAGCCGTTTTGTAGTCGTACCGATCTAGCCGCGCAAAGGAGACTCTGGCGAAATTTTTCGAAAATTTAGGGAGTTAGAAAAATTTTGAGAAATTTTGAAAGTTTGAAATTTGAATTTAAATTTAAATTTGAATTGTTGAGTAAACAATGTTGTTTGAAACCTATAATTGAAGTTGGAAAGCTAATTGAAATGATAGTAAATCTTTAATAAAAGATTGGTGTTAGAAGGTTGATAAAACTATTAGTTTTGGAAAAATAATAAACGGATTATGAATTATTCTCCTTAACTTGCAATTTCGAGGACGAAATTCTTTTAAGGGGGGAAGATTGTAACGACCCAGAATTTTTAGTAATTTAAATTTGAGTATTTAATTAATTTTAAATGTTTATAAGTGAAAATTTTAAGTTAAATAAGTTATTTCTTGAATATTGGATTTAATTGGTCAATTAAATCGATTTATTTAATAGTGAAATTCCAGAAATAATTAAATATTGGGTTAAATATAATGGGAAATGATTTGGAAAATTTTGTTTTATCATATTGAAGTTATAGAGATATTTTAGAACTTGTAAAATTGAATTTGGAGTTAATTTGTAAAAATTGAATATTTTAATATTTAATTATCGACTGAAAAATAGCCAATTTTTGAACAGTCTCGAAATTGAACGAAACGAGTTCCATTGGATCCGTAATAGTTAGTTATTATCGGATTTCAAATTTCGTAGCAAACGGAGTTGTCATTTGACCGTGGCAGCTCGAAACGCATCGATATCGTTTTAATTTTAATTCGGCGAGTTAAAATAGCCATTTTTCAAACGGTCTCGGATTTCGACGAAACCAGTTTCATCGGATCCGTAATGTGATATTATTGCAAGATTTCAAATTTCAAGTCGATTGGATTTGTCGTTTGTCCAGTACAAGCCAAAACGCCTAGAAATCGCTTAAATCGGTTTAAATTTAAATTGAGCGTTTATTACCGTATCTCACACATATGATGGAATTAGCTTCCGAAACTTGTTCCATTGTGTCCGGAATGCGGAAAAACATTAGGATCGCCTGGCGGCATGCGTCATTTGGAGTTCGTTTGCAAAAGTGTCAAATTGGTGATTTTAATATTAAAATAATATGGTTATATGTATATATTATTTTCAAAACCCTAGCCACTACCACCTATGGCCGGCCCTAAATTTTTCCATGGCCAGAACGCAACGATTTTCATCTTGATTTTTCTTCCAATCCGTTCACTTTCGAGAGAAGTTCCCAACTAACAAAACGAAGAGAGCCTCGAGCACTACGTATCCAACGGTAGTGATCTGAATCGGAGTTGCGTGGTGGTCGTTAGGGGGCCATGAAGGCCGTGCGTTTCGTGCATTCCTCAAGGTGGAGGAGGGGGCCGAGTTTGGCCTAGCTCTGGCCGAAGGTGGCTCTTGTCGTGGGCTACGAGGTGGCGCTCTCTGATCGATGCAAAGGCGAGTGTGGTGGTCGCGAATTCAAACCCTAGGTGTGGATGTTTGGGTTTCTCGTGCGCGCGTGTATACCTGGGAGGAGAAATGCGAACGGGAAGAAGGGAGAGCATGGGGCCCGCACGCGTGAAGAGGGGGTGAGGTGTTTTCTTTTAATTTTTAGTTTAAATTCAAAATTCAAATTCGTTCAATCTTTAAAACGTGATATCTTTTGCATGCGAGGTCGGATTCGAACGAGATTTTTTGCGTTGGAATCGTATTCGCGTGCTCTTCGCAATGCAGCTGGTTTGGAGTCGATTGGAGCTCGTTTGAATTTCGGGTAAAATTAAACGTTCGTTTAATTTTATTCGAAACGAACGCCGAAACCGGAAACAAAATCAAGGTGAGAACTCCTCACTCAATCGAAAGGTTTTGTTTAAAATTTTGAATAGTTAATATTGATTGTTGATGGTTGATTGATTGTGGTAGTAGATATAATAGGATATATATTATATATAGCGATATATATATATTGGCATATGTATATATCGGATTTGATTTCCCGCCTCGTATAGCGGATGAGACCCTATTGCGCCGTTATTAAGCGGAATATTTATAAAATCCCATATACCGCGATATTCCACCTCGAAGTGGAATTGGTATTGTGCTAACGTCTGTGGGTGCAGGGAAACAGGTTGGAGGGATCCAACTGGATTCCTCACATATTTATTTGTTTATAAATCTTATGTTGATTGTTGATAATCATATTGATATATGACACTAATTCCCGTGATTGACCATCTGATGTTGTTGCATCATCGGATTCAAATTTTTAAAAATTAAAAATAACGGTTTTGAATTTAAAAGGGGTTTTAAATCGATTTTTCAAAGAATATGGTTTATTAAAAATTTTGAATTGATTAAATTTTAAAATAAATAGATGGATAAAATTTTATGTTTTAAAAATTTATATTTTTATAAAATATAACTTAAAAGAAATTTTTAACAATAATAGGTTTTTATAAAATAGTTAAATTTGGTTTTTGGGAAGTTATTATTATTAATGGTTTATATAAAGGATTTTATAAATGGATGTTTTTAAATAAAAATTATTGAAGTTATAGAATAAATTTATAAAGTGTTAAGTTGATGTATAACATGAATTTCACTAGGATTTATAGATTAATAAATGTGAAATTTATAAAACGAATGGTTATTGGAAAATTTTAAGTTTATAAGTTATTAACTTATAAAAATGGATTTGGGCATTAAAAAGGGGAATTTTATAGAAATTGTTAATAAATGAAGATTTCATTAGTTGAAATTATTATAAACCATAAAGAAATCTTGTAAGTGATAAGATTTTAAATTGGTGAAGTTCAAAGGAACGATTTGGTAAATAAATAATATTATAAGTATTTAACTTACAATATGGCTTTTGGGTATGAAATTGGGTTATGTAAAATTGCATCGGATTAATAAAGGAATTTATAAAATTGGGGTTTATAATAGAAATGGAATTTATAAACTATGTTTATAAATTTGAAATTCATCGAATTTGATAAATTGAAATATGGGAATTTGTTAAGTGGGCTATATTCACTATTTTGAATATTGAATAGATTATTAAATAAAATGGGTTTGTTTTTGGGAAAGGAATGTTTTAAATGGAATTTAAAACGAATTAAAGGTGTTTTGAAATGTATTAAGTATCGAAAACATAGATTTCAACATTGATTGTTGAAATAGACGTTTTCGAGAAACAGAAGGGGATAATTTGTATAGTATTGGATTTATATATCTATTTTTAATTTCAAATCCATATACTAGTGTTTTTGGGTTGTCGTAACGATGTTTTACGCAACATTCGTTTTTTAACCCAAATAAATGTGAATAAAAGAATGTTTTCTTAAAGAGAATGGAATAAAATACTTAACGGTAACTTAAGTATATTGAATATTTCCAAATTGTTGAAAATAAATAAATTTGTGAATTACTTATTTTTAAAATAAGCATGGGAATGGTTTTCTAATATGAAATGGAACGGTTTTTGTGAATTCACCTTTAAGGTAATTGAAAGCAAATAACTTGAAATCGATTTGGGAATCGTATGCTAGTAGATGCTTGGAATTTAAATCCACTTTGGAATTTATATATATGAAGGGAAATTTGTTTAAAAATAAATGTTGATTTATTTTTAAATATGAAAATATAATTTACGAATTTGGAACGTAAGTAAAATAAATCGGTAAAGATTTATTTGGTGGTTTGAAATTTGTTTCAAAAGGTATAAATGGTTAAGGTGATTTGAAATTAGTTTTCAAATGGTTAAGGTGATTTGAAATTAGTTTTCAAATGGTTAAGGTGATTTGAAATTGGTTTGCAAATGGTTAATGTAATTTGAAAATTGGTTTTCAAATGGTAAAGGTAAATTGAAAATTGGTTTTTCAATTGGTTAAGTGTGGAAAATTTTATCGTGAAGTGGTTTTGGTAAAACAAATAACTGGGGCAATTATTTGTAAATGGTGTATATATATATATATATCTTGTAAAGATATTTTGGGACTTAATAATTTTGGAAAAATTATTTGGAATCTGATGATGTGGCGCATCTTTATTGATAGTTAAATAACCGACTATCAATATTTACCCTTGGATGGTATTGATTGTGTTTGTTTGGAATTGAATGCACACTTATTTTTAAAATAAGCGCTCGCTATTCGGTTTAGCCGGGAGAGGACCTTTGTGTCATATATCCCATTCCGAATATGCGATACGTCGTTTGGATTGCATTTGAAGACCGGTGTGAAGACCGGGTATTTGTGAGAACGATAGGATGACCTATCGATTGTCTCCGCATCGTTAGCTACGATATGGAGATTTCCTTTGTGATGGGAAATTTTATCGGGATTGTGGATACCCGGATTGCAAGGGCTTCTTTGGAAGTGCCTTCGGTTCTGTTCGAACCCGGAACAGACTTGTATGGTTATGTGTCTGACATTACATTTTGAGAGATATAGCAGATTTCTTTCAAATACATTTCTGTTGGTGGCGGAGAATTTATTCTCTTAGCTTAACACCCTTCTCTGAGACGTACGAGCTCAGAGGTTATGTAGTTGAAGGTTATCAGCGATATTTCCCAATCTGGTAATGTGGCATGCTGAGTGCTGCTGTGTGATGATCATTGGTTGATCGTTTGGATTGGATCATTTGTTGATCATTTATCTGTGTGATCTTGCTTTGGTCATCTGTGGACCCAAAGCATGGCTTTGTTGCACAAAGCGTAGCTTTGTGGACGAGACTTTGTCAGGACCTCACTCCCCGGAAATGGTCGAAACAGGAATATGCGGCAAGGTTATGAGGGTCGCGCCCTTTAGGGTATGTCATTTCCTTCTGGAAAAGGGTGGTATCATGGTATGGAGCCCAGATGCTTACTCATGTTGATACACTATATATATTTCTGTGTGTGGTGTTGTTGCGAGCGCTCGGATAAAGGTCCCAAAGGACCGGGGGATGACATATTCGTGTAGTAGTTACCTAGTTACAGAGGTAACCCGGCCTTGTGTTGGCAGAGATCTAACCGTAACGTTAGTTTCTCGGGACGTCCCGCCAGAGGCGATCCCATGTGGCAGTAGGAAGTTCCTTAGCCTGACCATTTGTTGGAAATCCATTCCTCCAATACGCGCCTTGTACGGTTTTAGTTGTATTACCTGCCATTCACTTATGGTGGTCACCACTGTTTGGATGGTAGCTATAGTAGGCATAGTTCGGAATGTCTATGCTGGCTAGGATTTATATTGTACTTTCGAAATTGTTTTCTACACTATGCACTAGTAATAATATCAAAAATGATTTGATTTTCGCGTAGTAAGCATCTTTGACTATCATAAGGAGAAATCTCCTCCAATTCTGCGTTTGCATTGTGTGTGTGGCGGGAGGCCTTATGGTAGTTTCATTTTTCCAAAAAGCATTTCGAATTTCGAAAGTTAAATTTAAATTCTGTTGTTGCTTGTTTAAAGATAAACTGTTTTGAGTTCTCACACCAGTCACATGACTGACCTGGAGTTTATTGTTCCTTTCCTAAACTCTGGGTGCCCACTATTTTCCACACGGGCAGTCTAGAGTTAGGTTATCAGGTTATTCTGGATTCGGGAGTTGCTGTGCAGATCTGGAGGCGAGCCAGATAGCGTAGTCTATTATCTATTGTATATAGTATTTCTTTTCCGCTGTTGTTGTCGTACACTCTGATTGATGTAATGTAATGTAATGTGATATATAAAATGTATAGTTCTTTGTTTTAAACGAATGTACATTTATCTATTATATATTGTTCCGCTGCGATTGTGAGATTCTGTTATTGTTTCTCGTTCTGTTACTTGTTTGTTCTGTTTCTTCTCTCTTTTCTCTCTTCTTCTACCTCTTTCTTTTTCTTAAACCCTAACGGTTCGATTTTTCGGCAACGAAAAATCTCGATCGTTACAAAAAGCATTGTAGATTTCAATCTTAAATTTATCTGTTGATTGTTTTATTCAAAGATAAACTGTTTTTATTTGCTCACACCAGTCTCATGACTGACCCGGAGTTTATTGTTCCCTTTCTAAACTCTTGGTGCCCGCAATTTTCCACACGGGTAGTCTAGAGTTGGATTTTTCAGATAATCAAATAGTAGGTGTAGATTCGATATCTTTGAAAGTCTCTGGTTTGGCGGCACTTGGAATCTTCTTCAGTCTTTGGTTTGGCAATTGATGTAAGGGATTGGGTTTGCTACAAGTTCGGCATGATGGTGGTTGGAGCATTGGAGCTTTGGCATTGAAGACTCGGTTTTTTGTATTCCCACTTTCTCACTTGAAAGACTCTATTGATGGTTATCTTTCCACTGTCGATGGTTGCAAAGTCAATACTATCCTTGTTGTTGTCATCCTATTTTGCCATTGTATATTTATCTTTGATATTATTGGAATTCATATTGTATCAGATATTGTATTCATTGTCGTATCAACGACATATTTCATTTTCTTTCGCTGTGTTGTTATACTTAATGTGTTATAAGCTCCGGCACGAATCGCACTTCAACGGTTCAATCTGCAGCATTCGAGTACAAGTGAAGTACGGGTGTCGATTTTCAAACGCTGAAATTCGGACCGCGACAATTTGGTACCAGAGCTGAAGGTTGATAGCTCAGGAGTATAACACATTAGGTAACTCATTAGAGATAGGGTGAAGTATGCCCTAGAATGAGTATATCCCTAAGATATCCATCTGTCTTACTATCCACTAATAGTGAGCATGAGTGCAAGAAGAGGACGAGGTAGGGGACAGAGAAGTAGCACTACAAATGGTCAATGCTCTGCAACAACAAGGAGTAGATTTTCTCTATCAATCTCTTTGATCATCAATTTTTTATTGGCTTCGTGGCAGCTGCAAGAAGAAGCTTCGATGTGATGGTGGCCCTGCGAATCGTGTATAAAACTCCTATTTCATATTCTCCTCATTAGCTTTCTATCAACTTCTCGTTTTAAATTTAATCAAATTGAAATTTTATTGAAATAAATTGATAAACAAATATGAAGTTAAATTAATTTGTATCAATAAAACAATTTCGGTCAAACCAAAGTTTGAAATTTTTTGTGAGTCAAAGTCTGAAGAGGGACAAGATGATATTTGATTTGGGGTACTACGATCTGAGTTTGGAATCCATACCTAGTATTTGAAAATTATGGAAGATTAAATCCATTTATCTATTGCTTGGGTCTCGATATATTCTACGAACGATTAGTTATCCCTCCGAACTATCTGATACCCCTACATATTTGTAGATCTGGTGACCTGAGAATTTCATGAAGTATCGAATGAGTTTGTTCTCATAATTATTGACGGTATTTTGATTTGGAGCCAAATGCAAAATAACTATTCAGTTTGATCTGATGAACCATTTCTTTGTGTGTTCATCTATCTCTGTTGGCTCCGTGGCAAATTTCGGGGACGAAATTTTCTTAAGAGGGGGAATATGTAACATTCCTGTTTTTAAATCAAATTTAAATTGGTAATTAATTTAATTTTTGAAATTAAATTGTGAATTAATTTGGTATTTTCCAAATTAAATAGGTATTTGTTTATTTATTAATAAAAATGAATATACACGTGATTTTAAAATTGAATTTCTAATTGGAAATTCAGAAATAAATATTTTGAATAATATATTAATTATAAATTTAATTGTGAATTAATTTGAAATTTTGGGAATAAAATTATATATACAAGTTTTTAAAATAAAGAATTTGATTTGGAAATCTAAAATATTTTATAAATAGATTATAGTTTGGAATTTGAATTTGAAATTCAAATACATATATGTTGAAAATAAATATTTAAAAAAAATTATTGATTGTGAATGAATAATATATATATTTATAAAAAATATTGTTTGTTTATTCATTTATAAATATAAATTGATTGTATAATAATTTTTGAATTTGAAATTTAAAAATAATGTTTTGAATAACATATTGGATTTCAAACTCAAATATAAGTATTTCTAAAATAAATGGAATTTAAAAATTTATATTTTGAAATTTATAGAAACTTGTTTTCTAATTATAATAAATATAAATATATGTATTTGAAAATTTTATTTGAATTTAATATAGTAATTTTTCAAAAGTTATTTGTAAGTTAAACTCTATAATTTAATACTAATAGAAAAAAATTGTCTTGTATTTATAATATGATGATTTGAAAGTTATATTTTGAAATCAATATAATATTTAAAATAAGAAAAATATAAACCGTATATATATATAAACTAAATTGAAATTATGGAGTAAAATGATTAATAAATTAGAAAAAAGTAAGGGTTTAAAATACAAAACTGCAAATTAAATAACATAAGGGTTTAAAACAAAATTTATAAAATTATCTAAAGGGGGATTTAAACATAAATTTTATGGCAAAATACATTTGCAAAATGTGCTTTAACAAGTGTAAGAATTTTAAACTATGTGTTTATAAGTGTAAATATAATTAAACAAGTAGCATAACTATTTCTTTTAAAATCAAATGTTAATATCAAATAAAAGAAACCAGGACTTTTTCACTTCCAAATTTCTTTCCTCATCTTCATTTTCTAAAGCATAACCTGAAAAAGAAAATTTCAAGCAAATCAAGCCTGAAATCAAAACAGAAAAGGAAATGAGAAACCTGGAAATCAAGATAGTTTGAGTTCAACCTGGAAAGCTAAAACTTCAAATTGGAAATCAACCTTGGAAGACAATGCAAAGACTCAAGTTTAGAATCAAATGCGGATTTAACTTAATTCCAGATCAAAAATAACAAGCTTTCTTCAGCACTCAAATTTTTTTAAATCAAACATTTCCAGCAACTCAAGTTTTAAAGATTCAAAAGTTGTTTTTCAAAGTAAAAAGAAGGCTCTATTCTTCATTTTCAAAACAGGCGAGCAACACCTTTTTTTAAATAACTTAAGTATAAATATGGTTGCATGTTAATTTCTGTGATAAGTATGTACTATGTGTATATATATAAGGGCAATCTGTTGTGTATATATATGAATGTATAGGTGTGCATGTTGTTGTATATGTGTTCTCTGCGTCTTTATTTCCAAGCTCAAGTTAATGATTCAAAAATCATGATCTCTTGACCTACTTGCTGTTAGGACTTAGGCTTTAAACATAAATTGTTTGTTTTATCGTAGATTAAAGTTTAAAATTTTAGTTAAGTTAAAATAAATTTGAATTGCTTTGGAAACCAAAAGAACAGGTAAGCATTGGTTTTGTTTTAAATTTAAAACTGCTTAAATCAATTAATTCAAGCTTATAATCTGAAACCTCATCCAAAAACATGAATTTTAGGAGTGAGATCATAATTCTTAGCATTTGATTGAGGGAGCAGTTCAAGTTGATCTGAAAATGGTGTTTTGGGTTGTCTCTGGAGATTTAGTTGCCTGGGAAAGTTATGGTTCTCACTGGAGGTAGTGGAATGATGGGGAGGTCAGCAAAAATGTCAGATGGATGTGCTATCCACTATGGCGACGACAGGAGGTCGATATTGTTTTTAACCCTAGTTTATCTAGTGGTCGGGAATTTGTTCATCATGGCACCCCTAGTGGATCGAGTTCCACAGAACTCTGGGAAATGGAAGAGGGGATGTTGGCGAGGTCATGGCCGGAGGTTTTGACGTTCCGATGATCAGAGGCACGAGGTCGAGGGATTTTTCAGGTTGTGTTCATGTTCCAGGTTTAGGCTTGGAGGCTCGGTTTTGATTTCGTGTTGTTATGGAAGTTCTGATGATCGGGGTCATAATGTTGGGTGATCGCAGATGCGAGGAAGCCATCGTGGATGGTCGGAGGTGGTGGCATCGCCGGTGCATGTGCACGGCTAAGGGATGGTATCAGTGTTTTGGTCTGGGGTATTTTCTCGAAGAAGAACTCGTGATTTTGGGTAGGAGACTCGAGTTATGTCTCGGGTAGACATGAGTGTTTTGGTTTCTAGTTCTTAAGTTATAAAAACTTAACCAAATTTTGAAAAGAAAAATAAGGGTTTCTCGAAGCCAGACTCGAGTATAGTTCAGGTTGAACCCGAAGCTGTTTTTAATACATGTTTTAATAAAAAATTAAGTAATAGGTTTTGAAATTTTTAAATGAATTTGATTTAAAACTCTTATATAAATTTCCTTTATATAAGATAAGGGTTTCATTAACATTAGACTAGGTGGTTGGTAAAAAATTTTAATTTTGTTAATTTGTAAATATTTTAAAACTTAATTTTGTAATAGAATTTAAAAGTAAGATTTAAAGTGTAATGTTTTAAATAAACAAACTTATGACACTTCAGTCATTAATAAGGAAAATATTTTATCTTAAGTTAATTTACATTTAATGATTTGTGATTCATTTAGTTAATAAGGTAATTAAAGAATAATTAATTACTTGAATTAATTAATGATTATGAATTAGTAAACAAGTAATTAAGGGTTGTAAATTAAATAATTGGAGGTTAATTAATATGTAACTAAAGATCATTAATTAGATGATTAAAAGAGTAGAAATTGACTAATTAAATAATTAAGTTGTAATTAGAAATTTGTTTATCAAGTAATTAAAAGATTAATTAAGTTATTGTTAAGCACTTAATTAATTAAGTAATTAAAGATGGATTAACTGGTTATTAAAAATGAATTTATAATTAATGATGATTAATTAAAGTATAATTACATAGGAAAGTAATTATAGAATTGTTAATAGTTAATGAAGATCATTAACTAGGGATTATTAAATAATTAATTAATGTGATTAATTTTAATGATTAATTAGATTAATTAATTAATGATAATCATTTGTGGAATCGAATTAGGTACGATTACGTATTGAAAGTAATTAAAAGGATTAATTACTCAATGTAATTAATTAAGTTAATATGATTAGTTTAACTTAATTAATTATTTTAATTAATTTAAGATAATCACTTGATGATTTGTTAAGTCTAATTACTTAATGTAATTTATAAAGTGTAATTACTTAGTGAAGTAATTAATGGGTAATTACTGGATGTGATTAATTAAAGAATAGAAGTAGTTTTGGGCTTAATTACTTTTTGTAATTAATAAAAACGGATAATTTCCCAGTGGAAGTAATTAAGAATTAATTAATTAGTGTAATTAATTTAAGAATTAATTTATAAAATTTATTTAGAAGTTAATTAAATAATGTAATTAATTAAGGTAATTAATTACTGAATGTGATTAATCAAGGATTAATGAATGTGATTAACTAAAGATTTATTATTAAATGTTATTAATTAAAGAATAATTAATTGAATAAATAATTAAGGGATAATTACTTAAATGTAATTAAAGAATAATTAATCAAGGAAGATTTGTTAAGGTAGATAATTAGAGATAATTAATTAAATATTTTGTAATTAATTAATGTTAAGTAAGTTGGATTTAGGTAATCCAAGTAATAAAAAAAACTAGCAATTAATTTAATTAGAGATTAATTAAATTAATTAAGAATTTATCAATCTTACTTATGGATGTTTGAATTCTATTGATTGTTGAATTGTATGAAATCCCTAGTGTGTGATGCTCTGTTTTTATTTATCTGTGATGAATGTAATTTATTTATCAGTGATGAAAATATATTATATATCTATAAATTTGTGAATGAAGATAAGCGTTATAGAATATACCGCTTATTGATATTGATGTGTTTGAATCTGTGATGATTGATGATGTTTCACTATTGTATAAAACCCTAGGATTACACATACACACACAAATGTGGATGCCACAGGATATTGGTTAAGTCATGGAAATTTTGAAATGGTAAAGATTTTTGAAATTTAATTTTGAATTCAAATTGTTTTGGAAATGAAATTGAATTTAATATAAAGAACTTATGGAAAAGGAAGTTTTGAAACTGAACCATTTTAAACATAATATGGTTTGAAATTTGAAATTTGAAATTTAATTTGTATTTGAATTCAAAGCATTAAAGTTAAATTTCATGTGTAAAATAAGTTTTAAATGGAAACACTTTCCAATATAGTTTAATTGATTTCTAAAAAGCTTTGGAAACTTTAAAGTGAAATTTGGAAATAATTATTGTTTTAAATAATTGATTTAAACTTTGGAAACTATGGTTTGAGAAGAGATATTTAAGTTTATATGTATGAGTTTTTAAACCATCTTCAAAGTACATTTAAAGGAGTTGTTTTGAGAATTCGAATTTAACTCAAATAGAATCTGCCAAGATATGGCAGATTCGTTGATTTTTTTCAAGTTTTGACTTTAAAGGCTACAACTTAAGAAAATTGAATTGGATTGTTCTAAAACGAAAACCTTTGTTTTCAAATAAGAATAGGTTTCATATAAAAGGAAGAATCTTCCAGTTTTGTTGAAAAGATTTCCAAACTATGATTTAAATTCAGTTTGAAAATGGGAATTGGTTTTGAAAGCTATGAATTGAATTTTTGTAAAGATGTGGATAGGTGAATCACTTTTGAAAAGGAAGTGGTTTTCGAAAACTACAGATGAATTTTTGTGAAAAATTTGGGAACTTAGTTTTCAAAGTTGAAAAGGATCTTAATGGTAGATCTTTTGGTTTAAAAGATTAAAATGGAATTTTTTTAATCCATTTAAAGGGAAAAGTTTTGGAAATTGTTGTGACTTAACTGAGATCCCATTATCCATATGGTTTTTAAAATATGCGCTCGTTATTCGGTTTAGCCGGAAGAGGACCTTTGTATCATATAACTCATTCTGAATAATGATACGACGTTATGTATAGCATTTGAAGACCGGTGGTGAAGACCAGATATTTTCGAAAGCAAAAGGATGACTCTTGAATGTCTCTGCACCGACTGGTGCCCGGTATAGAGATTTGATCACCCTTTGTGATGGGGAGTCCGGACGTGATTAGAGATTATCCAGATTTGCAAGGCTTCTTTATGAAGTGCCTTCGGTTCTGTTTGACTCCGGAACAGACTTGTATGGATGTGTATCTAACATTACACTTTGAGATATAAAGTTGGTTTCTATCAAATACATTTATGTTTGGTGCCGGAGAATTTATTCTCTTAGCTTAACACCCTTCTCTGAGAGGTACGAGCTCAAAGGTTATGTAGTTGATGGTTACTAGTGATACATTTCCAATTTGGTAATGCGACATACGAATGTTGCTGATCATTTGTTGATCAAAGCATGACTTTGTGAAAAGTGTAGCTTTATGGATGAGACTTCGTCGGACCTCACAACTTGGAATGGTCGAAACAAGAAGGATGCAGCAAGGTTATTTGGGGGAGCGCCCCTGAGGGTATGTACATTTCCTTCTGGATAGAGGTGGTATCATGTTATGGAGTCTAGATACTTAACCAATGTGGTTGCTGCAAATTTATTACTTTGTGGTTGTTGGTGAATCCCGGGATAAAGATTGGTAACGGCTGAGGAGTGGCATACTCGTGTAGTAGTTACCTAGTTACAAAGGTAATTCGGCCTTGTGTTAGCAAAGATCTGATTAGGTTCTCGGGGCGTCCCTCCAGAGGCGTATCTATGTGGCAATAGGAAGTTCCTTAGTCTGACCATTTGTTGGAAATCCAATCTCCAATACGCGTGGAGTACGGTTTAAGTTATAGAACCTGCTATTTAACATGGTAGCTATAGTGGGCATCCTATAATGGTACGTATGTTGGCTAAGATTAATATTATACTTGCAAATATTTTCCACTATGCACTAATAATAATATCAAAATGATTTTGCGTATCAAGCATGTTTGACTATCGTAAAGAGAAATCTTCCCCAAGTGTACGATTGCATGGTGTGTGTGCCGGGAGGCCTTATGGTAGTTTCATTTTCCAAAAGCATTGCAGATTTCAATCTTAAATTCTTCTGTTGATTGTTTTATTCAAAGATAAACTGTTTTTGTTTGCTCACACCAGTCTCATGACTGACGCGGAGTTTATCCATTCCTAAACTCTGGGGATTTTATCCCTTCCTAAACTCTGGGTGTTCACAATTTTCCACACCGTCGGTCTAGAGTTTGGTTTTTCTGATAATCAAATAGTAGGTGTAGATTTGATATCTTTCAAAGTCTTTGGTTTTGTAGCACTTGGAATCTTCTTCAGTCTCTGGTTTGGCAATCGATGTACGGGTTCGGGTTTGCTACAAGTTTGGCATGATGGTGGTTGGAGCATTAGAGCTTTGGCATTGAAGACTCGGTTTGTTGGATTCCCACTTTCTCACTTGAAAGACTATATTGATGCTCATCTTTCCGCTGTCGATAGTCGCAAAGTCCAGACCATCCTTGTTGTTGTCATCATATTTCGCCATTGTATATTTATCTCTGATATTGTTGGAATTCATATTGTATCGGATATTGTATTCATTGTTGTATCAATGATATGTTTCGTTTTCTTCCGCTGTGTTGTTATACTTAATGTGTTATAAGCTCCGACACGAATCAGATTCAACGGTTGAATCTGCGGCATTCGAGTACAAGTGAAGTACGGGTGTCGATTTTCGAATGCTGAAATTCTGACCGTGACACTTATCATCTTTTACATTATGCTAGTATGTATTTGGAAGAATTACAAAATTCAGACAAGCACATGGAAAGAAATGTTACATTGCTATGAAAAATTCACACAAAAAACTTTGCCGATTGGATTAAAAAATAAAAAGAAGGTTAATCAAATCTTTTAAATTATGTTTATAGGTTTGAAAATATATTTTTTGAATCTATATTGAATGGATTGAATTTTTCCACATCTCTATTAACTCAAGCGAAAATGATAAATTATTAAAATGGATTGCCTATGATCCAAGTAGTAATGCTTTGTCCTACAAAGGATATATAAGTAATGGACTACGTTTTCACATAAAAGATATTGAAAGAGAAACTAAAAATTATGGAATGACTTATGATGCTACTACCATGTGTAGAGCAAGTGTGAAAGATGTCTCTTAAGTAGTTGACGTGGTCGCTTACTATGGGATTTTGACTGATATGATCATGTTAGATTATAATAAATTTTATATTCCAATTTTAAAGAGTCATTAGGCAAACATCGAAAACGGGACGAAGGTTGAAGATGAGTTTACTCTTGTTAATTTACATCAAAATCAAGCTTCATTTTTTAGGGATCCATGTATTCTTGCATCTTAAGAGAAACAAATTTTTTATTCAAGAGAGAATGACTCTTCTAATTGGTATGCTATAATGAAGGCACCACCGAGAGGTTTTCATAAATTAGAGATAACTGATTCTATTGAGGACACAAGATATGTTATTCAAGATTATGAAGAAAATGAGATAGATGTGGATTATATGGAGGATGCAAGATATGTTAGCGAGGATTACAAAGGCATATTTCAGGAAAGTTTCAGAAACCATCACCGATTAGGCTTGAATTAGTTTGTTGTTTGTAAGTATCAAAAAACCCTTACACTTATTTTAAAGTAAACTATCTATATCCTTTTCTTTATGTTGATTTGGTTGAATAGGTTTAATATCATATACATAGACCAAGACATACGAAGGAAATAAAAATGAAATGATGGTAATAATGCAGTTAACAAAAAACAGTACCACTATACCACATAGCAGTATCTATTTAAAAGAGTTGCACAAGTTTGTCCTGTGAGTAGTAAGGCTATGTCGAGTGATACTAATATCCACCATCTGAGATTTTCATGTATTTTTTTGTTGAAGTTTTTATTGATGAATTACTAGGAAGATGACATTTGAGAGAGTGGTGTTTGATAAAGACATTTGAGAATGATATTTGAAAATTTTGAGGTTTTCTTATGGACCTTAAAATGCCAATTTCATCTTGGACCATCACTTTATTAATTTACTAGAATGATTCACCTATAAATTTGGACAATTAATTTTAGTTATACACTAAGGAAAAAAAGACACATTATACTCATCGGACCATTAATATGATCAGTGTGTATAAAACGTTAGACTGTGAAGAAACTAAAAATCTATTAGAAGTGCAAGCTCGCTCTTTAATGAAAACCTGAAAAATAAGCTGAATTTTTTTTAAGTTATTTAGGAAATATATGTCATTATATTGATAGTTTTAGCTCTATGGACCAAAGATTTATGTCAGCAACTTATCTTCTGGCTTAAAGGAATTTGACTTAAATTTATCTTCTAAAAGTAAATCGCAGGGGTATATTGCTAACAAAATCAGCTACTAAATTTGTGCGATAATTAATGGATAGGCGATAATGTAGATTTTTGCAAGTGTATTTATTTCAATAAAAAAATTTGCTAACTGCATTTTCCTTCACTACGTTTTATCTGTTGGTACCGACGTTGATAATGTTGAATAAAAGCTTTTAGTACTGCCTGTATACCATTTCAGCGTGAAAACCATTAAGAATGGCCTTGGTTTTTAATTTTTTCAGACTCAAACAATCTCCAGTGTTACATATCAAGATCCCATTTCCTTTCACATCCAATACACCTGACTATTGTTCATCGGTTTTTTTGTCCAAGCTCTTTAGATATTCTTTTGAAGATTAGGAGCAGCTGAACAAGAACAGTAGTGCCTCAAATGGTACATACTCAAGCTTGTTACTTGGGTTTACAGTACCACTACAGTTCATATAAATGTGAAATGCCTTTTTTTGCACTTCAACATCCTTTTTGATAATTCCTTTACCTCACATTGCCAAAATTAAAACTGTAGGATCTAGATTTAACCCTAGAGGAGGGTGAATAGGGTTATAGCAAATTTTCTTGATTTTAAACACAGAAACAAAACTGCAGAAATAAATATGCTGAAAAAGTAAATCACACACAAAATTTACCCAGCTTCGGCAAACCCTGCCTACTGCTGCATTCCCAGATTTCTATTAGAATTAAACAGTATCACGCTTACAAACACTCTACTAGACTCGTAAACATTTGCTCTCGCTCACAAGCACTCTACTAGACTCGCACACCCTGCTCCCGTCTATAGAGTTTCGTTTACTCGCAAACTCTGCTCCCGCCTACAATAGAACTTTGATTACTCGCAAACTCTGCTCCCACCTATAGAGCTTTGCAAACTCGCACACCCTGCTCACTGAACTAATTCTAACTAGACGATCTGACACTACCTAAACGCTAGGTGGTGATTTACAAATATCTGATTTTAAAAAAAAAAAACAACAAGACAAATAACACTTAAATAACCCTAAACCAAAATTTAAATAAAAACCCTTAAGTAAATGTGACCGGCCCAAAATACAAAAGGATATTTTTATTCCCTTTTCTTTTGACTCTTTAGCTCGTTCCTTTTTCCTGTTGCTTGTGAAAATATGGCCGATCCTCTTTCGTTCCTCTTTGCGAATTAGGGCTTCTGCAAATTTGCTTTTGCTCCTTGCGATTCAAACTAGGGTTGTGCAAATTGAAGTTCGCCGCTTGATACAGTTTGATCGTATGCTTCGATGCTTTTTGCTTTGCCCACGGCTCTTCAATTTGGATCGAGTTCGTTTTGTGATTTCGGTATGTAATTTATCCTTTTGCTTTTCTGATTTTGGCTTGCTCGAACTCGATGGATTTGAGATTGCCGATGATGATGATTTATATAGGGTTTGTAACCCTAGATTTGCGTTCGTCTGATTGCTTCAAAATTTCTTGCTTTGCCGTTCGATTATTGTTGGATGTTTGCGATGAATTCTGACTTTTTCAATTTCGTATTTTTCTGATGCTTGATCCCCACGGCTTTGAATTGTCGTGCTCATCACGGTGTTGATTTTTGACTTTGTGATTTGCGTTTTGAACATCACAACACTGTTTTGATTTCGTGAATCATATCCACTCCACGATTCTGCATTACGTCGACCATCACTGTTTTCATCCTTGTGAGCTACGTCTCTGGCATTGACATTTACATTGTATCACTATTCCTTTACCATGTTGCATTATTCACTGATGCACTTGTTCATGTTAAATTGCATTGTTCATCTTGATTCTGCATCCTCTTATAATCATTCTGGCCTTGAATAGATGTTGACTGCATCACCTGATTAGATGTATATTTGCTCGAGTCACTTGTTTTTCACCGTCTTCACATGTCCATGCTTCATGTATACTTCTTACTGTTATTTGATTGCCGAGTTGTTTGCATTCACTTCATTCATTTGTATCAGTTCTCGGCTCTGACTTCTGTATATTTGGACTTGTTGTAGTTGAATTGTGTGATGTTGCCTCTGGTTGGTGTTGTTACTGCATTCATGACCACTGTCTTGCATGTTTTTGATAAAGTGTGACTGATGCTGCACTTGGTCTTTGTTCTCCTCTGTTATGTTGCTTTGAATGAATTGGTGCTTTGTTGTAGTTTGTAGCTTGTCACTGACTTTGGTTCTTCGCTTGTGCATATTGTATTCGATACTGTAGCATTGTTCCATGTATACTTTGAGTTCTTGCAGTTGGTTTATTGATGCATTTGCATGTTGTTTCGTTTGTCTGCACTTGATCATTCTTGAGCTCCAGTTGCTCCATTATGACCTGAACTTGACATTGCCTTACTGATCGACTTTCTGTTGACATATAGTCTCTGACCATGTTTGAACATGATTGTGGTCAATTGCTTTGTCTATTCATTTGCCTTGAGTTGAACCTATCTTGGGTTTGATCTTGTTTTTGATTTCTGTGCTTTTTGTTTGATTTGTGCACACGAGTTGGCGTGGCAGTGCACACGTATACGAATGTACACGTGTGTACTGCAGCCACTTATAATTGTCTGTCCCTGATAAAAAATACTGATATGCACAGATATTGCATAGTCAAAAAATGATGACGAACAACCCAAATAACTGAGGCAAATAATGTTTTCAAAATCATCGTTTCTTTCAAATTAAAAAAATATTTCTCTTTCAATTTTACTGCGTTTGAGAATATTTTTGCAGATTACTCGGATGCTGGAATCTGACTGGAATAAAGTTGAAGATTAAAATACGAGTGTGAGTGATGTGTAGTGAGGTCAGCTGTAAATGTGATATGTGATGTAATTGTAATCAAAGTTGTATAGTTATAGTGAGACCTTGAAATTGTACTATTCAAAATTGTAATAAATATTTGTTTGAATAAAATATTCATTTGAATTCAAATTCCCTGTATTATTTAATTTATTCAACAAATATTTATTTAATCTGTGAAAATAAAATAGTATATTAACAAATACATTTAAACGAATGTATATATGTTTATTATCATCAAACAAAAATCATATAAGCGCAAAGCGCATATTCAACAAAAACATGTATTATAAATTTGTAGATTATAATAACATGGTTAACACATGAAACATACCTGCGAATATTTCTATTTCCCTGCTATCATTTTTATTGTTTTCAAAATAAAAGCTCTTCGGTATCTAAACATATCTATACACTCAAGTTTATATATCTTTATGCATTTTGCTTTGCTGCTAAATATAGCCTGAGCACCTTATCTGGTATTGTAGTGATTTTTTGTTTGTTATGTGGTCTCATATAGTTCCAATCGTTTTCTTTTATATGCAATAAATTGGTAAAAGGAAGAGGGCTGCTTAAAAATGGCTAAAAGCAATCGATGAATCCACCACATCCAAGGCTAATGCAAAAGACAAGGACTGTGGGGTGGATAGCGACATTCGTAATGAAGACAACTTGCAAGAAATCGGAAACCAAGTCATATGTATGGATGAAAACTCTGAGAACAATGATGCTCAAATTCAATACAATGTTGAGGCAGTTGACGAAGATACAATGCATGTTGAAGAAGATTTTGAAGTTATGTGAATGAGAACTACTCGAGATGCCACCGCAAATATGGTTGTGAAGTGCAAATGTAAAGGTCCAATCAAAGTGAAAAGACTTCAGGTAAGTCTTTTGAGTCGTACTAAAGTCAAATTTAATGCTGATAGCAAACCAATAGGAGATGAGTTTATGAAGCTATCTTCATATTTAGGTCTGCTAGTAAGAGAACATGTTCCGATTAAATTTGACAAGTGGAAGAAACTAAGTGACGTATTACAAGTTTCTTTGTGGGGATGCATTCAGGTATATGCTATTTTTTAATATCATGTCCATTACCACCTTCAGTGACTAGAGAATACTGTGTTTACATTATCAGAGTTCTAATTTTTTTTGATTTAAAGAGTAAAATAATTAATTAATTACTTAGTTTGTTGCCTGATTCTATGGTTCGGTCCACAAATCACATTGTTTATGTCAACGTCCAAACTTCCTGCTCCAATAGAGATGCAAACATCGCCTGAAAAATAAAAAAGCATACACACACAAAAGTAATCAAAATTGAGGCATGGAAACAACCAGAATTTATCTTCATTGTAAATTTTAAAGGGTAGAAATTGAGGGCTGTTTTTTATTTTAAGTCCATGAATTGTTATGCTTGAGCCCATGAAAATTTCAATGCCTGCAAAAAGTAACAAATAGTTATACAAAAGTGACAGTCCCAAAATCCCATGTTTAATTTACAAGTAAAATGCACCATAGAATCATAGTCATGTTAAGTATCAGTGTAGTAATTCAAACAAAGGAAACATTACCTTATGAGGCTTGCAAGGCAAATTCCACCATTTTTTACCTTTACCGTCAATGAGACCTTTGGATTTCAAAACCATGGCATTTAGACAATAAAATACAAGCCATTGCCTCTTGTTAGTTACATTTAACCAAGACCCAGGCCCATCCAGTGTAATAATAGTTCCATCCACATGTGTTCACATATTCAGTTAAGTCATAACTAATACATACATACAACTAATCTACGCCATATCAGATCATAAAATGAAGAATTTATACATGAAACATGATTTCCTTTGACAAGGACCAGTGAAAATAGTAGAATTGATCAAGAAAGTGTAGCCATTTGGTGCAAGTACGACTGCAGTTCTTGCAAAATTATAGCAAGCATAGTCCCATGCACTTTTGAATGTTTCAAATCTATTATTTGTATTCAAATTTAAAATTCCAAAAAAAAAACGCACATCAAAGAACATGAATGCATAGTAATGATACTATCGGTAATTAAATGAGTGCATATATGTATTAGAGTATGAACAATGTCCTTTTATTTTTTTATTATACACTTATTCAACATTTGACTTTGGTAATGGTAATGTTGCAAGCTTGATTTGAATTGGACGAGGAATGGTAAAAAGCGTGTATATTTCATCAAATGGGGCGCACTTTTATAGATTAGTTCACGAAATAGCAGACGCAAGGAATGAAGAAGAAAGAATTTGGTTGAAACCCCACAACCTAAGTACGAATGAGTGGAAGAATTGGAATAAGAGAGCAGAAAGTGATGAGTTGTAAAGCAAAGATGTTGGACAATAACTACTACGTTCTCATTGATAAAAAAAGGAAATACAAAGTACATTAAATAGACACCAAACAACATAATTGAAGGCTATAAACCAGGATCGTGAGCTTGTAGAGCACGGTCCCACTCACCACTAACTTAGAACTGTATATGCTAAACAATAGCAACAGATTTTTACTAAGTCTATTTATTTAAATCTTGCAATTCCACACGTGCACAGAAGATTTGAATCACATTTCAACACCTTCCCTTGATTCAAAGTTGTTATGATAATAAACGAAGCACTTCTCTTCGATTTGCGATGCACTTCTCATCAACTCTACTCTTTGAATATTGGTGCACTTCTCTCCATGGTGCACTTCTCACTCAAAACTCTAAAGTAAAATCTCTTCCACGGCCACTTGTGCCATGGTCTCTTGTTCTTCGTCTTTGGACCTACAATTCCTTGCCATATGCCCAAATTTTTGACACTTGAAACACTTAGGTTTTCCCTTATGCCAACAATCACTTTCTTCATGACCAATTTTGTGACAATTGTTGCATTGGAGGGATTTGCCTTTCATCTTTTGATTAGAAGACTTTGCTATGAGAGCTTTTTCACTATTGTTTTCACCGTCTTCATTTCTCATGGCCCTCCTTTGATCCACCGCATGGAGTGAATTGATCAATTCTGAAAATGTTAACTTAGACAAATCTTCAGTATCTTCCAGTGAAGAAATTTTACCTTCAAACTTTTCCGTAAGAGTAACAAGAAGTTTGTCCACCACCCTTTGGCTAGTAAATTCTCCACCAGGCAGCTTGATTTGGTTCACAACGGTCATTAACCGACTCCCATACTCCTTAACACCTTCATTACTTTTCATCCCCATTATTTCAGACTCCCTCTTAAGATTCAAAATTTGCATTAATTTTGTTTGGTGATTTCCTTCATACTCCTCCTTAATTTTCTCCCATGCTTCTTTGGGAGATTCACAACCCATAATAGTTGTGAAAATTTCTTCCAACACAGCCCCATGTAGACACGAAAGTGCCCTTGGCTTTTCTCCATTTCTTCGTCATATTTTTTTATTTGGGTGGCTGTTGGATTTTGTGGAAGAGGGGCGGGATCAAAATCATTTTCTATGACATCCCATAAACTCAAAGCTTTAAGATATGATTTCATTTTGATAGCCCATGATTGATAATTTTCTCCTTTGAATAGAGGAATGGAAATTGAAAAATTGTTTAAAGTAGACATTGGAAGAACACTCACAATTTTTTGTTAACCTCACAAGCCTTAAGGATCATTTGGCTTTGATACCATTTGTTGGAATAAGAAAGCAGAAAGTGATGAGTTGTAAAGCAAAGATGTTGGAAAATAACTACTACGTTCTCATTCATAAAAAAAGAAAATACAAAGTACATTACATAGACACCAAACAACATAATTGAATGCTATAAAGTAGGATCGTGAGCTTGTAGAGCACGGTTCCACTCACCACTAACTTAGAACTGTATATGCTAAACAATAGCAACAGATTTTTACTAAGTCTATTTATTTAAATTTTGCAATTCCACACGTGCACAGAAGATTTGAATCACATTTCAACAAGAATTTTGTCAAGTCCAAAACAACTCCAGAGTTTAAGGCAGTATTGATTTGGTTGTTTAAAAGAGATCAAAAACTGATAATTAATTTTTTAAATTAATTCTCCAAATAAAAATGATTGTTGATAGTCACATTGGCTGAAAGTTGTGATAGATTAAATTTATTCGGCATGTAATTATATAGTAATTTCTTACTAAAGTATATTCGAGGGATGTTACATATGTAAACATGTTTGCGCCAAAATGGTCACAAACACCCAATTGCCGACGTATGCACCCGTTCACAATCACTGATCACGGATAATAAATATGTAGAGAATAAATATGAAGAACACTCAGATAGTTAAAAGGAGAACGATGGAAACACACAGATTTATAGTGGTTCGGCGTTCTAGCCTACGTCCACTTTGAAGAGTTTGACTTTATTGATTTTTAATCGCTGGTTACAACAGATTACAGCAGTAATTCTCGAGTACAACAATTAAGTTTGAGTACAATGGTGATTTCGGCAGAATTCAGATATATCAGAATCCAAAGTCCTTTTTCTGTAGGCTTTTGGGATGCTATTTATAGGTATATGCTACATATATCTCGCTCAAATCTCGGAAGACCTCCAGTGTCATGTGTTGGACCCACGCGATCGGTCCCATGTGATTTGCACTCGGTCCGTGATCGATACGAACCAATTTCGTATCGATCAAGATTTGGTCCAATTGAGTCGAAATTGAGTAGAAACATTCTTTAGGTTGTACGTAAGATCCTATAAAAATTTCGTAGCATTTGGACTCGTAAGTCTCAAGATATAATCGATATAAATTAGAACTTTCTTTATGCTGCTTGGTTCTTATCAATCAATTCGCATCGATACTTATTGGTATCGATACCAGGCACGTGCGCGTTAGTGACATGGCTCTATTTTCAAAGCTTGATCCATTTTCCATGCCGTGTTGAATGAGCCTTCATCCTTTTCAAACTCCACTCGTATCTATCCATATCCTTTCATTCGCATCCATCTACTCCACCCTTTGTTTGCACCGTTGGTTCATATCCGTCGAAGTGACTTCATTCGTATCCATTTTCGTATCGATGCCAGTGGTGTACTTCATATCGATTCTATACGTATTGATCGATACGAAATAACCTTAGGTGATGGGAGTGGAGTGCATACTCGATCGATACGAAGAAAATGCAAAATGATGGATACGAAATAGGGTCTTTCATAGATATGAACAAGGCTGGCAGATGGATACGAACTACATTCTCAGGATGGATGGTCACGAACGAAGCTTTACCTTTGGTGAATACGAAATAGATGGCAACGATGGATGCAAAGTATGGTTACTTGGGCCGACACGATATTCGATCGATACGAAGAAGGCCATCATTAACTGATACGAACGTGATGGATACGAAGTGATGGATGTGATTGTGTTATTTTCCTTGACTTGTATCGATCATATCTTGAGCATACGAACTCGGATTGACGTGAAATTTGGGATGTTGGCTTTCACAACTTTGATTGTCGTGTCTTGTCAATTGTAGCCCGATCCGGACTCATGTAAAAATTCATTGATATCCATAATGAACCTGTGTATAACCAATCTTCGGGATGAACAATCTTTGATTTCTAGTTAATTTCTTGTTGTCACGGCCTTACCAAAAAGCAGGCTAACACTTGCCTCCAAAACATGCCTTGCGATAGGAAGATGTGTTTTGTAGTTCGATAAGCTGGATGTTCATATCCTGTTAATGACCGGCAAAGAGATTGATAATCTTGTTTGACTGTGACTAATGATCGTTCGCGATCGTATTCCATTCGGGATGGTATGTGACCGTTCATAGTCGAATGCCATTCGAGGTGAATTATGACCGTTCGTGGTCGGGTGCTGTTCGAGGCGAATTGTGACCATTCGAGGTCGGGTACCGTTCGAGGCGAATTGTGACGGTTCGTGGTCGGATGCCGATCGAGACGAATTACATGTGCCCGGGGGGACTTAGTATCATTAACGTCATATTTTACATTCGAATGAGTTTTGTTTGTGGTGGTGGTTTATCTCATCTCAGAGCATGTCTGAGGGCCGTTCGCGATCCCTTACACGTGCAAGTGGCTTAGCCGTTATGGAATTACAAATAGCAGATTGACATTCAAAATGAGTCTTTCAACAAAAATGTCCAACAAAACCAAATCCAAACATGAGAAATAGAAAACAAAAGCAACACAGAGACGTCAAAGTGCAAACACCTACATCGATACGATTAGTAGTCGTATCAAAGCATGCCTGAAGATCGTTCGCGGTACTGTACATGTGTAAATGACTTAATCGCATTGGTATGGAGTTTTCCACTTATTCATCATTATTTTAATCAGTTGATGACAAGCTGACGCCTTGATCCTGAGCCGTTCCCGGTTGATGTAGGTAGTGGCCGCTCTCGTTCCACCGTTGTTGCTTTCCTTCTCACATACTGTGATGGCAGACCATTCCAGATATTCCCCTCAACCTTATCCTTTATGTTCCCGCAATAGTTCATTGTATGACCATTCATCTCGTGGAATATACTTGTCGGATCTTCTTTCATTACTAGTGGGATCCCTTCTCATTGGCTTTCGATAAGGGGTCTGGCCCCCATTATCCTGCTAGATTCGCTCCAAAGTCTCATTGAACTTCGTATAGGAGGTGAATCTTTGTTCCTTTCGTGGCCGCGTTGATCCATCACCATTATTCTTGGCCTTTCGTTTCCCTTTATCAGTTTGTGAATCTTTTTCAGGAGGATTTCCGTCCTTGACTGTATAAACATCAACTCCTTCTCCTTCATCTCTTTCAGCATTTGCATCCTCTAATTGTAAAAATCCTTCAACCTCATGATAAAATTCTCCTTGATCCATAGGGGGGTCCCTTGTCAATGAATTCTTGAATTCTATGCCATCAGCTATGCCAGATACAGCTACCATCAAAACGCCGCATTGAATCGTGTTAGAAAGCTCCTCAAAGATTCTCCAGTTCTTTGCTTTAGTGCTGCCAGACTCATCACATTCTTCGGTCTTGAAATGTGAACTCTGAATTGCCTCATAAACTTCTCAGTCAAATCAGTCCATGTTCCAATGGAGCCACTCTCTAGTTGTCTAAACCATAGCGCTGCAATGTCTGTCAAATACAATGGGAAGCACCAGGCCATGACCTCCTCCGATGCCCCCAACACCTATATATGATTCATGTATCATGTCAGATGAACTGTAGGATCCGTCCTCCCATCGTACGTCTCCATTGTTGGTAGCCTGACTTCTGGTGGGTTCCTAGCCTGTCTAATGGCGGGAGCGAAGGGGCTCATGTTCACGTCTTCCAGATCCCTATTCATTAGTCCGCCTCTCATGGAACATCTGACCATCTCCGCTAGTATGACTCTATTGCCAAGTAGTGTTCCTTGTCTGTTGCCTATGACCTGCCCCCCGAGTCCACGAGGGAATTTCGGAATATGTTCTCCTAGACGAGCATTCTCTATCAATGCCATATCAAATAGTTCGGTCTGGTATCCTGCCTGAGGATGGATCAATATACTTCGTGGGAATGCCCCCTAGCTCTAGAGCTGCTCCTGATGGTCCCGCTCCGTTCTGAATTATGGTTGATTCAGGATCCCGATCCCTATCTCCAACATCACTTGTGGTTGCATTCCCTTGATTTTGTGCTCTAAGTTGCCCAACTTATCAGAATAAATTCTGGATCATCTCCTCTGTCTTTTCAACATCGTCTCCATCTCATCCCTGGTGATGAAGATTGAAGCTTGGTTCGCTCTTCAGGAAGCCTCTTGACTCCCTTCATGCTGACTTCTTTCGATTCTTTATCTTCTCGTTAATTGCTTGGCCATGATTGCTTCTAGATCTGATCCTCTAGCTCTCCAAATCCGAACTCCATGCTTTAGAATGCCTAAGCACTAGGTTCTCAGTGAAAGCACCAAAATGTTTGCGCAAAAAATGGTCACAAACATCCAATTGCCAACGTATGCACCCGTTCATAATCACATATCAAAGATAACAGATATGTAGAGAATAAAATATGAAGAACACTCTAAAAGTTAAAAGAATAACGATGGAAACACACAGATTTATAGTGGTTCGGCGTTCTAGCCTACGTCCACTTTGAAGAGTTTGACTTTATTGATTTTTACTCACTGGTTACAATAGATTACAGCAGAATTCTCGAGTACAACAGTGAAGTTTGAGTAAAATGGTGATTTTGGTAGGGTACGGACGTATCAGAATCCAAAGTCCATTTTCGGTAGGCTCTGTGATGTTATTTATAGGTGTAGGCTACAGATATCTTGTTCAGATCTCGGAAGACCCCTTCTAGCACGTATGGGCCTATGCGATCGATCTCATGAGATTTGCACTCGGTCCGTGATCGATACGAACCAATTTCGTATCGATCAAGATTTAACCCAATTGAGTCAAAATTGAGCAGGAGCATTCTTTAGGTTGTACGTAAGCTCCTATGAAAATTTTGTAGTATTTGGACTTGTAGATCTCAAGATATAATCGATACGAATTAGAACTTTCTTTATGCTACTTGGTTCGTATCGATACCAAACACGTGCGCGTTAGTGACGTGGCTTTATTTTCGAGGCTTGATCCATTTTCCATGCCTTGCTGAACGAGCCTTCATCCTTTTCAAACTCCACTCGTATCTATCCATATCCTTTCATTCGCATCCATCTTCTCCACCCTTTGTTTGCACCGTTGGTTCATATCCATCGAAATGACTTCATTCGTGTCCATTTTCGTATCAATGCCAGTGGTATACTTCGTATCGATTCTATACAAGTATATCGATATGAAGTATTAGGTGATGGGAGTGGAGTGCATACTCGATCGATATGAAGAAGATGCAAAATGATAGATACGAAACATGGTCTTTCATGGATACGAACAAGGCTGGCAGATGGATGCGAACTATATTATCAAAATAGATGGATGCGAACTATATTATCAAATTGGATGGATACGAACGAAGCTATACCTTTGATAGTTACGAACTAGATGGCAATGATGGATAAGTATGGTTACTTAGACCGACATGATATTTGATCGATACGAAGAAGGCCATCATTGATCGATACGAACGTGATGGATGTGATTGTGTTGTATTCCTTGACTTGTATCGATCATATCTTGAGCATACGAACTCGGATTGACCAGAAATTTGGGATGTTGGCTTTCACAACTTTGATTGTCATGTCTTGTCAGTTGTAGCTCGATCCGGACTAGTGCAAAAATTCATCGATATCCATAATGAACCGTGTGTAACCGATCTTCGGGACAAACTGTCTTTGATTTCTAATCAATTTCTTGGTGTCATAGCCTTGCCAAAAGGTGGGATAACAAAACAAATATTGTATCTTTTTCACATAGCTAATTTGTTTTTTAACATGGCATTAGAGCTAAAGTCTAAGCATTAAGTTCAACTGCAACATGTACTTCGTGTCAGCTAATATATATGTTTTAATTCAAGATGTGTCAAATGAAATTGGTTAAAGAGATCACGTTTTATCATAGGACCTGGTATTTCAGTGCAAGCTTACAAAATATTCACATCATGATTCAAACTAGATCAAATTAATGAAAAATTTATAAGTTGGGTAGTCAATAATTTATCTAATGGAAATTAGATATTAGGAATTGTTACCAATCACCAAGTTATGAAGTTTGAAATATTGAAGCTTTAAAATAAGTAAAGGTTCCGAACTGATCATAAACAATAAAAAACAACTCTGGTTTAAAATTAGTAGAGTTTAAATTCAAGACATCAAAAGAAGACATTCAGAATTAGTATTTATGTATGTCTTAGAGTTCAAATTCAAGATAATCTTGATTTCTTTAATGCATGTCTTCATTTATTGATAACAAACATAAATAATGTATTTTTTATTCTCAAAATTGAGTAAGAAATTCAAAGCTATTAAAAACAATTAGATACCACACACATGTAGTCGTAAAGGAATGGCTCGAGTGGTTGATGATTCAGTAAGAATTGCTAATTTATTTTTCATAATATTTATTAGCTGGTTAGTTAATGTGATGTGTTGTAATAAATATTCTTCAAACGTAGAAAAAGACTAGTCCTCGTCCATCTTTTGTCTCTCGAGCTCACGTTTGGATCAAATCCTACACTCGGAAAAATGGTGAATTGGTAAATGTGACTGCTACTGAAGCTATTGTAAGTACTTCGAAATTTTATTAGGTAACAATTTGTTTGCTATTATGATACTTCAATTGTGTATAATATGCATATATGACAAGTGTGTAGGAAAAATTAAACAAATCGATGAGGAGTCAAATTCTAGCTCAACAACTAATTACGAATAAGATGCACTTGCAAAAGTGTCGTGACATGACAAACGAGGACGACTGAAAGGAATAGGAAGGGGTATGACCTACACTAAGGCAATACGTTCACACGTAAGGGATAAACAAATGGTCGAGATGGAAAATAAATTTCAGAATTAGACGCGATGGTTGGCGTGCTTGTGAAAAATCAGGTATGAACTAACTACTGCTGTTTGAAAAATCTGGTTTGCATATGTTTTCATCATTTGTGCTGATATATGCGCTTGTGGTTAGATAAAGTTTGTCTGATTCTCATTGTGTATACAATGCACTCACAAATATCCCGCTTGGATTTATGCTCTAATGAACTAAAAATGTGTTCATTATGCTCTGACAACTAAAAAAGTTTGTTTATCCTAGCTTATTTTTTGAGCAACTCAATTATATATAGTATGAGGTATCATGGGTATGGTACTCAACAAGATATTAGTCGGTAGTATAAAATCAAATGAATTTTTTGAGCTCGTTACATATACGGCACATTCGATTTATCCAAAATGACTGTAAAATGTCAATGAAATAAATAACAAAGATTGCAAAACGATGTTCTTGTTTTTGTAGTTTAAATCTTTTTTTGCAATTTTATGGCTACTAGATTAACATAGAAATCTTGACGCCATCGTTCTCGATCTACATGTCCCAATACAAATTCTTTAAGTGTAGCTTTTGCCACTGACATGCTAAATGTAAAAATATAGATAAAACCTAAAAAATAGTAACATCACAAGCTTGCAAAGTGTCTTTAACTGAGTTATGACTATTTTTCTTTTTGCAAATAAGTTTACAATTTCATATACACCGCTACGGACCGACTTTAAGGAGCTACTTTGTATATATAAATTTATATAAATCAGTAATATGGAAATTTTAACCATTTTAATATTGGATGTGCACATTGAATAATCAACTAAACATGGAAATTTTAACCATTTATGTCACCAATTTATAAACCAAATTACAGTCTAGTGTTACATTAGTTTTAAAACTTACAAACAATACTACTTTTCAAAGTGGTGCTAACTGTCACTTTGTAATGGTGCTTTCCAAATAGCATTGTTACCATTATACTAGTTAAAAAATATGTTGTTGTTATTTGTAGTAGGGTCAGTAAAACAATTTCTTCTAAACAAAATTGTACCTACTCTATTTGAAACAATATCAGTAAGTAGGCAGAAAGCAATATATTTTTGTAAATAGTTTTTAAATATAGTTCAAGTAAGTAATATGTTTTGAAAAGTGGTGTAAATGAGTTTAAATAAGCCTATAAAATATAATGATGCACCTAAGATTGCTTCTCAACCAAATCAGGCATCTTGATATGCGCCATAATGAATGTAAACACAAGCATGGCTTCAAGCTGGAGTTATGAGATTTCGTGGTTCATATCTTCTTTCCTTCTACCATTGGTTTTTCCATGTTTCCACGTTCAAAAATACAAATAGACGATCTTTGTTTCAACTAGACATAAAAACGTTTTAAGTTGTAAATGTTGTGCTTTCAACTAGACATGAAAACCCTATTAAGCATTATTGCTAACATTGTCATAAATGTTGTTTTTGTTATTTGTTCGACAGAGAAAAGAAAGCTGGGATGAAGCAAATGTATCTCAAGTGGTAAAAGTTATTTATAGTACTAGTGTGATATCATTATATTTGACATTTAATTTCATTATTAATATAATTTTCTTTTGATTAATTGTAGAACAAACATGATAAAAAAATATGACACGTGTGATTTATTGGATTGGAGTGAGACAGATGAAATTATTGTGGAAGGAAGAGTTGTGTTAAGTGATCCAAAAGAGCTTATCCAATGAATCCCTTTAGGGTCTGATGCTAAGTAAATTATAATAGACACGCTGAGAAAATTGGATGCTTTCTTGTGGAGACCTTCAGTTTATTTGACATGCATTGGAGAAGTTGAAGGTGAGATAGTAACATGGCCAGCTACTAGAATTGTTTTGCACAACTTCGATAACTTTGAAAAAGAAAACAATGCAGTAACCTTTCATCTTTATACTAATTAATTTTTCATTTTGAATGTATAAAAATAATAAGTAGTATGTTCTTTTTTAATAGAGTAAAAGTTGCAGCACATATCATAAATGCAAATTAATCGATTAAAGTAGGAGTGAGGAATTAGTTGCAGAAGGATGACAACATTCAAGTGATCCAAAACAACTTGTGAATGATCTCCCTTTTGGACCCACTTTCATTGTAGTTTTGATAGGTAATCCAAAAGTTGAAGATGCTTTTCTATGGAGCCTTGCTAAAGGTTTGACATGAGTTGGTGAAGCCGTTTGTATCAAAGTCGCATGGCCTGAATCAAAAGTAGTTATCGAAACGGTTAACACTGCATTATCGGATAATCATAGAAGTAATGTCGGAGTTGTCGAAAAGGTAAACACATTTATAATGGATTCAATTATTATTTTCATCATACAAATTGTTGAAGCACATAATAATATAACCTCTTTGTTTAACTAATAGAGTACAAATTCTATGGCAAATGATAAATGCAAGCTGATCGATTGGTTGTGGATGAGAGAGGTAGTTGTATTAGGATGCGTATCTTCAACTGATCCAACTGAAATGGCTCATTATGTTCGTTTAGGAAGAAATGCAATTAAAGTTTGGGTATACATAGTAAAAATTCGAAAAACACGTCTATGGAGAACAACATCCGATTTAGAAGTCATTGAAGATGCTTTTGGTACTACGATAGCTTGGCCTGCTGCAAACGTTATTTTAGAATCAACTTCTAGTACGTATAATTCAAACTTTGTTTAGATATGATGTTATTTTTTCCTTTTTCAGTGTTTTTACTCCAAATACTAAAATTTGTGCAGTTTAGTATTTTTAGGTGAAATTATAGGCTATGCTAAGTGTTGGCGTCAAAATTGACCACCAACACCCAACTATGTAACAATACCAATATTCAATCCAATCACAGAAATATAAAGAGAAATAAATGAAGAACAAAATTAAAAAAATTAAAAAGAAAGTAAAAGGAGACAAGATTTATAGTGATTCGGCTAACTCCGGCCTGCGTCCACTGCCAAAATAATCCTTTTTATTATACTGAAGTTTGTATACGATTACATTCTGAAATTCAAGAATAAAATTTGTGGAGTGCAACCTAGGTTGAAGATAAAGAGAAATAGAAAGAAGATCCTTTTTCTGACACCATGCCTGCTATATTTATAAGGGAAGGCGTGCATTGATCGGGCTAAAATTTTGATAAAAGGTTCGAGAGACCAAGCGAGGCCACCCAAAAATTTACAAGCCCATTAGAGCCCATAATACAGATCTATACTGACCCTATTACTATGTCCAAATGGGTTGCAATCCCTATGAGAGGTGCTCCATGATGTCAGCTACCTGCTTCCCAAATTTCATTTAATTTTAACATATGGTTTGTGAGATATCACATTTTTCGTGAAGTGGTGTTGCTTAAATTCTGATTTCTACGGATCCCTCTAAAGGGATAGGTACCGATCTATCCAATCTCTTTCAACTTCCATGAAATCCCTAAGGGAGCTTCTACATGTTGTATTATGCTTAGCCTTCAAGTTTCCCGCTAATTGGATTAGTAGAACTCAAATTAGTGATCAATCTTTGTTGGAATATGTCTTGTAGGCTAATTATAGACGATCCCAATAGAGGGATAGGTACCGATCCCTCCAACTTACTCCAAATAATATGTAATCCCTATAGGGTGTTATGCATGTTGCAATTAGCTTATCCTCCAATTTTTATGTCAATTGGATATATAGATATTGAGATATTGATCGATCATTGCTACAAAGTTGGGTTTAACAGATCCCTAAGAGGGAAGAGGATCGATCCCTCTTTCTTCATCACTTTGATGTGTGATTCCTAGGGTAAGCTCCCTAGGGTACCCACATCTTGCTCAAAAAATTTCATATGCATTAGACTTTTGAATTTTGAGATATTAATTATTTTCCATTGAGTTGTGCTTTCTTGGCAGGAATATGTCGATCCTTTTTATACCAATCCCTTTTCATACGATCCCTTTCTTAGATGAAGTAATTTTTCCATAACTTGCGCATACAAACTCCAAATGACCTGAGATTTGACATGTAGTTTCACGGGGCCTTTCTTGTCACTTTACACTGGTCTTACCCAATTTGAGACAAAAATTGAGGACATGTACCGATCCCCTTGGGGAAGGGATAGGCACCGATCCTCTGCCTAGGCGAGGCACTAATCCGTACATAGAATATTCTGGAGATTTTATCTTTTGGCATTGGTTGCTTCATATCATTGCATGCACTTGATTACAGGACCTCATAATCACCGCTCTTGATTAATGTCCTTGATAATCATGAAGTCTGTTGGTTTAAATCTTCATATCTACTGCATTGGCAAAAGGTGGATTAACATTAAGTCTCTAATAAATACAAACTTGATTTCGCTAGAATTTTGTCGTATGGGATCCACTGGTTAGGGACAACACTTTTCTTTATAGAAGTGATCAACTATCTTGACTATGGTGTAGTAGTGGTGGTTTTAGAATTGTGTCATTATGGTTTATGGCCATAACAATGAACTGAGGAAAAATTTATGGGAATATATTCAATAACAATCTCTAGATATGAATGTCCAATGGGTTATTTTTGGTTATTTTAACTCAATCTTACACAAACATGAGAGAAATAATCATGATTCTTCCTATATAATGTATCATTAAATGATTATTTTGTAGTGTGTCACGAACGACTTTTGATTTTTATTTTTCCTTCTTCCAAACTCGATTTTTGATATATGAACTTGATCAATAATATTATATATGAGAAAAATAAATTCCAACAAGAAATATAATAAACTTGCTATGCTGGAACCTACACTCCTTGTTTGATTTAAGATCGAAAATGAAGGAATGCAAATCAATTTCTTCAACGAGTTCTCCTTTATTAATTTGATAATCATCCAATGTATCAAAAAACTTGCATTAATGACATTCCCTCCATCGCCATCTTATACCACCATAATTTGTTACAATATCATTACATCTATTGCATGAATGAAGTCAGTAATTCCTTCCCAGATATTTGAATTCTTTTTATAAACATGCATCAAAAGACGAATATACATAATTACTCTTTTAAATAAAAAGATGTTGAAATATATAACACGAACTAACATTTAACAAACTGGGGAAGTTTAAATGTTACAAGTGTCAGGGACTTTCTTCTATGCTCAAACCAACAATCATAATATGTGGTTGTGGGTCATCAGCATTTTCTTCTTTTAATACTTCACCCCCTTAGTATTTTCTCTATCACTTTTCCTTTTGAATTTTGAAGGCTTCTCGCTTCTTTTCAATGCATAAGTGGTTGTGGATTAAACATGTATAATAACATTTCTTAAGTTCTGTATAGTGTATATCTTTATGTCCATTGTTGTGTCATTAGGATGTAGTAGTGTTCGATTGATAGCTTTAGCACTTGCAATTTTTTAGTCTTCAGAAGCTGTCAAAACCTGCTTGCAGTATTACAATAATATTTATGCGAGCTTCAATAGATGTTACAGTTATATCATAAAAAAGAACTTAATAGATAAAAGGGTTTCAGATTTCTGATTATCATTATTCTTAAATGCACTTTAATTTATCTTGTGTTCAATATCGTAAATAAAATGCATCTGTAACATTATTCTTTTGTTACCTTGTTCCTTTCCCCTGAACGTCAAAATATCATAGGTAATACAATAATTAATGGATAAATATGTGTTATTAAAATTTAGGTCTAACCAATCGAAATAGTATATCTACATTTACATATACATACTGCATTCTGAAATAAGAAAGAAAAACCTCTAGACCAAATATGATGGTGTAGAAATAAAAATAATACATTGGGAATGTTAATTCAGAATTAAATGGTTCAAATCACGATTAAAAACGTACAATGGATAAGTCATGTATAGCTACTGTGCAACATCTTTGCAACAGTAGTTTGCTTTTTTTATAAATATGCTGGGCTCATCGCCCACATTGATCTAGGCCGTGCACAGCCCCTTGGCCGGACTCAGGTTAGGCCAGGTGGCTAGAAGAGTGAGGACCGAGGAGTTTAAGTTTGTATGCATGTTTAATATTTCTTAACAGTAAAAATAAATAGGATAGGCAGAAGTTACCCTAAGTAGAAATCAATGGTATGAATGTCCATCTCAAAACTTTCACTGCCCACGTAGTTAGCTAAGAAAAAGAAGCTTCAGTTATCTCAAAGCGTTTCTCAGATTTTATTTTGTTGGCTTTTAAGACTGTTTCTCCTACCTTTTAAGTTCTTGATGTAAAGTAAGCACTTTTTTGCTTATATTTTTAATTCTCAACTTAAAAAAAGGCTTTAGAGACTAATCCTCATACTGCTATGCAACTATTACAAAACTTTGATGTTATGTAATATCAATTGGTTTACCCAAGGAATCCCTATACTGCTGGTTTCTGGTAAGAAATTATATAATCTTACTATGTTGTGATGCATAGGCAGCTTAACCATATTTTGCGTAGATCTTAAGAGCAATGTAATGATTGTTTTGGTTTCATTTATAAATAAAGGAAAAAAGAAAAACTATTCTTTGCCCCTAATTTATTGATGAGATATATCTAGATATCACAATACATCTTTAGGTCATTAACAAATGATTATTTTTGAGCTATCACTGTGCTTTGACCAGTTGCCATTTAGATAATTTTATCTACCTTTTTATTTATTTATTTATTTATTTATTTGGATTTAACTATTTGAGCTTAATTATATTGTGTTAGGAGTAATCTTTTTAAGCAAATCTCACTTCTAAGTGCATATCCAATGTATTTAGGATCACACTATCATTGACTTGTTGTGTGGTTAGTATCTTATATAGAATTTGGGTCTAGTTTGTTAACCTATTTATATTTGGTTTATATAATTTCATGATGCTTTGCTTATTAGATAATTATGTTATTCATAAAAAAAAATTAAAATCTAAAATGATGCCTAACTATTTGAATCATAGATCAGCCGAACCTAGCTCACTTGATTATATCATATGTAAATTTGAAAGATACTTCAGAATGGTAGATTGGTTTTGTTTGATACATGTAGTGACACGGTTGCTTGAATATACTTTTTCTTTTTCAATCTACATATTTATACTGAAAGTATACAAGCAATATGAATATAAATTAGTTTCCTTAAATGCATCAGAATTGACACTGTCGGTCAATGCAGTTAGAAAACTATAATTTTAATTCCCTGCTTATTTTCTAAAATTGATACAAGGTTCAATACAAAAGAACTGTATGTAGTTGAAGAAGTCATATAAGTTATTTTAAGAATGCATTTTAAGACTGAAAGGTGTTTTAACATCATTCCATGCCCCTCTGTTTTGCAAATTTATTTGATTAATAGGTTGTTAGATTAATGTGGTTAGCAATCCTGCAATTTTAAAAATGTCTTTAGTTCCTGTTCCAGCAATTTCTACATTTTATGACTAATAGACATATATGCTTTTATCAGGTAGTGTATGATGCCTTTGGGTTTACTACATGTTGGAAGGCAGGAAACATTATGTTGTCGCACTCTTTCTCCTTCAAATTGGTCATGCTTGCATTATTGTATTTCGTATCAACGTTTATACAACTTTACTTTTAATGTGTATCATTTTGGTTAGCTACGGTTGTATGAATTGTTACTTTTAGTATGCATCGTTTTCGATAGCTACGATTGTATGAATTATTACTTTTAATCATAAATATTTATATGCTTAATTATGTGTATGAAATATCGTGTATGAAATACTTGGGTCACATGTATATATATATGCTTAATTGTAAGCTTGAATTTATATGGCAATAAAAAAATTCAATGGAAAATATTCTATAGCGTTTTTAACGATGCTCGAAAAGAAAAATTGTCACGGCTATCATATCCTATGCATTATGCTAGTGCCATAAAATATTCTACAAGGATTAAACAGTTTTCATAGCAAGTAAACAATGCTATAAAAGATTGAAGTAAACTTTCAGTGCGTAAAAAAGATTGAAATGTTATTTCTACAGCATAATAATTTGGTAAGTCAACATATTATAGCAATTAAATGACGTCATAAATATTTGAACCATCGACCAAAACTCTATGTAAAAGTTCTATAGAAAGCAATAAAACACTATAGAGAGTAGTTGTATGGTTCAAATGGGCTATTTAATAGCAATTTTGAAATGCTGCAATGTTCTTATTTATTGCGTGTCTTTTATAGCATTTCTCAGGTTGCTATTATAGGTCCCCGATCTATTACAACTTGTTGATTTACAAGGTTTATAAAAACGCTGTCATAACCTTTTATAGCGTTTTTTAAATGCCAATAAAGGGACTTTTTGTTGTAGTGGTTCTTTCAACCCAAAAACTTGCACAAAACTTGGCAAAAGAAAGAGCATACTCGACTGAGGTGAGTAGCGATCTTCGGAGAGCAGATCTTGTTCTTAGCATAAAGAATGGAATTTTGTCTGTGCAAAGTAGTTAAAGGAATATCTATAAGGCAAAAGCAATGCTCGAAGCAAAACCTAAATGATCGATTGGAATCACTAGATAACAAATCAGAACTCGTATCGATTCAGAGCACACTTTGTTTTCAACCAAAGTATACTTTGTGGGGAAAGTGTTAAACGGGTTTTTAACCAGGTAAATTTTCAACAGAAATTAGAAAGTTAAGACGAAGATGAAATGACTTAAGTGAAAGTCTATAGGGTGGATCGTGTAGTGTATATGCAAGTATATATGACAAAATATATGATGCAATTAAGATAAAGTTAATCTAGGTAAATATAGAATAAGCACACCAAGATTTTATACTGGTTCGGACCTCCCGTCCTACGTCCAGTCCTCAAGCTCCCCTTTGGAATTCGACTATCAAACACCCTCATTTCGCACGGAGGAATAGGCTTGCTTACAATAACTTGATCTTGTCAAGTATGTGTTCTATAACATGGATATTAACTATTAAGTACAAATGCTTCCAATGTATATATCCAGATAGTATTGATTAAGGAGATCTGAATATATGAAAGAGTGAAATACAAGTATAGATTGCTGAAGATCAAGAACATAACAGAGTATGTAAGTAAAGAGTGAAAGTAAGTAAGGTGAGTGTTCTCTTTGATTCTTGATGTTATATATAGTTGTAGAGAGATTCCTTGAGTAGTTGCATCCATTAACAAGTGCTCTACAGTTGCTTCTAATGGTGATGAAGAGTTGCAGCGAAGAGAAGCGAAGATGTCTTTTCAAATGTAGCAGTTGTAATTTGAATTTTAAATTCCGAGTTCTAAATCAGACGTCTGGCATTTGTTTCAGACGTCTAACTCTATATATTTTTTGTATGCGGTAGTCTTTCAGACGTCTGAGTGCATCAACCAGACATCCGATCCTGTCTATTTTGTATTCCAGGAGATTTCTTCAAACGTCTGGCTAGTGCACCCAGACGTTTGAAAACTGTGCATGTTTACTTTGTGCATCTGTCTTATTGTTCCATTGTTCCTATCAACTTGTAGTCTCTTGTAATGTTCTTTGAGCCATGTTCTTGTCTTCCTAGTGATGTTACTCTAGCAAGTACCTGTAAATAGAAATATATATATATATATATATATATATATATATATATGCATATTCGATTTCCATTGTATAGTTGTTGTCATCGAAATCGTAGATTTGATTTCCTAACTATCTCCCCTTTTTTTATGATGACAACTATACAATGTACTTACATATAATTTATACATCTCCCTCTGAATACGTGCTTACTATATATATATATATATATATATATATATATATATATATTTGTTTCTCCCCCTTTACATTATCAAAAAGGATATCAAACTTTTAAATGTTAAAATATTAATCAATCGTCAATGATATATATATATATATACACACACACAGAGATAACACATCAAAAGAGAATTTCTTTAATAATTGTAATTGAGTACATAGATTTTTTCAATTGTACAAAAGATGAAATCCTAAAATCTATGAGTCTTTCGGGGAAGATTTTTCTTGATTATCTCCTTTATCTTCTTTCTGGGAAGAGCTAGGTTGCTTTGTAGGAGATGTCGGAGCTTGTTTTAGAGGTTCTTCCTCCTCAAAAAGTTTGGAATGTTTCGAAGGAGGAGAAGGCACTGGGGTTGGCCAATCTTCGGAACGGGATGTCGGACCACGAACCCTTTGAAGAACCTCTTTGAGAACCGCTAATACAGTTGAAAGTGATGTTTCAACTGTTGCTAGAGGTGTGGAAAAAGAAGTTTCAAAGCTATCAATACGCTTAGCCAAAACTTTTTGATTTTGAGACAAGATATGTAGATTTTGAAGAGTGAGATCTCGAATGCTTTCATTTGGATTTTTTCTGTCCAAGTTTCCAAAATCTCATCCCGGCTCGTATAATCAAATGGCGCAGGAGGAGGAGGAGTTGTCTCACGATGTTGTTCCTCCTCTTATGATGGTTCATGGTGTGGTTGAGGTGGAGGCCCAGCTTGTCTGGTTTGACGATTGTGCGTCCAATCTTCAAAAGATATAAATTCCGAAGGAATTTCCGGTAGGTTCATTAGTGAGAAAAACTTCATGGTAGCATATTTTGGAGAAATTTCTTCAAAAGTAGATAAGTAGAAGGGGATGTTATGAGCACGCAGAAGTCTCATAATGAATGTGGGGTAAATAATTGATGGTCGTGATCGAGTCCAAAAATGTTTGAGCTCGTCAAATATAAATTTGGCCCAATTCACCCTTGTTCCGCTGAATAGAGAATATAAAGCTTTGTGTTCTAACTCCGTTATCTGCTCATGACGTCCTAGACGAGGAATGATAGTGTTGATGATCATTCGCGTAAGAAGTCTCTCCTTTAGTCGTAGATATTTGGATGCAAATTTAGGCATTTCATCCTCCCATATTCGATGTGTTATATTGTTCCTTGGTTTGAAACGCATATCAGGAACATTATATAGATCTTCGGCCATGTCGGAACATCCGAGAGTTCTGCCTATTATTCCCAGAGTGAGCCTAATCGTGTTTCCATAAACGCCGGACCATGGCAAATTATCTTCATTTTTCGTGTTCCAAATAGCCGTGCTATCCAAATTTGCGTAGAAGATGAATATAGCCAATTGATCAATTTGGATGTTATTGGGGTTGAAAGATATCAGAGTTTCTAAACCGGCATTGTCACACATTTCATCTAAATCATACATTGGAAACTTGAGTAGTTTATAAACTGGATCTATGTGAAGTTTCTTCTTTTGAATTTCCTCATACCTCTTGAGTGAATATGGTGCTCGATTCATCCCTCGTTCGATTTGATCATTCGAGCAAACTTGAGGGTTTGAGGAAGTTGGTTGGTCTTGTTTTCTTTTGGATATCTTAGAGTTTTTAGTTCTAGGAGGCATTGAATTCGTTTAAGTTTGAAAGAGGCAGAAATTTTGGCAAAAAAAATCGTTGACGATCGAAGGAGAAAATGAAACAAAATAAGAAAGAGAAAAAGAATAGTAGTTATCTGGGCATATAAGAGTGTAGATTGAATTTCAGACATCTGGAATGTAATTCAGACGTCTGGTTTAACCTAACTGTGACACAGTAGATAGAGTTAGACGTCTGATTTAGTTTGATAGACGTCTGAAGTTGGTCGAGTTTATAAATTTGATAGTCAGAGAGATTTTTCAGACGTCTGGTGTAAATATCAGACGTTTGAAATAGATCGATTTTTTATAATTTGGTGGTAGAGACTTTATACAGACGTCTGGTTCATAGTTCAGACATCTGAAATAGTCTGGTATCTATTTTGTGTAAGCAGAGACAATTTCCAAACGTTTGGAAAATTATATCAGACGTTTGAATTATGCACAATGATGTAAACATTATGGGATATCAGAGTGTCAGATGTTTAAGGTCCATATCCAGACATCTGACCAATATTCTAAAAATAGCCGAAATTTTAAGGGTGTTGCTTATTTCTCGACCCTCTATTGTTTGAAAATAAATGTAGTATTATTTTTGTGAAACAAAATTACAAATATACGTAGATACAAATACAATAAAAATAATATAATCTATTTAGATGGCGATGGAGTTTTGCGATCATCTGACTTGTCATCCCTCCATGGTTTGAGTGGAAACAATATATTTCCACGTTCGTGGGTTCTCGGAGAACCAGAGAATCACCTTGGTGAAGGGTCCAAAGGTGTACGATATGAGGATAAGGGATCCAAGGAACTGCAAGGTATCAAAAGTGGTTCATGGACATCCTTCTTCCATGAATTATAGAACTTCATCGCTACCAGCTCCAAAAAGCTTAGTCGTCGTGCCGTGATTTTTTGTTCAAAATATATTTCTCGTTGCAGATCTATTTGTTGTTTTTGATAGTGATGTATCTCATCAATTTTCTTCTTTGTGTTAGGAAAGATAAATAAATATCGCTTGGATTTCTTGTTGTCGGGAGTGAATCTCATGTGATAGGAGGACCACCTATATGTCGATTCCTGGTGTGGGGGTAGGAAGCTGTTGTGGTGCAATCGCCGAGCTATTTGGTGTAGGTGTCGAGAAGGATAGATGAGAATTTTCAGAAGACATGATTATATTTTGTTGAAAAAAATATGAAATGTGTATATATGTTTTTTTCTTGTTATATAAAAATTTATGTATAAGTTCAAAAATAATTTATAGATCATTTTTAGAAACTAACTGACTGAAAAAACTAAAGGTCAAGGATTTATCAATTATAATTTGTGGATAGAAAATTATTAGCTAAACATAGCATAAATGAAGGTGTGGTTATTAATTTATAAGATCATTAAGAGAGCATATCCCTAAATCACGTCGCAGTTTAACGAAAGTTTGTTCATTTAGTGGTTTTGCGAAAATATCTGCTATTTGATTATCGGTATTTACGTATTCTAATGAAATAATTCCTTTTTCAACATTGTCACGTAAAAAATGATGTCGTATATCTATATGTTTAGTTCGTGGGTGATTTACATGGTTTTTTGATAGATTTATTGCACTCGTGTTATCACAATAAATTGGTGATTTATTGATAATTTTGCCGAAATCCGTAAGCGTTTGCTACATGTATATCACTTGTGCACATGCTAGAGCTGCTGAAACATATTCGGCTTTTCAAGTAGATAAGGAGACACAATTTTGCTTTTTGCTAAACCATGAAAGTAATGATTGTCCAATAAAGTGACATATTCCACTAGTACTCTTACGATATGTTCTACATCCACCGAAATCCGCATCACTATATGAAACTAGTTCAAACGATGATCCTTTAGGGTAAAACAACATAATCTCTGGTACTAGATAGATATCGTAAGATACGTTTAACAGATCTTAGGTGAGATTCTTTTGGTTTTTCTTGAAATCGGGCATAGAGACATACACTCATCATAATATAGGGTCGACTAGCCGTCAAATAGAGAAAGGAACCAATCGGGCTACAATATAATTTTTCATCGAAATCTTTTCCGTTATCATCCTTTTCCAAGTGAACACTAGTACTTATCGGTGTTGGTTTGCTTGAAGTTTTATCCATTTCAAAACGACATAATAGATCATTACAATATTTTTCTTGATGAACAAAAATACCATTTTCAAGTTGTTTTATTTGTAAACCTAATAAGAAATTTAATTCTCCCATGTGAGACATTTCAAATTCATTTTTCATACTATTTGAAAATTAATTACAGAGATTTTCGTTAGTTGAACCAAAAATAATATCATCTACGTAAATTTGTACAACTAAAATATCGTTATTTTCTCTTTTAATAACTAAAGTTGTATAGATTTTACCAATTTGAAAACCAGATGTGATTTTTAAGACATTCGTACCATGCATGGGGGGACTGTTTTAATCCATATAATGTTTTTTGTAATTTAAAAACTTGGTCAGGATATTTTTCGTGAATAAACAATGGAGGTTGTTTAACATATACTTTTCTTTAATAAAACCATTTAAAAAGGCACTTTTGACATTCATTTGAGATAGTTTAAAATTGTGATGATTTGCAAAAGCGAGTAATGTACGTATGGCCTCTAATCTTGCTACTGGAGCAAAGGTTTTGTCATAGTCGATATCTTCTTCTTGATTATAGCCTTGAGCAACTGAACGTGCTTTATTTCTAACAATATTTCCGCTTTCATCTACTTTGTTTTTAAATACCCATTTTGTTCCTATAACCGGTTGATCTTCTGGTCTTGGTACTAATTCCCAAACATTATTACGTTCAAATTGATTTGATTCTTCTTGCATAACTATTATCCAAAAATTATCATTTGAAGCTTCTTTATAATTTTTTTGGTTCATAATTTGACATAAATGTTATATGGATTATTTGATTAAGTTGATTTCTAGTTACTCTAGAATTGAGATCTCTAGTGATAATATCTTTTGGATGATCCTTAAAAATTCTAAGAGATCGTATCAAAGTGTTATTTTGCGCATTTGTCTCATTATTAATAGAATTTGTTGTATTAGTTATCAAAATTATTTCTTTATCGTGATTAGTATGATGGTTAAGAAGATTTTCATCGAACGAAACTTGTAATCTTCAATAGTGTTATTTCGTTTATTAAAATTCTATATGCTTTGTTACGATCCGAATATCCAACAAAGATTCCTTCGGGTCAAATCTTCCAAAATTATCTTTTGTATTTAATATAAAACATTTTGATCCGAAAGTTTTATGGTATGATACTTTAGGTTTTCTTCCAAAAAATATAAACAAGTTTGTTTAGTCACAAAACATATGGTTACTCGATTCAAAACATAACAAGCTGTGGCAATAGCTTCAGCCCAAAAATATTTTGGTAGACCACTACTATTTAATAGTGTTCGTGCACATTCTTGTAACGTACGATTCTTTCTTTCTACTACACCATTCTGTTGAGGTGTGCGGGGAAAAGAAAAATTATGACTTATTCCTTTCTTATTACAAAAATTAGTAGAAAGGTCATTTTCGAATTCTCCACCGTGATCACTTCGAATAGTTTTAATTTTCAAATCCATTTGTGTTTTAGTTCTTTTAGCAAATATTTTAAACATACCATAGGTGTCACTTTTATGTTTTAAAAATAAAGTCCATGTATATCTTGAAAAATCATCAATTATTACGAAATCATATTTGTTGTGATTTATAGATCGTACTTGTGTTGGACCAAATAAATCTAAATGTAATAATTCTAATGGTTGTTCTGTAGAAATATTATTTTTAGATTTAAAAGAACTTTTCTTTAGTTTTCCAATTTGGAAATCATCACATAAATTTTCTATTTTGTAATTTATTTTAGGTAAACCTCTAACTAGCTCATATTTTGCTAATTTATTGATATATTTAAAGTTAATATGACAAAATCGTTTATGCCACAATCATGGATTGTTATGTTTGGCGGTTAAACACAAATTTGAATTTTTATTTATATTCATGTTTAAGACATAAACATTTTTGTTTCTAAAACCCTCAAATATAAGTTGTTTGTTATTATCGAAAATATTACATCTATCTTTTTCGAAATTGATTTGAAACCCTTTATCGCATAATTGACTGATACTTAGTAGGTTATGTTTTAGATTTTCGACTAATAAAACATTTTTAATAATAGGAGAGTTAGAAATACCAGAGTTAATGACTTCTCTAATGCCCACGACGTATCCTTTTGAGTTATCTCCAAAAGTTACCGTTCCACCATCGATGTATATTATATTTGATAACATTTTTGAATTTTCGGTCATATGCTTGGAGCATCCGCTATCTAGTATCCATTTATCCTTATTTTTTATTTTGGGTACCTGCAAAATAAAAGATGTTTTAATTAGTACCCATATACTTTGTTAGGGTCCTAGGTGTTAGGAGAAGTAGGTAGCCATACCCAAGAAGGTTTGATACCTTTATGAATATAATTCTTATTATAGACTACATTCTCTAAGAAGTTATTAATATGTTTTTGTCTAATCAAATTATTATTTGTCTTAGGAATCCAATTTTTTTATAATTTTGGTATTCATATTAAACTTAGGTGAACTTATAGTCTTTTATAAATACAACTATATTTCTTAACATCATTTCCTCTTTGTTTAGGAGTATTTTTAAATCCTATTCCATTTCTATTACCTGATGGTTTTGAAGTTTTGATAAGATTTTCCAAATCCTGTTTTCCTTTACTAAATTTTGAAACATTATTTGTAATTTTATCTAATTTTTCTTTTAATTCAAAATTTTCAATTTTCAATATTACTCTTTAAGTTGACATTTTCTTTTAACAAGTTATCCTTTTCTAATTATGTTTTATCAACATCACTAGTAATAGCCTTATTTTCGACCAATTTTTTTTTAATTTTTTCTTGAGATAATTTTAGTTCCTCTTCTAAAATAATTTTTTCATCTTTTAACATTCCTACTTCAAGTTCTAATCTATTTATTTTGGCAACATGTTCTTTGTTCAATTTTTTTTGTCTAAATTTATCATCTAATTCCATGCTAAGTTCTAATAATTCGCCATAACTAAGTTCGGGATATACCTTATTAGTTTGTGCCATAAAGCATACATTAGCTTGTTTTTCGTCACTATCAATATCTGATGATGATGAAGAATCTGAGTCATCCCATGTTACTTTGAAAGCCTTCTTCTTTTTGAATTTTTCAAATTTGTTCTTCTTTTTATTATTATTGAGCTTGGGATAGTCTTTCTTCATATGTCCAGATTGATCACATTCATAGATTTTGATTGATGTTTGATTTGTTGAGCTTGATTTTCCTCCTTTTCAAAATTTAATCATTTTCCTAACTTTCTTGAATTTGTTGTAGTTTTTGGCAATAAATATAATTTCTTCTTCGTCTAAGTCGGAGTCTTCATTTGTTCCTGGAAATGTTATGTTCTTCTTTTCCAAATTTAGCTCTTTTCGTGCCTGCAAATTAGCTTCATAGGAAATTAAATTTCCTATCAATTATTTAACTTAGAGAGCTGAGAGATCATTAGCTTCTTCGATAGCTAATACTTTTCTTTCCTACTTTGGAGTTAAAGAATTGAGTGTTCTAGATACTAAATCAAAATTTGTGAATTTGACTCCAAGTGCCATTAAATCGTGTTGAATGGTTTGGAATCTAAAGTACATGTCTACTATAGATCCATTTTGTTTCATTTTAAATGATGAGAATTGATTTGTAAAATTGAAATCTTAGTTTAACTTTGTTTGTGCCTTCGTGTGTAACTCGTAAGGTACGCCAAATATCAAATAAAGTGTTACGTAACATGACATGTGAAAATTCATTTTTATCTAGTGAGCAAAATAGAACATTCATAGCTTTGGCATTATTAGAAGCTGCCTTTTTTGTGCATCGATCCATATGTTCATAGCAGTAGTAGGTGCTTCATATTTATCTTGAGTGGCTGACCAAATTTCTAGCCCAATAGCTTGCATAAAAATTCTCATACATGTCGACCAATATGCATAGTTAGAGCCATTAAAAAGTGGGGGTCGTGCTGTGGATTGTCCTTCTTGAAAAATACTTGCCATATTAAAGTGATTCAAAAACGTGTCACTATACTTTGATCAAACCTTATTGTGGTACCAATTAAAAGTCTATAGGGTGGATCATGTAGTGTATATGCAAGTATATGTGACACAATATATGATGCAATTAAGATAAAATTAATCTAGGTAAATGTAGAATAAGCACACCAGGATTTTATACTGGTTTGGACCTCCCGTCCTACGTCCAGTCTCGAAGCTCCCCTTCGGAATTCGACTATCAAACACCCTCACTTCGCCCGGAGGAATGGGCTTGGTTACAATAACTTGTTCTTGTCAAGTATGTGTTCTATAACACGGATATTGACTATTAAGTACAAATGCTTCCAATATATAAATGTATGTATGTATGTATGTATGTATGTATGTATGTATGTATGTATCTAGAGAGTATTGATTGAGGAGATCTGAATAAATGGAAGAGTGAAATACAAGTATAGATTACTAGAGATCAAGAATATAACACTATATGTAAGTAAAGAGTGCAAGTAAGTAGGGTGAGTGTTCTCTTTGATTCTTAATGTTATATATAGCTGTAGAGAGATTTCTTGAGTAGTCGCATCCATTAACAAGTGCTCTATAGTTGCTTCTGATGGTGATGAAGAGTTGCAGCGAAGAGAAGCGAAGATGTCTTTTCAAACGTAGCAGTTGTAATTTGAATTTTAAATTCCGAGCTCAAAATCAGACGTCTGGCATTTGTTTCAGACGTCTGACTCTATTTTTTTTTTGTATACAGTAGTCTTTCAGACGTCTGAATGCATCAACCAGACGTCTGATCCTGTCTATTTTGTATTCCAGAGGATTTCTTCAAACGTCTGGCTAGTGCACCCAGACGTCTGAAAACTATGCATGTTTACTTTGTGCATCTATCTTGTTGCTCCATTGTTCCTATCGACTTGTGGTCTCTTATAATGTTCTATGAACCTCGTTCTTGTCTTTCCAGTGATGTTATTCTAGCAAGTACCTGTGAATATATATATATGCATATTCAATTTCCATTGTATAGTTTTTGTCATCGAAACCGTAGATTTGATTTCCTAACATCAAGAACTTGGAAACACGATCAGAAGGAAAAGAGAATGGATTTCAAATAGTTTCATCTGAATTTGAGCTAAGTACAACTCTCAGTACCAAGAGAAACCTCCCGATACCGAGAGGTCTATCTACATCTTAGGGCTTCAAACCTCATACACTTCATGCATTAGTCTAACCAGTCGTCATCAAGATCTTTTCTCGAAGATTGAACAAGCAACTTTAAGGATTGATGAGAAGAAAGCAGGATAATACAAGTGTTGTCAAAGGAATCATCAGGATCAACTCAACTTTTATGGAAAAGAGTTTGGAATACATTGAATCGAAGATAGGAGAGCAAAGTAAGTAAGAAGAGGAAGTTTGAAGCAGAATAAACCTCTCGGTACCGAGAAATTTTTCTTGGTAATCAGACCATGTGCTCCCTTGTGTACTTTTGGGTTTACATCTGGACCTTATTCAGACTGACCATGTAGACTGGCAGATCAGTTTCTTTATAATATCAACCCTATAGAAACTAAAAAAGTACCTTGGACTCTACTTCTTCTTCATCTCCTATCCCTCGTTCACAATAGCCACCTAGGCAGATACAGTTGGCAGTTCCAAGTTCAGGAACCTATCAATCCCTCGTACTAGTGACTTTAATTCCCTTCCAAATCCATAATCGATAAAATATAAAGTGGACGTAGGCGAGAGATTGCCGAACTACTGTAAAAACCTTATGTTCTCTACTTTTCTGTGTTTTTTTTTGCTCCTTCTTGTTGTTTCTTCTAGATATAATCCTATAATTCGTCATATTTGGGTGTTATACCTTTTGGCATCAATAGAAAATAATTTATTAGTTTTAAAACAATTTTGAAAAATATTTTATAACATTTGTTAAATTACCTTTTTATATCTTAAACTTAACTTTTAAACTTAAAATATAATTTTAAATTTTCAAATAAATTTTGAAAATTAGCACAAGGCCAAAAAACTATTCAAGCCTTTTTATTGGGATAACCTTTGGGCTTACTTCCATCCTTCGGGCCAAGCCAATAGCTAGGTAGAGAAAAGTACTTGATTACCCAAACCCAACCTTAGACACTACCTTTTTAGGTACCTTATTAAATAGGTAAGTTTTTATAAGTTAGCCCTAATACTACTAATTTAGACACTTTAGACCATTAGGGTCTGATACCAATGAAAGGGATCTGGCTAATCGAAAGAACTTAAAATGGGTAAACTTTAAAAAATTCCATTTTGGATCATTGTTAGGTCTATGACGTCTAATTGACTTTAGATCCAATCTAGAATTTATCTCAAATAAAAGTTTATTTTATTTTATTTATTCAAAAGGAGTTTAAATTAACTGATTTATTTTAATCAATTTGATTTTTATATAAAGTATAGTATATCAAATATACATGTATGTATATGTGTGTGACAGTTACTTATTTCGCATTAATATTTTAGTGAGTGAACAGTCAAATTGTTATTTATGGGATGTTTTTTAATATGTTAGAAATGTGCAAATTAATTAGGAATTACAATTACTACTATTGATTTGACTAAATTTGTATTTGGTATATTTTTTAGTATATATAATTATGCTCATGTGAGTGCAGTGCGTATGGTTAAGATGTACGTTTGTAGACGTTGGAATTTACATTGCAACAAACTCATTCGCACTTTATATATGCCTTTCCATGGTTTTATCATAAAATTATGTTAAGTAATACTATATATATAAACAATTTAAAATTAATTTGATTAGTTTTGTCTTTTGAAATTAAAATTAACAATTTGAAAACTAGCCCTAACTTAGGAAGAATTCAATATTAGATTTATGATTTTAAACAAAAGTCCATTTATAAATTTTGAATTAAAATGATAAATACGTATATTCAAAATAACATATATGTATAACTAATATTCAGTTTTATAAAATAACTTCAAATAATTAATGTATGCAACTTACTTTTATTTATATGTATAATACATTGTAAAATTGTTTTAATGAATGAAGATAGTTTTAAATACAAATTATTATTTTTTGAAAATAATTTCAATCTAATGTTGTTATGAATATATAGATTTTATCTTTCGTTATTACACGTAGTTTCCAAAACAATAACAAACAATAGACTGGATTACATATGCATATATAAATTCATTGTATAAGGTATGGGATCTAAACTTACTAACATGATGTAATATAATATCAAAATGAGATTCGATAATTACCTCATGAAGTAGCCTAAGATTCACACCTTGAACAATTGAATAACTCCAAGATCTAACCAAATCAACCTCTAGATTTGCTAGGATCTAGAGATGAACACTACCTTGTATTTATTTTATTTTGTTTTTTTTTTTCTTTAGGGAATTTTATAGCCTTGTAGCCATGGAATTTTAAGAGGGGGAGTCAAAAACAATGACAAATAATGTGTTTAAGAAGGCGTAACTACCCAGAATTTCAGTCATTTGCAATTCATATATTTAATTGATTTTAAATATTCGAAAGTTAATTTTATAAGCTGAGTAACTTATATTTGAAATATAATGACTTAATTGGATAATTGAATTGTTGATTTAATATTTGAAATTGCATAAATAATTGAAATTTGAATTCAATGTGAATAAAAATGATTTATAAAGTTGAATTAAATCTTATTTGAATTAGAATAGTGATAGTAAACTTTTAAAATTGAACTAAAAGTTAATTTACAGAAATTGAATATTTTAATATTTAATTAACGTGTAAAAATAGTCATTTTTCATACAGTCTCGATTTCGATGAAACTAGTTTCATTGGATCTGTAGTGTTATATTATTAAAAGATTTCAAATTCCTTGTCAATCGGATTTACAGTTTAGTCATGGCAAGCTAAAACGCGTAGAAATCTGTTTAAGTGAAATTTTAAATTTAAATAAGTCGATTAGAAAATATATCTTCCAAATATGATTGAATTGGCTCCCGATATGTATTCAATTACGTTCAAAATAGGGGTAAAACATTAAAAACACCTGGTGGCACACTTCGTTTGGAGTTCGAAACTATTTTGAATGAATAGTGTCGTAAGTTTTCTATAAAAGGACGTTATAATTTCACTTTTTCATCAAAGAAACCCTAGCTAGGGCTAGCCATCAGCTTCGATTAAATGGCCAATATCATCCAATTTTCTTCGCTCGATCTCTCAGAATTCGTAAGCAATTACGAAAAACTTTCAACTAGAAGATTGTAGAGCTCGACACGACCTATCAATCCAACGACTATGATCATAAACTATGAAGTGGATCAACGGTAATTTTCATTCAAAGCCACGCATTTCATGCACAATTTACTATGCCTAGATACAACCGAGCTCGACCGGTCCTTGGCCGTGGGTACGGTAGAGAATGGCGCACGTGGTGGGGATGGTCGATCGTCAGCTCGACGTACGAAGAGGTCACGTTAATTGAAGCAAAAACGACGACAGTAGGTTATTACTTGCATTCGAATGAGCCTGGGGTGAAAGAAAAGGGACAACGGCCCAGATATCTCAGTTCAAAATCGACGGCATAGATAATTTAGGTTTGAAATAAAAAGAAGTTGTAAATTAATATATATTATAATTCGTATAATCATTAAAACATCAAAACTTCTTCATACGAGGTCTGTTTTTGACGAAACAAGTTGCGTTGGGTCCGTATTGACGAGCATTATATTTTAGAGATGGTTTAGAGTTGACTGGAGCTAGTGTAAATTTTGAGTAAAATTAAACGGTTGTTTAATTTTATTCAAAATAGGACACTACAACTGCTATTGGAATCAATGTGAGTACAACTCACTCTTTCTGACTCATTGATATTTTTATATAAGTGAGAAATAAATTTGTTATTAATGATTGTTTGGATGATATATGATATATTATATATCTATATATATTGATTGGTATTTGGATATATTCCAGCCTGTTGGAGCTGATGAGACCTTATACGTTCCAGTATATGAGCGGATGACCTTTTGTACAAACGTCTGCCTCGAAGTGGACATTGTACAAATATTCTAGTATGTATATTTATTGCAGGTGACAGGTTGGAAGGATCCAACTGGATTCCTCACTAGTATTGAATTATTTGCGGATATTGATATATATTCTGTTATCATGTGATATATGATGTTTCGGATGCCGTGATTGATGTATTTAGTGCTATTGCAGCATTGGGCCTATTTTTGGAAATTTAAAAATGTTAAAGTGATGATTTCAATGTAAAATGGATTTTCAAGTGATTTTGAAAATAGATGTTTTATTGAAATTTTGAACTGTTAAGTAAATGGATTTATTTTAAATAAATAATTAGTTATAATTTTTATTGTTGTAAAAATTATGATCTTTGTGAAATATATTGAAATGTCATTTTTGAAATTTGAAGTTGATTATTTTATAAAATATTTTAAATTGAGTTTTTGAATTATTATAAATGGTTTATATGTATAGATTTATAAAATTGATATTTTATAAATCAAAACATTGGAATTGTAAAGGAATTTTATAAGTGTTAAAATGAAGTTACAAATGGATTTTATGAGTCAATATGATTTATAAATTGATGAAGTTATAAAAAGAACGAATTTTGGAAACAAGAGAATTATAAGTGAATTAACTTATAATTTGGATTTTGGCATATAAAAAAAGAATTTAGTGTATGGAAGTTTTTATAAAATATAAATGGAATTTATAAACATTGTTTTATAAATCCGAAATGAATTGATTTTGATAAACTAGATATTGAAGTTTATTAAAGGAATTTCATCCATGATTTTGGATGGTGGATAATCCTTTAATAAAAAGTAAAATAGTAATGAATTTGATTAGAAATTAAATCCACGTTTTTGGACGGTGGATTATCCTTTATTAAATATGTAGAAGTGATGAATTTGGAAAAGGAGATATATTCACGATTTTGGACAGTGAATAATCTTTTGAATTAAATAAATGTTTTGCGAAGTGCTATTTTAAATGGAGTTAAATGGTTTGAAGATGTTTAAAATTGTGTTAAGTATCGAAACCATATATTTCAACATTTATTGTTGAAATAGACGTTTTCAAGAAATAAGGAAATGATGGACTATAACACTGTTGTTATAGTAAATGACTTTCTAAAGGAAATGTTTTGTAAAGGATATGGGATTCGTATATCTATCTAATTTTTGAATCCCTACACTAGTGATTTTAGGTTGTCATAGCGATTTTTACGCAACATTCATTTTGATCCAAATAAATGTCTTTAAGAGAATGTTTTCCTTAGAGAATAAAATATAAACTTAATCCTGATTTAAGTATATGGAATATTTTCTAAGTGTTGAAAATAAAGAGAATTGTGAATCACTTATTTTTAAATAAGTATATGGAAATGTTTTCCAATATAGATGTTGAAATATTGAAATAGTTTTGAGAATATATCTTTTTAAAGATAATTTGAAGGGAATATTCGGCAAATGATTTAATTAATAAAAGATTAATTAAAGGGCTTAATTAATTGCTTATGGTGCTGAATATTTGTTGTTTGCTTTGATAGTTAAATAACTGACTATCAAATTTGGCCATTTTAGTTCCTTGACTTGATGTGGGAACTATTTAGTCGTACACTTAGTACGTAGCCTTCTGTGTAGGCATGATTATCATTTGTCTTGAGGATGTTGATTCATGCAGTGCAGAGTATTACTCTAATCTATCGAGGTTCCTTCTTGACGCAAAGGACCGCAAGTTGGAGACGTGATAAGTCTATGAGAATTAGTTTCTGTTGGAGGTTGAGAAACGCTTTTCTGTTGTTGATGCGAAGAGACCATGATCCAATTTATCTGAAAACCACTTCGAACCAATGTATATGCGTTCGATTGTGCGGGTTATTGATGATATTGACATTTAGAATTTTCATAGTGAGGGATTGCTTGTTGATCATTTGGGGTTAAAATCCCAATACATATAGTAGCAGTGGTCTCTTCATTATGAAATATCCAATGCGAGGACTATTCACTACTAATCCTAGGGAATTCCCGACAGGATGTGGTAGGAAAGTACCTTCGGTTTGTATTATTCCTAGACAATTTATATGGATGTTTGTCTAACATTGCATTCTATAGATTACGTACATTGGTTTTTACAAACGTACATCAGTGGTGGCGGAGAAGGAAACTTCTCTTAGCTTCACACCCTCCTTAAGACGTATGAGCTTAAGGATTGTATTTTTGTGGAAGGCAATTAGTATTCAATAGAAATGGCCGTGTGGAATTCAAAGTGATGTGATTTGTGCTATGTAAAAGGTAATCGATACCTCAAGCCTCACCAATCGGAAATGACCAAAACAGGATTGGATGCAGTAAGGCTAAGTGGGTTGCTTCCAAGTTGGGTATGATCATCCTCTTTTAGATATATCTTTACACGCTATGACATCGTGTACCTAATTATTATGGTTTGTATGTTAGTGGGCCCTCGGTAAAGGTCGGTAACGACCGAAGGATGAAATATTCGGTACCATCTAGTTATAAAGGTGGACCGGTCTTGTGTTGGTAGAGGGCAGATGTCCTGTGCCTCGGGACATCCATATAGAGGTGCACCTATCGGAAGGTGGTCCCTTCACCTGGTCATTTGTATGGAAATCCAAACTCCACTACGTACTCACCATTTTATTTATAGAGCCTAGTATGCTGGAATTTAATAATGGTAACAATTTCAGCTATTTTGAATATTATTTGTATACTAGACACTAGTATAATATAAAAGGATATGATACGAAATGTTTTAGTTACCGTAAGGTAAAAACACGTCCGTGTTTATGTGTGGACTTGTCTTATGAGATACTTTTGTTTTGATAAAGTAAAAGTTTGGTAATTTAATAAATTTAGTTGAGTGTGCTTCTCACGCTGGCTTACCAGACTGATCCGGACGTTCTTCCCTTTCAATGCTCGGGTCAGACTGAGTATTTTTACAGGTTCAGATTTGATCTTTTGGAGCTTCAGCAGGAGAGTTGGAGATCTTAATTTTCATATACACGTATCTGTTTTGATTATCTGCTGCACTGTGCTTTGCTTAGTGTTGTATATTGTCAACAATTATGAGGACAAGTTATTATAACTGTTCAGGCTGATGATTAGTGATTGGTTGTTGAACTCTGATTGATGTATGTATATATATATTCTGTTTTGTAAAGATCATTGATACGATATTATATGTTTTCCGCTGCGATGTGAGATTATGTATTGTTCTTTTTGGTTCTGTCTTCTCTCTTTCTTCTCTTCTTCACTCTTCTTTTCTTTCTCATAACTTTCTGTCAGTCTGTGCTTTTCGGGTCAGACATGTGTAGTTTATTGTCGATTCAAAGGGTACGGATTTGCGGGTCGTCACAGCAGGCATTTGAAAAGAGGAAAAGGTTGAGGACTTTTCTTCTTCCTTTACTCATTCATTTAATACCACTTCAAAATAATTTTTGAAAACCAAAACCACCTCTAGACATGTAATTTTTGGTTGGAATAAACCAGAGGGTGAGAGGGAAAACAATGACAATTAATGTGTCTTAAGTAGGAATTTAAGAAGAGGAAGAGATGGAGGAATTTTCTCCTTCCTTCACTCGTTCTTTTAATACTGTTTAAAAACTATTTTGAACACTCAAACTTACCTCCTTTGTACCCTTATGGTCGACCATATATATGCCTTAGAATGGCTTTCAAAAATCCCAAAACACATTTAGTAATTAATCGATTTAAATCAAATTTAAATATTTATCAATATTGTATATAGTTACATACATATATAACTTTTTAGATATGCACTTTATCAAATACTAATGTCACTCAAAAGCCAAAAAATTAATAATTAATATTTATAAATATTAATTAATTGAATTGAATTACAGTAATTAGAAATTAATTAAATCGTGTGATGGTTTAGAGTATTCATTTCTGCAATTGTGCGGCTTGTGGGTGTAAATTCAATCAGCGGTTAATATTGAACAATCCGAATAATAACGTTCACATGTCGCATTTTCCAGTGGTGTGACAGTTTACCGAATTTATTGCATACACATCATTTTTGTAAGTTCCAAATTTTCTATTTTAAGTGGTAACCGGTAGTAACGATTACTTACACCAATTCTCCTCGTCAGAACTATATCACTTTAAGACCTATGGAATTTGGTTTCGATAAAATTCCAGTATCTTCCGTATTTAACTAGATTAGTCCAAAACTCCATAAACAATTCCATGGCTCAATGATAACATTTATTAACAACTGTACTACTCCATCCAGAGACATTGACATGAGTTGACTATAGTTGACCATGATACTTACCTTTTATAACCGAGAAGATGAATTCTCTATTGAATAGTGTTTCACTTCCAATACTTCAAGTCAAACCCAACTATAGTCGCTCTATGGATCACCATGCCATAATTAACCTATAATCAAAGTGGGGTATCCATATTGAAGTTCAACGATATTCTCAAGTTGAAAGAACTATACAATATCATTGATTCGAGATTTCCTACTTGACCATAATTATTATTAACCAATAGGAAACTCTCTAGTAAGTCATTCCATAATTATCCAATAATTATCAATATGTAATCCCTTAATGCCCTAACAGCCATGAGTAACACGCTACCCTAACATTTGGATAGCATTACATAATCTAGTCTAAATGAATGTATCAATATACTTTCTCGGACATCATGATCAGGAATATTTAAAATAAAATGTCATTTTATAAATTGTGATTATTACTCATAATTGCAACTATTTTCAACTACAATCATGTAACATTTCATTTTAGGATTTCCTTGTTTATACATTTTAAATGAATAACTTAATTAAATATATCATTATATAACAAAGTATATAATAGAAATCCAATACCTTTATTATGAACAAGATTGGTCATAGATTTAGATATACATAATAATTTATATAAGCTCTCCTAGGGTATATCCCTAACTCTTTCACTTCCCAACCAAAGTTATTTTCTAGTGTGATTCCCTCTACCATGTAGCACTTTTTTCTTATAGTACACACACATGGGATTGGTGGAACTAGTTTGATTATTTTTACTTGTTGTTGTTGTATAGTAGTTATGTTTATGCTAAGAGTTGCATTATTCCACTTTTAAGATTTTGCGGACGAAATCCTTTCAATGGGAGAATGTAACGATCCAAATATTTTTAGAGAAGTGTAGTGAATGCATTTGTTTATTTTTAACGACTTAGAGAGATTTTATTGAGTTAAGGTTAATTTGAATGTAAAAGTCAAATTTTCGAAGAAAATGGAGTTAAGACTTGAAACTAATTTCATCATGTTCATAATGTCATTTAAGTTTGAAAAACAAACAAAATTGAAGGAATCAGGGAAAGGAAGAAATAAGATGGGTTGACATGGAGAGGGTCAAACTTATAATTAAAAAGAGAGATGTCTAGATAATTTTAGGTTTTAAATTTAGGCTTCGCTTTTTCTCATTTGCCTTCATCTTTCTCTTCTTCTTCCCTTGAGCCCTAGGTCACTTCCTTCCTTCATAGCTTCTTCATTCATTCATTAAAAATCATCCAAAAATACTCTAAATTCATGTGGGGTTGTCCTCTAGAATACTCATAAGTGGAATTTATCAAGAATAAAAGATCTAATTTCATAATCTTTAAAATAGCGATTTGTGGAGTTGATTTCAAGCAAAATTAGTGATTTCTGCTAGCTTGGGTGAGTGGGAATGTTTCTCTTCCATGTATGATTTCCTTTATGCTTGTATTCTTGTTTAATTGCTTTATTGGTTGAGGACTTAGCCATAAGTGTTTCGTCCCTTGTTGAATGATGAGTTTGGATTGTTTGGTCTAAGTATGTTGAGTAGATTCTGAGTGCTCAATTGAAATAATGCACTTAAGTCATTAATTGAATAAATGAACTAACATGAATTAAATCAATGAATAATGGCATATCGTGTTAGTGTTGCATAAAAATGATTGTTGTTAGCTTATGGTTATGTCATATAGTTAGTTGAGTCATATTCATATGATTTGCAAAGTGTCTGAGTTCTAGGAGGATTTGTCGAATTGTCTTCCAGTGGTATTTGTTTCATGGTAGATCGCTGGTTGGATAAACTCGAGCATGAGATGTAGTGGATTGGCACAAGGGCGTAATGTCAAAGCATGATGTTGTGGTGGTAGAAGTTGAGAGGAGTATCATGTGAAGCTTAAATGGTGGTATAAATTTCATTAAGGAAACTTACCCCATCCAATTATAGATTCGCATCCCTACAAGCGAAATATCGACTGTCTAAGGGTCATCGACCGACTGATCACAAGACGGAATATAGGGTTTAGTGGCTAAGAATAAATAGGTCTAGTTTGGCTTATAAATGGGTAGGTCCAACCAATCGACTAATAAATGGATCAGTCGACTGGTAGACCTTAACCAGCCAAACGTTTGGTTGCAGCTAGTATTGGATATAGCATGTTGGTCGGTTGACTACTTTTGTTTAGTTGATCGATGGGTTATGTTATGGATTTTAGGTTTTCTTTGATTTTTGGCATTTTGATGACACTTCAACAACTCTAATGAGGCTTCTGGGGTCCGGTATAACTATGGAGCAATGTTTTGGATCTTTGGCACAGGAGCATGTGTGGCTTGGGGTCGGGACTTTGGCACGTACTATGATGTATGGTGATCGAGGGGCGAATGAAAGTGCGATCATAGAATAAAGCATAGGTCGAGATACTCAGATAAACTATGTAGGAGATGACTATGTGGTTTTACTCAACGTGACTTCTATACGGTTTTAGGGTTAGGCATGACTTTGGTATCTAGTCATCGGAATATCGAAACATAGGTATCGGGGTAAGTTCGATGTGGTGCTACTCGCATTCGAGGCTTATAGCCATGGCCTAAAGATTGTTATTATTTTTCATCGATATTAATATAGATTAGTCATGTCTCTCACTGAGGGTTATACTCGAAAAGAGATGGGGACGCCCATCTATATCAGTAATTGTTATGAAGTTATGATAACCACTTTGTTTCTCCAACGTATAGCAATGGATGGAAAAGCATTCACTCATAGTGTCAGTTTTAAATACAATGACGAGTATAATACAACATTACCCTAGAGTCGTAACTGAGGTACGATATAACGTTATCTCAGATTCATGGTTAGGTACGATACAACATTACCTTAGAGTTACAATTTTGGTATGATATGACGATACCTTGGAGTTTTGGCATGTTGTCATGTGTGCATGGGTTGCATATTCCTTTATTTGATATTACTAATTGTGAAGAATGGGGCTAAGTATGATACGACATTACTCTAGAGCTCTTTCCCATTTACTATATATGCCTTTAGTCTATATATATTAGATATCCTAGGGTATCACTTAGTATATTATTCTTGTCATACTAGTGTATTGGATAATATGTTTAGTAGTGATGTTTACTTTTCACCAAACTATATGTCTCTCATTGTTTTCCTTTTTATATATTCCTTGAGTATGTATAGATTAGAGATTTGGGGAGATATTGCAAGTTGCAGCAGAATATAGAGTCATAGTTATATATTGCTATTATTATTGATTCAGTATTTTTTATATAGATATGTCAGAATTTATCTTCTGTATGAGTCGTATTACTTTAGGATGTTGTATCACTTGAACTCGATGTATTTGGAGTGTTATGAATTAAGATGATGGACTTTAATATCTTCATACTATTATGATATTGATAGTCTTACTCATGTATATGTTATTATGGTATTTTATCCTTTAGTTGTGAGTTCTATATGAACATTTGATAAATATGCTCTATTTGTTTTCTTTTACCACTCTTATAGTCGTCATTTTGGATACTAGGGATATGGGTTACATTATGCATGGATTTTCGGGTATTACGAATGGTATATCTTTCCACAAAGTGAAGACCATAATAGTAATAACCCACACCTTAATGGATCTGAATTTCGACTAAATCGAAACACGAGTCCATTATGGTACGGATCGTTAGATTGGCTAACCTATAATAAACATAAGTATATCGGAGAGCTATCTATATGAAATCACGGTAGAATAGAAAAATATAATTGAACATATATGTTAACCAAGGCTAATACCTTAGAATCAATATTATTCTTTTAGTATTTGATTGCCTTGCCAACACCGAGCATGAATGAAAAAGATTTCACTATCTGTAGTTCCCATCTTGCACCAGTATTATATCCCCTAAATCTATCCTATGGGTAGTAATGAGGAAGGGGCCAAAACAAATCACAAGTACTAGAAAATTACATACTATATCCATAATCTTTACTACTAATAATGAAAACTCCATGAACTGATTTGCACGGTGTCTTTTTGAAATCCCCAAAATGCCCTTTTATTTCTTTTCTTTCGGACGTTGTTCATATCGGATCGTCTTCTTTCGCATCTTCTTCTCACCACATTCTACTCTTCTCACTTCGTCCTCCCCTAAACTAAAAAACTTAAAAAGTCTCGCATCGTCCTCCCGCTGAATAAATAAACCTAAAAAGCTAGATACTAAACTCGCTGTAAATAAACGTTGCTCTACATCCATATCGACTCACGATCCATTGTCTTCCCCAAATGCCTTCTCCTAGGACTGACCTATGATTTTTTAAGTCAATCTGGATTTGATGTTACTGCTTGAATTCCACTTTCCGTCAAACAACGATCTGTATCCTAAGCTGGAACCCAAGATATTGCAATTTTTATTTAACAAAAAGATATAACTTCCTGAATCTTCATCACCAACCTCGCTATCGAAGTGGACATGAGGTTCATGGCAAATTATTAGTTCTTTCATCGGACTTTATAAAGGTCAATTTTTATTTCAACTATTTATAGGTTTGATCTTCATTGTACTTTGTAATATTTGAGAAGTTTTGGGGTTTCTGATTTACTATTCTTCTTCTCTTAGTAGTGGGTTCTGTGGAATTTTAATACATGCCAATTGAATATTAGCACCAAACGATTTTAGCATCTTGATCTTACATGGCAGCTCTCATGATCTTATATGTTGCTCTTAGCATCTTGATGCCTGTATTTTAGAGGAAAACTAAGGTAAACAATTCATCTTCCTATTTATTAACATATACTGTAACGGTTTTGACATTTATCATTCTTTTTAATTGTACAGTCTTTACTTGGTACAATTGTCTTCATATACTAATGACAGTCTTCTTAGCTAGACTTCGAATATTTTTAGTACTATAATGAGAAAACTGAGTATAAAATGAACTCTCTTTCAATTGTCAATGCGTTTTCAGTTTTCATAAATCATGATTTAGTTTGCAAAATATAGATCTAATTTTGAAGGTGTGCAAATATGAGTGTGAATTTACTCTTCTTCGCCATATTCCTGGGAGTCAAATCTATATTGTAAACCTATGATTTAGGAAAGACATATTTCTGGGAGTCAAGTCTGCATTGTGAACCTATAACTTAAGAAAGACAATACAAATTCATATTAATAAGAAATTAAAATTTGTGCTAACTATAATTTTTTTGTGCAGTTTCCATACCATATCCCATATGGTGAATTTTGCATAGAAATGCATAATGACTAGAATATGTGATTTTAAACATTTTCATACTTTCTATTTTCACATTATTCCAGTTTTTATTATGGTACAAATACAATTTTTTTGCATAAGGTGATGTTCTAAAAATTATTCATTAATATTCTTACAGTTTGTAAGCATTTGTTTATTAATACTTCTATGACTTAGTAAATGAAGTCTTTAAGGAATGAAAGCAATAAAAAGTTTTATACCATATTTTTTTGATGCTGTGATCAAATTAATCATTAACATTTTATATGTTAATTTTGAAATGTAATCCTACTTATGTAACATAAATCAGGATCGGCTATATCTGGGAATGGATAGTCAATAATGCCACATAATGTATTTTATAATTCTTGCCTTTCCCATTATTCTTTCAGTCTGCCATGGAAATAATCATTTCAAATTTTGTTGATAGAAGTATGTTATTTTGTAATTACTACCCTTGAATTTCAATTCAATTAATGCAAATATAATTTCAATATCTTTTTCCCTTCTCCTAATATTTTTGTCATGAAGTCATAGTAGGAAAAAGTTTAATAAATTATTTGTATTTTAAATTTTAATTCAACTAATACAGATATAATTTCAATATATTTTATTCTTCTCAAAGCTTTAATCAATTTTGGGTTAGGAAGTATAGGTTTTAGCATGATTACATACTTTCTTTGTATGTTCTTTCATATGCTGAATTAATCCTTAATCCGTAGATTGTTCTCTGTTTTGAATTATTCAATAATAAAACCAAATTGCCATCAACTGTTTAAGTAGATACTGCTGTGATTTTATTTTGTTTCCTATTCTAATTTTATTTAATTATAATGCTTAATTTGGTATATATATAAACAAAGCAGATATACTATATGTAGAACTTTACTAATTTTTGTTTATATTTTTATTCACTAAAACCATTTTTTCGATTGGAGTTAAATATTCTTAGCCTTTTGTTACTTCTCCATCTTGATTTCTTGCTGAAAACTCAAGCCCATATTGATTATTGAAATGTAAAGGCTCTCAATGCTTTAAAGGGCCTAAAGTCCTTTTCAACAATGATTGCCAAATTGCACGCCTCAAGTTGTATGTCTGTGGTGATAATATTGCATCCTCTTCTTAGAACTGTAATAATATCCTTTATAATTTTTTGTTAATACCCTAATTTTTAGATTTAAATGAAGTGGTTTAATTCTCATATTCATCATTCGTCAAAGATTAAATCTCATTTTTCTTACTTTGGCCATGTTAGTAATTGAATTCCAATTTTTTTTCTTAAAAGATGTGTGTCAGTTTTCCCTACTTAATTAAAAGATTAAATTCTTTCACTTTTCATTCCAAACTGTGATCAAATCTATTTTACTTATTTTTAATAATTACTACTTAAATCAAAGTTTTAAATGGCGTAGAATACCAATTACCACATTTAAATATGTAATTATTTAGTGGGCTCAATCATGGGAATGAACTTAATTTGTTTCCACCAATACTTTTGCTTTAGAATATTACTGATTCAAATTTATGTGCACATTTACAATTCCTAAATAGTCAGCTAGGTTTTCATCAAATCTATGCATGCAAAAGATGTTATATTCGTTCTATTGATTCACATATTTTGTTCTATATTTCTTCGTCACACAGTTTGATTTAAGAAATTGATTACTCTAATTTTATTTCTATCAACACGGTTTGATTTAAGAAATTGATTACTCTAATTTTATTTCTATCTATTTCAACAATCAGAAGTCATTGTTTTTTTCCAACTAATCTCTATTGTCAAGAAGCAAACAAATAAGTTTTTACACTAAATTTTGGGATTTAACATGTTATCTTTTAATCTTTTCAACATAAGTTACCCGCAAACTTAAACCGATTCTTAAATGGTACAATTCGATCCATACTCGATCTCCCAGCCGCTGCTTGCATTTCACACCTTGCCTTCATCTACCTTATTCCACTTGCATTTCAAAGAGACTGCAATGCAATCATAACCATTTTGAATATACTTCCAGGCTTAAGATGATATATAGAAATAATTTGCTAACCTTTGGGACTTATGGGCCACTTCTCCATAGAGTAGTTTTTGTAGTTTTGCAGCTGGAGCAGATTCTGATTATATCACTTATTGAATTATTATTATTGGTGCTTGCTTGATTGATTGCAAAGATTGGGTTTTGTTATGCTTATTTACAAAATGTTTTTCATAATCCTCATATTAGATGATATCCACTTGACTGAGTCATGATTATTTGTTTGATTAAATTCATAGTTAAGTTCTAATCCTCCTCTTGAGTAACAGCCATTTATTGGCTACCAAATAAGAAAAAAAATATAATATAAATATTTTGGTGACTTCAGACAATTGATTACAAAGAACAATGTATTATCCTAAGTTACCTCCTGATGATTATCTATGTAGTTGAGCAGAATTACACAACAGGATGATGAAGTGGCATTGGTACATTTGGTAAAGAGGTTGTAGTTTTGATGTTCTTTAATGGTGATCATACGGAGACTGAAGAGATCATATATAGGAATAGACAAAATGTGAGTTGGAAGTAGAAGATAAATGTAACAACCCTGTATTTTGTGATTTATTTTTTTTGTATATTTTAATTATTTTAATTAAATTTTGATTTAAAAACTTATTTTTTTTATTTTGAATGATTAATTTTGTTACTTTAAATATAAACTTTAGTTTTGATATGAATTATCATTCCAAAGCATGACTAAAAAGAATATTTTCCAAAAAGTGAATTTTGGTCAAATTAATCAAACTTTGACTTTTAATTTAAAATTTTAAAAGTTTGAAAATTTAAATTTTATCTTTTATTATGAAAGTACATAAAATTTTAAGAACACTGCTTTTCGTTTCGTTGAAAACGAATTTAAATTGCAAAAGTTATACTGTTTTCAATATTGTGTGTATATTGGGTTATTCAGCAATAGTCTTTATTTTAAATTTTATAAATGACATTTTATTTGATATATCTTATTCCAACTTGTACATTTATGTTATATTATGTATACTTTGATTTTTGGATATTTTTAAAATGATAATAGAATTTTTCAAAAATTTACTGTATTTATTTCCTATTTTTTTAGGACTGTTTTCTTATTTTCTGCTATTTTCTTCATTAAAATTATATTTAATTTTTTATATATTTGTTTTGTGAATGTACTTTTATTTTCTAATATTATTTATGTTTATAAATATATTACAAGCTCATATGAATTTTCTAAAATTTATTTCATGTAATTTCAAATTTTCTAGACTAGTTTACTATTTTAGCTATTTTCTTTAATTTAACTTCATATATTTAATAAATATTATATATATATATATTTATATTTTGATAAATTTTCGAAATCCTATCTGTTATTATTATTAATTCCAGAATATCAAGTTATGTAAACAAATTTAAGAAGTTTGAAAGGTTTAAAGGCTAAGAAACATAATGTCGTTTCACGTTTCTTTTACAGTTTCTTTTGTCATCAATTCATCAGTTGTTTTAGCCACTCCTTACTTTATTTATTTATTTTATACATTCACTTTTATTTGTTGCATTTATACTTTATTAATATTAATTTTATATGTATTTTGATTAAAAATAGATTTTTCCAAAGATTATTTGGGTTGTTTCAATTTATTTAGCCTAGTTTCACATATATTGATATTTTCTTTATATAAATTATATAATTTAAAATGTATTTATTTATTTTTATTATTTACATTATTTCTGATATTATTTATCTATTTTATTAGGTTTTTTATGTATTTACAAAATAGAAAAGAGAAATTTCAAAGGCCTTAAACTTTCTATCTTCCTACGGGCCTTTATAGTCCACCCTTTTAATTTTAACCTAACCTTTCACCAATTAACGCTAACTATTCCTCATTTTTTTTCTCCAGCCGACTTCCTCCTGTTATTCACGAATTTTCAAAGCTCCAAAACCCTAAAAATCATGGCCTCCATCTTGAAGAAAAAAATTTAGGTAAATTCCTCTTTTCTTTCTACTTTTTCTCCTATTTCTATGCAAATTTGCCTTGCTTTCTCCCCTGATTGGAGCGGCTTTCCCCCTTGCTCCACGGCCACCACCCCCTTCCATCTCTTCCCGACCATCACCACCATCTAAGCCTACAGCCATGACCATGGCCGAACACCCCTTGATGGTCAAACTCTTCCAAATGCAACCAAAAGCGTAGATCTATGCTTGTTTGGCCTTTTCTTACTCATCCACTTCAACCACCACCATAGCAGCAACCACCACCTCTGACCTGATCATCACACACCCCTCCAACCTCTGTCCAGATCTGAAACATCAAGAGCCGAGCCAAACAATGCATGTAGACGAGCCTTGCGGTGCACCAAAACTACACTATATTGCCTAGTCTCTTGATATTCTTATGTTGTAACTTCCTCCACATGTTCTAGCCTTTATGCCATGCATTCCTATGATAAAACCTGAGCCAAAATAATGTCAAACCTGACCTAAATAAACCCCTAGGTCGTGCAAAAGGATAGAGAAAGCAAGGAAAAAGTCATTGCATTCATATCTCTTTTTATTCCTTTTTATTTCAAAGTTATTTCATATCTAGTTTTATTGAATTTGTGTTTGTTTGGATATTTTTTTTTTGGGTTGTAACACAAGTTCTAAGCTTGGATCTCTTTCCACTTGAGCCTATTGTTGTGTCATCGTGCCTTCTGGAATCAGTTGTGTCATTGGTATTGAAATCTCCAGCCATAAAAGGTGAGAAAAACTCACACGACGTTTATACTTATGCAGTTGTGAAACAACAACAATTGAATGTGTGGAATTTTATGTGATGTTATAACCGACTGTGATTATTTATATATGATGTTAAACCTGTTAAATTTCATGTCATATCATCTGTTATTATATATATGTTGTTACTGTTCCTTCATATCTGTTTATCACCATTGCAAGTTCCCTGTAAACTAGAATCACTATGGGTTGAAATGATACATACCCGAACGGACTTTAGAATAGGGAAAAATCATTATGGGCTGAAATGATAGGCCTGAATGATTTTCAAATTTATTTCTTTTACTTGGGACTATGGGTTTGAAAAGATAAAACCCGGATTTTTCTTTGTAAATTACGGGTTGAAATGATATATTACCCGTATCACTTTACCTACCGTAGAAAATTATATATAGGCCCGTAGTTAAAATATGTTTTTCTAAAATGTTTAAAATATTTTAGAAATGTAATTATTATAATATTTTGATTTAAAATTTATTAAAAATAAATTTTTTAAAGTATTGTTGATTTTCTGAACAATTGTAAGTGAAATGAATTAATGAAAAGTTAGAAAATTTTGAACGTAAGTTATTTTGGAAAATTTGATTTAATTATAATTGGAAATTAAATTGAATATGAAATTATGATAAATTTATGATAATTTGAATTTAAATGAATTAAAAGTGATTTTATATCATATTAATGATTTTTAACAAATTTGAAATGTGAAATGAAAGAATATTTTAAGTTGAAATTTTGAAATATAACTAAAATTGGAAATTTATGAAATTGACTTAAAAGTGAACTTTTAGTTAAGTAAATAAAAATAAAATTAAGTTATATTTGAGAATTTGAACTTAAGTGTTAAGTTGAGATTTAATGTAATGGATTTAAAATTGAAAATTGCAATTTAATAAGTGAATTATTATTAAATCTTGATTTTTGAATGGAAATTTAACTTTATAAGATCATGAACTTGAGGAAAAATTAAATGATGTTATAAATGTTAAAATGTATGATTTTATAAGTTAAAAATATTTTAAATAAAAATATAATTGGTTGAGAAATTATATTGAATATTTGAAGTTAATTGACTGTTTTTTTGAAATGCTATTAATTACAATGTAAATGATATTACAGCATTTGAAAATGCTGTAGTTGATGATAATGAACTAAAAAGCTAAATTGAATTAAAAGCTATTATAGCAATTTTTGTAAGTGCTATAAATTGTTGAATTTAACTAAGTTTATTCGAAATTTAAGTAGACCCTATTACAACATTTTAAAATGTTGTCTTTTGTTAAATTGAACTGTTTTGAATGTATTTTTCCGTAGCGTTTTCTAAATGCCACGAAAAGTGAATTTTCAATGCTTTGATAAACTTAAGTGAATAAATGAACTTTGAAAGTCGAAAATTTTGGAAATTTAATAATTTAATTATTAAACATAATAACTTCATTTTAATGATTAAAAATGATTTTTGGAATATATACTGTTTTGAAATATGGATTGAAATGATATTTTAAATTGAATAAAATGAATAATGATTTGAAATGAATGTGGTTTCAAAAAGATATGATATTTTGATATATTAAATGATTGAAATATGGTTTTGAAAACATATGATATTTTGATATATTAAAATGGTTTTGAAAATGGAGTTTTGAAAGATATGATATTTTGATATTAAAATGATTTGAAAAGAAGATCCGAAAGATATGATATTTTGGAATGATTTAATCTTTATTTTGATAATGATTTGGGTTGAAATAATATTTTATTTTGAAGTATAAATATTGTTTTAAAAGGTTGTAACTATGAGTTATAATAACGATTGGTTGTTAAAGAGACCGGGATCGGATATTGTCTTATAGCCGGCCAATACCGAAAACCACTTTAACAACTGTGTACGCGGTGGAGATTCCAGAATGAAGTAGGATGGTGGCGACGTTCTAGAGGTATATTACGTGGACCCAGCTCCCGTGAGTTGGCATATATGACTAAAACAGGAGCTATACTGGGCTACACAAAGGGTCGCACCCTTTCATCGAGCATGCTCCATCGGAAACCATTCTATTACTGTTATGATTCGATTCGGTGGCGCCACTTTGATTCGGGGGTATTGTTCGAGGTGGGCGGAAGCTGCTGGCTTGCCGTCACCACCGGTCCGGGAGTGCAAACGGTGTATCCACCCTGGCATTGCCTCGTGTGCCGTGTCATATCCTTATATCGAGCCCACTACGATTTTGGTTTTAAAGATCCGACCGCGTTAAGGTTCACCATCCCCTTAACGCTATTTTCTATATGATTATACTTTACTGATTACGCACTACTGTATATAGCGCAATATACTACATAGTAAATAGTTTAACGGATCCTTAGAGGATGGGCAGTCCCAAGCATCTTCTAAGTTACTTGTACCTTTACTACAGTTCACTTGAGTTGGTTTACATTGTATAAGTATGTATGTCCTGACTCGAGTGTTTGTATTTTTATTTACGCTCGGGTCAGCCTGAGTTATTCACAGATTTGGATTTCCACTTTCTGGAGATTGGAATCGCTGGAGATTATCTACTTGTCAAGTTTATCTTTTGAAATCTGTTGTTCCTTTCAGCTCTTGTATTAGTTGACATCTATGAAGTGAGACTTCTTTTGTACTTTATTTTCTCTGTTGTATTTTATGTAACTCTGATATTTTTATATAGTAGCTTCATGAACTACTATCTCTTTTTACTTCCGCTGCATTATTATTACTCTGTGTCTGTGATCGGTGATTTTTATTTACTGTATATTCTGAGATTTGCCAAATTTTTAATTACAACGCGGTATTTTGAGCAATTCAATTCTGGCATGAGTGTCTACCTATACACTTATAATGGATGTGAATGGTTGAAAATATCGGGTCGTTACAATTGGTATCAGAGCTTTGGTAGCTCTAGGCAAAACTCAGCATATGGAGTGAATGTATTTACAGAACCACTTACATTCGAGTTTGAATCTCTTCCTTTTGACTCAATTCCTTTGAATTTTGGAACGTTCCCTACGATTCCAAAATCCATTCGCATCCTTCACTATTCATCTTCTTTTGACTCTGGAGTATTTCATAACTCCGCTTCGAATGATCTTTCTAGTAAGTCGGCAGTCACGCCAATTTCAAATTGAATTGAAAAAAAAGAAGGGGAAAACTCCTTTACAAATTAGCATCGATTCACCAGAGATTTATATCTATCATTGGTTTAGATGCTAATATCTTTTGTTACTCCAAACTCTAACTCTCGAGATCGAATGTAGATTTACCCTAGAAAATCCACATTGTTCTTATTCTTTAAGTCAAGGTTGACTCGGTTAAGATTACCCGTGATTTATTTAAGTTAATCCACTTCCCTATTTTGTTATTTAATCATCTTTTCTTTTGTTTCCAATCTATTCTTCTAAACATTTTGAATTGTACTTGTATATCTATGTATTGTTTTATATATTGTGTTGTTTGGGTTGTTGATATTGATTTGGGTTTCCGATCGATTCGTCTGATCAACGCTATCGATAGGATTTCTAAAACACTTTGCCAGAACAAACTGACACAATATTATTTTAAAATTTGGTCAATGAAATAAAATTTTGATATATAATCAAATTTATGGAACTTAATAAACTGATTTAAATTGATTATTTGAAGTGATAATACTTAATTTATCATTTATTGTTCTATAAACGAATTTATAAATAGTTGTTTATAAATTGATTTGGGAACTGAAATGAATTTAGAACAAGAAATTTGAGAATTTGATTTCCAATGGTTTCAAACCTTTTGTTTAAAAAGTTTTAAAAGGGATATATTATTTAAAGTATTTTCAAATAGAAATTTGTTTCCAAAGAATTTTAAAGTTTAAAATTAGTGCTCTTCTCATTGTCGCTGGGAAATAACTTCGGTGATGATCGCAACATCATCGACGTTCATTTTTGAGTTTCGAAGTGAAGAGACTGTTCTGTAGTCTTGCTACAGTTTTGTTTTGGGGGAATTTAATTGATTTGAATTTCTAAAATATGACTTGATTTATAATATATATATATAGATATATGATTGAAATTTGATTTGACATATTATATATATATTATTACTTATCTCTAAATGGTTTGGAGAAATCGGAAATACAATTATTAAATTTTATTTTAAATAATAATTTCAATTATAAAAAGAGAATCAAAAATTTGGATAAATGGTTAAAACTTGAGAGAATTGAATTCGAAAGTTTTATTTGTATAATATAATTGCATTCAAATATAACTTACCTTAATTTCAGAAGTTAACAATGTAATTGGATAATATACAATATAAAAAGATTTTATAAATGAAATTTGAGTGGTTATAATAAATGTTATACACTTAAATTTTAATTATAAAATGATTAACAGAGGTAAATATAATAAAGGGTAATTGAATAACTTACAATAAAATGATGTTAAAAGAACTAAGAATGAAAGAAAGCAGTTATAATAAGTGTAAGTATGTTTAACATAAGTGATAAATATAGTGAGAGGAATAAATTTAATTTTAATTAGGAATAAAGAAGAATTAAATTTATTAAGTACATTGTGAGTGTAATAAATGATTATTTTTCAAACCCATGGTTTTAAAAATTGTTAATTTAAGATGATTGGATAATAAGATAATGAAATTTGGGATAGTTAAGATTTATTTAACTTGTGTAAAGATTTATTCTCTATTTAAGTTGAAATTTCCATGCTTTCAAATTTATTTCCTTATTTTGTTTTTCAAACTATCTTTTGGTTGTCCTTATCATCCTTATCTTGCTATAGACTGGTTTAGGCATCTTTCTATAATCTTTGGTACTCATTTGAATCTATTTTGCGTGCTTGAGTTCTTGATTTTGGAGAATCTTGGAAAGATCATCTCCACCTTGTTAAACATGCCTGTAACAATAGTTATCAGGTATAATTTAAATCTCCTTGTCATCATGTCCTAATCTTATTCCACTCTATTTGTTTTTCCTGTGTTTTCCCGTACCTCATTCCTTTTCGGGGATGAAAAGTTTTGAGTGGGGGAGAGTGTAACAACCCTGTATTTTGTGATTTATTTTTTTTGTATATTTTATTTATTTTAATTAAATTTTGATTTAAAAACTTATTTTTTTTAATTTAAATGATTAATTTTGTTACTTTAAATATAAACTTTAGTTTTGATATGAATTATCATTCCAAAGCATGACTAAAAAGAATATTTTCCAAAAAGTGAATTTTGGTCAAATTAATCAAACTTTGACTTTTAATTTAATTTTTTAAAAGTTTGAAAATTTAAATTTTATCTTTTATTATGAAAGTACATAAAATTTTAAGAACACTTCTTTTCGTTTCGTTGAAAACGGATTTAAATTGCAAAAGTTATACTGTTTTCAATATTGTGTGTATATTGGGTTATTCGGCAATAGTCTTTATTTTAAATTTTATAAATGACATTTTATTTGATATATCTTATTCCAACTTGTATATTTATGTTATATTATGTATACTTTGACTTTTGGATATTTTTAAAATGATAATAGAATTTTTCAAAAATTTACTGTATTTATTTCCTATTTTTTTAGGGCTGTTTTCTTATTTTCTGCTATTTTCTTCATTAAAATTATATTTAATTTTTTTATTTGTTTTGTGTATGTACTTTTATTTTATATTATTATTTATGTTTAAAAATATATTACAAGCTCATATGTGTTTTTTAAAATTTATTTCATGTAATTTCAAATTTTCTAGACTAGTTTACTATTTTAGCTATTTTCTTTAATTTAACTTTATATATTTAATAAATATTATATATATATATATATATTTATATTTTGATAAATTTTCGAAATCTTATCTGTTATAATTATTAATTCCAGAATATCAAGTTATGTAAACAAATTTAAGAAGTTTGAAAGGTTTAAAGGCTAAGAAACGTAATGTCGTTTCACGTTTCTTTTACAGTTTCTTTTGTCATCAATTCATCGGTTATTTTAGCCACTCCTTACTTTATTTATTTATTTTATACATTCACTTTTATTTTCTATGTTTATACTTTATTAATATTAATTTTATATGTATTTTGATTAAAAATAGATTTTTCCAAAGATTATTTGGGTTGTTTCAATTTATTTAGCCTAGTTTCACATATATTGATATTTTCTTTATATAAATTATATAATTTAAAATGTATTTATTTATTTTTCTTATTTACATTATTTCTGAGATTATTTATCTATTTTATCAGGTTTTTTATGTATTTACAAAATAGAAAAGAGAAATTTGAAAGGCCTTAAACTTTCTATCTTCCTATGGGCCTTTATAGTCCACCCTTTTACTTTTAACCTAACCTTTCACCAATTAACCCTAACTATTCCTCATTTTTTTTTTCTCCAGCCGACTTCCTCCTGTTATTCACAAATTTTCAAAGCTCCAAAACCCTAAAAATCATGGTCTCCATCTTGAAGAAAAAAATTTAGGTAAATTCCTCTTTTCTTTCTACTTTTTCTCCTATTTCTATGCAAATTTGCCTTGCTTTCTCCCCTGATTGGAGCGGCTTTCCCCCTTGCTCCACGGCCACCACCCCCTTCCATCTCTTCCCGACCATCACCACCATCTAAGCCTACAGCCATGACCATGTCCGAACAACCCTTGATGGTCAAACTCTTACAAATGCAACCAAAAGCCTAGATCTATGCTTGTTTGGCCTTTTCTTGCTCATCCACTTCAACCACCACCATAGCAGCAACCACCACCTCTGACCTGATCATCACACACCCCTCCAACCTCTGTCCAGATCTGAAACATCAAGAGCCGAGCCAAACAATGCATGTTGACGAGCCTTGCGGTGCACCAAAACTACACTATGTTGCCTAGTCTCTTGATATTCTTATGTTGTAACTTCCTCCACATGTTCTAGCCTTTATGCCATGCATTGCTATGATAAAACCTGAGCCAAAATCATGTCAAATCTGACCTAAATAAACCCCTAGGTCGTGCAAAAGGATAGAGAAAGCAAGGCAAAAGTCATTGCATTCATATCTCTTTTTATTCCTTTTTATTTCAAAGTTATTTCATATCTAGTTTTATTGAATTTGTGTTTGTTTGGATATTTTGTTTTGGGTTGTAACACAAGTTCTAAGCTTGGATCTCTTCCCACTTGAGCCTATTGTTGTATCATCGTGCCTTTTGGAATCAGCTGTGTCATTGGTATTGAAATCTCCAGCCATAAAAGGTGAGTAAAACTCACACGACGTTTATACTTATGCAGTTGTGAAACAACAACAATTGAATGTGTGGAATTTTATGTGATGTTATAACCGACTGTGATTATTTATATATAATGTTAAACCTGTTAAATTTCATATCATATCATCTGTTATTATATATATGTTGTTATTGTTCCTTCATATCTGTTTATCACCATTGCAAGTTCCATGTAGACTAGAATCACTATGGGTTGAAATGATACATACCCGAACGGACTTTAGAATAGGGAAAAATCGTCATGGGCTGAAATGATAGGCCTGAATGATTTTCAAATTTATTTCTTTTACTTGGGACTGTGGGTTTGAAAAGATAAAACCCGGATTTTTCTTTGTAAATTACGGGTTGAAATGATATATTACCCGTACCACTTTACCTTGCGTAGAAAATTATATACAGGCCCGTAGTTAAAATATGTTTTTCTAAAATGTTTAAAATATTTTAGAAATGTAATTATTATAATATTTTGATTTAAAATTTATTAAAAATAAATTTTTTAAAGTATTATTGATTTTCTGAACAATTGTAAGTGAAATGAATTAATGAAAAGTTAGAAAATTTTGAACGTAAGTTATTTTGGAAAATTTGATTTAATTATAATTGGAAATTAAATTGAATATGAAATTATGATAAATTTATGATAATTTGAATTTAAATGAATTAAAAGTGATTTTATATCATATTAATGATTTTTAACAAATTTGAAATGTGAAATGAAAGAATATTTTAAGTTGAAATTTTGAAATATAACTAAAATTGGAAATTTATGAAATTGACTTAAAAGTGAACTTTTAGTTAAGTAAATAAAAATAAAATTAAGTTATATTTGAGAATTTGAACTTAAATGTTAAGTTGAAATTTAATGTAATGGATTTAAAATTGAAAATTGCAATTTAATAAGTGAATTATTATTAAATCTTGATTTTTGAATGGAAATTTAACTTTATAAGATCATGAACTTGAGGAAAAATTAAATGATGTTATAAATGTGAAAATGTATGATTTTATAAGTTAAAAATGTTTTAAATAAAAATATAACTGGTTGAGAAATTATATTGAATATTTGAAGTTAATTGACTGTATTTTTGAAATGCTATTAATTACAATGTAAATGATATTACAGCATTTGAAAATACTGTAGTTGATGATAATGAACTAAAAAGCTAAATTGAATTAAAAGCTATTATAGCAATTTTTGTAAGTGCTATAAATTGTTGAATTTAACTAAGTTTATTCGAAATTTAAGTAAACCCTATTACAACATTTTAAAATGTTGTCTTTTGTTAAATTGAACTGTTTTGAATGTATTTTTCCGTAGCGTTTTCTAAGTGCCAGGAATAGTGAATTTTCACTACTTTGATAAACTTAAGTTAATAAATGAACTTTGAAAGTCGAAAATTTTGGAAATTTAATAATTTAATTATTAAACATAATAACTTCATTTTAATGATTAAAAATGATTTTTGGAATATAAACTGTTTTGAAATATGGATTGAAATGATATTTTAAATTGAATAAAATGAATAATGATTTGAAATGAATGTGGTTTCAAAAAGATATGATATTTTGATATATTAAATGATTGAAATGTGGTTTTGAAAACATATGATATTTTGATATATTAAAATGGTTTGAAAATGGAGTTTTGAAAGATATGATATTTTGATATTAAAATGATTTGAAAAGAAGATCCGAAAGATATGATATTTTGGAATGATTTAATCTTTATTTTGATAAAGATTTGGGTTGAAATAATATTTTATTTTGAAGTATAAATATTGTTTTAAAAGGTTATAACTATGGGTTATAATAACGATTGGTTGTTAAAGAGACCGGGATCGGATATTGTCTTATAGCCGGCCAATACCGAAAACCACTTTAACAACTGTGTATGCGGTGGAGATTACAGAATGAAGTGGGATGGTTGCGACGTTCTCGAGGTATATTACGTGGACCCAACTCCCGTGAGTTGGCATATATGACTAAAACAAGAGCTATACCGGGCTACACAAAGGGTCGCACCCTTTCATCGAGCATGCTCCATCGGAAACCATTCTATTACTGTTGTGATTCGATTCGGTGGCGCCACTTTGATTCGGGGGTATTGTTCGAGGTGGGCGGAAGCTGCTGGCTTGCCGTCACCACCGGTCTGGAAGTGCAAACGGTGTATCCACCCTGGCATTGCCTCGCGTGCCGTGTCATATCCTTATATCGAGCCCACTACGATTTTGGTTTTAAAGATCTGACCACGTTAAGGTTCACCATCCCCTTAACGCTATTTTCTATATGATTATACTTTACTGATTAGACACTACTGTATATAGCGCAATATACTACATAGTAAATAGTTTAACGGATCCTTAGAGGATGGGCGGTCCCAAGCATCTTCTAAGTTATTTGTACCTTTACTACTGTTCACTTGAGTTGGTTTACATTGTATAAGTATGTATGTCCTGACTCGAGTGTTTGTATTTTTATTTACGCTCGGGTCAGCCTGAGTTATTCACAGATTTGGATTTCCACTTTCTGGGGATTGGAATCGCTGGAGATTATCTACTTGTCAAGTTTATCTTTTGAAATCTGTTGTTCCTTTCAGCTCTTGTATTAGTTGACATCTATGAAGTGAGACTTCTTTTGTACTATTTTCTCTGTTGTATTTTATGTAACTCTAATATTTTTATATAGTAGCTTCATGAACTACTATCTCTTTTTACTTCCGCTGCATTATTATTACTCTGTGTCTGTGATCTGTGATTTTTATTTAATGTATATTTGAGATTTGCCAAATTTTTAATTACAACGCGGTATTTTGAGCAATTCAATTCCGGCATGAGTGTCTACCTATACACTTATAATGGATGTGAATGGTTGAAAATATCGGGTCGTTACAATAAATGGTTAAGTGATGGTTTTAAATCAATTTACAGAATCTCATATTATGGGTGTTCCATAAAAATAAATTTTTAATTTAATGTGTTGACCTCATCTTTGAATTTTAATGTTTTTAAAATCAATTTACAGAATCTCATATTATGGGTGTTCCATAAAAATAATATTTCAAAATACCATGAAAAATTTCCACCGGATTGAATTTTAACAGATTTTTGAAGAATACTCTATGATTTTCGGACCAGCCTTATTCTAACTATGAACATCTAATATTTTTCTTCAAACGAATTAGTTGACTCGAATACTGCATTAGTTTTTTTGATTGTTTCTTAAATATCCATTACCAACCACTGTCTTTTCCTTTAATGCAATTAAAAGGGTGGACCAAAGTAAATTAGATTCTTTATTATATCAGTCCTTAAGTAGTATTAGAATATTATTTGGGATCAAAATGTATCTCAACTGCATATATTCAAAGGTTATGTAAAACTAAAAGATTGTTTAGTTCTCTTTTCTTTATTTGTTAAAAAGAGCTAGCAGTTGTGTAAATGGTGTTAAGATTCATGATTCTCTATACAAAAGCGTAAATGTACATCCCCACAATAATATTAATTCTATAATAACATATTTATTTGCAAATAGAATAACAACTACAACTAACAGTGGCATTCTTATTAGCCAAAAGAAGTATACAATTGTAATTTTTTTAATGGGTTCAGATAAGCAGAATAAATATATTTTATTTACACTTAAGATATTTAGATATTTACGATATTAAAACGTTTATCTTGAGGAGAACTAAAATGTTTCCCCGGTATAAAATAAAATATAAGGGAACAATAGTATTTTAACTGTATTCATATAAGTATATCAATCGTGTATATATTCAAAATCAATATATATTTTTTTTAAAGAAAGTCTCGCAAAAGAAATTTGACCCATATTAATGATGATTTAATTTAGGTTGGTTTGAATGTCAATTTCTTTAAAAATGGGATATTGGGTATTAATTTCAATAAAATGTTCCATGTCAAACTTCACATAAATATTAGTCCATATTTGTTTTTAAAATTATTAAGGAAATATGCATTTATTTATCATCCTTGCATCAAAAATTAAGGCGTAAACTTTTACATATTTTATTTATAACAACAAATAGCACAATTAAAAATGGTATATTAATATGTAATATAAAATTTAAGATATTTGGATGTCTATAAAATTAAAGCATTTATTTTGAGGAAAATTAAACCATTCCTACATTAGATAATAAAATAAGAGGTAACTAATAGTAAATGCAGACTCTGCAGAGTATTCATGTCCGGAATATTATTCACGTATTTTGCATTCTAAACAGTTATTTTTTGAAGAAGGGTAAGTTTCACAAACCAATTTTGACCCAAATAAATAATGATTTTCTTAGTTGGTTTGGTTTTTAATTTCTCTGAACATGGAATATTAGATATTAGTTTTAGTAAAATTTCCATTTCAAAGTTCATAGAGATACTAATCAATCTTGATTGATGAAATCATTTAAGGAAACATGCATCTATAGTCTTTGCATAATAAAACTAGGATGTCCACACTTTTCTAAATAAGTTTATTATAGAGAAACAAATAACATAGTTAGAAATGGTATATGAGCAGGTTTACCCAAATAAAACATATTTAGTTATGTGAAACAGTTATCTAAAAAATATTGAAGAGAGACAATTCTTTCATTCGACAAGCATGATCTCACTTAAAATAGTTCCTCCAGAGCGTAGACGATGTTCAGTGTTGTGTTTATGGATTTTCTTTAACATAAATATATGTTTTCAGGCTCTTTTATGCAAAAAACAAACAAAATAGAAGAAAATTTAAAAGGTGTTCATATATGATTTGTTCTAATAAATAATGAGTATTAATTGATCATGATAAGATGAAAATGAATTGCAATGGATTTTTGAATATATGAATCAAACTTATGAAAATCCTTAATATGTTACTGTAGAAGAGTACCATAAGTGGAAAATGTTAAGGAAATACAAGTTAGATAGATGGACTACCGTGATGAACCATATCTTGAAGCAAAAGAAGCATTTTTTTTTTAAAAGATGATGCTTTTAAGATATTGTCTTTATTACGAACCCAATTTTAATAAAAATGTTGGATCTTGAAGTATTGAATTGAAATCTTGAAATAATCAGTTTGAAAAAACTATGTTATAGCATGGTATTATTTCAGTTTTGAAGACGATCCACTTTCTCTTCTTCGTATTAATCAACTTGCATAAAAGACTATCTAAATTATTTTCAGGTTCTCTATACCCACTATTTTTGCATATCGTTTTGCTCAAAGGATCCAGGTCAATGGAGAAAGAACAATCAGTAAATAGGTCATTTTAGATGGGATGGCTTACTAATAACATCGATGTAGACCTATTTTTTTCAGCTAATCTGTTGAACGACATGTTCTTGCAAGGGACTTTCTTATCCATGCATGGACCCATAAATTGAATTGTAGAGCTTTAAGAGCGCTATGATTACTGTTTGAGGTAATAGTTAGTCGGTTGTGCTCTAATCATTTTAACTTATATTTCATTGTTATTTCTATTTTTGCATGGAACCACAATTTATATGTATGTTAGTCAATTAAAATGGACCATTCTAATTAACAGAGGTTAGTGTAATGAAAACAACAAAGAGACTCACAACCATGTAAGGTTTCATACATATCATACAATCATATTCAATATAACATTACAATTGCAAAATGCGGCCTCTGTGTGTATTCTACATCAGTCTTGCATATTATCAAGTACCATGTTATAATTTATTTAATTATATTCGGAAGTAATGTATTTTATATTTATATTAAATGCACATTTATTCAAATTTCCAGACTCAATACTTCTTGATTAACGTAGAAAACGTGTGTTGTTTTAAAAGCACATCTAAACTCACAAACTTGGAAATTGAAGACTCTGAAAAAAGCACAATGCATGATGTCAATTTATAGTGTTGGTGCAGGAATCAACATCAGCAAGTTCAATAGGATTATGACAAGGATAATGATGGCCGTGGTTGGGATCAAAGGTTTTGAGTTGCCTAAAAGTGATATTACTGTCATGCAGTCCAATAAGCACCTCATGGACAAGCACATAGCTTTCTGAAATTGTATGTTTTAATTTTCAGTTTGGATGCCTCTTTTTTGAACCAATTATGTACCAGTTATGTATTGCATGTTGACTCAAATAAGTTATACCAAGATCTCTTCTATTTGGTATCTGGTGTTTTCATAATGAATGTTTGGTAGCAATAGCCTAAATTCAGTTGTATAGATGATCATGTTACAAAACTCTGTGTCAAAGTTACTATTATTTAGTAGAGGAAAGCAAATACTCAATTTATGTGCACAATTTTGGCAAAAGGGAATAAGAATGAACGATCACGTTAATATATGCATGTTGCAGTTTTTTTCGATAATGTTTATACCTATGTAGTTTATGTTTTTCATTTCTCAGCTATCTATTTACCATTTCTCAACCCTCATGCAGTTGCAAATGCTTACCGAGTATTTATGATATGGTATTGGTATGAAGTTCCCTAGATTCGTATGTTCTATTTTGCATCATCTGATTGTTACCTTTCAAAAACAATATAGCCACTAAGTGCATTTGAATAAGGCCAAATATAATAAGAATTTATTTTTGGTTAACGATATGTTTCTCATTTACAAATACTTTCATAAGACCATTGTGCGACTATTTGAGGTCTTCCGGTGTAGTGGTTTAAATATTTGGTTGTCACAATTCATTTTAAGTTGGTTAAAAAATAACGTGTCCATGTTATAATATTAATAGAAATCAAGTCATAAGTTGTCGGTTCTTACTCAACCAAATAATACATAACTTGAACTTTAGTTATCAAGAGCAGTAACTGATCATTTCATCTTAACACGTTGATTGAAATTTTTGTACATGAATACCATATCTAAAAGTAAACCCAACTACTTAGAAACATATCATTTTTTTGTTAAATTACTATGTAAGAGTTTAAAGTATTGCTCGGTATAATAAAATTTACAGTAATCTTCCTAACTAAATTGTCAACTGAATCCCTTCTTGAAAATGACCTTAACACACAAGTTTTAATAAATTTGAACAAGAACGAGAAGATTCAACAATAGCCACATCCAAACTCAGATAAGAACATTTACAAAACATCATATTCCAAGATACACAAAGTACAGATCACACAGATCAATCATGGCCTTTCAAAATGCAGTTTGTGCTACATTAAAAATGGGAACATGAGAAATAATAAATAAGGTTTATACTTTCCATCACCAAAAGCTGATATCACAATATGATTAGACTCTTCCCATTCCCGTACGCGTAGCACGGGTCACACCCTATGTTTTATACTTTACCTTTACCGAATCGAAGCAAAAACAACGGTAATTTCCCGAAAACAACATAAACCTGACCCAACCTAACCTAAGTTGGATCAAACTCAAATTATGATATATTGCCAAGTGCATGATGAACTCTTATTCCTTACCCAAAAAAAACTTTGCAGATGATATATATTGTTATATGTTGTTTAAATTATTCTCTCATGATGATACAAAAGCAATGAATATGCAGTATTATAAGTAATAAAAGACTGAAGAAGTTATTTGTTTGCAATATGTTGCAGGTGGTCCAGCAGGAAGACTTAAGAAGATATATATTCACTTCAGGACGCTACTCACATGAAGCGGGAAGAAGGATGAGATACTTTGGCTTAAAGGCATCTAATAGTAATTTTTATTACTAAGAGGTTTCAATATTTTTGGGTTGGTTACTAAGAGGTTTTGATTAGTTTTTTGGATTGGTTTTTTATTTCGAAGTTTCTTTTGAAATGTGATTAACTCAGGTTACTAAAATATAAATCCTTATGCTACATTGAGAATCCATAAAGTATCTACCTTTCTTGAAGTATGAGAGCTTGCATTCGTTTTGAACAGCGTTGCCATTCCATTTGCTTAAGGAAGAATTAGCCTGGCAAATAAAAGTTAACTTTCTAACCTTATACGAAGTATGATATCATAAGGTTAAAGTAAAAACTTCTTTGATTTAAAATTGGAATTTTTTATATCATCTAATGTGTAATCTTTTCACAATCACAAATTTAACAAAAACATTGATGAGTATATTCAATAAAATGTGAATTTAAAAAAGAAGAAATACAACGTAAATGATATATAAGAGACTACTGACCATGGAGCAATAAAAGGACGAGGAGGTGATCTAGCAACAAGATATTGTGATTAGATGCAGGTCCACCTGAACGTGCATATATACTCGTATTAATTTATGTCGATTGATTTCTATTTATATGTTATGTCCATTATTCACGGCTATTCCGTGTAATTCCATTTACGCATAAGATATATCTAACCTTCTCCGAGGTATAACTATATGCCAATATACATATATATATATCTAAAAGTTCTACTACCCAAAAGAAAATCCCGACCACTTAATACTTCTTAAATAGGGAGAAGGCAGACCTAAAGACCATTTAATACTTAAACACCGAAGTGGTCCCCTCGAAACGTAATCGCTAGTCAATTGGCTCAAACCGATGACCTATAGATACGGCTTTATAATTTAATTAGCATATTACTAATCCATTTTAAAGAATCATATAAGGGTTAACTAGTTTACCTTCAAAAAAAAATAACTAACTAAACTTTGAGTCTTTGAGTATCCTATATTGATTCTAAACTAATAGAAAGCAAAATCCATCATGGCATAGCTCAAGTCTTTGCTAACGACCGCTCCGGACCGTCGGTGATCAAAAGCACATATGTAACAACCGGTATTTTTGATAATTAAAATATTAAATTAAATAAGATTTTGAAATTTAGTATTGTGAGAAATTAAAATTTATGATTTATTAATGAGAAAAATAACGAGGATATTATTTAATCATGTTGTTTGAATGTTATTTACAACTATTTTACTGTAATTTCAATCAATTGAAATAATTGTAAAGTTAATTTGGTTATAATTTGTAAATAAGGAATAAAATAATTGTTGAATAAATTGTTGGAATTAATGTAATTAAATATTGCAGTTAGCACGGGTTAAGAAGATAACTATACAGTAAGAATGTAATAAAATGTAAACTAATGTTAATTATGTTCATAAGATAATATTTGATTCAATAATAAGAGTTTAAATCGAAGTAAAAGAATTTGATTGAAATTAAAATATAATTAACTGGGTTTTATTATAGTTGCAACTGAACGCTATAATTAGTGCAATATTCAAATATTGGATTTAACATGGAAATTTTATTTTAAAAGATTATAAATTCGTGGTAAATCAAGAATGATGAAATTTGTCAACTTTAATCTAGAATTAAAGGTGATTAATTTCATTTTTTAAATTAATAATTTATTTAATTAATGAGAAAATTAGCCATTTTGGCCACTGTCTCGGATTTCGATGAAATCAGTTTCATCGGATCCGTAATAGTGAATTATTCTAGGATTTCAAGTTTCGTAGCGATCGGATTTGCTGTTTGGCCGTGCGAGTTTGAATCGCTTAGAAATTAATTTAAATGAATATAATTTGATTTTAAATGCTAAGTTCTATATATAATGTAACTAGGGTTTGAAACTAGTTCCGTTGAGTTTAAAAATATCAAAAACCTATATTTCGTCATATTGGATGACCCACTCGTCTCGAGAACGAAACGAGCTTTTCAGGTTGTTATTATCGTTTTGACCCAATTTGATCTGTCCATTCGTTTTTATCCATTTGTCTATATAAATAGATTTATTCTCTAATCCTAGGAACCTTTAATTTTATTTCTGTACCTACTTCTATTTCTCATATGTTCCTCCTTCTCAATGCCAAAATATCAAAACCCTAATTCCTAAATTCAAAATCAAATCGAAAATTCAAACTCATCAAACCTTATTGAATTATATACTGCCGAAAATCTCTTAATGACCGCAATCTTGATCTGTAGTGAGTTTTTGCAATTGAATCGTATTTTGGGCAGAAATTGTTAAAGAAGTTTCGACCATCCATATTGGGTTTTGTTTCAACGGTGGATCATCGATTATACGATGAGCAGAGGGTACCGCGACGTAGAGAGAGTTGAGAAGAGTTCATCTATATGGTTGGTTTGTGCAAGAGGCACCATAGATCACCAAATTTGGCACTCAAAGATGAACGACGATGGAGCTAGGGAGGGGACCGGAGGGTCGTGTGCAGCAGCCAGGTAGAACGGCCAAGGTAGAGCGTGGCGTGGATGGTCTTGGATCTGGCGATGGTCGTTCACGGCGGCTGCATGTTTCAATCAAAGGTGGTGGTTGTTAGGTGTCCCAAGCCTGTAGGGTTTCGCTTCTGTTCATGTACGTGATTGAATAAAGTGACGTAGTTACAAAATTACCCCTTAGTTTAATTTTAATTTAAATTTATAAACTTCTAACGTGAATAACTTTTTCATACGAGCTCAGATTTTAGATGTAGTTTTTTTCGTTGCAATCGTATCAAAATTCTAGACAATATGGAACTGATTTGGCTGCATTTAGATATTGTTTAAATTTTGGGCTTTATTTGGGTTTTAAATCGACTAGAAATCAAAGGTAAGTGATTAAACCCACTCAAAATACAAAATCTTCTTATGTTAGTTGAGTTAAATTTATGATGCGATCAGAATATTATTGGTTGTTGTTTGGTAGTTTAATTTGACATTTTAATTGAAACTGAAAATTTTGAATTAAATGGCCATTAAAATTAATACTGAAATTGAATTGGTAGTTAAATACTTAATATTGATAACCGGTTAATTATTGTGATTTATTGACTGATTTGGATGTTGATTGTAATGGATGTTTATTTATTGACATTATGGATGATTGGATGTTATGTTTATTATAAATGTTCTCATCACACTGCAAGTTCCCTTAGTTTGTTGTTAGAAAAATCACTATGAGTTGAAATGATACATACCCGAACGATCTTATAGATTGGGGAAAATCATTATGGGATGAAATGATAAACCCGAGCGATTTTATTGATTCCGAAATAATTGATTCGGGATACGGGTTGAAATGATATATACCTGGAAAATTTAACTATTTTGGGCTGAAATAATACATACCCAATCACTTGACCATAGGGTAGAAAATTATATACGGACACCGTTGGTCAGTTCTACATTATTTTCTAAATGGTAAAGAATGTTTGATTTATAAATTTGACATTTTTAAATTTAATTTGATGATTTTGTTTAAAAATTTATATTTGGAAAATAATTTATTTTATATGTTTTAAAGCTTCAAATTATAAGTTAGTATGTGATTTTAAATGTAAATTTAAGATTTTAACTTATAATTTTATTCATTTTTAAATATATTTTTTTCAAAATAGTTAAAATTTAAATTAGTAAAATATTTAATATAGTTTATATATATATATTTTAAATTTAATTTAATATAATAAATATAGTGTTGATTTAAGATAATAAATATAGACTTTTATAATAACTTTAATAGATAGAAGATTTTTATAAAGGATTTTATAATGGTTTTATAAAGTATTTTATAAAGGTTTTAAAGGATTTATAGAGGGTTTTATAAAAGAACTTGTACAAAGGGATTTCGAAGCATTTAAAAGGAATTTGCATAGAAGTTTATGAAAAGGGAAGAGTTGTAAACTGTTTTTGGAATTTATAAATAGCTCTATAAATGATTTTAAAGCATATAAATGCTTTAAGAGAGATTTATAAATTATTTTTGAAATTGATTGAAAAAAATCTTCCTCCGTGTTTATGAATTTATTTATACTTTTGGAATAAATATATGGAATCTTGATATGAAGGTACAAACTATTTTCTGGATTTATTATTAAAAATATTTTATAAAATGACCACGTTGTGAAATAAGCCTTTGGTTATTAAAGAGACCGGGGTCGGATCTTGTCATACTCTTAACCAATTTTGAAACCACTTTAAAAACTGTGGCGAACGTTACTGGTATGAGGTAAGAACATAGCCCTGACCTTCGGGTCAGCTTGATATGACTAAAATCAGAAGCCATAACAGGCCAAGTGAGGTCTCTCCTCCGATGGAACACGCTTCTTTGATACCGTATTTGTTACTGTGTGATTGATTGGGGGCTACTTCGATTTGATTATAGGAGTGTTGTTCAAGGTGGGCGGTAGTAGCTGTTATGTGTTACCACCAGTCTGGTCCGCAATCCGGTAGAATCCTACCGTGGGTATAGCCTCGTTTGCCCTGTCATTTGCCTTATCGAGCCCACTAAGATTTTGGTTTGTGTCGTACCGATGGAGTGCTCGATGATAGCACACCAGTTTGGTGGAGTTTATAGTACTATATAGACTACGACATTTATAAAATGTGTTAAAGGGGATATGGGTACCTTAATGCTATTTTAATACTTTACTGATAGACACTACATATATAGTGTATATTACTACATATAGATAGTTTAATGGATCCTTAGGAGATGGAAAATCCTAAAACATCTCTTAAGTTATTGCACACACGTTATACACTAGATAGGAGATGTGAAATCCCGTAAACATTTTTGAAGCCATTAACTCATATTTACTTATTGTTGATTAAACTTACATAAGATCTTTTAGTTCTTACTCGAGTATTTTGCCTTTTCATTACTCTCGGGTCAGCCTGAGCATTTGAGCACTGAAAACTTTAGTTCTAGAGGACAAAGACGAAATTTAGTATATTTTATTATTAGTATCGTTACACTGCATCATGTTGTTCCCTGCATTATCCTATTATACCTGTTGTATGTATAAATCTGATTGTATTGTAAAAGTGTAATCAAGTGTATATTATAAAACAGCTTCATGGACTATTTATTTGATTATTATATTTTGTTATTCCACTGCGAGATTATGTGTTTTGTTTTTCTTTCTTTTCTCTTATTTTCTTATTTACCCTATTAACAATCCTTCCTTTTGAATGGTTTGAGTTAGACATGTGTGGCTTATTGTCGTTTTAAACCGTACAAAAAGGTGGGTTGTTACAGTTGGTATTAGAGCTTTAGTTTATGGATACCTTAGTTTGTTGGGGTTAACTTATTAGAGATAGGGTTATTCATACCCTAGAATAAGTCTGAGTGTATATATACGAGAGAATGTATTTGTTAGTGCTATCAATATGTTTTTATATTGTTTAATTTGTTCTGTTTAGTATTTATAAATTTTGGTCGATACGTAGGACGCTATGATATCGATAGGGATTTCTAAACACTTAATAGAGCAGACCGACACAATATTGTTTTTGAAATATAGGTAAATGAAAATTTTTACCTAGTATTATATTTTGTATATAAATGAATAATTTTATAAATGGATATAGTTGAATGTGATATGTTTCTTTGTTAGGAAGTGAAATTTTATAAATATTAGTTGCAAAATAGAATTTACAGATAAAATGAATTTAATGAGAATTTAAGTTCCGAGGTTTGAAATTGGTTTTCAAAAGATTTGGAAAGATAATATAAGTATTATTTGGAAGTATTTTGATAGAAATATTTATTTGAAAGAATTTTTTTAAAAAATAATTTTAAAGAAAATAAGTTATGTACTCCCCTCTTTTGTCGCTAGAAAATAATTTCGGTGATGATCACGACATCATCGACATTCATTTTCAAGTTTCAAAGTGGAAAGACCACTGTAGTAGCTTTGCTACACATTTTTTTTAATAAAAAAATGTTAATTCAAATTTCTAAATATGATTGGATTAATATAAAAGATATGAGTGTGTGTGTGTGTATGTATATATATATATATATTATTTTAAAATGATTCCTAATGAATCCGATATTTAGTTCTTAAGTTTTTATAAATTAGGGATTTCAAATCTCGTAATGAAATGAAACCTTAACTATTTTAATAGTTGGAAACTTCTAAAATGAAAAATAAGAAATTAGAGATAAGTGATTAATGAAACTGTAAAGAAATAGGAGATTTGTCAATTGTAAATTAAAGGGTAATGAAATTTAGGAGATGTAAACTATTGAACATTTTGTTAACTAAAATGAATAAGATAATTTGTATAACACTCAATTATATTCTAAAAGCATATATAAAACTTACCAGAAATATTTAAAAAGTTGAAATATAAATGAATATGTGTTAAAATATTATACAAGTAAAAGCTTAATAACAAAAATGCTTCAATATGAACCTATGTTTATAAATGAAGAATTAAGAGTACAAGAAATATTATGAACTTAAGCTACGCTTTGAAATGGTTGGTAGTATGTTGAATAGTAAAAATGAATATTATTTAAGTAAATGATTATAAAGTTAAGTAATAGTTGAAATGATTCGTTAATGAATATTAATATTTAATTGAAATCAGGCTATATAAACAATAAATGTGAATTAAACTGCAAGAAACTTATATAGTATTTTAAGAATTGATTTATTGATGTTCTAAATAATTGAGTTGGAAATAATCTATGTGAATAAATGAATGTAAATTAATAAGAGATAACCTTGCATGAATAAATTGAAAATAAATAGAATGTATATAATACTTTAACAATGTATTAAATGATGATTTCAAATATTGAATGGGAATTGAAATAAATGAAAGCAAATAATGTGTAAAAGGGTAACCAATTGAATAAACTTAAATAACATTTAAATTCTATATTACTTGGCTAATGGGAGGTTTGGGAGAGAAGACTTCAAATTGTTTAAGGTTGTATGAATAATCTATTAAGTTATTTTCTAGGGCTGTAGAGCGTAAGATACACTTATTAGTCTATTTATCACCCTTGTACGATGAAAAGTTTCTGAACCTGAACAAACCATTAGTTTTTTTGTTGTTGTGGATGTGTGGTTGATTCCTTTGTTGCATATAATGGTCGTGCTGTTTTGTTTGCATATGTTTATTATTTGTGTTATATTGCTTTTGTTATTGATGGTAACAACTAAAATATTAATATTTTACATAATTTTAACTCTTTTGGATTATGTAAGTAAAATACAGATTTATGGAATCAATAGCTACTTTTGGTTTCATAAATAAAGTTGTTTACCCGACAAATAAGTACGTTTTCGGATTACGATTTTAGAATGATATTTTAATTGTTTTTCCCATGATTTGGGATGTTTATTATTGAAATATAAAAATATATATTACAATTATTGATATTATTATTTTTTCGGACCTAGCAGCATAAAGAAGACTCTGCCAAAAAAATTCATAAACTTATGACTTAGAAACTTTTTGTAAAAGTTGAGTTATTTTCAAAAAAATTAAACTTAAATATGTATGTTAAATTATTATAAATTGATTATTTTGAATAAAACTATATCAAGTTTCTTAATTCCTTCATGTTCCTTTTTGAGGACGAAAAGTTTTAAGTGGGAAAGAGTGTAACGACCCGTATTTTTAATAATTAAAATATTAAATTAAATAAGATTTTGAAATTTAATATTGTGAGAAATTTAAATAATTAGGATATGATTTAGTAATGTTGTTTGAATGTTATTAACAACTATTTTAATGTAATTTCAATCAATTGTAATAATTGTAAATTTAATTCGGTTATAATTTGTAAATAAGGAATAAAATATTTGTTGGAATCAATTGTTGGAATTAATGTAATTAAATATTGCAAATAATATGGGTTATGATGATAACTGAGAATAAGAATGTAATAGAATGTAAACTAATGTTAATTATGTTCGTAAGGTAATATTTGATTCAATAAAAGAGTGTAAATCAAAATAAAAGAATTTGATTGAAATTAAAATATAATTATTTGGGGTTTTATTATAGTTGTAATTGAACGCTGAAATTAGTGCAATATTTAAATATTGGATTTAACATGGAAAATTTATTTTAAAAGATTATAACTTCCTAGTAAATCAAGAATGATGAGATTTGTTAACCTTTAATCTAGAATTAAAGGTGATTAATTTGATTTTTTGAATTAATAATTTATTTGATTAACGTGAAAATTAGCCGTTTTGGCCACTACCTTGGATTTTGACAAAACCAGTTTCATAAGATCGGTAATAGTGAATTATTATAGGACTTCAAGTTCCGTAGCGATCGGAGTTGTCGTTTTACCGTGCAAGTTTGAATCGCATAGAAATCAATTAAAAGAATTTAAATGAATATAATTCGATTTTAAATGCCAACTTCTATATACAATGATATTAGGGTTTGAAACTAGTTCCATTAAGCTTAAAAATATCGAAAACCTATATTTCAATATATTGCATGACCTGCTTTCGTTTTGGGAACGAAATGGGCTTTTCAGATTTATTATCGTTTCGACCCAATTCGATCTGTCAATTCGTTCTTATCCATATGTCTATATAAATAGATTTTTTTTCTCTAACCATAGCAGACTTTCATTTTATTTCTGTACGTACTTCTATTTTCATCTATTCCTACTTCTCAATGCCAGAATATCAAAACCCTAGTTCTCAAATTCAAAATCAAATCGAAAATTCAAACTCATCGAACCCTATCGAATTATATACTGTCAGAAAGATCTCGAAGAACGCAATCTAAATCTACGTTCCTTTTTTGCAATTGAATCACGGTTTGGCTAGAAATCATTGAAGAAGTTTCTGCCGTCCATATTAGGATTTTGTTTTCAACGGTGGATCGTCGATTATACGATGATCAGAGGGTATCGCAGCGTAGTGGGAGTTGAGAGGAGTTCATCTATATGGTTGGTAGACGCTAGAGGCACCGTAGATCGCCTAATTTGGCATTCAAAATGAACGGCGGTCGAGCTAGGGGGACCGGAGGGTCACGCGCAACAGCTAGGTCAAGCGATCAGAGCAGAGCGTGGCGTTGGTGGTCTTGGATATGGCGATGTTCGTTCATGGCGGCGGCATTTTTCAATCAAAGGTGGTGGCTATTAGGTGTCTCGAGCCTGTAAGATTTTTCTTTTGTTCATGTACATGACAGAGCAAGGTGATGTAATTACAAAATTACCCCTTAGTTTAATTTTAATTTAAATTTAAAATTTTAAACTTCTAACGCTAATAACTTTTTATACAAGCTCGGATTTGGACGCGGTTTCTTCCTTTGCGATCGTATCGAAATTCTAGATAACATGGAATTAGTTTGGCTACATTCTGAGACTATTCAAATTTTGGACTTTATTTAGATTTTAAATCGACTAAAAATCAAAGATGAGTGATTTAACCCACTCACGAGTACTAAACCTTCTTATGTTAGTTGAATTAAATTTTTTATGTGATAAGAATATTATTGGTTGCTGTTTGAAAGTTTAATTTGACATTTTAATTGAAATTGAAAATTTTGAATTAATGGCCATTAAAATTAATATTGAAATTAAATTGTTAGTTAAATACTTGATATTAGTCTAGTTAATTATTGTGATTTATTGATTGATTTGGATGTTGATTGTGATGGATGTTTATTTGTTGAAATTTTGGATGATTGGACGTTATGTTCATTATATTTGTTGTTATCACACTACAAGATCCCTTGGTTTGTTGTTAGGAAAATCACTATGGGTTGAAATGATACATACCCGAACGATCTTATAGATTAAAAATCGTTATGGGTGGAAATGATAAACTCAAGCGATTTTATTGATTTGGAAATTATTGATTTGGGTTACGGGTTAAAATGATATATACCCGAGAAATTTAACTATTTTGAATTGAAATGACACATACCCAATCACTTGACCATAGAGTAGAAAATTATATACGGATATCGTTGATCAGTTTTAAATTATTTTCTAAATGGTAATGTAAGTTTGATTTATAAATTTTATTTTATGTTTAAATTTAATTTAATGATTTTGTTTAAATAATTTATATTTAGAAAATAATTTATTTTATATGTTTAAAAGTTTCGAATTATAAGTTAGTATATGGTTTTAGATGTAAGTTTAAGATTTTAACTAATAATTCTAATTAGTTTTAAATATATATATATATATATATATTAAATAATTTAAAATTTAATTTAATAAAATATTTAATATAATTTAATATATATTTTAAATTTAATTTAATTTAATATAATAAATATAGTTTTGATTTGTGAAAATAAATATAGAGTTTTATAATAACTTTAATAGGTAGAAGATCTTTATAAAGGATTTTATAATGGTTTTATAAAAGAGTTTATAAAGGTTTTTAATGATTTTATAAAGGGTTTTATAAAAGAACTTGTATAAAGGGATTTGGAAGCATTTTAAAGGAATTTGTGTAGAAGTTTATGAAAAGGGAAGAGTTGTAAACTGTTTTTAGAATTTATAAATAGCTTTATAAATGATTCTAAAGCATATAAATAGTTTGTAAATGGTTTAAGAGAGATTTATAAATTATTTTCGAAATTGATTGGAAGAAAATCTTTCTCGGTATATATAAATATATTTATACTTTTGAAATAAGTATATGGTTATCTTAATATGAAGGTATAAACTATTTTTTGGATATGTTATCTAAAATGATTTATAAAATAATCACGGTGTGAAATAAGCGTTTGGTTGTTAAAGAGACCGAGGTCGGATATTGTCATACTCTACCAATTCTGAAACCACTTTGACAACTGTTCACGTGGTGGAGAATCCAAAACGAAGTAGGATGGTTTTACGAACGTTATGGGTATGAGATAAGAATGTAGCCTTGACCTTTGGTTCAGATTGACATCACTAAAATCAGGAACCTTAATTAGGCCAAGTGAGGTCGCTCCTCCAATCGGACACGCTACGTTGATATCATATTTGTTACTTTATGATTGATTAGTGGCCACTTCGGTTTGATTACGGGTGTATTGTTCGAGGTGGGTGGTAGTAGCTGCTATGCGTTACCACCAGCCTGATTCCACAATCCGGTAGAATCCTATCGTGGGTATAGCCTCGTGTGCCCTGTCATATGCCTTATCAAGCCCACTACGATTTTGGTTTGTGTCGTACCTATGAAGTGCTTCTTGATATCCCACCGCTTTGGTAGAGTTTACAGTACTGTATAGACTACGACATTTATAAAACGTGTCAAGTGGATATGAGTAATACCTTAACACTATTTTAATACTTTATTTCTCTGATAGACACTACACATATAGCGTATATTACTACATATAGATAGTTTAACGGATTCTTAGAAGATGAAAAATCTCGAAACATCTCTTAAGTTATTGCACGCACGTTAACACTGTATAGGAGATGTGAAATCTCATAAACATCTCTGAAGTCATTACACTCATATGCGGTTATCATTGATTTAACTTACATAAGATCTTTTAGTTTTGACTCGAGTGTTTAGTCTTTTCATTATGCTCGGGTCAGCCTAAGCATTTCAATGTCGAAGACTTTAGTTCTAAGGGACGAAGGCGGAGTTTGATATATTATATTATTCGTATCATTACATTACATCATGTAGTTCCGCTGCATTATCCTATTATACCTGTTTTATGTATAACTCTAATTTTATTGTAAAAGTGTAATCAAATGTATATTATAAAACAGCTTTTTGAACTGTTTATTTGATTATTATATTTTGTCATTCCGCTGTGAGATTCTGTGTTTATTTTTCCTTCTTTTCTCTTATTTTTTTATTTACCTCATTGACAATCCTCCTTTTGAATGGTTTGAGTTAGATAAGTGTGGTTTATTATCGATTTAAATCGTCTAAAAAAGTGGACATTACACTATATACTAGCCCCACTACAAAAAAAATGGTCCGACAACATTGACGTAGCCTGTCGACCTTACACAGCCGAAATCCCGTTTAGACTAACCTAGTGTAAGTCAAGGAAGAATACCCATCCTAGTTACTTAATACCTCTTATCGGAAATGAAGTAGACCGCATTTCCAAATTAGGTACCGTCGTAGGTTATTTAAGACTTCTTACATAGGAAAAATCCAACGGCCATTTAGTATCTTCCACCCCGAAGTAAACCTCTTGATATCTATAAAGTTACCAAAGCATTTGATACTTCAAATCTGAGGCGAACCCTTGGTATATTTTTTCATACCTAAATGCAAACGCATATCCCTTCCCACAGGTTCCATGGTTAGAGATGTCCTATGTCAGTAGTGAGTATACACAACTGCTAGCAGCCTCTAGGTGAAGTGCAAACTTATGTTGTGTAACTCTACTGACCTCGCATCCTAACACATTTTAAACCAAACTAATTATCCTGGGCCTAAATATTGGACTAGGCCCGCTTATTCACGCTCGTCAAAAACGTATTATTGAAGATATATAATTTTCTATTATGCAAATTATACTACCTCCTAATATTTAATTCATATCTTATATGCGTATCACGTATATTCTCTATTTCCCTCTTGTGTCCGACAAATGCTAGTTGTCCTTAGTAAAAGGGTCGTTATTATTCAAATTGGACAATCACTAATGACATTTGTTTATTCATTCTAATTCAATATATTATGCCTATTTCAATTCCCTTATAAATGTCTTATTTAATTCTTTAATCAGTCCTACTAAGTGCATTTTTGTCTCCATTTAATTCTTGTAACTCCCTATTAACTGCATATTTATTGCCCTACTAATTTTGAAGTTACTATTTCATTTCCATTTCAACCTCATATTCCTATGGTTTACTAAGACGATATTAATAACTAGTCATCCTAATTACAACTAATACGAATATCAACGTTTATTACAATATGTGTGTGTGTGTGTGTGTGTGTGTGTGTATGAAATCAGTAGGTGCAGTTATACGTGTGTGTGTGTATTCCTATTTCTAATTCATTAATTCCGACGCATAGGAATTCCAAAACAGGCTTATATGTATGTTATGTAAGGAACGTTTATTTCCATATTTTAATTTCTTAAAGTTAACATTCCTAAAAAAATTACTGTTATAACTTTCCATAAATTACCCAAAAGTGTGACTTTTGTTCTGTTTGAAATTACAAGAAATTATCTCTTTTCATTTATTGAAGTACACAATGCAGTCTACAGAAGAGAACTTTCGTAGTTTACACATCCCTTTCGTTTTTTGTTATTATTTCGAATGATAAACCATTTATACATAATTGTTAAATTAGAACATTTACGAAAATTACATAGAAAAAGGTACACCTAATTCGTACCCATAACGCTCTTGATAAATTAAATTATAGAAATTCACATCCCAAGTCAAATTAGTGCAATCTATACTAATACTAACAATTTACAACCAATTATCATAAATCTAAGATAAATCTTGCAATCTTATCAATATTCTACTTTAACAAATTTAGGGACTAATTTTTAAATTTTCAGATTATAGTGCAAAATAACATTCCTATTCAAATTACCTAACTGACAGAATATGTTGGCGAGATTTCAATGAATACGTTCTTTCTAAACCTACGGCTCAACAGATTTTACATAGGCATAATAATTTAAAATAAAAAAATCAACAATATAACTTTCAATGTTACATATAAATCATATAATTTTCCATTCACCTTTCTAGCTTTCCAAATTTCTCAAATCTGAATTCAAATCCCATTAATTGACTCTTTTTCCTTTCTAATCCAAAAGAATATGTATAACAAGATATATACATACCATCAGAATTACAGATCTGAGAAGATATTCGGGGTTAAGGAGAATATTGATTTGTAATAATAAAATTTACTTTTTTATGTAGTATTGATTCGCTCATTCTCTTCTTCTCTTTATTTTCCACCCTTCTCTAGTTTACACACACTCATACACACAAAATATTGTATAGATTTCAAAAATAATGGAGAAGGGAAAATGGCAAGCTCCACCACTCTGATACGAATTTATGAGAAGAAAGATGAGGGTTAGGCCTGTATTTATGGACGTTCAAATCAATCGTATCCATTACATTTAAAATAATAAAATCCCGCCTGTTTGGTCAAAGTTCAACCCTTGCCGCCAGGCTTCAGTCGATCGATCGTCTTTCAGTTGACCACTCCACTTTAGACGGTCAACCGCCAGCAGTCGACCAGCCTAAGTAAGGGGTCGACCAGTGATGTCCACGCAGTTAATATAATTTATTTTCTTTTTATTCCTATTTAATTATTTTCATTCCAAAAACTTCAAATGTTAATAACTTCTCCATTTAAACTTCGATCATAAAACTTTATATATGAAAGTGGTTTAGAAAATCTCTATAAACACTATGGTGCAAGTTTCGTGATAAAATTATGATGTTTTATCAAAATTTATTTTTGAGCTTATTAATCATTTATTAATTACCATTTATTTTATGATGTGTTATAATAACATTCTCTCTTCCGAGACCTAAAGATGAAAATGATAATGTTGTAGTTCTCATTAGAATTATTTTCAAGCAATAAAATGAAGTCATATTTTTTTACAACAATAATTCAACGGAGCAACGAAATAATTTTTCATTACGTAATTTTCTTTTACGTCTTATTTTTCCAAAACATACCCATTTAGGGGTAAATACAATAACATGCTTGACATATGGGATGCCAACAAGTTCACTTAACCTATCATAAACCATGGTCTATATATCGTGGAACAAAATACTAAATAATTAGATATAGCCTTTTATGTTGTTTTCGTAGTTTTATTCATCTTAAAAGGAAATCTGAATTAATCTCATAAACTCAGCCTAGTAAAATAGGTTCTCATGAGTATAATTGAAAAACAAAATAAACAGCAGTAGTCAGACATAAAACATGGTGCGAATATTAGTCAGATCATAGCACCATGCGGGATGGGATTTTCCCTCATCATATTCATCATAAGCATCGTAGCATGAACATTGCCGCAAAATATTATACTTAGTCACTAATGTCAGCCATATATATTATAGGATATTCATCATCACATGCATATGTTGTTCAACCATTGCATGCAAGAAACTCACACATGGCAATATTATTGTGTCCACATTTTTGTTGTCGTACTTATCGAAAAATAATACAGCGAATATCATAACACTACTGTAGATCGATGGAATTTTTTATGAGAATTTCACGTTGCTATAGCGTCGCTAAATTATTTAGCAATGTCATAGTGACGCTAGAAGCGTCGACAGAAAAATAAACGTCATTGAATTGTTTGACGTCACTAAGACGTCACAAAATTGACGTCTCTATGGCGTCGTTAAAATTTAAACTTTACTGACACAACAGCGATGCCAATGTTTTATAGCATTAACATGAATGAAATGATAGGATGAATGATAACATAAAATGCTCATTCATTTGGATTTTTAATAAAAACAAGAGGCAAGTACACAGTCAAATAGGCTAAAGTACATTTAGTTGTCTAGAATTTTGAATGATAAAGAATGCTACATTCGAAACCAAATTTTATACAAAACTAAAGATCAATTAATACAGGCGAGATTATTTGTTTTATACAGAATAGAAACTATTAAGCCTGTAGATGTAGAACCAAGGTTCTAACTTCCGGCCGAAACATCGGAATTTCGTCCATCCCGGTCCGGGTCCGGCGTAGAGCGGTCCGGAATTTCTCGAAAATCCCGTTTTGGGTTCGATTTTCTTTTAAAAATACAAAATAAAATCATCTTTCGCAAAATAGATAAGAAGCTTAGACAAAAATCGATACATACTTCAATAATTCAAACTACGTGAGAGAACTATCAAAAAAACGAGAAGATGTTTTCTAAAATCAAAATACCTTTTGCTACTTCGTCGAATATTAATCTATGCAGGAGGATATTTCGTCAGAAAGTTCCAGAATGAGCATATTTCTTCTTCTTAAACAATGGGGTTTTGATGTTTGACTGAATCTAGGGCATTGTTGAGATCGATTTGAGCAGGAAGAGAGAAGAGATTGAACACGTGAAGTTAGAGGGTTTAAAATTTACCTTTTACGATGGCTGTTAAAGTTTTGGGCCAATAATTAATAGGCTATGGGCTGGCTTTGTTTGTATAGAACTACGACTTCATGATACCAGTAAATCATTTTGTAACTTGTTATGGAATGCTGTTATATAAAGTTTAATTTCCATACAAACTGAAAATTGAATTTATCATTTGTTATTGGTATTGAATAATTAATAGCTATTGAATATCGACTAACATATCAGTAAAAAGTAACGGAATTGGCGAACCAGAATAAAAGCGGAATTTTCGAAATCTCCGAAACGAGATTGGTTTATTATGAATGATTCGTAGGTTGAAAAATATAGAATGAAACTTGATGTATTTGGTTCTGCAAAAGCGAAACGTGCAGTTAAGTCGTGTCTTCTAGCTATGTGGTGGTCAATAATTGGTAGGGAAGCTGCTCCAAATTTAACACGCATAGCTATGCGTATTCTTAGCTAAACAGTTTCTTCTTCAAATTGTGAAAGAAATTGGACAACATTTGCAATAATTCACACGAAGTTAAGAAACAGAATAAAAATGGAGAACTTAGAAAAACTGGTATTTGTACATTATAATATGCGATTAAGAGTACGACATGCTAAACGTCAACAAACAACCGACAAACTTATTGATTTAGATTACATCTTTCATGAGGAGGATCCACTTGCATAATGGACTAGAGAAGCTGAGAATCCACTGCTTGATAATGCAAGCGATAATCCTTGGTCGGACAATGATAATGTATCTGCAGAAAATACTGAAAATGATAGTTAATCAAATAATGATTCAGATAATGCTGGTGGTGACGGTATTGATTCTAACGGTTATGGCGCTGGTTCCACTTTTGACGAGTCTCAAAGGCATATCTGAAATTATGAAGCAGATGACTATAGTCGACGAAGAGATAAAAATTTGAACGTTGTACATGAAGATCAACGGGATTATGATGACAGATATATTTCTAACAATGTCCCTAGTTTTAGGTATTCTACATCTGACTATACCGGAGGTTATTCGTATTGTGGGTTAAATCAACCGTATGCTGCTGAGCCATCAAGTAGACAAGATGAACCCCCACCCTTTGATAATATGATGACGATATTTTTAAGTTCGGATCAGATACAGCAGTATGTTTTTCCAGCATATTATAATCCGACACAAGATGAAGAGAGCGATGGTCAAAATTTATATGATGCTCAAAAAAATAGTTTTTGGTATTAAATTTTTATGTCATATGTTTTGTAACTTCTATATCACTTGAATAATTTAGTGTAATTGACTATCAGTATTGGATATTTATTTGCGTATTTATAACAAAAATGTAGCGGGGTTCACAAACCGGATTTAAAACGGAATTTCCGGAAATCCCGAAACGGAACCGGGATTTTGAATTATTCAGATGACCGGAACGGAAACGGAAACCGGTACTTCAAACCTTGTGTAGAACATAACTTTGAGTATACGCTTTGCTTTCAAATTTGTATAAGGTCACGTTACAAATTTGGTAAAGGAAGAACCCAGTCTTACTATCCTGGAGACAACAAAAATTTAGTTTTAGTTAGATAAGAATAGCGGGACAATTATCATTCTCTACTCAATGCACAAGGCTTTCACCTGAGTGGAGTTTGAGATGGACATGTTTTGCCCAGTCTTAATTCTAATACTGGAGAGATTGTTTGTGAAACTAAATCACTAAACAAAACGTTCTTGACATGAATCTGAATTGAACTATGCATCAACAAAACTCACAGTAATTTTCATATATAAAATAGGATCTAACATTATCATTCACAGCAATAGTGAATCTATGTCACTAGCGAAAACTCATAACACTATTACTGGCACTATTTAAGGACAACCGACAATTTAAACACTATTTATATTGTGGTACAGTTATATGCACCACATATCAAATTCAATTAGATTCATTAAAGTATTTAACTAATCGGTAAAAGTTGAAATGAGATTATAAAAGCAATTAAGTACCTGGATCAATTCCATCAGTGTTTGGAGGGCACTATAGTCCGATTTCTTGCTACCACATTGCTGATGAGATGAACGATAAATGTTGAACTTAGTATAGAAAAAATAAGAATAAATAGGAGAAGATCTTTGAAGACAAAACTTTCATACGACAAAGTACATACAGTAATAGCCATTAGATAAAAATAAATCTCAAGACCATGAAAAAAATGCGACTGTGATGAGGAATGCCTCATACTAATTAAAAAGGAAAGCCTTTGGATTTGGATTGTCCCACGTTGAGAAATAACATTGAATATTTCATTTTCTTACCATAGTACTTGCCAGCTCTTATGAATCAGCTCAAATAACCAATATGTTATATACAAAACTGTCTGCGTAATAAGTACCAAAATCCAATATTTTAACTATAATGTCCCCCTTAATTTGGTTATGTGTGATAATCTTATGCAAAACTATAGCTATATCATTATTATGTTTCTTCAGTTTGCACCTATAGATATAGAAGCTGCCTGCGCTCATTAAGAAGAAGCCACCAAATCCACATGCCACTCCTAATTAGGCAAACAAAAGAAGAGAGGAACTGTGTAGAATCAAGGAAGTAATCAAATTGCAGTAGACCACTGAAATCACATCCGAGATATGACTAACTTATAGGTTATTGAGTAGAACTTCAAGAGTATTTAATCTATATTCATATACTCTGAAGCTGCAGAAGTGAAATTACCTTACTCCAATGCAGTACATAAATGTTGTGCTATAGTTTGTTCAGTTTCATGCACTCAAAGACCTTATAAAATAGAGATAAATATTGTCTTACCTATCACAATATTTCTAGTAGTATGTGTACCATCATCTGTATTATTGAACATTTGTACTACAAATGACATCAATGTCTCATCTTCAAAACATCAATCAGTCAATCAAAGATAAAATGGGCAGCTGCTGATATAGCAGAAAAACATATCCACTTTCCTTTGCGAATACAAGGGAAACCAACTCATCAGACATATCAGTGGATTAAGCTATGAGAAGTTATTATGTCTATTACTGTGAGGAGTCCATGTGTCTATTACTATATCTATTCTGTTTCAACTTAAGCTGAGAATGTAAGTGGATCAATCATGTGAGTGGATTAAGCATCACAGTTTGAGAAAGAAAACAATAGATTGTGCTTTATTCCTTACTATATGTGGATCATCTAAGTTTTTAACCTAAAACCAATGTTTTCATAACCGGACCGTGAATCAAACCGTGAGGACTCAAGGCTCGAGGTTTCGAGGGTTCGACCGGTCGAACCATCAAGAACTGCACATTTTTTTTTTTGAAAATTAATACATTTATATGCAACGTATCAACCATAAGTACACAATAAAACAACATCTTCAATAAATATATACGATATTAATTCATAATCCACACATTAATTCAAATATGAAAAATTAAACAAAATTTATTACACTAGATGCACTAATTACGAACATAAAATGGACGGAGATTTGAAAACATTTTTTGAAACGAAGAAATTGCGCATATGAGAGGGTTCAACCGCGTTCAAATGAAGGGTTGAACCGCCAATTCAAAGGTCGAAACAAGGTTCTTGCATGAAAGAGGTTTGATTGAGTTTCCGGCCTTTGACCTCCACGGTTTGGGGTTATTCGCGGTTCAACCGCGGCAGGGTCGGGTTATGAAAACTATGCCTAAAACTATAAGTAGAAGTAATTACTATGTGTATTCCTTACTATTACTCTGTCATTGATGTTTTTGTTTGTACCAGTAATTGTGTCTGTACTTAAGTTGTTGTTATTTGTTATTTCTAATACTGTATGTTTCGCTGGAGTGCAAGATGACAGGATACAAGTTATTGATTTTTTCCAATTTTCAGGTCCTTTTTACCTTTGAGAGTTGACTGAAAAAAAAAAAATCATACAAGTTATTAAAGCATCCTAGAATCACTTAATGGTTTGTTTCGTAGCTTACTATACTGTATTATCATTAATAACGCACAATTATATATTCATTTTTTATGTCGCTCATTTTTGTGCCTTAGGAATTCATTTTAACATGCGAAGAAATGGAGGCAGCTGCAGCTAACCAAACTAAAAGGGTTAGAATCTTGCCCTTGATAAACCAAATAGGTGATCACTAATCAAACTACCAGTTGCCCTTATGAGCATGGATATCTGAGATAAAAAAATATATTGGGAGCTTTAAAATATTATACTATTTTTACATTGGCAATTTTCAAGTATGACTCGGTAAGTGAATCCTCAGGCAATTGAAGATCTGGACACATATTTTAAGAGGAATTTGAACTATGATTTCATGTACAATATACTAGTTCATATATTATAAAGAGATATATCAATGGTTAGAATCCACGAAAATATATCAAAAGTTTACATAGCTAATTTTAATCAAGCAAGATCCACACTAATCATATAAATAGAACACGAAGCCATCACAAACTTGTAGAAAAAAATGACATAAAAAGTAGTGTACTGCTATTCACACCCCAGTTTCCTCTTCTGACCTCCTTTAAAAATTTAATAGATGTGATTATTTTTTACTTTTGGTCATCTATGCATTTCTTTTCACTCAGTCATTCACAGCCGTTCTGATTTCTTCTCAAACTACGTATTCTCTCGGATGTCGAACCCTAAACCCTAAGAAAAAATATGATTTTTTTTTACTGAATAGAGGATGGAAGATGAAGATAGAAAAGATGTTAGTTTTTTCTGTCATGCTGTATAGTATATTCTATTGTTGGTTAGAAAATTTTGTTTAGGGTTTTCTAATAATTTTTGTCGAAAATTTCTTCCACCTATTTCAAGCTTGGAGGATAGTAAATTTGATGACATTATAATAGAGAATGGTGGTATAAGCTATCGAGCTTTAGGGTTTTTTTAATCGTACAATGTATATGTCTTGTTTTACAAAATTTTGCAGTTAAATTATATTTTCCGTTTCGTAGATGGAGAATGTGAAGGACAATAAATTTGAGAGTGCTCTTACTGTTTTCAGCTGAGAACTATGTGGATGATAGCAATACGATGCAAGATGATCACTAAAATGATTCGGAAGATATAAAAGTTGATTTGTCAAATCATTTTACAACCGATGAAGTACTTAGTACTTAATTTACAATCGCTAATGTACTTACAAAAATGAAGTATGTTTTTTGTTAAACTATGTGATTTCAGGAATTTGATTCACAGAGCACATTGATCCGGTAGTGTAAGACAACAGGGAAAAAGTTGAATACCGTTGTAGTAATTCTAAAGTCCGATAAATTAGGGCCGGAAAGAAAAGCAAGGTTACAGTTAGGGTGTGAAAGGGTGGGAGTTTATCGTAGTCATCAGCCAAAGGCAGCAAAAAAGGAAAACACCGTGAAACGACCTAGCGCTAGCGCTACTAGAAAATGCAATTGTCTATTTCGATTGAAGGGTGCGTATGTAGATGAAGATAAATGGAAAATATTTGCAATCAATGGATTGCATAATTATAAACTTCCTCACTCTTTAGAAGGACATCAGTACGCGGCACGGTTGATGGACATGGAGGAAAAAATCTTAGAAGACATGAGTGTACAGGCGTTCCTCCAATAGAGGTATTAGTTACCACTAAAAAGTCCTTTCCAAAAAATATCTCAACTTTGAAGACTATCTAAAGGTAAAATGCAACTGTCAGCGGTGGAGTGTAGATCCGCGATGCGACATTTAATGAAATTGCTTATAGAGAAGCATTATATGCATTTTGATCGGGCTGATGCAGTAAACGATCATTCGATAGATATAATGTGGTCTCATCCGGAATCGTCCGTATTGTGTAAGTGTTTTCCATCAATCCTTTTGCTTGATTGTACATATAAAACGAACCGAAATAATATGCCTTTGTTGGAAATGGTTGGTATGACTTCTACGGGCTGAACATTTAGTATTGCTCATGCATTTCTAGCACATGAGAGTGAGGAGAACTACGAATGGGTGCTAACGAAGTTAAACATTTTTATTTACTGGATAAAGAACCCGAAGTAATAGTTTTCGATAGAGAACAGGCTTTGATAAATGGAATCAAGAAAAAAAATTCCCGGACAAAGTTGATGATGTGTTTATGGAACATGGGAAATAGCATCATTACGAATTGCAAACCGGAGTTTAAAAAAATGAGATTTTCAAGATGTTTTTGCAAAGTTGGAAGAAGATGGTTCATGCATCAACTGAAGATAAATTTTGGATGTACTGTAATCATTTCAAAAAGATTGGGTAGACTACCCCAAAAGCTTGAAGTACATTCGTAATCAATGTTTGGAATACAAAGAGTACTATGCTTTTGTATGGACAAATAAAATTAAACACTACGATAATAGAACAACAACTAGAGCTTAGTCTTTCCATGCTCAACTGAAAAAACATCTCGATACGTCTAGAGCAACATTTGCCGTATTATGGTCAAAAATGGATAATATGTTGTGTCTACAACATACTAAAATAAAATCCACTTCTGAAAGAAGCTTAGGAGTCGTACGGATTTCATATTTAGTTCCATTGTTAAAACAACTACGAGGTAAGACATCTTTTTTTGCATTGGATTTGATTGTGAAAGAAATGGGAAAAATTAGTTGTGTTGCTTTGGACGCATTAGTTTGCAATCATTTGAATCGACTTGTGTATGGCCTTCCATGTGCACATGAGATATACAAATATCACAGTGGTGGCCTTTCAATCCCAATTGAAATCGTAAATGATCATTGGAGACAGTTAAATTATATTCCACAAGTTGAAGAATCACTTGAGTTTTTCCATACAGCTGCGTTTGCATGCATTAAAAAATTATTTGATTCGAGCACTGCGAGGAGAGGAAAGTTTTTCTACTGAAGCTAAGAGAAATTGCATTACCAGCCACGGCTTCTATTTTGGAACGTAAAATAGAGAAACACAAAAGGAGACCAAGCGGAAGTAAGAACAAATCAATTAGCAAACAAGCCAAATGTCAAAAATCTACAAAACAGGATCCTTCTACTTTTGAGATTGCAAAAACTGTTAATGAAATTCTTTCTCAAGCTAGCGTGAACAAGAAACTACCTCCCAAATGGAAAAACCCCGTTGTGAAGTTTGATAAGTCTGATGTAAAAACAGCAAATTCGGATTTTAAGTATTTAGCTTACTTGTCGGCGTTTCTACATCAATATATTGATGACGTTGAAGATGTTTTTTTTTTTTTGAACTGGTACTTTATATACAACAAATCATTGGGACAACATATCTCATGTCAAATAAATGTTCGAAAGCAAGTTTCGAACTTGTGACCTCCTGCACCAAAGCCGAATCAATTAACCACTTGGACAATGGTGCTTGTCGACGTTGAAGATGTTATAGGAGATGGCAACTGTGGATTTTATTGCATTGCTGAACAAGTCGACGAATTAAATTCCGATTGGAGAGAAGCAAGGAAGTCGGTATTAGCTGAATTAATGAAAAATAGGATATATATATATAAGACATTTTGACATAACAAACTACGAAGAATTAAAATCATCTACCGATTGCGACAGTAGTCCTTGTTTTAAAGATAACTGGATGATGATGCCTGAAATTGGATACTTGGTTGCAAATGCATTCAATAGAGTTGTTGTTTATATATCCAACCGTCAAAGTTTGACCTTTTTTCCACATGAAAGAGGGCCAGGTCATGGATATGACACTACACCAGAAAGGCGAATTAGGCAGTGCTTAGGGTCGTATCTAATGCCATTAGGCACGGCCGTAAGCCGTATCAATAGAAAGCGTGTTTATTAATTAGATACGGCCATGGGTCGTATCTAATTTGCTAGTTAGATACGACGCAGGGCCGTATCTAATTCACTAATTAGATACGGCCCATGGTCGTATCTAATTCGTATACTAAGCACATGAATTAGATACGGCTTTTGACCGTATCTTATTGATGTAATAGATACAGCAATAAGCCGCATCTAATTCACAAAGCTCATGACCATTAATTGCAATACCATAGATGCAGTATAATACAATAAAAGCAATATCTAATTCACATAGCTGAATTACAACAGCATGGATGTAGTATTATACAATAGAAGCAGTATTTAAAGCAGTAATAGATACGACAATAATTGGATTACACTAGAAGCAGTATTATACAAAATATGGTCAATATTATACAAAAGCAGTATCTAAACATATACATAAGCTTATATGCTTTCGAGAGTTCACCAAGTTCAAGATGAAGTGAAAGAACTATACATGAGAAATGCCAATCACGATCATAAATGTGCCGATGAAAAGATTGCAGAATTGGCACTTTGACATCTGTAGGAATGCTAGTATCATCCTCTGCAAATACATATCGGAACAAGTAGTCATTAATTAAATCAACATAATATATTGAAATGTATGGACTGCTAAATTTAAGTATGTTACTGAACCTAGCACATACAAAAGAACACCCCTTGCTCCAAATATGTAGTATTTCATTTGCATCTCTCTTATTCCTTTACCAACACAATTTTAAATCCTACAAAACTCAGATATAGTCCTATAGTACCATAAAACATTATCTCATCTAAATTATATTGATACAAATAAATTGAAACTGTAATACAATGGATACGAACATTGTCGGTTATTCACTTATAATTTTAAAGGGCTAAAAGTCCATGATCCGTGGCACAGACTAGATATTCTCAAGTCCTATAGAATTTTAAAGTGTATATTCCAAACAGTACGATAAAAATGGGTGTAAATGGAAAAGGGGTGCATGAGGGAGATGCAAACGGGATATTACTGAAAAAGGAGCAATGGATCCCTCGTGTGTGTGTATTTTTGCATTTTTAAAATGCGCAAGAATAATCTATAAATTTATCCCTACTCGCTTAAATTGCAAAAATACAAATCCTAATATGAAAATCAAGCCTATTTTATAATAAACTGAACAAAACCCAAAGTTGAGATTGATTTTTTTCCTCCAGCAAAATGCTAAAATTTGTCCTTAAACTAATAGCCAGTAGATACATGCAAGGTGAAGCGATTCTGTGAACAAATTTGCATTAAGAGAAGTAAAGGTATTGATGGCATAAATACAAATATAAATGCAGTCTCCTAACTGAACACAAACCACATCTAGCAAAGTCTATGATAAGTATCTCTCTTGCATGCAAGACCACAGGGATGAAAAGCCCTGCAAATACAGATATAAAGTGGACAACAGTCGGCTTTAATGCACTTATGCCCAAAATACATGCACTTTTTTTATGGAAAAAATAATTATAATTTAATAATATAAAGTGAAGAGCACTATATATGTATCTTTCAAGTTAAGTCATTCAGAACGTATCTGCAGACATACCCTTTGGTATACAAATAAGTATTCTTTAGGTTGTAGCATGTTTACACAACCATGTACACTAAAAAAAATTATGTGCAATCAGTATAGAAAAAAAAAATTAAAATAGGACCATCCAGATTCGAGGTCATCCCCTGTCATTTAACATTAAAGCTGCACTCTCATATTTATCCTATAACTGTAAAAAATAAGTAGCCCAAAAAACTAACCCAGTACAAAGTACAAACACAAAAATATGTAAAAGTATGAAATGTGATCAAGTCAGACTGATTAGTACTTGTTTTTGTTATTTCAGTAGCTGGAAGTAAAACTGATAGATATTTAGCAGGAAGTAAAACTAATTGATTCTTTAGTAGGAAGTAAAACTAAAAGATATTTTAGCTGGAAGTAAAGCTGATAAATCTATTTTAGCATCCAAATGACCTCAATGAAAATGGAACAATCAATAATGTACCGGTTAATATTTGGATCCATTAATATAATAGTTGGACTACCTAATATGCGCATCTTAGGTTTCCATACATATGGCGCTGTAAAGCAAATAGGAGATCAGCATTGTGAATAAGCAAACGCTTCTTCGCAATTTCGGAAAGATATAAACATTTTGTTTACACCAGTTACTTGGAAAAAAGTCATGATGATCTAAATGACCACTCACAGCTACTAATACAGGTTTTTTTGTAATGGTGCTGCAAATAGCAGCAACAGCCCGCTACCATGCCGCTGCCAACAACAGCAGTCATGTCCTTCTATAATTTTTTTGGGTTACAACATATATATAAGTATATGTATAATATTTTGTTTATTTTATTTTAATTCATTTATTTTTAGTTGGAAATAAATGTCTAAAAGATTCAAAATCAAGACCTTCAGATCCATATTCTAAAGGTCTTACTATTAACTTATGGACCTCAATACACATGTGCACGCATTGTAGCACAAAGGACGTGACTCTGGTTGCTTTTGTATAGCTTTCTCCCTACTACTGTAAATATTTGTATTAGCTCACATACCTGTTAAAGATATCGAATCACAATCTTCGGATGGCACACATACCCACCCACTCCAACATCAACAAAGGTCTCTGTAAATTGATGATTTATTTTGTTGGTTCTCTCATCTGGTAGCAGTATCTTGTCCAAAACCAATTTTTCATGTGTGGATGGTACAGATTTCCTATGAATTTTGGACGATATAGAATCTCGACATACAGTACCTATTGCAATAAAATTTATTGTCTAGATCTATCCAACAAAATAACTGCATCGAAAACAAGTAAGAATAAAAAGCAACTAAGAAATACATGTTGCTATTATGTCTAGATCAGAGTTGATGATTTCACATTTTTGATTGTTCGCCACATTGGTCGTATCCTGGGATTGAGAAACAACGAATTTAGAAGCATTGAGTTGTGTGTTGCGTCCTCCTTGTTCTATGTTTCCCACCATGTTGATCAGAAGCTCCATTTTTCCAGACAAATTTCCCACTGTACTCTACAAAATTCCCACCGTACCCTCCAAACTTCCCATCCTCATTTTCAACTCAGGATTGTCTTCATAAACATGTTTCAATCGTTTATGTGCAATAGCAGAAGCCTTAATATTAGTCTTTGGTATGACGGTCCAAACACCGTGGCTCCTACCCCTTGTATCCTTTCCCATCACTTGTAATACGATATCTCCGTCCACTGTCAATTTTTCTTCATCACTATTGGTGATCTTTTCCTTCAATTTCGCAATTTGATCCTGAGATTGCATAATACTTATATGAATAATGAAAACATATGTATGTATACATGTTTTGAAAACTTAAGTTCCAAAACTGTTGCTGGCCATCTGAGGTGAAATGACTCGGTTATAAATTACCCTAGCGTGTATGTGTCTATATGCATATATACGTAAGTTGGTGGTGAGATGACTCAGTTATAAATGACATGGCACCAGTAAGAGAATTTTAACTTGTAGCTGACATGAAATAACATTTTAAGATTTTGTGTAAAGATGGTTGAGCCCACAAAACTGAATCGGATTATGTATATTTAAAAGCTTAAGCTTTTCAAAGATTGTGAATTTTTTTTGCAGAATTGATGCTTCAAGAATACACTCACCCCCATGCGGCCATGCGTATGCTGTTATTGCTGTGTGTATTAATATAATGTTATACTTATGTTAATGCTTATGTTAATGGATACAAGACTGTTAATTCATGTAAACACAGAACTGAAATTGTACTTGTATGAATATATACCAGACTGTAGATATTCCTATGCTTATTCCTATATATATACCTGAAATTGTACTTGTGTAAAGATCGTACACACAAAACTGAAATTTTAACTTACAAACTATGAAGAATTGGCATCTGATATGCTACCATCTTTTTTCGTGTGTGTCTTCTCCTATACATGATGACGGTTGATATTTGCAGATGGATTTGCAATGATCTGCAATATATAAAATATGTTAGTTGTGATTTTTACCTTTTTTGAAAAAAAAATGAATATAACTTACCATTTTGTGTTCTATTCTAGCGTGAATTTTACGGCCTGCATGGTGAGCATAACTGAGCAATGATCTATTTTTTTGGTCTAACTCCCTTATTCCGCTTGCTTCAGGCGTTGCTTCATTTTTTATAAACTCGTTCCAATCTTCTTGAGCAATTGTAGGTGGACAACTTTTCATCCGTTCTTCGTCATTGTCTAAAGTGTCATAAAAAATTGCTCTCAAATTTTTTTTGTGTCTCCTAAAAGCCTCGGACATTCTTTTTAAAAAAATTCCTTTGAAAGCGGTTCGAGCGCATACATTTTCTGCAAAAAGTAAAATACATAACAAAACAGTATGGAACTGTCTGTATGTAATACATGTTAAGACTTAAGATCGTCACCATTCATTTGTAAACTGGATTCAAGCAGACTTGATAAAAAGAAAACTAAAGAAGCAATTCTATCAAATAATAGAGCCAACTGCCGACCTAAGCAAGTTAATCAATTCTATCAGACTTACCACCAATTAGTTCCAAACATCGTCCTTATATGTACCGGGTATTTTGTTCTAACTTATGTATGATATCGGCACATGAGCTCTTACTAGTTTACCCAGCATAGTGGCGATTTTTCCAGCGTTTTCTGAGACTGGAATACCAAGTAAGTTTTGATCAACTTTTTGTTCTTCTGAACATGATGAATGTGATGATGCTAGATTTTGTGACATAGTTTCCTGCACACGGTTAAATAACCATTATTGATTTGTAATTATATCATAGATTACAAAAAGAAAAGAAAAAACAAATAATCTACGAATATATCAACTCGGCTGTCCTGAAATAAAAATGAAATCAACATCACTGTAAAATTTGTTGTTTAGCCAATAAAAGCGGTCTCATCAACCATCAATTCATGGAAATAACAAAAGTAAAAAAGCAATAACGGCAGAAAAACTATTTGGATTTCAAATTTGACTACAATCAACTAATGAAAATGGTTTAAATTTGTAATTTTGATTTCACGTTTAGTTTTAAAAATAAATCCCCTTTTATCTACAAGTCTATAAAAAACATACTATCATGAAACTTTTCAATATAACAGAAACCAACAACAATATAGACATTTTAAGAAACCTTCTCTTTATGCGAATTTTTGTTTGGTTCAATGATATCTCACACTCCTACTACCCCAAGGACTAGAAATTCAAACGAGAAATGAAGCATTTAACAATTCATCAGTTAACAAATGGTTTTGGTAAGGTCTTCTAATTTTTCATTTTCTTCAAAAGCTGATTGATAGACGGTAGGAAACTCAATGTCATCCGCATTTGTAGTCAACCGTTTTGGTGTATGCAAAACCACAGACCAACCGTTGTTTTTTAAATCTTTTGAGTAGAACACTTGATTCGATTCTGATGCAAGAATAAATGGCTCATCATTCACGATATCTTTGCTCTTCAATTTCCCTAAATTAACCATGATCAAGTTTGAAACAGGATCTATTTTGCAACCATTGATCTTATCATCGACCTTTACCCAATCACAATAAAAAACTGTTTGTTTGAAATCAGTGTAATCCAACTCAAGTATCTGCTGAATGACTCCATAATACGTTGTTTCTGCTTCCTTATAATTTTTATCTTTACCATTCGCTCTAAATATTTTAATTGCTTTCATGCATACACCGCTATCTTGTGTTACCATACGATCTTCGTACATTTTCGTGGAAAATAAAAAACCATTCACTTGGTACTTAGTATAACTAAGTGCCGTGAACTTCGGCCCATGCACTAGCCGCCAAAGAGTTGGATCAACATCGATGCACTTCAACAACTACATAAAATACAATAAGTAAAACAAAACATGGTCACAGAGGTGTGTTGCCTACTTATAAACACGTGAAATACTTAAGATGATGTAATACCTCGTTGCGTAACCATAGAGTAAAACTTTGAACGACTTCGATAGTTGTACCCCTGCCTAGTGATTGAAATCTAGTACTTTTCGCATAGGAGTTATACCTCCTACGGAAAACACATATCAAAACGAATACATAAACTGAATTAAAAAATGGAAATTCAAAACAAAGGTGTGAACTTACTTCTTCCATTCATCCAATCCATCATACTTATTAAGGACCCATCTACGCACTTGTTCAAACTGCACTTGGGTTAACATTATATCTTTACCATTATCTAAAGGTATCTCACCAGCAAACTCATCGTCCTCGTCTAAAAACGCTTCGTGGGTATGTTTATGATTGCCATCACCTCCGTTTGGCATATATTCCATGCAGTAAAGGCTAGCTTCTTGTACGATATATCCTTCTGCAATACAACCTTCAATGTATCTTTTGTTGCGCACATATCCTTTATATGTTTTCATCAACCTGTGAATGTGATCAATTGTATATTGTACATAATAGCTATTTCTATCGAATAATAATGTACATAACTGAAATTAGTTATTTACCATTCAAAGGGATACATCCATCTATATCTGACAGGACCACAAATTAATGCTTCATCGGCTAAATGAACCATAAGATGAATACTGATATCAAAAAATGCAGGTGGAATATGTTTTTCAAAAACACACATTGCTTTTACCAAACTAGCCTTTGCTTTTATAAGGTGTTCCCTATTGATCACCTTTGAGCACAAAATGTAAAAGAATAGACTAATATGATGAATAGCATTTCGCAGATCCTTATGTTGTGGATAAGAATGTTGAAGCAATACGGGAAGCGAATGTTGAAGCAATACGGGAAGCAAATGTTGTTGGGCACTTCATATTTCTTAGTTCGGGAGGATTGATGCTCACATTGTTGTGGAAGTTTGAAGAGAATTTGTTGGGCACTTTCAGGTTTTTCAAAACGGTGCAAAACCGTATCTTTTCTTCTTTGCTCAAAGTGAAAGTTGCCTTTGGTATGATTATTTATTTGTTTCGGGATCTTTCATCACCCACAACTTTTGTTTTATACCCATGATTTTCAAATCCTTGCGTGCATTGATGCCATCTTTTGACTTATCTTTATGGTCCATAATGGTGCTGATGAGATGCTCTGTGATATTTTTCTCCGTATGCATAACATCAATATTATGGTGAATCATATTTGCTTTCCAATATGGTAAATCAAAAAAGATAGACCTCATGTACCATGCAGAAACATTGTCAACTTCTTCATTAATTGACTTTTTCTGTTTTCGACTAATTTCTTCTTTGTGTTTACCAACTTTCATTTTGATATTCGCTACTTTCTTTTCAACTTCAAAACCAGTCAATGTTCGTTTAGGACGATGAAGTTCTTGTTCGTTGTTGAAATTTGTCTTGTCGTATCGAAACTTGTGTTCATTAGGAAGAAACATCCGATGTCCCATGTAACACATCTTCTTACTTTCAGGAAGATGATAAGAACAAGTGTTTTTCCCCACAAACCGGACATGCAAAATAACCGTGAGTTGTACATCCCGATAAAGTCCCAAGAGCAGGGTGATCATGGATTGCCCACAACACCCTAGCTCTCATTGTGAATTCGGATTTATTTAATGAATCATACGTAACGACTCCTTCCCATAACTGCTTTAACTCGTCTATCAACGGCTGTAAATAAACATCAATATCCTTCCCTGGTTGTTTTGGCCCAGAAATCAACAGTGTTAGCATTGAAAACTCTCGTTTCATGCACATAGACGGAGGAAGATTATATGGTATTACAATTACTGGCCAACAACTGTAAGGGTTAGATAGAGAAGCATGTGGACAGAAACCATCTGTTGCTATTCCAAGTGTGACATTTCGTGGCTCGACAGCAAATGTTTGGTCAAAATAATCCGTGGCTTTCCATTGAGAAGTGTCACATAGATGACGTATTACGATTGGATCAGACTTGGCACAACCATGCCAGGTCATCGCATCTACTATCCATGGTACAGTATACAATCTCTTCAATCTAGAAATTAAAGGAAAATGTCTTAATGTCTTTCGACGTACTTTGATGCCTTTTCTTTCTTCGTTGAATGATGTCAGATATCTTGGTTCGTTGCAATTTGTACACGAAACTCTATTCGCATCATCTTTCCAGTATAATATGCAATCATTGATGCATGCATCATAAGTTTTGAAATTCATCCCAACTTGCTTAATTAACTTCTTCACGTCGGAGTACTTTGTCGGCAGCGTGTTACCTTCGGAGAGTAACTCCTTTATTAGTTCGAGGAGTGCAGTCACACCATTATCTGAAAAGCCGTATTGGGTCTTCAAGCTATTCAGTTTCACAATGGCATACAGCTTCGTCAACCCTTTTGAACATGAAGGATACAGTGGCTCTTTTGCGCTACCAAAAAGTGATTTATACTTCTTACTTTCATTGGCCTACCAATTGCCATCAACCGTAGACGGCTCTTCAACATTAGCATGATCAGACAACGGATTTTCAGGTTGAAAATGATGAAATCTATCTGCATCATTGACTAGATCTTCCATCATAATATGTTCAGACTCGTCGGTACTTGTGGCATGACTAACTAGTTGTTGTTTTTCCTTCTCTGCCCTTTTTCCCCATGAAAATACCATACGGTATATGATTGGATAAAACCCCATCTAAGCAAATGAAAATGAATGTCATCTAATTTGATTGCCTTCATATTTTTGCACCGTGTGCAAGGGCATAAATACACTCTTTTCTTACCACCGTTTTCATCAACAAAACTAATAAACTTCTTCACCCCGTCTATATAGCATGTAGATCTTTGATCAGATTCATTTATCCACTTTTTGTCTATGCTGAATGACATATTGCCCTCCTATATCATATATATTAGAACATTAGACGTAAATATAATATATTTGCGATGTAATCAACTTAAATATAAATGAAAACCAATGAATTTTGTGTTGGTAAGTTATTTCTGTCTAACATTATCTTAATTAATCATACAATCAAAAATTTGTATACAACACCTCACTTCTGTCTAAAACAAATTAAAGCCATTTTGGGACTAAATGCTTTAATTTTGACAGCACTTCACTTCTTTCTCTTCTACGCATAACTTTGCATCCAAGGGGTATGTTGTTGTATTTTCTAAAATAAATTAAAGCCTTTTGGGACTAAAGGCTTTAACTTGTTGTTGTTGTGTTTGTTAAAATAAATGCATTTCTAGGTGGTTAAGAAAACTTCTCTTGTATAGAAGCTGATTTATGCTCAAACAGTACAACATGGGGGTCCTAAGACTCTGAGATACTATGAGAGAATTGGGAGGTTTCGCAGATAGCTGATGGAGCAGAGACTTTGAACAAGTTCACATTCTTTTTGGTAAACTAGCTGAATCGAACATGTAATGCTGTAGGAAATAATTTTAACAACATGATTTAAGAAAATAGTGCAGATGGAGTTGTCGAATGTGTAGGGAATTCACCAACAAATTCTTGGTAAAAAGTATTCAATATTTATTTTCTGACAGCATTAGCAAAGAAAAATGGCTACAACTTTATGAGAACTAAGAAGTTATGTAGTGAGATGTAAAGCAGTGATCAAAACAATTTTAAGATAGAAAGACAAGAGCATGGGAGTCGGTACTGAAGAGGGATTACAATTGGAAGAAAAAATTAATTGGTACTAAAAAGGAGGATTAAAGTTGGAAGAATATATGATTCTAGGCAATATTTAACAAACATCTTGTTTTAAACCCAACTCAATGCATTGTTGCAATATATTAACATACAACTTAAGAGGTATAACACGTTAGGGAGATGAAACACATAGAAGAAGATCAGCTAATACATAACTAGAATAGATAAAACCATGTACCATATACATAACTACATTTTGAATCTAGTCGCTATCAAGATAAAAATACAATGTTGTCCAGGGTGTGCATCTAAGAAGCCCATGGCAGGAGCGGGTACGGCAGTGGTAAGGGGAAATGCGGCTTTAAAAAAATGTCAAAATTGAAAACCATATAAAAACATGCTCTAATACATTGTTATAACTTCCAAAAAAAATTTAAAATTGCATTACATTTACTAATTTTTTCAAATTAATAATTTCTAATTATTTAAAAGAAATAAAACTTATTGATATTATTCTGAGTTCATTAAATATTTCTAGTCATATTCCTTAAATTTTATCGTATTAATAATATATTACTTCAATACTTCCATCAAGTAATATATGAAATTCAATTAAAACACAATCATGTCCTCTTCATATAAACTTTTAATAATAAAATATCAGAGTATGGACTATTGCAAAACATAGTGTATATATATAAAAGTAATTCAAACTTTAACTTGCAACGGTGGAAAAGATAGTAATCATCTTTTGACACATTTGATAGAACGCTCAATCAAAATACGCTTTGAGTTATCATTTTTCTTTATAAAAAAACCTCTACTTTATCTTGGCGACCCTTATTGCAAGTTTCCATCTACTTAAAATTGTGTTTCCATCAAATTAGAAACGTGTTTCACTAAATTTAACTTACTAAGAAACGTCAGTCTGTTACAAGATTGCACCCATCTGATGTGTCTCAAGGCACACACTACTAAACTACTAAGGGAGGTATAGCGATAAATTTATTATTTTTCAGGTTAACTGATAGTATGAGATCTGATCAGTACTTCTTTCTTTGTGACTTCATTTTCTGAACGAAAGCAAATAATCTTGTACCTTACGAGATTTCTCTTGAGCATATATTCGTTCCATAATACTGCATAATAGTGAAGTGAGTTGCTATCACTATAAATATCTTAATATCACTCTTTGTGTTGATGAGGTTGGTTCAGATTGTACAGTAGATTTTTTGCTAAATTCTTGGTAATGCAAATCCAGCAATTTATTTTTTTAATTAAAAAAATCCATGTATGAGTGATAGTTTATATTTCGGTTAATATGTAATGCATGTAATGATATTCTAGATAACGTGAACCACCCAAAAGGCTTGTACGATTGTAGAACAAAGGCCGGTGTGACTTAATTAATGAAATACATATAGCAAAAATCGTTAGTAACACTTGAGAGCAAAATCATTAGTAAAAGGATGAAGTACATCATCTCCTGGTTGTAATTCAAAGCCCAATAGTTGTATCAAATTATGAAACAACAGATCCACATAGTTAATGAAACACATAGCAAAATCATGTATAATCATAAAGCAAAAGGTACATTTTGGATGGGAAGAATAAAAGAGGAACTTTTTTACTTTTGGAATATCATAAAGGAATTCCTTCGCAAATGGAGATAGATTCCTGGCTTGATACTCCTAATGCCAATAACCACAGACAATAGTTTAGGTAGTAATATAACTTTAGCAAATCATCAAAAACTTACAATCACCCTCCGGAATATATATTAATGTTCTAAGTATATCATCGCAACATCTATATTTGGCAATATCAGCTACAAATTTGAATCAATGAACATTATACTAATAAATTGCAGGTTTGAATCGACAACAAAAACAAACAATATTCATAAACTACAGCAGATTACACATATATACTACAATCGTATCCTAATTACCCTGTAGTGCCCACACATGAACAAAAATCCAGATATAATCAAAGAATAATATTTTTACCCAATAATCCACAGCAAAAGAGTTCGACAGTGGGAGCAAGTGCAACCTTTAATCGCCAGCAAATCGATCCGAACTGAGGTACAGCAAATCACGGTCGTGAGTTAGGGGAAGAGCAAAGTGATTTAGAGATATGGGATGCAACGGACGTGAATTTGGGGGAAAGAGAACGACATTTATGTTTTGGAGGGAGAACAAAAAAAACAAGGGGAAGGAATGAATTTGGGGGAGACCGTGCTTTCCAGGGTGTATGATTTTCCAGCCAAAATAGGCACGAATTTGATACGGCTCAAAGCCGTATCAAATTTGATACGGCTAAAAGCCGTATCTAAACGTTTAGATACGGTTTTTAGCCGTATCAAATTTGATACGGCTTTGAGCCGTATCCAATAAGGCGGATAGGGGTATGGCTAAAATATCTTTGTGGTGTAGTGTGAGCATCGATTTATTATTTTTGCAAATATTCTAGACTATCACTTTATCAAACTAATGCTTAAGGAAAATGCACCCAACCCACCGGTCGCAATCTTTTGCAATAGATTGGCAACTAAGAAGCAAAGTATGGAGCGAACTATACATTGATCGGCAAATAGAGTTTGTTAAACTGTGCCCGCCGGATATGGCCACAAAAGATGATCACTAATGTAATGAAATGTAAACTTGAAAATTTCACCATACGATTCAAGTTGAATGCTAGTTAATTTTGTACTTGGTTTTGACTTTGTACCGAACGATGAAAATACTGATACATGAACTTTGTGTACTGAAGCACCATCATATACAAAATATGATGTGGTAAAAATTTAAGAAAATATTGATGCAACTTGAAATACAAATAAAAAGAAGTTTAAATAATATGACTAATAGGCCTAGAATCACCAGCATATACAAGTTAGTACTCATAAGCAATATGATATACAATTCAACATACATATTACTATTCAAGTTCACAGGACTAGTTAGTGTAAACAGTTGGTAATAAACGCCGAGTCCAAGGTTAAGTCTGTGTGCCACCACCGAGCCATTTAATCATTTTTAGTAAATCTTGAACAAACGGCGTATCACAACCGAAAAGTAAATACAAGTGACGATTACTTATGACCGCACGGTGGTGCATGTGAACGGACAGGGAAACATTTTATTTTACCTATAAAATACAACAGAAGTTCGGCAACTACAAACTGAAGATTTAGGCAAAACAAACGGCAGAAAGAGACTGCACGGTGACCAATACAGCCGACTAGAGACACCATTTTTTCAATTGAAAACAACAATAGAAGGACGGCAATAAGTCACCGAACACTTAGGCAAACAAATGGAAGTTGAAGTCGCACGGTGATGACAGCAACCGAAGAAATAGATAAGTTTTTAGTTGTAATCATCAACAGAAGATCGGCCAGCTATAATCGAATAAATAGAAAACCAAACGGTATATATGAGCCGTACGATTATGGTATCTTCCGAACAGAGACACCCTTTTTTCAATTGAAAAAACACAAGAAGTTCGACAGTTAGTTGTCGAACAACTAGGCAAACTGATGGCAATTGAAGATCGCATGGTGATGATAGCAACCGAGTAGAGAAACAAGTTTTCAAGTGGAAATCATCAACAGAAGATCGGCCAGTTATAACCGAAGGAGCAAGGAATCGGATGGCTGTTTATGACCGAATAGTATTACATATGCACAATGTTTAAGTGGAGCATATCAGCCAATATGAGCTAATCTGCAGGCATTACATTCAATCAAGTTATAATATAAATACAAATGCATTTAACTCGCAGGAATTTCATTAACAAGCAAAAATTCATTCCAATTCATAATAGAGAATGCATTTTAATTCAATCAAGCACTAACTGAAATACTAACACAAAACAAGGAAAATTCCATTTTCATTTCAAGTCAGAACAACAATTTCATTTCGTTCAAAAAAACACACAAACAAGTAGCATTCTCAGTTCAACATAACCCACAAATAGCATAACCGTTGGTTACAACCAACCAAATACATAATATCTATTGTTTCCAAATCCATATACAAAACAAACATTGTTTTCAAACGACCAACATGCAAAATAACCATCTATATTTTACGACCATTCTTTCCTTTTGTGTGTTTCTCCCGTTTATCTGGTTCGTTCAGCGCTTCCTTCAACAAATCAATTGCTTCACGTTCCACAGTAAGACATCGATTAACGATTCTTGCACAAGTTACTTTGATATTTTCCTTTAATTTGTCTACGGATTTTCCAGTAGCAATTCTCTGCGTTAAAGTTGCGAACAAACATAAAATTCAAGTACACATAAAACAAGTGAAGATCGTATGTACTCACCAACTTCTCGTTATTGTCAACTTTCCTTGACCAACTTCTCCTCACGTTCGGGTGTTGAGCAATGGGATGTGACACACTCAAATACCTTGGCATGTACTTAGCCGTACAATCCTAAGAATCAACTACCGAAGTAGACCGTGATTTTACAAAAAGTAGATGATCTTGCCAGTTTTCTGAATACCAAAATCCATTGTCAAATAGAACTTTATATTGATTAGCTTTTCGACCTCTACGACATTTGCTCGGAACCATTGGATTTGTGGGGATACGCTGAGCAATACTAAAATTGACATAGCACTCTGATGGGATAGTATGGTTCCGCAATATCAAAACACAAAACCACATCGTTGTAAAATGCGACTTCGGGAAAAGGGTAACGAGATCTCATAGTATGGTACGGATCCTAACTTACCTAAAAATAAGCATGTCATTTACATTTGTATGATTTGCAACGCAAAGTGGATAATAATTTTTTTAGCTTACGTCTTGTGGAGATAAATCGTCTAACTGTTCTCGAAGTCGTATTATGATCGAAGTCGTATCTCTAGATTGTTCCACTGGTTGCCATCTACACATCCTTGACATTGTGTCATCGTAATCTTTACGAGGAACAGCATTAGAAAGCATAGGAAAATGATCGTAAATCCAAGCCTATAGCAATATTAATTAGTACATATTTTACTATCGTGAATATTTGGAGAATAAAAATAGAAACGACTTATCGTTAACAATGTCAAGTAGCCTGCCATTTCCTTTACATCCCATCTTGAAGCCAACCCCAATTGACGGTACAAAAAGGCTAATGCTCACATTCCTCAAGCTTGTTCATTCAAATGATTTACGTTCTCCAAACATCTAAAATACTACATAGGAACCTTCGTGCCCGACTTATCACAAAATAAATTGCAACCCAATAAATATATGATATATGCACGTGTATCGACTACGTAATCATCTTCATTTGCATCCTCTTTATTTGTCTTTTCTTTAAATGTTTCCAGTAGGAAGTTCAGCATTATAGAAGTAGAATCATTGAGTTGTTCCTTTGCTATAGCTCCGTCAACACCAAGATAATCAACTAACAATTGATTCGGAATAGATCATCCACTTTCACATAAATACAACTACCGATGACTGGTAATTTTAGAATTTGGGCGACATCATTCAATGTTACTGTCATTTCGCCAGAAGGCAAATGAAAAGAATTTGTCTCATGATGCCATCTCTAAATGAAAGCTGAAATAGTCACGTAGTCGACATGCTTGTATGAGAATCGTGCCAAAGTGTATAAACCAAAATTTTTAATTTTCTCAGCATCTGCACTCGGCATATCATCAATACTCCATTCTTTCAACTTTGTTGTATGAGAAATGCAATTTAATGGGCCGCGCTCCTACAGAAACAAAATAACATACATTGTCATACAAATTGAAATTTTTATTTCATAAATTGAACATAATAATAAACAACTAACCTCGTGATTATTCCAAATAGAAAATGCAATATGGGACTTGAAACTTTTTAATAAATAAGTATTAACCTGCATAGAATTAATAGATTTGCTAGAAGAGGGCATGCTCCATGGATGAACAACTATTTAGAGCTCAGCTTCTTCGTTACATGCATCATCATCATTTGCTTCCTCACCCGAACAATTTTTAGATTCTTCTGCACTTGAACCATCCCTCGACGCACCAGAACCATCCCCCAAACCACTGGAACCATCCCATGAATCACCTTCACTAGAGTCGACTCCCAAATCATCATCTTCTCTATTTTCTTCTACATTCCCACCTTCTTCTACATCGGCCATTTTCCTCTTCTTCTCTAGTTCTGCGGCCCGTGCCCATATTAACGAAGCAGTCATGGCTTCTTGATCTTTTTCTACAAACAACATAACAAATCTTATATGTATTCAATAAATTGCAAAGAAATGTGCAAATAAATGTACTTATTACATACAAAATCATAGAAAGTCAACCAAAATTTATTTAAGCTCATTTTGTTCGAACTGTAGTTAAGAATGTCTCAAAAATAAGTTTAACAATTCAACTTAATATAGATTCGGTTTATGCAAAGTAAGATATTTTTTATGTTAACGCAATCAAATAAACTTGAATGAAAACAAAACTATCAACAACAATAAAAAGGTAACAACAACGTGTATAAATAGACTAGAAATCAACATTCAAAATGTATCTTAAAAGGAAAATAAAACTAATAACAATGAAGTCCCTGTGATAGATGTTCGGCTATACAGAACCGACCAATTTCAAGTAAAGGCCGGCAGTCCCATGGCCGTACGGTGACACAAACAGCCGAACGGACAATGATTTTTCAATTTCAACTTATTTTCGCAACTAAACGGTGGACAACCATTGATCACCTAGTGCTTCTACAGTCATACAACACTATGATGAATAACCGTGTACATATGAATTACTTAAGCTGGTCATATATAGCCGACCGTTGCTTAGGGAGAATAGTTATTCATAACCGAATTGATGAAAAAATTAACGTTATTAACATTTTGATGTCTGTAACCATTTTTACGCCTATTGCGACCAAACTGATGATTGTATCAAATATAGATGCCAGAAAATAAATGCTACAAACTTGCATCGAGTTCAAAAAAAAGAAATAAAAAATTAGGGTTAAGGACACTTAATCGGCTGTGTGGAGGACGACTTCTGGCTCCCTTTCAAGGTTGACTCATCTTTCTTCATGATTGCTTGTTTGCTTGAAGACGAGAGCGGCGGAAATAGTAAGACGGTTTAGATTTCAAAATAAACGAATGAGAAGAGAAGGAATTGGGGTGCCGGTTTGTGGTTTGAAAATAACGAATGGTGTTAGGAAGTGGAGAGGGAAAAAGTTGGGTGTCCTTTAGTTGAGGTGGTCGTAAGAGGATATAGGGGTATGAAATAGCATCACACAAGAAGTAAATAAAAGAAGAGGAAATCGGGTTGCTAATAGCAGCACACGTAAAAATTACATCTTCACAAAATTATTACGCAAAAATGATTTTATTGAAACTTGCGAGCTACAAGGACGCTGCTCCTTTATCCCATCCACGACATCCAAACTTGCCATGTTCGAAGCTTTGAAGATGAAAGTGATGAAACTTGCAATTCAATTTTAGATCTAGGACCCGCCTGGATATCAGGCCATGTGAGGAAGTTCAATAATGGAGATGGCTAGGAATAGACGAGGAGCTAGATTGAAGGATGGGAAAAGGGGAAACAAGAATTGTTAAAATCTGGGATTCAAATATTTTTGTGAAAATTTCATTGGAATTGAATTTGATAGATTTGGTGAAGTGTACTTGGGGAGAGGCAACTTCTATTTCCGCACCATCTTACTCCTTTCCCATGACACTAATAATTTTCGTAATTGATTGACTAAGTATCCCTGTAATTGTTAGGCTAAAATGACTGTCTTTTCTTGTTCTCTAGTGTAAACATTAAACATGAATTTCCTTGTTGAAGATAGAATATGTAAGGAAGACAATTTCTTGGAAGAACATACTAATTTTGAAGAAGAAAATGAAAATGAAACTCGGGTATTTTGAAAATTCCCATGCTTTTCTAAATGTGAACGTACTTTTTATAGGGTTTTCTTCCAATGACTAGAATTTTATCGCAACCAAATGTAGGCCTAACTTAGATTGTTAGTCAACCTAGTTCCTAACGCACTTGGATTGCTATAGAACCTGGTGTGGTGTGATACTACATTAAAGTATAACAATTTTACCTTTTTAGATTACAATGTTGGATGACAAACTAGAAAAAGAAATTATCATAGACTATACGAATAAGTTAACTACTTATGATGTATGTGTTCTTCCTAAGTCATTTAATTTTGTATTATATGAATTATATAATGTATTTTTTCTATGATAAATAGATGTTTCTAATAAAGAGAAAATGAAAGAGTGGATCGATTTCACTGCTAAAAGAGTTGGATTCGCTGTGATTATTTTGAAATCTGATATTAATTGCAAAAATAGAAATCCAAATATTTTTTATGGTTCTGAACGAAGTGGAGTATAAAAAGAGTATAAGGAGAAAAAATCAAATAATCCTAGATTAACTGGAACAAAAGAGTATAATTGTCCATTTCAATTAAAAGGCATCAAGCTTTCTACAACAAATGAGAGGAAATTAAATGTACAATGTGGCATGCACAATCATTATGCACTTTATAGTAGCGATGGCCATTCTTTTATTGGAAGATTGAATGTAGAAGAAAAGAAAATAGCTATTGAAATGCATAAAAATATGGTAAAACCAAGAGCTATTTTACATAGCTTGAAAAAATATGATATATCCAATTGCACAACAATAAAGACTGCTTACGATGTTTTGCCCAAACCAAAAAAAACTGATCGAGCTGGACATTCACAAATACAATAGCTTTTAAGTAGATTGAAAGAAAATGGATATTACGAGTGGTACCGTAAAACTTTGGATGGAAATGGCATAATTACTAACTTATTTCGGGCTCATCCTACTAGTATAGATTTATTGCGGACATTTCCACATTTGCTTATCATGGTTTGCACTTATAGAGCAAATAAATATCGAATGCCATTATTGGAAATTGTTGGTGTCACATATACAAAACATACTTTTTGTATTGCTATAGCTTATCTCATTTTCGAATGTGAGAACTATTATATTTGGGCTTTAAAGCATTTCCAATAAGTAAAGAAGATTTTAATATCTAAATGCCTAATGTCATTATTACGGATCAAGAAATAGCTTTGATAATTGCCATCAGTATTGTTTTTCCTCAAACGACCCATATTCTATGTAAATGGCATATTCAGAAAAATCATGCTTGCATTCATGCAAAGAAAAGTAAGGAATACGAAGAAAGAGGTAAAAGAATAATTTTTTCAAAATTGGGCAAATTTATGTTGTTCGAAAAACATTAAAGTGTTTTAGCTCGAATTTACAAGATCTACATGCGAAGTATGAACAATATCCCTAGTTAATCAATTATGTACATGAAGCTTAGCTTGATACGTGAAATGATTGTTTTGTTTGTGCATGGATTGATAATTTCATGCATTTTGGAAATTATACTTCAAATAGGTAATGTCTCTCATTTTTGTATATTTTAATGTTAAATATTCACACATTGAAAGCAAATTTTTCTAATGTTTTTTTCAATTTGTAGAGCCGAAGCTGCACGTTCTAAATTGAAAAACATTTGGCCACAAGCTAAGGAAATTTTCAAAGATGTTGAGAGAGTATGCACTCGCTATTGGAGCTTTCATTACCGAACTAAAAGCTTCGTTTGAAACTTGTTCATTGAAAGTACAACGTGTCTATCACAAAAAAAGAGCTCAAATAATTATGTGGTGTTATTTCTCTTTCGGCGCTAAAGCTTATTCATTCTGAGCTTGTCCATTATAAAAAAATTGTTTCATTGACACTTATCCCTAAATTATTAACAACCAAATTAGTTATATCATTTCAGGACCGATCAAGTGCTCGTATCGATAATCTTTCAACTAGGATATGTAGTAGAGACATAACATCGTCTAATGTTATGGTCATTTCACCAAACGGTAAGTGAAATGTATTTGATTTAGGATGTCGATGCTCGACAAAAGCAGATATAAGTAATTTATTGATCGAACTATAATAAATCTCAACTAGAAGATATAATCTTGAAGATTCCAAATATCCTTTAAAAATTATAGCGTTAATAGGAACTTACCAATTCATACTTCGTGCCATGACACAAAAGAGTATCACGTTCCTAGACAATATTTAAACTATATTATACTATTTGGATAAACTAATTTATTACATGAAAATTTAAGAGGATATACCTTGCCATTCCATGTCAACGAAGCAACATGAGTATCATATCTGGTAATTAAATCGATAATCTTTGGTCTTAAGACGATCGTGTGTTACATGTGCCACTAGATGTACCGATATCATCATGAATGTGTTGCTCTTCAATGATTTGACCTTCAATTTGTTGCTCCATGTTTTTCTCTCCTGTTGTTTGTCCGATGGTTTGCTTTATCAAAACTTGCTCTTCTCGAATTTGCTCTTCCACTTGATTTGCTTTTTTTTCCTTTCTTGCCTTCACACGCTATTGTCTTTCTGAAGCATTTAGTGGATTACATGCTGATTTTTTTAGAACAATCTGCAGAAAAAAGACTTAAAAAAACAATATAATGTCATATACGGACGTTGTTACGGAAAAACCGCGCTCAGTTATTACATAGTTTTGACAATAACCATATGCAAAATATACGTTCACCATAATTTGTGCACGACACAAATCATAGACACAAATTAGGGTTCGCATAAATTAGGGTTTTGCAAGTTCACTAACAAAGACAAAGAAGAATAGAAGAAGAAGAAGAAGAATAGAAGTGATAAATGGAAATTCAAAGTAGAATACCTTGTTTGTAATTGGATCAGATCTCCCCCTCCGTTAAAATGTCGAATTTTCTATCGATTAGAAAACACCGTTAAAAAAATTATCGTTATAAAACCGCAAGCGCACATCGTACAATTATAGTACGTAGACGAGTACTGGTCGATTCGTAGGGAAATGAATTAATTTTAAATTCTACTCAATCAAATTAGACCAAAGTTTGAAGATGTGTTAACTAAAATTTCTTAAAACTAACTACAATAAAAGTGAAGAAAATATGAGTAGAAGGCAATTTAGAGGCAAATCCCATCTCATGATCATACAAATCAACACAATGAAATTTTGGTCTCTTTTTTTTAGTCATTTGAGAAAATATTTGATATGTTTATCCTAAGTATGGTCTATTTTTGTAATTAATTAGCCCAACATTAACCATCAAACTTTAACACACCATCTAAACCACTTGTCAACTCTCATGAAAATGATAATGAAATTAAAAATAAATATATTCGAAACATGATCTATTTACTATTGCTTGGTAACATAGACCATCAAATTTTAATTATAAATCCACTTTATTACCAAAATCATATGTAGAAGAAGAGATAGTTTGTGTTTATATTTGTCTACGCATGACCTATTTGGTATCAACAACAAAGGCTATCAAAATCAATATTAAACAATAGAATTTTAAAATGACAAAAATTTCCATAAGCACAAAATGAGATCAAATGAAATCACTATGTTAACTTTATGTGATTCATGATAGCTTCATCACCCCAAAATTGAAGGGGCTTTGCTTCTCATATTTGAATTTATTATAACATAAAGTGATTTCAACATGAAAGAAGAGAGCTAATTAAAATAAACTAAAAATCTAATCTATTTGTGTAAAAAAATTTAAAATACTTGCATTAAAGAAAGAGATCTAAACTACTAACATAAAAAGAAACGTAAAAGAAAGGAACATGAATTAAAATTGCATATAAATAAATTGCTTAAAAAAAGGCTAAGAAGCGATGAAAGAAACTTTTATTTTATCTTTGATTTTGTGGGTACAACTTGCATGAGATGTAAGAAGATAATTACATGATACATAAGGGGTATTTATATGTGCTTTAAACCCTAATTCATATTTTAGGAGACTACCTAAAATGTCCTTCATGACGTGTAACCTTCAAGTAATCATTAGCTTCTACCTAATCCACCATTAATATTTGCATGTGCATTTTAATCTCCATCGCTTTTAATTGTGGTTCATGGGTTAGTGGGTAGGTGGACTCCTCCATGTTCATGAACTCTTTTATTTCTTCATTCCTTTAACTTCCTTCACTTGTGCATGCATACATACATGAAACCACTTTGAATAATCACTCAAATTCGCACAAAATTAAAATGTGCAAGTAAATTTTATCAAAAATTAACACATACAAAAATGATCATTTTTCCCTCATATGAAGATGAATGAATGATGATTTTAAAACACTTTAGATTTTGGTTTAAACATGCAAAATATCATAATGTGCTCGTTTATTTAAATAAAAGTAGATTAAATATGGTAGTAAAAATATGCACTTTTACATGCACGTCAAATACCCTCACACTTATCTTTTTACTCGTACTCAAATAAACTGAAATTAAGATAAATCCATTTTCGTAGGAAACATGATTACATTGAGCGTATGCAACAAGCCGTTAAACCACTAGGAGTTCCTAGTAGGACGAGTGCTGTCTCATGAGGGATTTCAGCGGATACTGCGCACAAAGTTCAAATGCGATATGCAGATTCTACATGATGAAAATTTTCAAAAATATTTACAAATAAAGAATTTACTTTTAAATTGACATGAGTAAGTTATACATAAGTTCTGGTCATTTTTAAGAAATTTTAGTCCTTTTACTCTTTAAAACTTTAATAAAAATTAAGTTATCATCACAGTTAGACTCTAGTTAGGCTAGTTGTTTAGATTGATACATAGTGCAACTGTGAAATGGATCCTTAGTTGATTATCAAAGTTTTTTAAAAGTGGTATTCTCATTTTTTTGAATAATAAGTCGAATCAAATAAGTGAAAATAGTGCTTGAATTTCAATTTCTTGCTCTCTCTTTTTTTAAAAAGTACTAACATTATTATTATTATTTACACGCCTAACTCAGATAAACTGAGACCATATATACCGGTCATGCACTACCTTTCGGACTTACGTGAGAAGGGTACAGAGCGTGGTGAGTGTACATCCTTGCATATGAACACATGACTATAGGTGGTTATTTTGTTTAAATCTATTTACATAGACCTAACTCGGATAAACTGAGGCCATATATACCGATCATGCACTGCCTTTCGGGCTTACGTGAAAAGGGTACAGAGCATGACAAGTGTACACACATAAGCGTGAACGCCTGACTCTATGTGTTTTTTTATTTTTATAAAGCTTTTTTATTATTATTTTTTCTTTTTATGAAGAGAGAGTTTTGCAAAATTATCTTAACTTAGAAGATCAAAAACATTATCGCCTTTACTTTAAATCCTTCACCCTTTTAAACAAAGATTACAATTAGGACATACTTCATACTTATCGCCTATGAACATTCATATATACTTGTTAAATCATAGTTACTCGTAATCAAACTTTATTTTTATTTTTGTTGAGACACATAAATTTTCAAAAATTTCAATTCAATAACCAAAAACATATACTTGTCCTATAGTGTTTCTTCAAAAGTAAATCAATATGCTAAAAAGAATTTTTTTCTTTGGTTTTGGAAAGGAAATGAAAAAAAAAAAACCATGAGAATTTACAAATGAATATGAGACTCCTGCTACACTTGATTTTGACTGTGTCCCCACAGTCAGTGCATGATATAATGAGTGTAACAGGGAAAAATATGTACGTATTTATAAGAGAGAGTTAATATTTCTTACTAGACGTAGTATGGCTCATGAAGAGTCATGAGCTCCTCCTCTCGATCACTCGGCAACTCAAAGTAAGGTTTTAAACGATGACTATTAACTTTAAAAATCAAACCATCCTTCCTAATCTCCTCTAAAACATTGAGCTGTAATTTTCGATTTTCGCTAGCTTTTTAAAGATTAAGGTTTATGTCCTTAATCGTCCACAATGCTTTATGTTCGATTTCGATGGGTAAATGGCATGCTTTACCATATATAAGCCTAAAAGGAGACATTCCAATATTGGTTTTGTATGCAGTTTTGTAAGCCCAAAGCACATCTATTAATTTTTGTGACTAATCTTTTCAATTTTTATCCACAGTTTTCTCCAAGATTTGTTTAATTTAATGATTTGAAACTTCAACTTGGCCACAAGTTTGAGGATAGTAAGAAGTGGATAACTTGTGGGTTATCGAGTGTTTCTTCATTAGAGTTTCAAATAAACGATTACAAAAATGGGTTCCATTATCGCTTATTATTGTGCTAGGTGTTCCAAACCTCGAAACGGTTTTTCCTTTTATGAATTTCACAACAACTTTATTATAATTTGTTTTACAAGGAATGGCTTCAACCCATTTGAAGACTTAATCAATTGCAAGAAGAATGTATAAATTTTCGAAAGAATTGAGAAATGGTCCCGTAAAGTCAATGCCCCAAACGTCAAAGGTTTCAATTATAAGAATGGGGTTCAAAGGCATCATGTTTCATCGAGAGATTTATCCTAAAAAAATTTAGTAATCTCAAGTTTTACAAAACTAAAATGTATCTTTAAAAAGCATAGGCCAGTAAAATCACCTTTTCCATGGTTTTCTTCGGACCGAAGTGACCACTAAAAGCTTGGTCATGACAAAACGAAAGAACACTTTTGATTTCGCTATCCGATGCAACGATGAATGATTTGATCGGAACAGTACTTAAATAAGTATAAATCAACCCAATAGAAGTACTTGACTTGAAAAAGAAATTTGTATTTATCTTGTTTTGACCAAAATGAAGAAATTTCCTTAGTGACTAGATAATTCACTATGTCAGCATACCATGCATCGACAAAAACCAAAAGGAGTTGTTCATTAGGAAAGTTCTCGTTGATCGGTAAAGAAGATGGTACGTTTGGAAGACGCAATAGATGATCGGCGATGACATTGTCGGGTCCTTTTTTGTCTTTAATCATAAGGTCAAACTCTTAGAGTAAAACGATCCAACGGATCAAATGAGACATAGCATTCTTTTTAGCAAAAAAGTAACTAAGAGCGAAGTAGTCAGTGTAAATAGTAATGTGTGAGCGTATCAAATAAGATCGGAATTTGTGAGCATAAAAATTACAACTAGAAGCTCTTTTTCAGTGGTCGTGTAATTAAGTTGAGCATTGTTCAGAGTCATACTAGCTACTAGATGACATGAAGAATTTTGTTGATGCGTTGTCCTAAGATAGCACCAACTACGAAGTTAGAAGCGTTAAACATTATTTCAAAAGGAAGATCCTAATTGGATGAGAAAATGATGGAAGCGGAAATGAGTTCGTGTTGAGATGTTTAAAAGTAGAAACACGGTCAGAGTTAAATTCGAACGGAACGTATTTTTTAAGAAGAGTCGTCAGAGGTCGAGCGATTTTATTAAAGTCTTTCACAAAGCATTGATAGAAACCAGCGTCTTTAAGGAATGAACGAATGTCCTTGACTGATTTAGGAACTGGTAGATTCGCAATTACATTAACTTTTGCTTTACCGACATCAATGCCTTTGTTTGAAATAATATGCCCAAGGACAATGCCATGTTTGATCATAAAATGATATTTTTCTAATTTAATGTTAAGTATTTGTCCTTTCGTCGATTTAAAATGAACTCAAGATGGTGTAAGCACTCAGAAAAAGAGTTTCCAAAGATAGAAAAATCGTCCATAAACACTTTCATAAAGCGTTCGATCATATCAAAAAGATGCGACCCATGCATCTCTGGAAAGTAGCAGGAGCATTGAAAGGCCAAATGGCATACTCGATACGCATAAGTGCCAAAGGGATACGTGAAAGTCGCATTCTCTGTTGAAACCTCGTTTACGACATTTCATACTTATGATATTTTGACTACGATAACTATATACGTTGATTTTCTATACTAACTTGTTGTTATAGGAATATCTACAAGACCGGATCCAAATGAACTTCATGCTGCATATATGTTGTATTGAGTCGTTGTTTAGAATTGAAATAATGTTAAAATCTCTCCTTTAGATATATATATATATATATATATATATATCAACACGTACACATACACACATGCACATAGCAAGATTGAATTTTCAGGTCAAATTCAAACGTCTGAATTGACCATTTCAAACGTCTGAAACTGCAATCTAATTTAAATTTTCATACAATATTCAGACGTTTGAATTGAAAATTTCAAACATCTGAATCTGGTCAAAAATTACCTATTTTCTTTCTGGATTGCCCGTTACCAATTTCAGAAGTGTGAGTTCTTATTTTCAGACGTCTGGATTCCTCAACGGCTATATTTTTGAATAGACATTTCTCTTCCATGAAGAGATACAACTTTTTATTAATAGATATGTCCATACTCTTTCATGATAACTATTCACGAATGATTACACCTCTTTATACTCTATAAAAACATGTTAGAATCATCAGTTTTATTCACCTAATCGATTTAACTCTTTCTATTCTTATATTACTTTGATTTTAACTCTCTTGTGCATTCAAGTTCATATAAATCATTCATCTACTTCCATACTCTTCACATACATACATACATACATACATACATACATACATATATATATTTATATATATATATATATATCAAAAGGAGAAGATTATAGGAAGGTTGTACTATCAAGAGACAAATTCGTGTTATTGTGAACACACCGTGTCAAATACTCTTTGTATAAGTTGAAGTCCTGTTCTGCTGTTCAGACAAGTGAAGTCCTCTTCGGCTGTTGAGGCATTGAAATCATGTTCTGTTGTTCAGGTGTTGTAAACATGTTCCTTCGGGTTAAGTGAGGATTATTGTTAGTGAAATTCCAGAAGGAGTCTGGAAATGGACGTAGAACGGGAAGTTCGAACCGGTATAAAAATTCCTGGTGTGCTCATTTTTCATTTACTTTGCTATTATCATCTGTTTTCACATTTAGATTTAATTATATTCCATACTACACGATCCTAAGTGATAACTAGCCACATAACAGTTACTTTCATTTGGTATCAGAGCTTGGGATTCTAGAGATCATAACAACATCCTAGAATAAATGGCTACAAAGATATCTAGTCAAGGCAATAAGAAGAGGAAGAGTAATAAAGAAAAATCAAAGGAGCAAACAAACAAATGCTTCATGGAAAAAGATAATGAGTTTAGTGATCTAAATTTTGATGATATGATAGAAATAAATTCAGAACTTCTAGACACTTTAAAAAGTCTCAAAAGAAAATATAAGGAAGCTCTGGAAAATTAGAAGAAAGCGGAATTCAAAAGAGATATGCTTAAAGACGAGAAGAGAATATAGAAGAAGAATTTGAGAAAATTCAAGATTCAGACAATTCTCAACTCTCCCTACTAAGTCAAGAAATAGAAGCTCAAAAAGAAAAGAATAATGCTCTAGCTTCTGAGAATCATGAATTAAAAACAAAAATTAAAATTGTTGAGTTAGATAACACTAGTCTCAAAACTAAGCTTGATGACATTACTGAAAATGTTTCCAATTTTAATAAAGGGAGAGAAAATTTATCCAGGATTATTGAAAATTCTCAAACTGCTTCAAGTAAGAAAGGATTTGGTTATGTTAAGAATTCAAAAGCTAACAATGATAAAAGTTGTTTAGGATATAATAAAACTGATAGTAGAAATAGCACTAGATATGCTTTCAAGTATAGTAAAAATGATAGTGCTAGTACTAAATTTCGAGTAAAGTCTAAATCCAATTTTTATAGAAATTTAAATACTGCTATGACCAATAATGTTTATAATTTCTCTAGAAGTACAAAATCATTGAATGGAAATATGAACAAAAATTATCTAAGTATTGGGTTCCTGTTAATAGAAAAATGAGAAAAATACACTAATGATTATTTTGATATGGTAGTTAATAATGAAAATTATATTTATAAAGGTTCATCCACACCCAAATGGGTATGGTTTCCTAAGACCTAACACCCCCCTCCCCCCCCCCCCCCCCGAACCCTAACATAGTGAGTGGGTACCAAAAATAAATATTATTTATTGCAGGTACTCGAAGAAACAAAAGAAAAAGGATAGATTTTGGAATTTTAAAGAATGTTCCATACGTTTGATAGAATTACGTGCTTACAACAAAATATGGACTTCAGCGAATATTGTAAAATCTATTTTATTTTTCCTTCATAATCAATAATGAGTTTATCTCGTTATTACAATATATTTTATATAATTTATTATATTCCCTCATTCTTTTTTATAATGACAAAGGGGGAGAAATTCATATGCATATTATTTGAGGGAGAAATTATACTTAGGGGGAGACGTTATACTTAGGGGGAGCTTTAAACATATTTATATTATTTTAAAGTTGTATAGTTGTCATCATCAAAAAGGGGGAGAATGTTAGAACCTCAATTATTGGATTTTAATGACAACAACTATACAATTATGCCAAAAAATCTCTAAGCTAATTTGCAGATACATGAGCATCAAAAAGAGATAATCAAATACATTCAAAATGAAGATACACGGTACAAAAAAGGATAAAAGTACATATATGGAGATACAAGAAGAGATATACTCAATAGAGTCAAGATGAAGGTGACAAACAAAGTATTATTAGTCATATAGTGTCGTATCTAGAGTTTACAAATGTTAAAATCTTCTCTAAATGGTATACACATATATACATTCACATTTTAAATGAAAAATCAAGTTCTCAAAAATTGCATAGAGTGGAACTCAAACCCGGATCTCTAGTTTAGAAGGAAAGTGCTCTAACCAAATGAGCTATGATACTTTTTGTTACAAGCTAAATTCAGACGTCTGAAATACTTCATTCAGACGTCTGAATGCTGAAACTAGAATATTGTTTCACGATATTCATACGTCTGAATCAAAATATACAGACGTTTGAATAAGGCCAAAAATAGCCTATTTCCTTGCTGTTTTCGTATTAATCCAATTCAAAAGTCTGAAAATTTTTTATTCAGACGTCTGAATATTTCTAACTGCTATTTTCTTGAAAAGTCACCTCTCTTTGCCGAAGAGAAACATCTTCAAAATCAATAATTGCATCTGTTCTTTTCAATATAACTTTTCATCTATAGTTGCAACCCTTTATATACTATAAATAGATTACAGAATTCAACAAACAATTCACCGAATTTACTTTTAGCACTCTTGAATTCTCATCTATTCTCAAGCTTTCAAATTGCATTCAAATTGCTTACATACATTGATCATTAATCTCTTTATCTTCCATAATTCTCAAAGCGCATCACACTATATATCACAAAGGAGGATATTATAAGAAGATTGTACTTAATTGACTTATCAGTGTTATTTGAGAACACAATACAGTCAGATACATTTGTTATTTGTAAAAGAAGTCATATTCGGTTGCTCAGGCAGTTGAAGTCCGATTCGGTTGCTTAGCTGGGCAAAGTCCTGTTCGGTTGCTCAGGCAGTGTAAACATGTTCCTCCGGGTTAAGTGAGGGTTGTGTTAGTGAAATTCCAGAAGGAGTCTGGGACTGGACGTAGAACGGAAAGTTCGAACCAGTATAAAAATTCCTGGTGTGCTTGTTTTATTTTTACTTATTTACATTGCTATAGTATTTTAGTTTATTTCCGTACTAGTATAGTATAATTCCATATTCCGCATTGTCTTTTCATTTGGTATCAGAGCTAAAAACTCTCAACTTACTTTATTGAGTCAAGAAATTGAAACTCAAAAAGAAAAGAATAATCGTCTTGTCTATGAAAATTATGAGCTAAAAACTAAGATCAAAATGATAGAATTAGATAATACTTGTCTTAAAACCAAGTTAGAAAATATTTCAAGAAATGTTTCTAACTTTAATAAAGGTTGAGAAACTATATCTAATATTCTTGAAAACCCTCAATCCACTTCTAATAAAAAGGGACTAGGATATTCTAAGAAATCAAAGGCTCCATCTAAAAAGGAAATTAGGAGAAATATTTCTAATAGTACTACTCGTCCAAAGAGGAACAATAATTTAAAAATCATAAAAATATGGGTTCCTAAAACAAACAATAGTTTGATTAGGAATAAATATATAAATATCTTTTTGGAAACTATTCATAGAAATATAAATTATATTTTTTAAGGGGTTACTGAACCCACTTGGGTTTGGTTTCCTAAGACCTAACTCTTAGGACCCTATCACAAAGTGGGTACCAATGTTATTATTATTACTGTAGAACCCACTTAAAAAGAGAGGAAAATGGATACTCGACAGCGGTTTCTCAAAACATATGACTGGAGACAAAAATATGCTATCAAACATTACTTACTCAGATGGAGGCTCTGTCACTTTTGGAGACAATTCCAATGGATATATCATTGGAAAAGGCGACGTCAGCAATGTCGGTACATCTAATTTACTTCTTATTTTCAATGTTTTACTAGTCAAAAATTTAAAACACAATCTTTTAAGTATCAGCCAGTTGTGTGACAAAGGATTCAAAATCACTTTTTCTGAAGATAAGTGTGTAGCATTTTTGATAAAAATCAAAATCTTATATTTGAAGGAAATAGAGACAGAAATATCTATATTCTGAATATGAAAATCAATCATAATTCAGATATGTGTTTAATAGCTAATGAAAAAGATCCTTAGCTATGGCACAAAAGATACTGTCATATCAACTTCAAAACTATAAACAAGCTTTCTAAAAATGATTTAGTCATAGGTTTACCAAAAATGAACTTCAAAATCAATAATATTTGTGATGCATGTCAATTAGGAAAATTAACCAAATCATCTTTTAAATCTAGGAAAGTTATTTCTACATTACAACCACTTGAATTACTACACTTGGATCTATTTAGGCCAACCCAAATTCAATCCTTAAACCACTAGATATGTGTTTGTAATCGTAGATGATTTTTCTAGATATACTTGGACCATTTTTATGAAAAATAAAAGCGATTCATTTGAGCATTTTAAATTTTTTGTCAAACGAATCCAAAATTTAAAAGGCTTGAAAATAAATAGCATAAGAAGTGATCACGGAGGAGAATTTGAAAACGAAGTTTTTGACCATTTTTGTAAAAAGAAAGGAATTTATCATAATTTTTTATATGTTTTTGCTTTTTTTTATATTTTTTTTTTTGAAAAGATTTTTTATTCTTGTTTTTCTAAAAAATTAACTTAGGTAAAATGCTTGTTTTTTTGGATTTTTTGTTTTGGATTTTGTTGTTTTTTTAAAAATATACATGAACTAATGCAATTAAATGAATGTGATGGCTTAATTACAAGTTTTCTATCCTTAGTAAATCCTAACCTAAAATTGTATAATCATACTTTGACTTAATCCAACAAAATAGTCCTTAGCCAGGTAACAGACAGGAGTTATCGGTACACCACGAATCACCGTAGCAATGCAGCCGAAGGTTTAAGTACCTTCATAAAAAAAATCACTATAATATTTATGGATCACTGTAATATTTATATATGATTATTACTTTACCGTAGCCTAGACACCAAGAAATTAAATTGTTAAAAGAAGACAATTTGTCAAGATACAATTAAGCCCTAAGTGAGCTCGTGACTCCCTTAAGTCCAAAGTCTAACCGCTATTATTAGTCAAATTATACAATGAAATGCAATTTGTGGGTCAAAGAAGGGGTGATAAAATCCTCCATCTTATGTGAATTTGGGTATCGCCCTTAGAAAATATAAAATAAGATGATATGAATGCAAAACAGAAAATAAATGTGAATTGATAATGCAACTACAAATGGATTTTGGTTTTGTTTTTGAAAATATTTTAAAAGGCAAGCAACCAATAATGCAAAGAAAATAACAACAAGAGATAAAGGCACGATAGCAAAGCATGCAGAATTATTAGCAAATTATTTTAAAGCAACAATTTCTTTATTTTATAAGTAAGCAAAGCGGTTTTTAGCAAGCAAGTCTTCTTCCTCTAGGTTCCTGCAAATTACAGCTACACAGATATTTATAAGACCAAAACGAAACCAACTTCCCCCTCTTTTATGGATAAAAGGAATTTAAAAGAAAATATTTACAAGCCAAAAGAAAACAACATAAAATGAGTGTCAAAAATTTAAAAGCCTGCAAAATTCCTTTTTCATCTTTTTTATATCAAGGAAGAACTAAAACAAATTCACTAAACTAGCCTAAACTAAAACAAATGAAAATAAAACAACTTGTTTTTTTCTTTTTTCTTTTTTAACTTCAATAGGGCCCGGCCCAAACAAGAAGAAGAAGAAAAACAAAATACTAAACCAAAATCTTAATTCCCAAAACAAAAAACACTCGTTTGTTTGGAAATTCAGGCGATTATTTTGAAATTTCCAAAAACAGAAATCAAATTCCAAGTTCAATTGCTCGGGTTCAGGCGAATGACATGAGATGGTTTTGGATTTGGTTTTGCGAGTCGTGCGTAGAGGTCGTGATTTTGGGTTCGATTGCTGAAGTGGGTTGTCACGTGGTCACGGCTGGAGGCGACGCCGTAGTCGTGAGTTTGAGATGTTCAGGGAATGAGTCGCTGTCACGGTTGAGGGTTGTGGTGATTTGGAAGGAGATGGAGACTAGGAGCATACACGTGCTGTTTGAAGTTGCCTGTTGGTGATTGAGGTAATGTGGCGAAGGAATGAGTTGATGTAGTGATGTTTCTTGGTTGTAGGAGTGAACTATTAGGAGGTTTTGGTTGAAGTGTTATTATGGTGGTGATGAAGTATGGTTGGAAGAAGCAGTGGAAGGTTGCAGTATAGTGCAATGGTGGCAGTGGGTTGTTTAAGGTGGTGGAGCAGTTCTGATTAGCAGGCAGGTTGTAGAAGGCTGAAGGCAGGTTGTAGCAGAAGTTTGTTGCGGTACTAAGATAATTGCAAGGGGAAGATGGTTTGGCAGAGGGATGTAGTTGATTTAATTGAGGTAGAGAGGACGTGTTGGGTGGTTTGTTCTCGTGAGAGTGGTCTATTGTATTGGAAGAGTTGGTGGTCGAGCCAGTGAGGAGGAGGATTTGAATGGTTTGGTTTGTTTGGTGGTTCGGGGATGTTATGACAGTTGGAGAGGGAAGGTGCAGAGTACTGGTGGCAGTTACAGTAGATGGTTGAATGAAAGAGCAGTAGATGGCAGTGGCAGTGGCAGTGACAGTTGATGGTCTATGTTGTGATGTAGGCAGTTGAATGATGAATGTTGTGATGTGTAATGATGATGGTTTTGTTGAGATGATAGATGGGTTTTGGTGATAAAGATGGGGCTGCTGGGTGGCAGGCAGAGGAGATTTAGGTGTGATGGATGTAGTGTGTTAAAGGCAGTGGTAGTTTGCAGTTGTTGATGTGGAAGGAGATATTGTTGTAGAACTTGCTGGAAGTTTGAGGTGAAGGATGTCTGGAAGTTGAAGGTGAAGTTGTGGTGTTGTTGCTGAATGGATGTCTGGAAGTATTGAATGGTGTTGTTGCTGAAGTTTATGTCTGGAAGTTTGAGGCAGATGGTTAATGTTGTGGTGATGGTATGGCAGTAGTTGGTTGAAGTGTAGCTAGAAGGAGCAGTTTGAATTGTTTGGCTGAAGTTGTTGTGGTCGAAGATGGAACAAAAATGTTGCTGTGGCAGTGGGATGGTGGTTGGGTAGGTGATATAGAAGTATTGTGTTGGAAGTTGTGTGCAAGTTACTACAGTATAGTTGTATTGGCAGTGGCAGAAGGTAGGGTGGATGGTGAGGAGGTGGTGAAATGCCACAGTGCAGTGAAATGTAACAAAGAAAAAGGAAATGTAACAGTGCGGAACAAAGAAAAGTAGAAATGTAACAAAGAAAAACAGAAATGTAACAAAGAAAAGAAAAACTTGTTTGAGTTGAAGTGTGCAGTGAGTAACTTGAACTTGAAGAGCTACGCAGTGAGCAACAAAGAGATATATTAATAGAGATACATGTAACGGAGAGAGATAGGGAATGTAAATGAAATATATTTTTTTGTTTTGAATAGAAATGAAATTATGTAAATATATATTATTATTTTTACTAAAAATACAAATGCAAATAGAAAAACAAAAAATACACAAATCAAAGGAAAGCAAAAATCACACAACAAATACACAAAGAAAAATATTCTTTTTAGAAAAAATACAATTCAACACACAAAATTAACACACAATAAAATAAAAATAATTCAAAGAGTAAATTAAAATCAAATTGCAATTTCCTGGCAACGGCGTCAAAAACTTGTTAAAACGTCAGAGTTTCTACAGATTATAAAACTGCCGTTAAAAATATTATCGTTATAAACTGCAAGCGCACGATGTACAATTATAGTACGGATTGATGCGCAAGGAATGAATTAATTTTAAATTCTACTCAATCAAATTACACAAAAGTTTGAATATGCATTAACTAAAATTGCTTAAAACTAATTACAAATAAAAGTGAATAAAAATATGAGAGTGGAAGACAATTTAGAGGCAAATACTTTCTCGTGATCACACAAATCAACACAATAAAATTATGATCTTTTTTTTTAGTCATTTGTGAACTTAGTTGATATGTTTATCATAAGTATCGTCTATTTATACTATTAATTAGCCCAACATTAACCATCAAACTTTAACACGTCATCCAAACCACTTGTCAACTCTCATGAAAATGATAATGAAATTAAACATAAAATATTCTAAGCACGATCTATTTAATATTGATTGGTAACATAGACATCAAATTTTGATTCTAAATCCACTTCATTACCAAAATCATATGTAGATGAAGAGATAATTTATATTTATGTGTGTTTAAGCATAGCATCTTTGCTATCAACAACATAGACTATCGAAGTTAGTATTAAACAATAAAATTTTACCACATCAAAAATTTCCATTAAGCACAAAAATAGATCAAATGAAATCACTATGTTAACTTTATATGATTCATGAAAGTTTCATCACCCCTAAATTGAAGGGGCTTAGCTTCTCATGTTTGAATTCATTATAACGTATAGTGATTTCAACATAAAAGAAGAGAGCTAATTATAATAAACTAAAAATCTAATCTACTTGCATAAAATAAATCTAAACTACTTGCATTAAAGATAGAGATCTAAACTACTAATATAAAAAGAAACATAAAAGAAAGGAACATGAATTAAAAGTGCATATAAATAAATTGCATAAAGAAAATGCTAAGAAGCCATGAAAGAAACTTTTATTTTATCTTTGATTTTGTGACTACAACTTGCATGAAATGTAAGAAGATAATTACATAAGACATAACGGGTATTTATACATGCTTAAAACTCTAATTCATATTTTAGGAGACTGCTTAAAATGCCCTCTAAGAAGTGTAACATCCAAGTAATCATTAGCTTCTACCTAATCCACCATTAATATTTGCATGTGCATTTTAATCTCCATTGGCTTTTAATTGCGATCCATAGGTTAGTGGGTAGGTGTGCTTCTTCATGTTGCATGAATTCATTTATTTCTTCATTCTTTCGTCTTCACTTATGCATGCATACATGAACCAATCCCAATAACCACTCAAATTCCTACAAAACAATATTAAAATGTGTAAGTAAATTTTATCAAAAATTAACACATACAAAAATGATCATTTTGCCCCTTATGAAGATGAATGAATGATGATTTGAAAACACTTTAGATTTTGGTTTAAACATGTAAAATACCCTAATATGCTCATTTATTTAAATAAAAGTAGATTAAATATGAAAGTAAAAATATGCATTTCTACGTGCACATCACCCACCATTGCTAATCAATTTTTTTTAATAAAGGCGGTGTTGAACAGCGGCAAGAAGCATGGAATAACAATGAGATGGGTTGAGGAAGGGTAGTTTGGAAAATAACAAGGATGAGAAAAAGAAAAAAAAAGTACGTTGATTGTTTATTTTAAGTGTTGGGGTGGAAAAGGAGGAAACGGGTGTGGTGATGTAATTTGCCTTGTGGAGAAGGGCTGTGAAATATGGCAAAGATTGATGAGGCATAGGCTTTTGAAACATTGGATTAGGTTTAGATCAACAGAAGAGAGTTTATTGCGTTTAAGAAGTGGATTGATGATGTGCTGAATGAGTGGATATATGAAGTACGGTGTTACAACAGCGTCCCAAAAATTAAAGGTTGCCCCGGGTTTAATACAACGTCACAAAAACATCGGCGCATACCAACGTCCCAGTGATGCCATATTGATGCCTAGAACTTTAGCGGTTCCGCGCCGGCATCGTGTTACTATGGCGATACTAATTGCCATCAGAAATGAGCTCTCCATATAGTAATGTAAAAGCAATGACCCACAAAGGATAGCCCAAGAGTTAGGCGTCTACAAAGAAACCAAGTTGATACGAGTTCAAACCATGATGGTGTAACTCTTTTTGTATTACCTAGGAGCAATATCTTAAAGTGTTTTTTGTGCAAATGTCAGCCGGTTTTATAGTGAATCGTCCTTTTTTTATTAAAACTTTAAAACAAGTGCGGGACTAAGTTGCCTCAATAACTACATAAAAGAGAGAAATACTACAGATGCATAGAGCTAATGCATCTGAAAACAAGCTAAACATCCCCATAATGGCGGTGTTGATGATTAATCTATGTTAGATCTGAATACATGTAACTCATATTGATTCAATTGAGAAACAAGTATATGAAATTAACAGCGGAAGGCGTACTTGAATCCATCGAATCTTAATTGATGTGAAGATTAATTTGGATTAGATCTTTCAAATTGACATAAGCTTAGATCTGTAAATTCTCTTTAGTAGAGGGTAGAGAAAATATGATAAGGCTTATATAATTTTGGGACCATAACCTCATATATATAGTATGTGACATTTTTCACTTTGACCTTTCAACAAACTAAAATTGTCACTCTGGTATCCACACGTTATAATTTTACATGACAAATATACCGCTTAAGTCTTAATATGTTTATTTCAAAAAATAGATCACGTAACTAGACTTAATTACAAGATAGACCACACATTCAAACATTAAAATATGTGGCCCCATTATGTTGAATTATTCCAACAATCTCCCCTTGGACCATGTATGTATCTTTATAGAACGTATTCAAATTTATGGGCTCTTAATTAGCTATCTTGATAATATGGTATATTCAAAACAATATCATTCATTGATTGTGTTAACATAGAACCATAGTGGGTTTCATTACTGTTTCTGGAACTAAACTCATCAATGGTCACAGATATCAATACAATCAAATGACATAGATCAATCATGTATGTGTAGCATGGGATTGCATGAAATGTGATTTTTACATTCTATTCCAAACAAGTCATACTTTACTTTAATGAGCTCAAAATTCCAAATAATATATATAAACAATTGAAGTGCAAAAGAAAACTTTATTTCTGATCAGAAAAACCAAAGCATGTCCATAGTTAAAATATAGAACAACGTCACGAAATAAGTGACTAAGTACAAACTCCCCCTAAAGCAAAATATCCTTTTATAAAAGATACACCGATTTTAGCAACATGCTCGTGAAAAACCTTGGGTGGTACTCTTTTTGTAAGCGGATCCGCTAGCACGGAATTTTTCCCAATATGCTCTGTGGATATTAATCCTTTCTGCGCTCTCTCCTTTACAACTAGAAAATTGGTGTCAATGTAATTTGACTTGCTTGAGCTTCTATTGTTATTAGAATATAGTACTGCAGATCTATTGCCGCAATATAACTTTAATGATCTTTCAATATTATCAATAATGCGCAGCCCAGTGACAAATTTCTTCTGTCATTTCGCATGGTTAGATGCCTCATAACAAGCCCAAAATTCTGCTTCTATGGTGGAAGAAGTTATGAGCATTTGTTTAATGTTTTTCTATGAATAGCCCCTCCACTTAATACAAATATGTATCATAAAGTGGATTTTCTACTATCCAGGCATCGAACAAAATCAGACTCAGAATATCCAATGATCTCCAACTGATCTGATCTTCTATATGTAAGCATATAGTCATTTGTTCTCTAAAGATACCTCATAACCATTTTTTATGCTTTCCACTTTCCAATGATTTATTCCAGGGTTACTAAGATACATGCCCAACACTCCTACAATGTAAGCAATATGTGGATGCGTACACACTCGAACATATATCAGACTCCCTATAGCAGATGCATAAGGGATCTTCTGTATTTCTTTAGTTTCAAGGATGTTATTAGAGCATAGTTTGAGACAAAATTTATCTCCTTTAGCAACAGGGGTATCACCCATTTTACAATCTTGCAAGCCAAATCTTATAAGCACCATTTCAGTATAGTTCTTTTGTGACAATCCAAGAATATCCCTTGAGCGATCATGATATATTTGGATTCCTAATACAAAAGAAGCACCCCCAAGATCTTTCATTTCAAAATTATCTGAAATAAATCTCTTGGTTTCGTGCAAAATATGTGAATTATTACAGGCAAGCAGTATACCATCAACATATAAAATCAAAACATGAATTTTCTCCCACTGAACTTGTGATACACAAAGTTATCAATTATGTTTGTCTCGAAACCAAATGAGGTAACTACTTTATGAAACTTGTGGTACCATTGACGAGAAGCTTGTTTGAGCCCATAATTGGATTTCTTTAGTTTGTTAACCATATTTTTTGGATCTCCAAACACAAAGTTTTCTGATTACAGCATATAAATTATTTTCACAATGTCTCCATTGAGAAATGTAGTTTAACATTCATTTGATGTAAGTCAAGGTCAAAATGTGCAATAAGCACCAAAATTATTCAAAAATGTCTTTCGATGAAACCTAAGAGAAAGTCTCTTTAAAATCGACGTCTTCCTTCTGAGTGGTACCTTTTGCTACAAGACGAGCCTTATATCTTTCCACATTACATTTTGCATCCCTCTTGGTTTTATATATCTATTTACAACCAATGGGTTTTTTTACCTTCAAGTAAAGAGACAAGATCCCAAACTTTATTGTCTTGCATTGATTTATACTCTTCGTTCATAGCTTCAATTCACTTTTGAGAATTAGCATATTGTATGGCTTGGTGACAGTAATAGGATTATTTTCCACCAATCCATTATTATCCTCTATTTCTTGAAGAAATACCACAAAATCATCCCGAATGGCAACTTTCCTCTCTCTAGTGGATCTCCTTATTAGCAATTCATTTTAAGGTTGTTGAGTTTGTTCATGTGGAACATTGTCCTCATCTTGAAGAGGGTTTTCTTCAACATTGTTTTGTTGTGGTTTCGAATCAACTTTTTCATTAATGACAAGAATGATACAGTATATTGTCAAAAGAAGTAACTGTAGTAGGAATCATAGATGATGATTCCTCTTCAATGATAATGTTCCTTACTTTATTTCTCCCCCTAACTCAACATCCTCAAAAATTGTTGCAGTTCCCATCTTATTAATTTTCTTTAGTGTGGGATCATAAAATTTATAGCCCCTAGATCGCTTGAAATAAACAATAAATAGCTACTCACTGTTTTAGAGTCCAATTTTCTTTCATTTGTCCTATAAGGCCTTGCCTCAGCTGGACATCCCCAAATATGAAAATGCTTTACAGTGGTCTGTTTGCCTGTCCAAGGCTTATAAGATGTCTTGGCAGCTGCTTTAGTGGGTACCCTATTAAGGATATAAATTGCTATCATTAATGCCTCCCCCAGAGTGATTTTGGTAAGGTAGAATGACTAATCATACTCCTCACCATGTCTTTTAAGAGTTATGTTTCATCTCTCAACAACAACATTCATGCTAGGTGAACCTAGCATGGTGTGCTGTGGGACTATTCCACATTCCTCTAGGAATTGGGCAAATGGTCCTAGACATTTTTCACCCGATCCATTATATTTACCATAATATTCACCTCCAAGGTCAGATCTGACAGCTTTAATTCTTTTGTTGAGTTGGTTCTCAACTTCTACCTTAAATTTCTTGAACATGTCTAAGATTTCTGATTTATCATGTATAAGATATAGGTAGTCATATCTTGAGTAGTCGTCTATGAATGGATAAAATATTGTTGACCGTTCCATGACGCCATAGAGAATGGTCCACAAATGTCTATATGTATCAATTTTAAGACGTCGGTTGCTCTACTGGCACATATTTTCTTATGTTTATTCTGTTTTCTCTTGATGCACTTTACACAGACAATGAAGTTTGAAAAATAAAAAAAAATCCAAAATGTCATCTGACACAAGCCTTTGAATTCTACTTTTAGATATATGACCCAAGGGCTTGTGCCACAACGTGACTGAATTTTCCTTATTATCTTTTCTTTTAGTACCACGCAATTCCACATGCAAGGCTTCATAATAAGAGATATTAATATCAAGCATATATTAGTTATCATAAACATTGAGAGAACCAGTTCCAACAAGATTTGAATTTATTGATAAACTAAAAATACCATTCCCAAATGAACAAGAATAACCGCATTTGTCCAACTTAAAAATAGAAAGCAAATTCCTTCTAAATGACGGTATAACAAAAGTATCAAATAAATTCGAATAAAACCGAGTTCTCAATAACAACTTAAAATGCGTAATAGCCTCCACTTAACCGATTTTCCATCACCCACATAGATGTATCTTTCAGCATCAGCTATATTTTGGTAGCTCAGGAAACCTGCATAGAAACATTTATGTAAGTAGAAGCACCGGAATCTAACCACCAAGTGTTTTCAGGAACTGTAGCTAAATTTACTTCTGAACAGACCAAAACAAAGGATGTACCTTTCTTAACACGCCGTACATGATATTTGATACAATCTTTCTTTAAATGTCCAGCTTTCTTACAAAATTAACAACCATCAGCCTCCTTATGTTGTTTCTTTTCCATTGGATCCTTAGTAGTTTCTTTATCCTTCTTTCTCTTTTATCTTTTCCCTTAGGGATGTATGCCAAATGATCACTTTCAGTCTTATCATGCTTCAATCCCTCTTCTTCTTGTACACAATACGAAATGAGCTCATTAAGAGTCCCTTTCTCCTTTTAACAGTTATAATTGATCTTAAACTAGTTGTATTGTGAAGGAAGAGAGATTATTACTAAATGCACGAGCAAATCATCTGAAAGTTCAAGCTTAAGTGCCTTAAGTTTTGAAGCAACATTAGACATTTCAATAATGTACTCCCTTATGTTCCATTTGCTTAGATACTTCATGGAAATCAAGCGCAGCAAAAACATGCTTGTTTCTGCCTTATCATTTTTAGCAAAAAGTTTTTCAATCTCAACAAGGAAATCTTTATCATTGGTTATTTTTTTAGATACCGCACCCCTAAATGCCTTTGGAATGTCGCGCTTTATGATCATTAGACTCATACGATTTGAACGATTCCACCTCTCAGTGTTCTTTATAACATCAGAAGAACTTTCATCCGTAAGAGGGTTAGGTGCATTCATCCTAAGTGCAAGGTCAAAATCCATGCAGCCAAGAACAAGCAATATGTTCTCTTTTCAATTCTTAAAGTTTGTTTCAGTCAGAATAGGAATATTATTAAGATTGGCAGATACCGCCATTAAATTAGCTATAATTTTAACATAAGAACCAATTAAATATGCTCACATTGTAAAACAAAACCGCAGTAAATTCAAATAATTGGTAAGTCTCTTCTCAAGATACCTAGCACAACATCAATATCAAGTCTTTGCACATTAATATTAATTGTAAGTGGTACTCTTGTTGTAATGATCAAACATTGACAATAAGTTCAAGTCAAATATCAATCTTTCTTTAGGCCGATTAGATATTCACTTGCAAAACTATATGATTGTCACATATTTATCATTGCACATGTATAAATGATTCGGCTAAATATTAGTCTTCCATTGGGCTGGCTAATATCCACATGAATAAATAGACACAAACATCAAAAAAAATTCATGAATAACTAAAATAAAAGAGGTCACTTTAGTGACATGTTATTTCAATTAGTTCACTTATAATATAGGATATTTACAGTTAGTTTGCAAAGAGACATCAAATAATATTTGAATTGGTTTATTTTGACTCATTCATTTATGCGTATTCCATAAATTTTAATGTTTTTTTTACGTCATGGCCGTAATAAATAAATTGAGATCAACTAAAACTATAACAATACATAACAAATGGTATTTGCAATAACAGTTAATGCTAAAATATTGCATACTTTATTTAACTGCCAATATTCAAGACAGAAGATAAAACAAATTTTAACATAGCATGTCTCATACATGTGATATTGCAAGAAAATGAATAGCTAAAAACTGTCACTGGTTGATCCCAAACATAGTGGAAAGCAACAAAAATAAATAGTCCACGTCAAAATAGCTTATTATATCAGTGTGGTAGATGATTAGCTTTCGATGAAAGCTTATTTGAATAAACAAATATGAATACATGTGTTATAATATTATAGAAAGTGAAACTTATATTTAATGAGCCGGCCATACATGTAAAATATATGTATCTATAAAATATAAATGCATTAAATAATAAACAATATGTTTTTTCTTATTCCAAAGACATACATGCTGCATCATTGAATTTATTGCAACTGACGCATTTACTGCATTTATGATAATAAATTAATTAATTTATTACTATAACAAACACAATTAATGCAATTATGATAAAAATAAATGCATTTGACCGTTATGTGGTCCAATACATATTACAGGAACATTAAAAGGCGTGAAGATGCTATCATACGTGTGAATGAAACAAAACTTAACATGGTAACAATCTATAGCAATAAAAAAATTGTACAATCGCAATACTACTGACAATAAAATATGAATAATATGAGTAGCAACAATTAAATGCATCAGATCCGAGCAAGCGTAATTAATTTATGAATTATTTATATAGATCTACAACAAAGGCATCAGTGAAGCAATAAAAAAAGAGCAAATCTCACAGATTCGAAATTAAGGCATCGGATGAATCAGCCAAAATTGTAAATCTCAGAACTCTAACTTCATATATACTTAAAATCAGGAAATTTCTCGATAAAATCAATGATGAGTGGCTCTGATACCACTTGTTGGTGATTATTCTATACTAGATCTGAATACATATAACCCTATTGATTCAATTGAGAAACAAGTATATGAAATTAACAGCGGAAGACGTACCTGAATCCATCGATTCTTAATTGATATGAAGATTAATTTGGATTAGATCTTCCAAATTGACACAAATTTAGATTTGTAAATTCTCTCCAGAATATGGTAGAGAGAATATATGTAATTGGGGACCATAACCCCATATATAGTGTGTGAAATTTTTTAGTTTGGCCCTTCAACAAAGTAAAATCGTCACTCCGGTATCCACACGTTATAATTTTACATGACAAATATACCTCTTAAGTCTTAATATGTTTATTCCAAAAATAGATCACGTAATTAGACTAAATTACAAGATAGCCTACACATTCAAACATTAAAATATGCGGCCCCATTATATTGAGTTATTCCAACATGAGGCTCTCAACATGTCTACATAACTCGTAGTATGTGGCAACGTCCTACCCATCAACTGTATTCATAATTTTCCTATGTCCGTTATTTGATTTTTACTACTAATTTCTCTATCGCAAGTGCTTGCAATGGAAATTGAATGATTACAATATATAAAAATAGAGGAAATTGCAAATCCGGCAAAGTTTCGACATATCTTTTCTCTCAAATTCCGATCTTTTTTCTAAGATAATAGGTGGTGTTTATAGGTTTTCCTTTAGCTTGTTCCGGTCGGAAATATCGCTATAAAGTCAAATTCGAAGATTTGAACAAGCAAGAGAGTGATAATATGTTGCTTATACTTGCTAAGTCATCCTTAAAGGATCGGATTCAAACGTTCCCACACACCGGTTACAACCGCCCATAACCAATCTAGAGTGCTCTTACTCAATCACATTCGACCACTCCATACACTCCACTTCGATCGACTTATGTTGCTTCTATTCTTTATATTTTAAGGCCTTAATTGTAGTGTTTTAAACTTCGGCTTTCGAACGTTTGTGGTATGCTTTCCCAATCAAATTTTGGGTTTCTTTGCCTCAGCTTTAACTATCTTATAAGTCATACATACATACACACACACATATATACATATCAAGTAATTGCTTTATGACTTGTCGACTAACCTCTTTTAGGATCTTGATCAATATTTGTTTTTCTGGGATAATTTGGATATAATAATAAGAATCACCATTTATGGAGCTCATAAATTCATCGACCGTCGCCTAGCACCAAAATACACTACCAAAACACACCAGAACATGCTCAAACCCGAGAAACGTTGCCCAAAACATCAAAGGTCCACCTAGCATTCACCGTCAAATAGAATACAACCGTGCACTCGATTCTCCCACGCACCCAAAGCCTTCGAGATACATTCGGAAAATAATGCTTATCGCTAGGATTCCGACCTGAGCATAAAACTCTTAATTAAAAAAAAACCTCAAATCATGTCTTAAGGATGTTAATTATGTACTACTCATTCGAGATTTCTAGAGTTCGATCATTGACCAGTTAACAATGCTAGCATGCATGTCCATATTCAGTGCATCCATATGACATAACCTCGTCTACAGATCCAAAGAGCATAAGCCTGAGTATCCAAGTTTGAAATCTATTAAACAAACTTATCTGTCATGTACTATCAGTCAGGTTTTTGCTGTAAAGATAAGGTACAATAGTTCAGTTCTGAGCAGTCTTCCATTTTACTTAAACACTGCTCTACCTTATATCCCGTTCATTTGTTAATCACATTCCACGAACTTACTCAACGACTACATATGAATAGTGGAAAACCTCGAGCAGTGCTTTCTCTTGTACCTAGATCTAATCGCTTGGATCATCTGGTATGTCAGCAAAAACAAATAAACACACAGTTAATTCTATGCTTATTTCTTTGAAAGTGTCATGTAATCTATTACTTTTGTGATTTTTATTTGCATGACAGTTTACATGTTTAGATGAACATTACAGTTCTAGCACTGTAGTAAGTTATTCGATTACTGGTTCTCAGTCTTCATTGGAGGAGCTAAGGCATGCCATACCTCCTGCCTATCATCTCAATGAGGCGACTGTTACAGATTCTCTTTTGGACAGGATAACAATGTTAGAAACTAGCCTGCTACAGGCACCAACTAATCGCTATTACAGCATGTATATTGACTGTAGATTCAAATAAGAATACCCAGGATAAATTGGCCATTTATGTGCTAGAGAAAGCACGGCTTGTGCAGTAGCATACGCTCTTTTTACATCATACAACCAAGCAATCTTTTGACCAATTTCTTTTTTTTTAAACTATCAAATGTTAGTTGTATCAAGAGATGGATGGAGGAAAAATTCCAAAGCTCTTGATTAGATCAGCACCTGAGGAGAAGGTGAAGATTCCTGAACTGAGTATCAACATATAAAAGATGGATAAGAGGGATTCGCAAGAATTAACTTGGATAATTTCAGATATTCAATGTCCAATACAGTACGATCATTCATATGCATCAAAAGTAAACAGATCGGAAAGAAGTTTCTACCTGTGCAATCAATCTTTGAAACTGCACACGTGTATCTTTTACATTCCTCAAACATTTAAAAACTAGTATAAAAGCTAGAGAATAATTAAATAATAATAATAATACGGAGGTCGTATTCTTGCGCTGATTAAAAGCAAAAAAAAAACATGGACGTTAAGAATAAGAGAGAACTTAACAAACAGTATTTCCGAATGCTGAAAATTTACAGAATCAATGCTATTTTAATTTTTCTCATACAGTAGGACTCTTGATTGGTAGGACTATAACAACTTGCCACTGCTATTTGACATAAGAGAAGCAGCTGCCGAAGAAGCTGTAGGCACAACACCAGTTGCAACTCCAGGTTTTGATAAATGCAAAAGCCTGTTAACATCAAAATAATTTTGTACTTTAATATCATAGCAACAATGCACATCCCATAAAGACCAAATTTAACAGAAATTTACCCGTAACATAACGTTAGTCTGTAAATTCATAAGCAAGTTGCACTAAATAACTAAAATGTAAAGATTTGTTTGAAACTATTAGAAGCTGCTGATTGAAACAAATTCAACAGTGGTTTGTAATGTAAACTTATGAGGTATATGAGTGGTAAATGTTATACCACCTACACAGACCAATATGTATTTCACAAGGTACAGTAACATGTGTTCACAACTTGCTTACTACTAATAACCACATTTTGTCACAGTAGTACAACTATGAATGCATGCTAAACAAAAATAGAAACAATTGTCTATTTTTCCAATTTTGTGAATTTATATTACGTTGGTGTGAAGCTACTACGATACTATGATACATGTATTACATTGCATGAAGCAACTATGATAAGTTGGTATGTTGCAGTGTACCACTGTGAATCTATACCAAAGGCAGTCGATAATTAATTAATCAATTTTGATCAAGGTAAGGCTACTATGATACATTGGTATGTTGCAGTGTACCATTATATATCTATACCAAAGGCAGTTGATGATCAGTTAATCAATTTTGATCAATGTAAAGCTACTATGAATGATAATCTAATAGAACTGAACAACTCACGGAGCCAAATATTCACAGAAAGATGTAATTGCAGAAACGACGTCATTATAATTATCAGAAGCAGCAGGAGCAGTGATTTCCACCATTTGTATTCCAGGTGTCACAGGCACAGCTTCATCAACGGCGTGAAGTTTGGGAATTTTGTTAGTCGAAGTGACATTAACAGTGATGTGGGCAGCACCTCTACTGAACTGGAAAGAGAACCCAACCCTTAGTAGTTCGTGGTCTAATTTATAGCCAAGTGCATAGAATAGTCGCAAAGCAGTGTTGCTAACTTTACTCTCTACAACGGACCGGACCAAAACTGAAATTTGTTCCGCACCAGCACCTCTCATGGCACCTCCAACATGTCGGACAGTCCTTTCAAATTCATAAAACTCAATTATTTGTCGATATGCATGGTATAAATACTTCGAAGGATCTTATGATAGGTTCAAATTCACCACGCTAGCAAAACAAAATGTACCCGACTTTGATGCTATAACAAGGTAATTTAGAGAGCACATTATGTTAATAAGCTGATGTACTACCAAAATTATTCCAAAGCATTATAGTTTGAACTAAAAATACTTTTTCTGAGGATTATTATGATTAACTGATGACCAAAAGTATATCTAAAGAAACATCTTACAAATACAACATTGATGTTGGATGTTTTTAACCAACTTGAGAGCGGTAGCAAAAAAAATTGCAATTTTTGCCCTATTTTTTGAAGTTAGTTAATCCGAACATTTCCTAATCCATAAGCTATTTAATTCGGTGAAATTATGTCTTATAAGGTACAATAGCCATTTGTTATCAAAAATCAAAAATTCTTACGATTAAAATTTTATTTCGGATCGAATCTCTCCCCTTACGATTTGATTTATATTTCGATTGGAACTTGGTTGAAACAATAATTTAGGAAATCATTTAGTCCATGCTAATTTATTTAATATACTTATTTTGAATCCAAAATTTCAATTCTAATGTTTTCAAAACAAAATAGAAATTGAACAAGAGAGAAATTTGAGTTTTATGTTTGAATGTGGAAATGCAAACTTCACAATCAATTTCAATGCGTCACAAACCTTAAGATATGTCATTTGAGTCAACGATTTATGATTTGAATCCCATTTCGATTTAAAATTGAATTTCACGATTTACGATTTAAATCCCATTTTGAAAACCTTAGACAATAGCAATGGCAGCATTCAGAACCAAAGAAACAATACTGTGTGCTCGTATGCGGCAAACACAAGTGTTCAATGATGCAGTTTACAACCCAAGATTCAAAACAACAGAACGACATACCAAGAAGGGATGTTTTGCGTCAAATCACATATAAGACGTATCTCAGAGGGAACCATGCCTAATAATCATAAATTAGAATAGGTCAACAAAGGGGAAAATATCAGAGGACAAGTTTATCAATGTAGGACACTAACCGACATTAGGACCACTTTTTAAGCATAATTCATGAACTCTCAATCGTTCTTTAGGGGCACCAGAAAGACCTTGAAGAAGAGTTTCTAGTGCATCAACATGCTGAAATGAAGGAATTTGTTAGCTGGTCAATATCATCGTTATTTTGTATTTGAATCCCATTTTAACTTGGATTCCCAAAATTCAATTAAAAACTCGATCAAAACCGCAATGAAGAAAAACCAACCAGTCTATGCTACAATAAGAAATATCGAGATACTTATTAGAATCTACAACTCAAATTACATTTATACTGAAATTTACTAAATAAACAAAATACTGAACAAAAGAGAATTTAAGTTTAGATACTGAAGCTCAATCATCAAGATCAATTTTGAAAATACCACTATGAATGAACGAATCAATGTTCCAGTATACTTAAACATCATTGATTAACCTATGGAAAAATAATAAGAATAAAAAAGCCATTGCAAAGTATGTATACATCTCTACTACCAGTAATGATAATTCCATGAATAGGTTTGCACGTTGTCTTTTTGAATTTTTAAAATGCCTTTACATCTCTATAGATATCAACAATTGTATCCTTGAGTATTCAAAATTATTTGAACCATTTTTCAATAGGTATGACATGCTCAAGGGTCGTACTATACTTCAAGCCACCTTCCCAATGTTAAATATTATTGAAACAGCATACTTTTTTACCTCTTAGCTTATATACAACCACAATCAATATATTTTGAACGATATGGGACTACCTACAATAATTAGTTTTAAATACAATTACTTTAATGTGTTCAATGTTAATGCAGCTCTCATATACACATCACTACATGTGTTCAGGTGCATAAGTATATCTTTGCATCAAAGAAGTGCCAGCACACATGAAAAATATGATAACACACTTTGCAAAAGGAAGTAACGGATCACGAAGGCACAATTATAAAATGAATCGTGGGCGTCAAACATGTTGCACACGAAATATATAAATGGATAAAAATATATATACATGTTGGAACCTTCGATGTATGAAACACGAATGCAATAGGTGAATGTCAAACATGTTGCACATGAAATATATAAATGGATACGAAGGGGGTGTCAGCACATAAAATATATATACATGTTGGAACCTTCGATATATGAAACACGAATGCAATAGGTGAACAAGTTGAATGAAAGTCTATGTGTGTGTATAGAATAGCACAAAAGAAAAGTTAACACATGAAGGGCCTGTGCATGTGGCCACAAAATATACATGTGGTGATTTCATGCAAAAATGAATGCACGTGAAATATATTTATAGGGCGTAGGCTATGCAAACAAATAGCACGCGTGGACATTAATAAATTTTACATGATGGCCTTTAATAATGAAAACAAATTATACGCGATGACTCCTGTAAATTTAAAACGAAGGCTCTGGCTCTTTTTTAAAGGCGACGACCTATATTTTTAATTCGCGATGAAACTGTAAATTTTTAACACGCGACGACCTATATTTTAACGCGCGGTAACCGAGTAAATTTTTAACATGGGACGGCTTTATATTTAACGTGCGATAACTGAATAAATTTTCAGCGTGGGACGGCTTAATATTTTAACATGCGATAACCGAGTAAATTTTTAACGCGCGATGACCTATATTCTAATAGGTGAAAATTAAGTTAAAATTTAAGGAACGATAGCCTGTGGTTTTAAAAAGTGGGGGATGACTTTTTTATAACACTTGGAAGATTTTACTCTATTTTAAGGCTAAATTTTACTTAAATAAAAAGATGATTTTCAGTAGTGAGTATGACCAGACTTAAACTCCCGAGTGAGTAGAATTGCATCCGGGGAGATCGTGAAGATTGAAACAGTGTTAAGATGCCCGAACTTATCAAAAGACATTACTCATTGACATTTTACAAATCAAATTTAAGATTTAAGGCTGGAGACTCGGGTAGAATCGCGCCCTATCTTCTAATTGCTTAGCCCATTATCGGATCTGCGATTCCATTGCGTAGGGATTAGCCGAAGGACATGCGAAATTGAGATTATGCAAAAAAAGAAATTGTCTTATGTAATAAAATACATGCAAAAAGAAAAACATTGAAATCACTTTTAGCATCAGCGTTACTCTTTGCTAACTGCATGATAGTAATTTCATGGAGTTGCTATATCCATAATCTTTCCTGTCTCCAACTGACAGTAACATTTCATTTATTGAATATAATATATCTAATGAATTATGAATTTGGATACATATTCATTCAGGAAGAATCTACTATATCTATAAATAAAACTTTGTACATGCTTAAAAAAAATGCTGCAAAGTGCATTGTTGAATTAATACATGCATATTGTGATTAGATGCAGGTCCACCTAGACGTGTTTATATACTCGTATTATAATATGAATGCTCTGAAATTGAATTAATGATTTAAATTTGAATTTAGACTTTGGCCTTCACGATCTATTTGAATCTCATTTTGAAGACATAGTTCTATCTATAGTACATGTACCAGTTTTGATCGGCAAATGCGTTCATTGATGCATAAATTAAAGTAGTCAAGGCGGAATGCAAGGCCTGCGCCTTGCACTTTTCTACACGTCTTAGCATCGCTTTTTGCATTCTTAGCAAATATTGCAGCAGTTGAAATTACTGCTAAAATTGGATTTTAGACATCGAAAACTATATATACATGCAATTTTGATAATAGAACATCACGCAATTTTGATAATAGAACATCACAACTTCATCACAAACCAAAAAGTTTCAAAGTCTACAATAACAGAATATTTGCAGAAAGGTACAATCTCCATTAAAGAAAATCGAAACGTGCTTTTTCAGGACTTTGTGCCTTGCGCTTTTTCAGGACTTTGTGCCTTGCGCTTTTTCAGCGCCTCGTGTACTAATTGCCCCTCAAAGTGCGAAAAAGCACACAGGCTGCTCCTAGGCGCGTGCCTTAACTACACTGACATAAATTTTAGTCATGTTAAGTGGGAGATTATATGACTCACAATTTTATCTTGTACTGACTAAAATCAAATTTAGTACTCTAGTTTAAGCTCAACACCTTATTAACTGTCTGATGACTTTTCACATTGGTTATGGAATATTTATGGTCAAAAAAATCACTTTGGGCTATGGAGATATTATTAAGACTCTACAACGTTTGGTTAAAAACATCTTTTTTGGAAACCCATCCATTTTGGTGTATTGGCAATTCCTTAACTACTCCAGTGTTAGACGTTCCATAAATCTTCGATACCCGAAATGAGTCTAGCATGCATTTGAATTTTCTCGATGGTCTTCATGTTACAGTGTCGTATGTTGTCAGTTAACTTCATTTTCAGCTATCTAAAAAACAAAGATAAGGTCCATTTAACCACTGGTAATATCTTCACCAACCCTTATTACAATGTGTAATGAAGATGATCAAGTGTTGGGTTGACTTTGACATATAAACAACTCTACAGATGCCTCGTTGATCAACTATATTTGGCTCACTACATGTCAATAGAGCTAGCACTGTAAAGATTACAGATCTTTTGTTACTATGACTACTTTTACTTTTAAATCTATAAAATCCTGTGTTAAACTTTTACGATTCAAATGTGTCAATATGTCAAATGGAAGAGGAAATCAACATCTTCGCAACAAGAAAATTGATTCGCGTAACGGAGCTACAATCCAAAAGCTATGCACGATTGAAGATTCAGAGAATAATGGAGCAGTTGAAAGCATCATGCAAATGGCACCCCCAACACCAACCGCTAAGGGCGCTAAATCGAATTTCTTGGCTTCTCAAGGGGGTTGACCGGCCTTCGGTTTGTTTGCATCATAAGGGTGGCAGCTGATGCAATTTTGGGTCAAGCATTCTTGTGTTCAATGCTTAATCTTATGATTGATGATATTTTAAGCTGAACTAAATATCCATCCCCCGCTCCTTGTGCGTATGAAAGATTTTCACAAAATCTAATTAGAGATTGAATCTTCATTTTGTTGCTCGTTCCAAATTAGCGGTTTCAATCAAAATTGAATGCTCTTTTTTGCTCCTTGTCGAGCTTAAAGTGATTTGCTTCACATTATTAGTTAATTTTAATCTCGATTCGATGATAGATTGTGTTTATCTTTGTTGGTGATACCTCACTTATAATCCTTGAAAGAAATAGTTTTTGGGTCCATAAAAGCAGATCATTGGACAAATTCATGTTATGTCGTATATCCTATTTTCGATCATCTGCCTATATGTGATGACTGAGTAGATTGTGCTTATCTTTGTTGAATTGAATTGGTGTTTAGCCAACATGATAGATTATGAAAGTTACTCGATAATAGAGTAGTTTGTTTTACGTAATGGTATTAGAGCAAGTTGTCATGTTTTGAGAATAAACATAAGTGGTGGATTCTGCAAAGAGTGAGACTAGAAATACTAACATACTATGCAGTCATCGGACCTGATGAAAAAGAGAATTTCGGTAATTGAAGTTGAAAATGGAGTGTTGCCGCCATGGTTTTAGATCTCCTATATCTCGTCCGAGATCTCGCCCGAGATCTCATTTTCACACTTAAACGAGACGAAACATCAAATCTCCTCCATATCTTTCTTGACACTATCTCGTCCGAAATATTCAAATCTCACCCGATATATGCATCAAAATCTCAATCCGAGATCTCATCCGAAGTTATACATTTTTCTTATTTTCCATAATAATTTTTATTTTCATGTTGATTCAAAAGAAACTACTCAATCCAATTATAATTTACTAACTTCTTGAACATATTCTTTACTTTTTATCTTAATCTTAATGAGTCATAGCGAAAGGTTTCACTTCTTTACTACGTTCAAATAAAAGGATATTATTCAATCATTACCAAATCAATTAAGCTAATCAAGCTACTGCTCTTCTAAAAATATTTCTTTTTCCATGTAAATCAAGTATGTTACCATTTTTATTTTTACTAAGAAAGTTATAATCGTTCAATAAATTTTTGACACATCAATTTTAAACACATAAGTACATCTGTGATATTCCCGAGATGCATTATAAGACCCGAGATGTACACCCGATATGTACTCATCTCGTTCGAGATCTCTCCCCGTACGAGATAACTTATGTAAAAATTCCGAGACGAAACGTGACCGAAATCCGATATTTAAAACCTTGGTTGCCGCAGAAGGAGATGACTTGTAAAATAGTTTCCAACCCAAAATAATTGAAAGATCTAGAAGTTAGTGTATTAGAAAAGATGGAAAAGAAAGCACGTACATTCATTCAATCATATCTATCAAACATGGTACTTGGGAGTTCTCAAATACGATGGGGCAAAAAAACTTTGGAATGCATCGCAAACATCTTATCAAGATAAATTTCTTACGAATCGTATTATTCTTTAACAATAACCATAATCCTTCGTAACGAAGTTGGAACTGATCTAATGGAACATGCAGGTGTTCTTGATACCATAATTGTGAATTTGAAGGCAGTAGAGTTTGACAATAAGACAAAGCTCAATCGATATATATATATTTTCATTTTTGTCATTGTCTAAATAGTTGTGAATTTCGATGATACATGAATGTGGTAAGATTAACTTGACTATTGCAAAAATGGCATCCATAAAAAAATGTCCAAAAACACATTAGAGTACTAATTTAGATAGTGATTCGTAAGGTTTTTGCTAAGAAAAGTAAAAATAAGCCTAAGATTGGTGGAGCTTGAGGTAATTCAAGGTCAGACTTAAAAGGGTTTGCATTCATTGTAAGAAGCAAGAGCAGTTGTATCAGCTCTAGTGAGTTCGGATACAGACAAGTTCCAATGTTGGTTTAAGATATTTGATGGCACTGTTTATCACCAATGTTAGGCAAGTTCTAATGTTGCATCTCAACATTGGAGCTTGAGGTAATTCAAGGTCAGACTTAAAAGGGTTTGCACTCATTGTAAGAAACAAGAGCGGTTGTATCAGCACCACTGACTTCGGATACAGACAAGTTCCAATGTTGGTTTAAGATATTTGATGGCACAGTTAAAACTATCACCAATGTTAGGCAAGTTCTAATGTTGCGTAGGAGTCGGTTGTTAATTGGAACATTGAGCAGTCTCGAAATGAGGATTGTGGTGGATGGTGAGAAATTGAACGGGCAAAGGATTCATTGATAGTGATGAAATATGTTCGAATTAGTGATACTTATGTACTTTAGGGAAAAACATTTATGGAAGAGTCGACGCTTAACATTGATTCTAGTGTTCCAAATTCTACTCAACTATGGCATCTTCATGTATGTGGTGTTGGTGAGCGAAATCATGAGATATCACAAAAAGCGAGGGTTGACCAACGGTGTTCGTTAATCGGATTTCAACTTTTGTGGAAAATGCGTTCTTGGAAAAAGGAATAATGTTACATCTGATTTTGGGAGACATAAAACTATAATTTTCTAGATTGTGCTCATGCCCGTGTATGGGAATCCTCGCCAATTGCATCAAGTAGAGTTTGTTACTTTGTCTTGTCTTTTATGATTACTCACAAAAGGTCTAACTCTATTTCAAGAAGACCAAAGATGAGATAATTACCCAGTTTCATAAATGGAAGATCTTAGTAAAGAAGCAGTTAAAGAAATATTTGGAAGTTCTCAGAGTTGACAATGATGGTAAACTTACATCACAAGATTTCACTAACTATTGTCAGTCCAATGGTGTAGTCAAAAATGTTATTTCCGGGATGTCACGGTGTTACAAGGCTAAGAGTTTACGTCAAACATTGCTTGAGAGAGCTTGAGGTTTGCTATTAGACTACGAATAAATTTTGAGCAAATGCGTTATGTATGATAGAATTATTCATCAACTGCACACCTTCAACTATCATAGATATGAAGATCTTCAACAAGATATGAAAAGGAAAACTTGAAATCATCCCATAGAGTGTGTGGTTGTTTAGTTTATATATGTCATAAGAGACATTATAACTTAAAGTCTAAAGGAAGAATACATAATTCATTAGACGGAAAAAGAGTGAAGAGGTATACATTGGTAATTAGTAACTAGCGAATTGTGACTAGAATGAAAATTTATATTACATTGTTCCATGATTAATTATTTGTTTTGGATTTAAATTTTGAATTATAAACGGATATCTATTGTTTAACAATTAAATTTTACCTATAAACTTATAGTTGGTTTTGTATGCCTTAAGAGAGAAACTGAGTAGATAAGATATTTAATTATATCAAGCTTTGTACTGTGTTATTTCGATAAATAAATTTTGTTTCGGGTAAATTTGATATGCTTAATATATATATATATGTGTGTGTGTGTATGTGTGTGTGTATGAAACTCACTGCACGAGGCTTCCGCAAGATAGCGGGCTCTAGGGAGATCGAGAATGTACGCTATTTTTCTCTCGCATTGCGAAGAGGCTGTTTTCGGACTAGAAACTGAACGACCAAATCACCATGCGGGTGATTTAACCATTGCGCCAAAGCTCCACCTCATATATTTAATTTTTTTTACTTTTTAATTTTTTAACTGTTATTCGGTATATTTTAATCTCGACATGAACATTAGTTTGTGCATTACGATTATTGTTATATTACAACTTTACCTAAGAGTGTTAGGTTAAAAAATTTCATACCAATACATGTGTCTTTATATAAAGATAAAATACACTTCCTTTAAAAGTTGAAAAAACACAGAAACTTGTAGATGCGATCATATGATAAACACTAATTTTGATGCATTTTTGAATCAAGAAAAATAGATAACAATAAAATAACAATAAAAAATTTAACAAAGCGTGTTTTATTGTCATGTATCATCTGCATCATTTCACTGTGCCTTGTGTCTCGCACATTTCATAATTTGATCGATCTTCGATCAATTCGAAGATCAATTTGAAGTCGATTTGCAGGTTTCTAATCCTATGGTTGAAGATCTTTTAAGGTGAATAAAATGTCCAGCCTCCATTTCTTCCATATGAGAGATTTACACAAAATCAAATTAGAGATAGAACCCTAATTTCTTTGCTAATCCAAAATTAGGAATTTCAATCAGAATTAGGTGTTGATAATATTTGCTTTTTGTTCAGATTAAAGTAATTTGCTCACTATCATTTGGGAACTTCATTCTTGATTGTATTACCCTCTTTAATCGGTGAAAGGGATAAATAGTTGTTGGATCCGACAATGTAGGTCAATAAGTTAAACCACGTTATATCTTATTTCTTTTTTTCTATTTGTTTGCTTTATTTCATAATATTAAATTTTGACGACACTTGGAGAATTGAAGTAGATGATGGAGAAGACGGTTCGCAAATCGAAGCTCGGAGGAAGAATATATGGCGATGAAAGAGAAATGCTATGGCCAGCACCAGACGACAGACATCTGTCATAAAGTGACAGACGTCTGTGACTTCAGGGTTTGAAACCGAGAATTTGGACAGATGTCTGTCACTGTGACAGACATATGTGGTTTCAGGGCAGTGACAGACGTATGTGGTTTCAGAGTATGATTTCCAAAACATATGACAAATGTCTGTCATAAAGTGACAGACGTCTGACGGATCTCAACCAATTTTTTCGGCTCGGGCTTGGTGTGATAATTTGTGATATTCGAATGGAAAATTCTGAAATTTTGCCTAGCTGTTCTATTCTCCTATATAAGCTATATTCGAGGTTCAGAGATTATATGACTGCAAGGGTTTCAGCCTCCATTAGTTAAGGTTTTATACAAACCTAAATTTTTTTCAATTCTTCTCCACAAATCAATTCTATCACAATTTTGATCATTGTAATCAATCTCTTGTACTCTTCTTATTGGTATTAATATAGGCTCTCTCAAAGTGGACGTACACTAACAAGATGTTAGTAGAACCATTATAAATCGGTGCGTGATTTATTTTATCGTTATTGCTTTGGTTTTCTATTACTTGTTTGGTGATTGTGATTGATTTTTGGATTGGATTGAGATATTGATTAGTTTTTTTTGCACTTCTTACTACGATCTTATTTTCCGTTGTGCTTGGGTTCTGATTTGAGTGGTCTCGAGTTGGAATCTCCCACAACATTTGGTATCAGAGCTTTGGTGTTGGTAAGTGGTTGTAGAAATGCCGGAATCGAATAATACCTCAAGTAGTTCCTTATCGGTTAATCCAAGTAGAGTAGCGCCTTATGTACGTGGATCGTACGCGGCTTCGGATCACAATTGGTTATAGACAAGTGGAATGGCGATAATGATTTTGAAAAGTGCAATGAAAGATGAAAGCGGTCCTTAGGCAGAATCGGATGCATCGGATAGTGTTTTACACATTTATTGTCGGCAGACATCTCGGATGTTGATAAATAGGAAATGAAAGAGTGGTCAATTACTATACTTTAACTTGCTATGGGGGAGAATGTTATCTTCGAAATTAATGGTGAGACTACCGCTAAGGGTATTTGGAACAGATTGGAGGAGTTGTATATGAAAAAGTCACTAATTAATCGTTTGATTTTGTTGCAAACATTCTTCACCTATAAGATGAAGGAAGGTACTTCGCTAAAGGCGCACTTGAATGCCTTTGATGATTTGCTAATGAAGATGTAGGCGGTAGATTTGAAGATTGAGGAAGAGCAAAAGACGATATTTGTTGTATTCGTTGTCAGACCGTTATACGGGTTTCTCAAATAGTTTGATCTATAGCCGGGATGCTTTGACTCTTGACGATGTCAAAACAGGTCTTCTTATCGAGAAGTTGTGCGATCAAATGAGATGGAAGTAGCGATCACGGTTCATTTGTGGAGAAGAAGAACCAGGACGTTCTAAATCAAGGGACCCCGGTTGGAGAGAAAATTCGAAGGAAAGAAAAGACAAGTGCTATATTTGTAAGAAACCGGGTCACTGAAAGAATGAGTGTCCGAACAAGGAAAATGCAAAGAAGGAAGTAGCATCTTCATCCATAGCGGTGGGGGGTGGAGTTGGTGAGGAAGACGTAGATGTGTTGATGGCAGTAGCAACTGATGTTTCGAGTAGCGAATGGATGCTCAATTCGGGGCCTTATCATATGGTGCCGAATAGGAATTGTTGTTCTTATTATGTCAACAAAAAAGAAAATTCAATTGTTACGGATAATGGTGCTATTTATAAGTCGAAAGGCACTACTTCCGTGCAAATTCGAATGTTTGACGAAGTTGTTCGTACTCTCACTATGTACTCTATATTCCGAGACTTCGAATGTCTCTTATCTCCTTGAGGCAGCTTAATACTTTAGGTTGTAAGATTACTATTGAGAGTGATAGCTTACGAGTTTCGAAGGGTGCACTTGTGGTGATGACGGGTGTTAGGTCTCATGATGTTTATTTGCTTCAAGGTGTGACTATAGAATGTGAAACTTGTGTGGGAGTTGACAGTTCTCATGGCTTGGATGCGATTAGGTTGTGGCATTTGAGGTTAGGTCATGTCTCGGAGAGGAGATTAGATATTCTTCGAAAGAGAGATGATCGATGGAGAGAGTTTCACCAAACTAAAGTTTTGCAAGAAACGTCTCACGGGGAAGCAAACTAAAATTTCATTCGATGAAAGAAAACATGATTCGAGAAGAGTTCTTCAGTATGTTCACGGATGTTTGGGGACCGACGCCGATAGCGTCTTTGGGAGGAGCAAGGTATTATATTTCTTTTATTGACTTTTTTGAAAGATATTGGTGTATGCGATGAAGGCCAAGTCACGGGCATTTGCAAAGTTCATAGCCAAAGCTCTTGTTGAGAATGAAAGTTGCAAGTCTTTGAACGTTCTAAGGTTCGACAATGACGGAGAGTATGTTCCCGAAGAATTCTTGAAGTTTTGTAAGTACATGGTATTCGAAGGCATTTTACTACACTGGAGATCCGCGGCCGAATCGTGTTATGGGGAGAATGAACCGTACTCCACTAAAGAAAGCTCGATGCTTGATATTGACATCGGATTTGTCTAAGGGATTTTAGGCCGAAGTTTTGTCAACCGCGGTGCATATTATTAATCGAATTCCGTGCTCGGCTATAGGTAACAAATTCCAAAGGAAGTGTGGAAGGAAAAGTGCATTGACTTGAGTTATCTTCGTGTGTTTGGTAGTTCGTTTGCGTGCATGATCCGAAAAATTATAGGCTTGAACCTACAGCTTTCAAGGGGATTTTGCTTGGCTATATGGACAAATAAAAATCTATCGGATATGGAATCCGAAAACGAAAAAGGCAGTGAATTCTCGTCATATTACTTTTGATGGGTCGGCTTTGTTTAAGGAGAATGAGAGCTCATCGGATGTTTCGGATTTGGTTCATGGTGAATCAAAAGAGAAGGAAGTTATTTCCACATTTTATCCAAGGAGTAGAGAAAGTAGAGTAGTTGAAGATGCTTGTGATGAGAAAGCGGTTGGTGTAACATCACATAGTCCACAAAGTTCATTTAGTAATGTTAGAGATGTACATAATTCTAGAGAGAATTCGGTTCAATGTGAAGCCGAATGGAGTTTGGATGATGGTATTTGTTGGAACTGGACTAGCACCTAGCGAAAGTTATGAGTGAATTTCAAAAAATTTGCCCTATTGGATCTTTTATTCGGCCTATGAAGTCTAACTGAATTAGAACATTTCTAAATTTCATTAAAATAAAATCATTTATTTTATTTAAATTCAAATATATTAAGATATGAAATTAATTTTATTTGATTTAGTTTATACATAAATGTATCATACACATATATGTGTGAGTGCATATGTAACATAATAATCCGTGAAAGATATAATATGCCCAAATGTAGATGTCGGAATTTACATCACAACAGACATATTAGCTCATTTTGTATGTCATGTATGTTGTCCAAATATGTGCATGTATATGCGTTACAATATACACACACATAGGTATGTACAAATATAGTATACATAATATATGAACATAAAACATTTACATATACATGAATATATATATATATATATATACAAAGAGAGAACAATTATTAAACATTATTTATAAATTCAAAATTAACTTAGTTTTGCAAACATAATAGTTTTAGTATTTAAATTTGTATATATTATGAATAAAATAATGTTTTCACCCATAAATAACAACATAAAATAATATATTGATAAAAATTCAAACTTTACATTTTTCGAAAATCTAAGATCATAAAATAGAGTTTAGGAAAAATCTGAAGATTTTTCAAAGTTGAAATATTATTTTTTAAAACAAATCATTGATTTCGGCAATAATTATTTAATATGAAATAATATATTATTAAAAATTCAAATTTTAAATTTTCAAAAATTCTAGAATCATGAATGAAAGGGTACGAAAAATTTTTGAATAATTTTTCAATTAAATTATTATTTCTAATAAATCGTAAACAGTTTTTTCGAAATAATATTAATTATTAAAAATAATAAACTTTATTGAAAAAATCCTAAATTTTTTCTATACGTTTCTGGAATGATTTAATATTTTTTTAAATATAAAAATGAATTTTTAATGTAATAATTATTTTATAAATAATAAACAATTCAAAATTCAATAAATGTTAATTTAAAAATATAAATTATGTATGATAATTAATTTTCGAATTTGTAAATTCATATTATATATAACAAGTGTACTAAAATTTTTAAATCATACATATATCTTATATATGCATATATGCTATTATGGAAGAAATATACACTAACATATATATATATATATATGAATTTATTAATAAATATATATAAAATAATTATTAATGACAAAAATGATTTTGCACAGCAAACAACGTTTGTCTATACATAAATCAAATAGTATAATAAATAAATTACGCACATAACCAAACTGATTTGTGACAACTACATCTACATACAAAATCTCACCTAACTAAACATATAGTAGCAATATATTTAAACAGATATGAAATTACTCATTATAGGATCATAGAATATAATTTAATCACTGTAATATGAATTAAAATTACCAATTTAATGATGCCTTTGAATCCACGTTGAAGCAATGACTTCCCTTCCTTTTGTTGTTCTTGATTCGTTAGATTGCAAGTTCGAAATCACCGACCTCTAACTATCGAAAAGTATTATTTGAAATATATTTGAGAATTTTGAAGTTGATTGAGAGCTATGTTCTAACCAGCAATATAGAAGGTAATGGCGGACAAAAAAAGGTTCATCGTTATTTTTTAAGATACATATATATATATAGGGTTGTATTAGAGAGAAACGAGTAAAACCTTTTTACACATTCTCACTTGATCTCAACCCATTATCTCCAAGCCAATTCCCTATGTTTTAGCCACCACCGGACCTTCCCAAAACCAAAATTTTACAGCTCTAACAACGACCTTTAAACCCATCTAAGCCTAAGCCAAAATACTATGCAATTAAATTAAATTTAATAGTTTCTCATATTGTATATCAATCGATATATTTATAACTGCTATAAATATTATATAACATTATTTATTTCTCAAATCATATTCAAATTTTATAATTAATATTTCATAAATATTAATTAATTTAATTAGTTTATAACGATTATAAACTAATTAAATCGTTCGGTCTTAAGGGAATTCATCATTTCGGTGTGTAGCTCTTCGGTGTAAATTTGATCGGTGATTAACATCGAACTATTCTAATGTTAACGTTCACACGCCACTTAGCATGTGCTGTGACATTATGGCCAAATTTATCGCTTACTCGTTTTCAGTAAAAATCCAATTTTAGTTTAATAAGCGTTACCCGGTTGTGACATTTGTTTACATCAATTCTCTTCGTCAAAACTATATCACTTTGGACTTATGTAATTTGGCAATGGTCAAAATTCCAACCTCATCATATACAAAGCACTATTCAACTTTATGGTCCAAATACAAAGTTCTTGGTTCAATAATAACAATTATTATTAACCGAAATATTACGGCCGGAGACTTTGACTTTGAGTTGAATTGATACTAACCGCATATAACTGAGGAGACGAATCCTCTCTTGAATAGTGTTTCACTTCCAATACTTCTACTCCACCTAACTATAGTCACTTGATGGACGTTATGTCATGATTTGGCTATAATCAAAGCAGAGTTTTCATATTGAAGATCCACGGTATCCTCAAGTCGAGAGAACTATCGAGTGAGTCGTTCCATAATTATCCAATAATTATTAGTAACCACTAATTGGCCCCAGCGGTCATGAGTAATACACTGTCCAACATTTGAAGAGCGTTACGTACTCCACTCTCAACGGATATATCAATATGCAATCTCGATGCATCTTGACTAAGAACATTTAAAACGGTATATTTGTTTCGTTATGATAAATTACTGACGGTTGAAACATTTTGTAACTGCTATCACAAAATATATCATTTATGGATTTTCTTATTAAATATACTTTTAATTTAGTCAATTAATTAATATGATCATATTATATCAAGTATATAATAGAAAGAAAATACCTTTTATTTCGAACAAGATTGGTCAACGAGTTAGATATATGTAACAAATTACATAATTGCCCCTAGGACATATCTCTAACTCTATCAATCTTCCACTTGCACTTAGGGTCCATTATGGAATCTAATTCCAACTTCTCCAATCAGTTTTCTCAAAACCAATTAGATTAGTTCCTCAGTGAATGGGTATGTTGTTATGTTTTAATTATCAACTTTGTCGATTAACTCTCTTTGACACTGATAAACTGCATGTATCATGTCGAACGATTCGAAGTATGTCTTTCGCTTCTGGTGAGCTTATCACAACTAATTTCATGACATTGTTATCTTATAGTTATATTATGGGATTCTCAACATTTGAAATCACCTTTGGCTCAATTATAAATTTGTGCATTTGTATCTATATACATTGGTTTATTGTAGCGCTATTCAAGTTGATGTTCTCAACATTTCGTTGAATCAACCACAATCATCTCTATTTTGAAACATTTTCAAATTAAAGATTTTAACTTGAATTTTATCATTGACATGTTATACTCAATATCACTTATAAAAGATTATGTCCAAACGTTCCGTCATAACGAATTCGTTGTTTCTATAAACAATTCTCTAGTATTTCGTAAATACACGAGAACACCTCAAACAACCACTTAGTGATATCAATTTGAAATTTATATTTGCTCCAAGTATCAGATACATAAACAAAACATGATATCATACACAACATAATTTGTATGATATTTCCTATAGCTAATGCATAAGGAATCCAACTTACATTTTCTCTTTTTAATAGCGCGCTCTTGTATATCGTTTTGAGACAATCCCTGTACCTTTTATACTCATCATAAAAGACACATTTACAATCCAAATTTGAGTATTAAAACAACTAAAGTTGATTATAATACAAGCATATTGTTAAAATCAACAACGTGTTATTTATTTAAAGTTTAAAAATATCAATGTACCTTTTAACGTTCTTTCTTATGAACACACGCTTACTTTGCATTTGATTGAAAATCAAACTACATGATATTTCTATCAAAATACTTATTCAATCTTGATGCTTATAAAATGATATATTCGTATCATTTCTAGAATCATATCCAAAGACTCACAAACCCAATATTGCTCCCACGGACTTCGAGGCATTTTTGTTAATATGCGTAAACAGCTTACTTTAAATCATTATTTAGAATATTCTGTTTCAGTACATAAATACCAAACACTAAGTCTTATCGAGCGATAGTTTTGTGAGTAAATCTGAATTAACTTGAGCATGTTGAATACCGAATCTGTTATGCTAATTTCAACAATTGAAATTTGCGATATTATTCTTATCAACATTGCTCATTTAATTTCTACCACATTAGTTTTTTCAATAAAGACACAAGCTTGGAAGATGGATCGCATCTCTTTGGTTACGACCACTAAAAGCATATTTTGATAGCGTACTTTGAATTCTTTCAGATTTGCGCAACATACCATATAAAGTCAACAATCTTAATGGTTTAATTGAACAACCGAGGGTAATGTATATTTTGAACATTAATAAGAAATTCATAATTTCTCTTCGATGTACGAGAATACTTATTAGACATTATAATGCTATATGTTCATTTAGGTTAGTCAATTTCACTTCATCTCATATAATCAGTTCTATCTTTGGATCGGATCCAATTCCATTTAACTACCAAAAATTTCTCGAAGAAATTTTTTCACAATGAAGTTGATATCTTGAAACAACAATTATTTCTTAGTGCAAATAGAATAGGGATTCATAAACTTTATGAACCTTTTATTAATAAAATTGATTTTAGTTTACAAAAATTATGTTTAAAACATACATATGTCATTTGATGACAGACCTTTCCAAAAAACTTTTAGAGATTCATACAAGATCCCTTATGAACAATTATTACGTGCAATATTTCGACTCGCACAACCTTCCAACTCCTTGGCTTAGGATATGTTGGGATTTCTTGCAAACCCTTATCTTGTATGATTTTCTAAACTGTTGTTTAAATGAAATAATATTAGCCTTGTGTACTACTCTCAAGTACATGACCTTATACAAAGACACTAACTCAACTTCACTCACAATTAATCGTAAATTGTCCAACAATGTTATTTTATTTTATATTAATAAATATATATATATATAACTATTATTAATGACAATTGATTTTTTTACAGTAAACATTTGTCTATATATAAATCAAATAGTATAACAAACAAATTATGCACATAACCATACTGATTTGTGACAACTACATCTACTTACAAAATCTCACCTAACTAAGCACATAGTAGCAACATATTTACACATATGAAATTGCTCATATGAAATTGCTCATTATATGATCATAGAATATAATTTAATTACTGTAATATAAATTAAAATTACCAATTTAATGATACTTTTGAATCCTCATTGAAGCAATGACTTCCCTTCCTTTTGTTGTTCTTGATTCGTTAAATTGCAAGTCCGGAATCACCGACCTCTAACTATCGAATGGTATTATTTTAATTTAAAATATATTTGAGGATTTTGAAGTGGATTGAGAGCTGTGTTTTAACCAGCAATGTAGAAGGTAATGGCGGCAAAAATAGGTTCGTCGGTATTTTTGAGATACATGTATATATAGTTGTATTAGAGAGAAATGAGGAAAACCTTTTTACACATTCTCACTTGATCTCAACTCATTATCTCCAAGCCAATTCCCTATGTTTTAGCCACCACTGGACCTTCTCAAAACCGAAATTTTACTGCCCTAATGATGGGCCTTAAACCCATCTAAGCCCAAGCCAAAATACTATGCAATTAAATCTAATTTAATTGCTTGTCATATTGTATATTGTATATCGATCGATGTATTTATAACTGTTATAAATATACATATAACATTATTTATTTCTCAAATCATGTTCACATTTTATAATTAATATTTCATAAATATTAATTAATTTAATTAATTTATAACAATTATAAACTAATTAAATTGTTCGGTCTTAAGGAAATTCATCATTTCGGCTGTGTAACTCTTGGGTGTAAATTTAATCAGCGATTAACATCGAACTATTCAAATGTTAACGTTTACACGTCACTTAGCAGGTGGTGTAACATTATGGCTTAATTTATCGCCTACTCATTTTCGGTAAAAATTCAATTTTAGTTTAATAAGCGTTGTCAGGTTGTGACATTTGTTTACACTAATTCTCATGGTCAAAACTATATCACTTTGGACTTATGGAATTTGGTAACGGTCAAAATTCCTACCTCATCCACATTCAACTTTATAGTCCAAATACGAAGTCATTGATTCAATAATAACAATTATTATTAACCGAAATGTTATGGCCAGAGACTTAGACTTTGAGCTAACTTGAATTGGCTGTGATACTAACCGCATACAACTGAGGAGACGAATCCTCTCTTGAATAGTGTTTCACTTCCAACACTTCCACTCGACCCAACTATAGTCACTCGATAGACGTCATGCCACGACTTAACTATAATCAATGCGGAGCTTTCATATTGAAGATTCACAGTATTCTCAAGTCGAGAGAACTGTGTAAATAAGTCACATCAATATTTTATGTTTGACCTTAGTTATATTTACCAACAGAAAACTATCCGGTCGTTCCATAGTCATCCAATAACTCTTAGTACGTAACCCTGGGGCAGCCTCCAGTGGTCATGAGTAATACACTACCCAACATTTGAAAAGCGTTGCGTACTTCAGTCTCAACGGATACATCGATATCCAATCTCGATGCATCTTTACTAGGAGCATTCAAAATAGTATATTTATTCCGTAGTGATAAATTACTCAGGGTTACAATACTTTGTAATTGCTATCATAAAATATATCATTTATGGATTTTCCTATTAAATATACTTTTCATCAAGTTAATTAATATAATCACATTATATCAAGCATATAATAGAAAGAAAATACATTTTTTTCGAACAAGATTGGTCAACGTGTTACATATATGTAACAAATTACATAATTGCCCCTATGCATACCCCTAACTCGAACAAGAAAGTTATTCTCATATTTTATCCAAGGAGTAGAGAGAGTATAGTAGTTGAAGATGCTTATGAGGAAAAAACAGTTGGTGTAAAACGTTCATCTAGTAGTATTGGTGATGTACATAATTTTAGAGAGGATTCGGTTCAATGTGAAGCCGAAGGAAGTTTGGGTGATGGTATTGCTAGTCGGGTGGGTCATCGTGCTATAAGGACACCTGATAGATATGATGATTGGAACTATTTTAGCTTTTGTGATCATTTGGATTGCGCTCTACATATAGTCCAAGATGAGCTAATGGACCTTAATAACGTCATGGAGTCGAGTGAAGTGGATTTGTGCCATGAAAGAAAAGATTCAATCGTTGTTGAATAATCAAACTTGGAATTTGGTTCCACTTTATAAAGGAAACATGTTATTGGATGTAAATGGATATACAATGTGAAGGATGATGGGAGATACAAGTTAGGCTAGTGGGTAAGGGGTTTGCACAAAAGAAGTGAAAGAAGTATGATGAGATATTCGTACCGGTTGTGCGCCATACTTCGACCGGATGTTACTTGTTATAGTTGTTATACACGACTTGGAGTTGAAACAACTTGATGTGAAAACCACCTTCTTGCATGGTGACTTGGATGAAGACATCTACATGGAGCAACCGAAAGATTTTGCTGTGGATAGTAAGTCAAATTTGGCTTAAAGCAATCACCTAGACAATGATACAAGAGATTGATCATTTTATGCTTGAAAATAATTTTGATAGAAGCATCAAGGATGCTTGCGTATATTTCAAGAAGTTGAAAAATAATTATTGGGTGTATTTACTCTTGTATGTGAACGACATACTCATTGCTTCTAAGGGTAAGAATGAAATCAACAAGTTAAAACTGAGTTTGAAGTCGGAGTTCGATGAAGAATCTTGGAGAAGCAAAGAGAATATTGAACATGGAAATGGAAAGGGATCGAAAGCGTTTTGAGTTGAAATTGACTCTGCTTGCCGGTTTAGCATGGAGAATGCAAAAGCGTCAAATACATCTTTATCTTTGCATATGAAGCTTTCGAGTAAGGGATCGTCTATCTTGAAGAAAAACATGGCTTATATGGCAAAGATGTCATATGCAAGTGTGTTTGGAAAATTAATATATGTTACGGTGTGTACAAGGCCCAATATTGCAAATGTCATCGGGATGGTTAGTCGGTATATGGCTAATCCATGAAAATTGCATTAGGAAGCTGTGAAGCTTATATTGAGATACCTTAGAGGTACATCATCTCATGGTCTTGTTTTTTGCGGTAGTATGAGATGAATTGCAAGTTGGTTGGTTATTGTGATTTGGACTACGCCGATGATAGGGATCAAAGAAAATCAGCTTCTACATATATCTTCATACTTGGTCGTACGGCCATAAGTTGGAAATTGAGATTGGTTTGTTATACTTGGTGGTACAGCCATGAGCTACGGAGGCGGGGTTGATAGCCGCGGTGAAGGCGGCAAAGGAGGCACTTTACTTGAGGCGATTGCTGTGTGACTTGGAATACAAGCATGATAGTGTCGATGTTCGATGTGATAGCCAGAGTGTTATTCACTTAGTGGAGAATTTAACGTTTGGCTCATGGACAAAGCATATTAAAGTGAGTCATTTCTAGTAGTCATGAATGAAGATAAACGAGTATATCTTCGTAAAGTGCACACAAAGGGTAACACGGTGGATATGTTCAATAAGGCATTGCCGGTTGGGACATTCGAGCATTACTCGAATTTGAATCGCTTGTTGAAGTGCTAGGTGCCACGGGATGGCACAGTTGAGGGGGAGCTTGGTTGTAGATGAGGAAAAATATCGGTGAGAGATTGAGATTCTATCTACTTGGTGATTGCTGGTCTTTAGTGAAACGGTTTAGGATTTGGATGTTTTCAACACTTTTTTAACGGGAGGGGGCTTTTCCTAAGCTCGTTGATGGAGTGCAATAGACGGTAGTTTTGCCGGAGCTCAGTGGGAAAGCACTCACATTTGATTGAAGGTAGAAGTGGTGATAGTTGATGCTATCGGTTGTTAATGATAGTATGGTACCATTGGAGTTAGAGAAGGATATAATGTAGAAATGGAATGTTGAATTTTGACGACACTATATGGAGAATTGAAGTGGTCGGAAGTAGCTTGGTGACGGAGAAGACGGTTCGCAAATCGAAGCTTGGAGAAGGAAGATATGACGATGAAAGGAGAGTACTATGACCAGCATCAGACGACGGACGTATGTTATAAAGTGACAGACGTCTATGACTTCAGGGTTTGAAACCCGAGAATTTGGACGGACGGACGTGGTTTCAAAGGATGATTTCCGAAACATATGGCATACGTCTGTCATAAAGTGACAGACGTCTGTGGCAATTCTCGGCCTTTTTTCGGCTCGGACTTGGTGTGATGATTTTTGATATTCGAATGGGTAATTCTGAAATTTTGTCTAGGTTTTCTATTCTCCTATATAAGATACCTTCAAAATTCAGAGATCGTATAACTGTAAGGGTTTTAGCCTCCATCAATTAGGGTTTTATATAGACCTAATTTTCTTCAATTCTCTTCTACACAAATCAATTCTATCAAAATTTTGATCATTGTAATCAATCTCATGCACTCTTCTCAATGGTATTAATAAAGACTCTCTCTCAAAGTGGACATACACTAATAAGACATTGGTGGAGCCACTATAAATCGATGTGTGCTTTATTTTATCGTTATTGCTTTGGTTTTATATTACTTGTTTGGTGATTGTGATTGATTTTGGATTGAATTGAGATATTGATTGGTTATTTTTGCACTTCTTATCACCGTCTCGTTTTCCGTTATGCCTTGGGATTTTAATTTGAGTGGTCTTGAGTTGGAATTTCCCACAACGGATAATTGGATAGACTGTGTCTGCATTTGTCTTTGTTGAATTGATATGTAGTCAGCAAGCTAGATCTTAGGCCCTACACGATTGTAGCGTAATTTTCACTACATCTTGGTTTATTTAAATTTGTATATTATTACAAGTGACAATTGTTAGCGTCAAAATTGGTCACTAACTCCCAAACGTAAATGAAAGCATCAACTAACAGTCACAGATAACAGATATAGTGTATGTAGAGAGTATAAATATGAAGAGCGTTAAAAATTAAAAAGAAAGCAGAAAAAACAGTGGATTTGTAGTGGTTCGACTGACTCTGCCCTACGTCCACTCCAGAATTTTCCTTTTTATTGATATGAGAATTAATTGCGGTTACAATCTGGAGTTTTCAAAACAATTATGGCATAATAGCTTTAATGAGGAAGAAAAGGAAAACAGAATAAAGACCCCTTATCTGAAGCCCGCATGCTGTATTTATGGACAAAATCCGAGCTACTGGACTTCCTGAGTGATTCGAGCCAATTAGGACCATAGTCGAGTCCATATAGCCGACCACTGCTTTCCTGGAGTATGTAACATGCCGACCCACTCGAGACTCCAACATGCCGACCCACTCGAGACTTCAACACGTCGACCCACTCCAGACTCCAACATGCCGACCCGGAGCATTACCCTGGATGACTAGGAGAAACCATCAAGAAAACCCAAAGCAAGTCCAAATACAACTCGAAGCAAACTCCAGGCAACCCGCGACAACTCAACTTTTGTCAAAACTCGTATTTCGAGTATCCTGCGACTTTTGTCCATCAAACATGTCGAATCCTGACTTCATAATCATGATTACCATCTGTGATTGATTGTCTATCCATCCAATTCTAAAACCCACCATATTCCAGTCTTGACAACCGAGAACCGATTTAGTTAAATCCGTCTGTCTATGGCCTTGCCAAAAGGCGGTTTAACAGCAATGTTGCAAGATATCGGGTATCGATGAAGTAAAATCAAAACAAAAGAGGTTTTGAGTATCAAATCTTTATTTTTAATGTAATTATACAAAAAATTCCATCAACAAACGAATACGTAAATTAACTATATGTTTTTTAAAACCTGCTTTCATAGGCTAGGGATGTGAGAAGGTTCATCGCCGCCTCATCCCCTTTTAGTTCAGGCTCTCACAGAGACATTGTTCGATTCCTGATATTTCCTACTCGATTAAGAGATTATTATATGCTTTCACAAATAACAAACCGCTAAAATGTGACTGTCAAATCTTGAATCTTCTCGCTCTACTGGGTAGCTAGGAACCCCAGCCAACTGCGCTAAAATTACAGACAATGTCTGTTTTTGAAAACAAAACAGCGAAGTAACTTACCCTTTTCAAAAAGTTTTCCAAAAATTAAAAACTCGAATCGTGTGTAAGTATGTATAATTATTAGATAAGTATATTTTTTTTCAATAACCACATGTTTTATCATTATCAAACTATTTAGAACTTACGGAAAAATTACGTAAAGCTCCATTATTTAGAACTCTTGAAAAATTATGCAAAACTCCATTATTTAGAACTTCGTTATTTAGAACTTTTGAAAAATTACGTAAAGCTCCATTTTTTATAACTTCTGAAAAAAATTATGTAAATTTTGTTGAAAAAATTATGTCGGTAAAGTAACTTGCTTGCTTTTTTTATTTCCAAAAATTAGAACCTAATTTAGCTATCTGTTGACATAGGGTTTTCCTTTGTACGAAGATATTCAAATATACTTAAATAATCTTTTTTCTTTATAACCAAAATGGGCATTTGGTCTCGTGGTATGATCCTTGCTTAGGGTGCAAGAGGTCCCGAGTTCAATTCTTGGAATGCCCCCACCTTTTTGGTTCTACCAATAAAATTAAGCATGCACACCCTGTATGCTAACTGTTAACCGATTTTAATACGTTCCCCTATGTGGTTGGAATTATTTCATCCTGTTCCAATATAAAACCTTTTTTGAATATGTTTTGGCGCATATCAAGTTGAATACCTTTGCAAGTTGGTATGAAATACCGTGTTTATGAATTTCACATGCTAACAACATGGACTTATTTCTGCGTTACTTCCTACTTAAAGACTCATGATCTGAAATGATAGTATCTTTTACAGTGGTACGGTAGTACTTACCATACTATTATTGTACCAAAGGTAATCAAGTATAAACAAAATCAATAATATTATTGGTAACGGTAAATTTTCATAACTTCAGTAAATAACGGGTAATAAAATGTTAAAACCATCACTAAGGGTAAATTTACCAACCATTCCATATATTTCCTTTATTGACCTTCTTGATTATTACTTTAGAAATAAAATATGATTTAAGCCGACTATTGACCCCTTTTAAGATTTTATAATTCTGTTTTTCTTTCAGTTTTCTCTAACTTCATTTTTTTTAAATGAAATTCTGATATATATTTGTAAGTTACATATGTTGAATCAAAATTCAAAATCTCATAACATTTAAAAGATGTCGATATAATCAAATATAAATAAGCCGACCTAGTATTCATTAAGATCCGAGTAATCTATTTGTTAATGCGTAAAGATAAAACAAAATAATTTAGTTATTCTTACTAGCTATAGACATAACATTACCGATCAGCGGTAGCAGATTTACCAGTATACTAGAGCATCGGTAGCGGCAATGATTTTTAATTTTGTTTTACCAAAAGAATCGGTATGGCAACCGTTTTTCCGCATTGGTAAAGACAACCTTTAGTGTCGAATTAAATCAAATAAGCATTTCTTTTAATATATATAGTAAAATTCTAAAATCAGTGATTTAATGGTTTATATCAAATGAGGTATTTATTTAAGTATATTAAGGAAGGTAATCTTTAATGCTGCAATATCAGAAATCAGACTGAATAGTTCTGTAAGTCGGTATAATTTGTTATTGAATTTAACATCATAACAATATGATATTGCTTTTGAGAAACTTCATTGCTTTAACATACTCACAAAATCTAATAGGATTGATCTTTAAACAAAGTGGATACCGTGTAGCAGATTAAATCAAATAAGTTGTGATCTAATGGAGTTATTTTAGCATACATACATACATACATATATATACATATATACATATATATATATATATATATATATATATATTAAAGTAGGTAATTTTTAATGCCGAAACAGTTTTATGAAAAACCAGTACTTTAACACAAGTGATGAACATTGCAAAAAATATCCTTGAAAAATAAAATCATCAAATTCTAATTTCGCCTATGTTATTGATAAAAAAATATCATCAAGCATGATTGTACAGCGGAGTGCATGAAGAATATAAAACAAAATCAAGAATGAATATTTCAAAAACACATTATTGATATTAAAGATACATCAAACAAAATAAAATGAAAAAAGAAAAAGAAAAAGAAAAATGTACAAACTTTTTACTGGAAATGGGATTCAAAAATGTGTTTGACGCTTATATTTAGTATACTAACGAAGATAATCTTCAATGCTGCTATGGTTGACACTAATCGGATATCACGTTGAATAATATTGTATGTTAGTATAAAAATATTTTGTTATGGAATTTGACATCATAACAATATGAGTTTTTTTCAAAGTTACTTCATGCTCAACATACTCACAAGATGTGAAAAGATAGCATATTTAATGAAATCAGATCAGCCTATAGTAGAGAATTAAATCAAATAAACATTTTTTGATACATTAAATTAGTGAAAGTTCTGATCCAATGGTTAATATCAAATGAGTTATTTTAGCATATTAAAGAAGCTGATCATTAATGTGGAAACAATTTTAAAAACTAGTACTTTGACATGAGGAATGAACGCTGCATTAAAGCATCCTTGAAACAAGAAAAAGAGAATAAATAAATGCATAAAACATTAAACATGAAAAAAGAGCCGAATGCATAAATATAAAACAAAATTGTGAAGCAAAGCGTATAATTGATATCGAGGATACATCAAATAAAGATAAAATGGAAAAAGAAAAAAAAAAGATGCGAACTAACATCGGAGTTGAGATTCAAACATGTAATCTCACTTATATATCAAAATTGTCGATTAAAAACAAAGGTTATTTTTTATCATGACTAAAAATTTGAACTCATGACCTCATTTATATGTTAAATGTTCCAACTAAAAGTAAGGATAATTTATGTCACAACTGAGATTCAAAGTCTTGATCTTTTTTGCATAACATGGACATTTTAATACTTATGGGAAAGTCGAGCCACAAATCAATATACAACCAATGACACAACTAATTTCAACTATTATAACTTCCTCCGATCTCAACCTCAAATGTAACCACAATGAGGTCCAACGGCTGAATAAATTGCGTCCCATATTGAGTTTTTTATTTGATTCACAACAGTGTTGCATATCATAAAGAATACACCCTAATCCAACTCCAAGATATTGATTTCTTTTAATACTCAAAATATTCCACATGTACTTTCTTATATCACCCAAAATATTCCATTCCCAAATGTCATCAAAATCCATCCAAAGATTCAATCTATGCAAACTCTAAATCATTCAATGATGTGTGACAAAATATAAGATATTCCTTCGTTTAGCAATGCAAGAACAAGCGTACTTTAGAAATATATAATAGAAAATTTGGGAACGAAGGAAAATGTAATAGTTTTGACAAGAAAAATGGATACTTCGGAGTGGATCTTAAGGAGAAAAAGGCATACAAGTTTCAAAAGAAGTACAAGGTGTTACCGAGGCTGGCCCTATGCTATGGGTTGCCCAAGCCAGATATGATTTTGTGACCCGTATGATTTTATACAATCATAGCTGTCAAGTATTATGTTGTTAATGCAAATACAAAATAGGGCAGTACGGTTTTGGTAAATTATATCATGAATTGTAATAAATTTTTCAATGAGTTGAATAAATCTACAGTAACATGATATTTTTCTTTTCCCAGTAAACTCAATGTTCTAATTTCCTTCTCATTCGGTGCATGAATTTTAAGCAATTGCAATAACATTTATTTTTTGAAGCAAAAATAACCCACCTAAATTTTTGTATATCAAACTTTACATAAAGACAATTTTCATTTACTTTCAAAAAATACAAATTAAATGCAATAATTTATAATTTTGAAACAAAAAAGAGACTCTTTTAAACTTTAATGTATCAAACTTTCTACAAAAACATTTTCTATTAATTTAAAATAAAATTGTCTATGCAAATGCAATAATTTTGTATTCGGTGAGTCAAAAAAAACTGTTTTAAATTTGAATGGTGAGAAATATAAGTATGGTTATATGAATAGAGTGAACAAATAAGTAATTATTTACATCTAATTATTTACATCTTTTGAAATAAAAAGGAGTCATTTGAGTTTTTACACATCAAACTTTTTACGAAAAAAAAATTCATTATTTTTCGAATATAAAAGATAAAACTTATAGACAGGATGGTTAATTCACATTTAGACATTATTTAATAATTTTGTAATGGGAATTAGGAACCTTTGTTAGAAGCTGAAATGATTGAATAGAATGATAAATAAAAAAGATGAGATGGATTGAAATAGAGAATTAACTGAGAAATAAAATAACGATTGCAAGAAGTGAATTGTTGATCTTTCCATCAACAACATAAGCACTAACCACCAAAATACAAACCTTTTATTTATTTTTGGTGCAAAGGATACATATAAAATATTGCTTCATTATTATTATTATTATTATTATTTCCATTTTTTTGTTGCCCCGACCGAGGTGGTTTGCCTAAACCCTTGGGTTTGGTGGGTGGACTCAAGGGCTTCTCCAAGGTGTTATATGTGTGCTAAAGTTCTAAAAGATGTAAAAAGTAAAGTGACACTATCATAGATGAGTGAATTATGACGATATCATAGATGAGCGAAGTGTATGATGCTATTATAGATGTGCAAAGCATGCGATGCTGATATTTACTTGAGCGCAAAAAGTTATGTAATTTGATTTATGTTATGATATAATGCCATCATCCTATCAATAGCACTTTATGTTCTGATATATAAGTGCGCGCGCGCGTGCAATAACACTTTATGTTATGATATATGAATATTGTATTTTACAAATCGCATATTTGCTTTGACGAGATCCCAGAACATATTTTCAGAATATAATTAACTTTACTTTCTTTCAATGCTATTAAAATTCATTGCGATATTAACACAACCAGGTACACTTAATTGCAAAAAGAACAAGTATGTATCATAGCAGATGCAAATTATAAGCACAGCCAAGTATACTTAAATGGAAAGAGACCACGTACGTATCATAGCAGATGCAAACTATAAGCGCGGAGGTAGTGGAACATGTTGCCTATACCTGGGTCTCAATAATTCCTTGGACTACACACTCCATCTATTGCGTGTGATTGACTCCTGTAGACCAAAATAATATTATGAGTTTCCGACATAGTTACATCCTAATGTTGAAAAAGGATGTTGGGATCTATCATGACAAATAATATGTGAGCATAAGTACTCATTACGAAATTTATGCTAAAAAGTAAATTTAAATTAAAAATTCATATAAGAGTGTGCCTCGATATATTTTGTTTACACTTGGCTTACAATTTTTATGATTCAGTTATAAACATTATGACTAGCATGTTGATGTTTGTCGGTCTTCGGCTTGCTATTTGAGAATACCAGGATGTGGAAACATATAAAGAATGAACAATATCTACACTTCAAAAGAATAACCATACTTAAAAACATAAACAATAACAAGTTCATGTTACAGAAATATCAAAACAGAAAAATTCAGGGTCCATTTTGTTTATTTTGTGTTTTGGGTTTTCAACATTAATAACAAAATATGAGAAGAGTGAAGGGACGATGGACGGGGTGGAAGAAAGATGGAGGGACGACGGAGGAGATGGAGGAACGACGGAAGGATAAATTGTTTCATGTGCTTCCGTTATTTCCCAAATCAAAAAAAAATCTATTTTGCATGTTAAATTCGTTTGCTAAATTTGTTGTTTTTAACAATATACATGCGCCATGCATATTTTTGTATGGATGAAAACTCAAAACTAAAAACGGTAAACCAACCACACCACGGGCTAAACTATTGGGAAACATAGTGGCGTCTTTCATTTCTTCTTTTGATATTTTTCAGTTCTTTTGTCCATTTTTATCACACATAACAGAGCATTATCTTTTATCATATCATCTAATTTTGTTGATACACTCACAATTCCCTGATCTTTGAAAAATTCTAATTCATAACATATCACAAATTAAACCCAAGGAAAATAATATTTATAACAACATAATTACAATTCAGAAGCTTCAATATAATACTTGCAGTTAATGAACTGATTTACAGATTACAAAACAGCAGTGATTGCAAAAATCGCAAGATCTTACGTTCCAACACGCGATTTGGAAGGAGTCGCAGCCTTCCCAGTTCAAGAGTTAAATTGGATCGCAACCCGTGTAAAATGTGCGATTCTATTTGAGAACGAAAATATTGGAGTCCAATACTGAATCGCGATTTTAATTTAAACATCGAACCGAAACAAAATCAAAAGAGATATAGTCCGGCATCGCGATCTCGATTCAGCAAAAAAGAAAAAAGGAGGAATAGGAGGAAGAAGCAGCAGGAAACCTGAATATTTTAGAAACCCTAAGCTTCAGGGAGGAAGAGGACTGCTGGAAGTAAAGCGGCTCGATTGTCCCAGTTTGGGAAATTTTTGAAGCGTGCTGCTGCTATTTGATGCTTGTAAGTTGGCTAAAAGTACAAAAAGGAGTTCATTTAGCTCTACGAGGTGTGGCGCTAAATACATCATGATTTGCGATTTTGGCATCACATCATGGTGTTAACTAACAAGGATTATTGAACTGCCATATATCTTTGTGATGTCGAAAGGGTGTGAAGAAGGCATACCTTCCACAGCTGTATAACATAACATCTTACCACATGAAACAACCGATGACTATATGATTGGATCTGTCACTAATCATGACTTAGGATGGATTCATTTGTATACCCAAAAGGAAAGACTTGATGGAATCATAATGTAAAAGCAACCCCTGTAGTATCTAAAATAATTTACTATAATGGAATCGAAACAACGTAAAAATGCCTTCAACATCACAAAGTAGCATGCTCAAACCCATTAAGAAACAGTGTGATAAAATGCCTAAGAACAAAGAAAATCCATGAAATATGCCTTCGATATTTTAGAGAGGCATGCTCGAAGTCATCAAGATACTGTAGAAGATGCAAAAAATGAAGCTTGGATTATAACTCAAAAATTCTAGTTGCTCGAGCCTATGGAACACTAAGAAAATCACTTGACCGACCCTTAGTTTTTTGCTCTAGCTGGTCCACGTTCTCAAACATGTATTCAATCACTTTGTCGAGTTCCCTCGCATGACATGTATGGACCATCCAAAATAGCTTGCGCGACACTTGGTTAGATCACTTGTCTAGTGACTTGGATTTCCCTTTTTTAGTCAATTAATTTCCTTTTCTGGTTAATTGAAATCCTTTATGCAGACTACGATTAGATTCTTTTGCCCGATCATTGAATTCCCCTTAACTATCCCGTGTTTGATCAAGCGAAATCTCTTGGTTATCTAAAGAATCCAAAGTTAAAACTCGCCTCTTGGAATCTAGCGAAAACACTTTTCCCAAACTAGTGTCGATCACTTGAAAATTAAGTGTTTGAACTTCGGATCTACGACCACTGCGTGATTGGGTCAATCATTAAAGAACACATGAACAACATAGGGGAATTTTTATAATATCTCTCTCGAATGTTAGGAGCAATTATGCAAGTAGAGGAGTGGAGTTTCACATGAAATGGTACAACTGTGTGCAACCCAAGGTTAGAATCATGTTTGTACCCGAACTACTTTCATTTGTCACTTGGTCAGGTCACATGTAACCCAATTTGATGCCCAGGATAAAAAAAAAGCAAATACAAACACCTAGATCAAATCAAACTCAATCTAGACTTAGTTTTTGCATGGGTTAGACCAAGTCGATCCCTTTGATGCCACTTTTTGCTCGATACTTCATTATTTTTGCTCTACTTTCGATCCAAACATCAACCCACCTTTTTGCCTTTGTTCAAGACCTTGAAAATTTCTTTTTGCATTTAAACACATCTCCTATCCAATTCCTTCCTTGAAGTGAATTGCATCTCTTTTGACTTTACCTAGTCTTATCTCTCTATGGCATTTTGGCAATAGGAGCATATTCTATGTTTGGCATAGTACATTTATTAAGGCACGATCTCTAAACATACCCAAACCAGTTGAAAATATATTTAAGACCAGGACATGCACATCGGAGGAAACTACATCTGAATCCGAACCATTGATTAAAAGATATGATCATCTTAAAATCGGTTCACCTCCTAATCAATTTGGACTCCACTTTAGAGAGATATTATCTACTTCACTAAAATGGAACATCCAAAGGCATTGGGTTTTTTTACTCAATAGTATAAAGTAATTGGTCTAAGTTTCACTTAGTTTGGATTTAAAATGAATAAACTATGGCACAAAGAAGATCTGCTTTGAAAGGAACAGCAAAAACGGTTCAGTCGGAGTAAGTGCCAAATAAGAAAAATGGTCTGGTAGTATGCTTGTCAAATTTTCTTGTGAATTATTTCTGTATGAACCGTTTCCTTATGAACCTTTTCCTTATGAACCATTTTCTTATAAAATGTTTTCTTATGAACCGTTTTGTACCTAATTGTTTTCTACCTAACCATTTTCCTTCTTAAACGTTTCCTACTGAATCAAACATCAACGAATGAACTGATCATATATGGAAAATGCCTATTTTGTAGGAACTTCACACTTATAATTACCCCATCGATGAACATTAATGGCGGAAACGTTTGGAGCACTAGAATATACCAAATCAAATTAGCCAAACTGAATATACGGAGAACTTCTAAGCAGCAAGGAACTGTCATAATCTTATCCAATCACCTCTAATCTTTAATCCATCATCCAACGTTGTATTGTGGCAGACTAACCATAAGATTATGACATTATTACTTTGCCAATCACAATATAGCAACCAACAATTGATGTAGTAGATCCAGAGAGAACTCATAAGCATTGTAACAATTGTAAATCGAGGAATCATGATGTAGAGTATAGATTGTCGACCACTATAAGAAATTTTTCTGTGTTGTTACTTTTTTTGCACTTTGCTAGTTGCTTTATAAAATATATGCATGTAATTTGTTATATGAATTAGATTAAAAATTTAACGTATTTGACGATAAGAGATCTCGTAATACATAAACTAACACTATGATCACATTAACGATCCTAGGCTCTATCGGACCCTTCTTCTTGGATGTTTAGTGATTTCTGACATAAACATTTAGTTGCTTTCATTGAAAGCTCAATTCAGATAATGAAGCCACCAACTAAGAAGTACAGATTGAAGAGAATGTTTTTTTATAACAACCTTGGTTTGAGAAACTAAAAATAACTATTTTTAAATATAAACGCAAACAATAAATTTATTTTAAGAGGAAAATGTAGGAAAATTGGGAATTTTATATTTTAGGATTTGAAAAGAATATTTTCATTAGTGAGTATTTCTATAAAAATAAACGGAAATAAATATTTTTGGAATTTGACATCATTATTTTTGTATAAATATAAGGATGGGATTTTATATAATGAATTTGAAATCGAAATAAAAATAATAACAATAACTTTAAATTTAATGGATTTAATTTACGATTTGATAATTGTTTAAAAGGGAATTTGATAATATCATAACTTTATATAGGATCAAATTGGTGTAAATAAAAAGATTATGGATGGAAATTTATGTTTAAAATTCACAAAGTATAACTTATATGTTGTATAATCCTATATTATGATTTTTAAGGAGTTAAAGTAAAAGTTGACAACGTTTTGATAACTTAAAATGTAAATGATGTAATTTTTAATTTTAGTAAGGAAAATTCAGTTTTTAAGGATAGATAATAAAAGATTGCATAATAAAAATATTATAATTTGTTTGAAATTATTATCTTTACATAAGGAAACGAGTTTTAGTTTCCTATATTGGATTGTACAATTTTATATAGCTTTGAACATTTATTTAGAGTGAAAATAAAAGAAGAGAAAAAGGTTTTAGGTAATTAATTTTTTGGGTTTGGTTTTGTATGTCAACCCATCTTGGCCCATTAAAATAAGAGAAAGGTGGTTTCCCTCTTTTGCAATTTATATCGTTCATCTTTCTGAAACAAAAAAGTAAACCCTTTTCCTCTTTACTTTCAAAACCTAAATGAAATTTAGCAAAATATATTTTGGAAAATTCCTATAAAATCAAGGAGTGATTCTCAACAATACTACATTTATAGAAGCCATCAATTCAAGATTACAACAAGGGAAGTTTTGGGTTAAAGCATTAGTTTTGAGTAACAATGGATTTTAAAGCTAAAGAAGAGCTATTTGCAAACTTTTGGACTAAGATGAGTGTTTACTCATACCTATATCTAAATCTATCTGATGCATGTCGATGAAATGTTTGAATGGTTGAAATTGCAATGTTTTGGTTTATTGTAAAATAAGGTTACGATATGTTTTGTTGAAATTAAGAAAATCCAAAGGAGATGTTGTTCATTTGCATTTTGATATGTATGGCCTTTACATTTGTATGCTTCTAGTTTGTGTTGTTAGAGTTTATTGGAAACCCACTCTAGCGCCAGAAATTTTATAGGGTTGACTGGTGTTCGAGAGGAGCTAAATAGCGCCGAGAATTTGCATCGTCGGTCCACCAACTGAGGGGTGATCGGTCGACTTGTCATCAATTCCTAAAGCTATTCAGCTGTAGGTTTTTTATTTTTGGTTGCTTTTTCCCCTTTTTGCTCTTATTTATGATTTTAATTCTTTTAAAAATCCTAAGAAAATTGTTTTAAAGCTTTTAAAATTATATTTTTAATGTTAGAGAGATAATTTTCCAAATTTTCATCTATGTTAACCTATTTTCGTGTTTAAATATAATTAAATTTATTTAAGTTAATTTTTATTTATTTTAGAAATCAAATTAAACAAAATAAATAGCAAATCTCAATTATAAATAAGGATTTATCAGGTACCATTTGATAAGTATTTATATTTCTGTAAAGGTATTTAGAAAAGGAATGTATTTATTGAATATTGTTTTGGATATAGAAGTCCCTTCGAATATATAGATAAGTGAACTTCAAGAGTGTTAGAAAGTATAGAACTCTTTTATAAGAACGAAATAATGATTTTAAAAGTGTTTCTGAAAAGGAATTTCATTTGTAAAGTATATATTAGATAGAAAAGTTTTATAACTATTTTCTAAAGGGAATTTTAATTATAAAATCTATTTTGAAGATAAGACTAATTGTGAGATATCCGAATGAGTTTCATTAAAATGTAAAACCCTTTATATAATCTAAATTGAAATGATTTATATAGATGTGTATGCAAAGTTTTATATGATGAGAATACTGAGTAAGCATTTTGCTAATACCAAGCGGTATGTGACATTTGGTCTTACTTTCTTGATTGCTGTCTTGAATCGTTTAAAAAAATATATGATTGTATTGAGTTTTATTTCATATATTAAGGAAGTTCAGTAAATGAATTAGCAATACCGGATGGCGTGAGACGCTCAGTAATATTCTTCGGTTACTCTTTAGACACATATTACAGAATAATTATCAAGTGTAGTTTACTAGCTTATAATAAATGTTCGGGTAGTATTGCTGTGATGTCCCGGAATTTCGGATATTTGATAATTTCCATTAATAATTATTCTAAAGTGTGCAATGTTGATTTAATAATCTAATTTATCTTTTCAAAACTAATAATAATAATATAATAATTTAATTTGGCAAATTTTATTCTTTTTAAAGTTAATAATATATAATTGATAAAAATTTATCTTTCTAAGCTAATAAAAAGTATTCTATTTATAATGTATATGTGCATATACATTGTGAATAGGAAGTTTGTTTTCAATTTAATAAAAATATTTTCAAGTTATAATATATATATATATATATATATATATATATATATTTGGAAGATTGTGATTGAATTTAATATAAAAACTTTTCAAAAGCTATTTAAAAATTTATCTTATATTTTCAAAAACATTTAAGGTAAATATTTATTTTGTTTAAAAATATGATAACTTAAAATAGTATATTATAATAAAAGTTTAACATGTTTTCTTTTAAAAATTGGTTCTTGAAATAAATTTAGTTTATATGTATAATATCAATATTAGGTATAATAATTTAAGTTTAAACTTTAAAATGAGATTTAGTTTAATGTCCTTTTCTTTTTAATTTTCTTTCTTTTAGATTTAGCTTTGGAAAATGTATTTTAAAAATATATAAATAAAACATAAATTGAAATAACATAAACATGTTAACATGAATATAAGAAATTAAAAAAAGGGGGTTTTAACATTTGTCATTCACTTAAGATTGTTTAGGGACATTTGTAAACACTTGTCAATTAAGGAACTTATGAATAATACATTTGTCTAATTTGGGTAGCAAGTGACAACCTTTTCTTTTAAAAACTAGATTAAATAACATATAACAATGTTTTAAAGAGGAAAGTTGTTCATTTTTCTTCACTTAAAATTTTCCTCTATACTCTCTTTCCTTCTTCTTCTTAAACATATAAACTAAATACAACATCAGTTCAAAAAATTTCAAACCTGAGGTCTTGCAAACAAAAATGAAGATCGACAACAAAACCAAAACAAACTTTAAATCAACAGCAAATTCAACAAATAAAGAAATTCAAAGTTGATCACAACAGCAGTTCTAAAGATTCAACTAACAAGGATTTCAAATTCTACAAACAAAATCAACTTAAACAACAAGATTCAAATGCCAAATCAATTCAATAGTTCCAGGAAATATACCAGACTGTCCTCTACTTCTTTAATTTCTATGAGTAAACCTTCTTTTTAAAAACAGTTTTTATAATCTGACCTTATGTTGATTCATATCGTAATTGTTGAAGTAGTGTTATAAATGATGTTTATATGCAAGAACTCATTTGTGCATGTATGGATATAAGATGATTAGGTTGAGCATGTTTGTGTAAAGAATTGAATATGTTCTGCTATTTAGAGGCTCCATTTTGAATTAAAAATTTGAATCTCCCTCTGTAGTCAATTTTAGGCTAGGATATATAAATGGAAAATGACAACTACGATGTGTTATGAATTTTAAAAATAGTAACTGGTCATTACATTTAGCAATTAGCTCAAAAATAATAAATGTTAGTGATGAACTCAATATATGTAAAAAAATCAATAAAGCTAATTCCAATTTCTGATTATATAATATGAACCGTAGTGCAAAATTATAAATTTTGATGTGATTATCCAGATTTTTAGGCTTTGTGTTTGACGTGATAGTCTTTGTTGATCGATTTGGGCATTCTGGTCAACTGCCGTTGATCGACGACGATTGGGAGCTCGGGGTTTGGCATGGAGATGGTAGGGCTGTCAGGAGACTTTGGAAAAATGGTGGAAAAAGCTATCAAAGGCCGTGGTGGCCGGGAAGGGGTGAATTAGGGTTCGTGGTCCAGTTTTTGGTCTGAGTTGATGTCGAGGTGATTTCGTCGACTATGAAGTATCGGGTCGAATCGCGAGCAGGGGAATGGTTTTTAGGTTCGAGACGCAACTGTGGTCGAGGCGGCAGGTCTTCTGGTGGTGGTGTTCGCCTTCGACAGATGATTTTGTTGATCGAGCTTTTTGGATGCTGTGGGTTCGAGTGCTCGATTTTGTTCCTATGGAGTTTTGGGTTTTCTGAGAGTTCGTGAGGGACGATGGGATCGTCGACGACTTGCCATGGTTCATATCGATGCTCGAAGCATCGTAGTTCGTCGGTGTGTATGCACGCATGCATAGATGTATCAATGGTTGATCGATGATGTTGTTTCGAGTTTGTTTCGAGTTTGTTCGAGTTAGTCTCGAAGTATGGTTTGAAATGACTCAGGGAATTATAGTTGTCTCGGGTTTTGTTGTGGTTTGGGTAGTTTTGGTTACCAGGTATAGTTTGTAATGCAATTGTGATGTAATTGTATTTCCAGATTGAAATGCAAAGTATTAAGTTAGGCTAATGAAATTTTAAAGTGTATTAAATTAAATAAGTTTTCAAAGGAAATTAGTAAAGTTTAAAACTAGTTTCAAAGTTTAATTCTAAAATTAAAAGTTTTCCTTTAAGATTTCTTTGGTTTGAATAATAATTTAACATGTTTGATTAAAAAGGGCAAAAGGAAGTGTTAACTAAGTTTTAATGTATTTAAGGAAAAATAAGTTTTTAAAGATATGATAATGAAGTTTCAAGAATAATTATTTATTTAATTTATTAAACAAGTTTGAAAAGGGTTTTCAAAGATTTTTAAATGTTAAAATTTTATGTTTAAATTGTTTCATTTAAAGTAAATTACATATTTTTAATCATGTAATTGATTTCTAAATGTTTTGTAATGAGATATTTAATTTATGAAATTAATTTAAAATAATTGGCTTAATTAATTAAGGATAGTTAATTACTGGATTAATTAAGGGTTAATTAACCTAAGTAATTAAAGGTAAGTAATTAAAGTATAATTACTTAATTAACTAAGATGATTAATTTAGGTAATTAAATTAAGATAAATTAATTTGTGTAATTAATTAAGGGTAGTAGATTACTTAATTTAGGATTGATTAATCAAAGGTTAATTAACTAAGGAATAATTAAGTAATGGATGTAATTAGAGGTTAATTACTTAATATAAAAAGGGTTTTACTTAATGAAGTAATTAAAGGGGTTAATTACTCAATGTAATAAATTGAATTAATGTGGTTTATTTAAGTTAATTAATTAAGCTTGATTAATTAAAGATAATCACTGGATGATTGGTTAAGTATAATTACTTAATGTTATTTATAAAGTGTAATTACTTAGTGTAAGTAATTAATGGGTAATTACTGGAAGTAATTAATAAAAAGGGAAATTACTTGATGGAAGATAATTAAAGAATAATTACTTAGTGGAAGTAATTAAGTGTTAATTACTCAGTGTAATTAATTAAAGGATTAATTAGTGTATAATCAAAGAGTTAATTTCATTAATGTAAGTAATTAAAGAATAGTTAGTTACTGGAAGTAATTTATTAAGGGAATAAATGAATGTAATTAAGTTAAAGATTTCTTATTAAATGTAATTAAAAGTTGTTAATTAGTAAGGCATCGGATATAATTTATAAGAATAGACATAGAGGATAAAGCAAATTATTTTATTTATTCCAATCCAACTAATTTACAAGGAGAGGTGTTTATATATCACACCAAATAGTCAAACCAGGAAAGTTTATAATAGGAAAGGTAATAAATGCTAAATAATTACACCCTATATTTAACACTCCCCTCAAGTTGGAGAATAGATGTTAATCATGCCCAACTTGTTACACAAGTAATTAATTCTGATTTCATTCAAAGCTTTGGTGAAGATATCTGCAATCTGCTCTGTAGATATTAAACATCTTGTATTTTATCCCGAACAAAATGACAGTCAATCTCTATGTGTTTGGTTCGTTCATGGAACACAGGATTATATGCGATATAAATAACATCTTTGTTATCGCACCATAATTTAGCTGGAATAATAGTTTTCAGTCCTATTTCATTTAAAAGTTGATATATCCAAACTATCTCACATACAGATTTTGCCATAGCTCGATACTCTGATTCTGCACTTGAACATGAGACAACATTTTGCTTCTTACTTTTCCATGAAATTAAGTTTCCTCCAACAAAAACACAAAACCCTGTTGCAGATCTTCTATCTATCTTAGAACCTACCCAATCAGCATCTGAAAAGCATTCAACCTGGTTATGCCGATGATTTGTATATACAATACCAAACCCACCTGTTCCTTTTAAGTAGCATAAAATCTGTTCTAAAGCAGTCCAATGATGAACTGTTGGAGATGACATGAATTGACTTACAACACTAACAGAATATGCAATGTCTGGACGAGTAACAGTAAGATAATTCAATTTTCCTACCAATCTTCTATACATTTTTGGATTTTCAAATAATTTTCCTTCTTTTGTTAGTTGTATATTTGGAATCATTGGAGTACTACATGGTTTTGATCCTAGCTTTCCTGTTTCTTTTAGTAAGTCAAGCACATACTTTCTTTGAGATAAGAGAATACCTTTGTTACTCCTTAAAACCTTAACACCTAAAAAATATTTTAGTTCTCCCAAATCTATTGTGTGAAACTGAGTATGAATAAATTGTTTAAGAGACTCAATCCCTACTTTGTTGCTTCCTGTGATAACAATATCATCCACATAAACAACTAGCAAAATAATTCCATTCTCTGAATTTTTATAGAACACTGAGTGAATTGCTTTGCTTTTCTTCAAACCAAAATTCTCGATAGCTTGGCTAAATTTTCCAAACCAAGCACGAGGACTTTTTTTAGTCCATATAAAGTTTTTTTAAGGCGACATACTAAACCATTCTCCCCCTGAGCAACAATGCCAGGTGGTTTCTCCATATATACTTCTTCTTTAAGGTCGCCATGGAGAAAAGCATTTTTAATATCAAGTTGATGTAAAGACCAGTCATATGTAGCAGCAAGTGAAATAAATAATTGTATTGTCGTTAATTTTGCAACAGGAGAAAATGTTTTAGAATAATCCACTCTATAAGTTTGAGCCTGTGCAGTTAAAGCGCTCGGCAGATTCAAAGCGGTGGAGGTGCAAAAAGTCATAGCGGGGATACAGCAAGGATATAGCGGGATATAGCAGATAACTCTAAAATAGCATATAAAACTCGTACTTAATGTTTTTACAAATAAATAAATGGTAATTAAATAAAAAATTATTATTCAATTGAATTATAATTAATACATAAATAGTTCTAAACAAAAAACATGTGCGGATATACTTTAAATAAACGTAAAACTGTTATATAACATAACTGAATTTAGTAGAATATTAGAGTATTTTCATTTCTGAAAATATACTAAAATTAAATCAATAAATTAGTTTCACAATTTTTATAATGTATAAATGCAATTTTTTAATTCATTTTATTAAAGAAGATATAGCGGAAATAGCAAAATATATCGGAAATAACATGATATAGCGGAAATAGCAGGGATTAAAGCGGAAAGGCTATATTTTGGGGCTGTATGGAAAAATTGTAGCGGTAAAAATCCGCTATGAGATATAGCGGGGTAATAGCGAGGCATTAACTACACAGGTTTGAGAAAATCCTTTCGCAACTAATCAAGCTTTTAAACGAGCAATTAATCCATTTCGATTAATTTTCACAGAGAATACCCATTTGCATCCTATAGCTTTTTTACCAGTAGGTAATTTTACTAAATCCCATGTATTATTAAACTCCAAAGCATTCATTTCATCAATCATTGCTTTTCGCCAACCAGGAATAGATAGGGCTTTAGTAACAGATTCAGGAATTGAAATTGAGTTAAGAGAAGTAATGAATAAATATGAAGAAGTGGATAAGTTATTATATGGGACAAACGATGAGATAGAGAAAATACATTTGCGTTTTCCCTTTCTTAAAGTAATTGGGAGATCTAAATCAGAGGGAGTGATTATATTTTGTTCAGTAATGGGATCAACTGGAGGAGATATATTAGAGATATCAGTATTTTGGTCAGACGATATTTCAAAGTTTTGGGTGGATGGGTCAATAGGAACAGTTTGAGCAAGATATATAAGAAAATCATCACTGTCTTGAATGGTAGAGGTGGTGGTAGAATTAGATTTTGAAAAGAAAGGTGTATTTTTGAAAAAAATGGCATCAATGGAGACTATATATTTATTAAAACTAGGGCAAAAACAATGATATCCTTTTTGAAGTCGTGAATAGCCAACAAAAACACGTTTCAAAGATTTTGGATCAAGTTTAGTTATTTGTGGCCTTACATCTCTAATAAAGCAAGTACTACCATAAAAATTAGGACTAACAGAGAATAAAGGTTTGTTGGGGAACAAAACTTTTTATGGAATTTTCCATTTAAGTATAGAAGACGGCATACGATTTATGAGAAAGCAGGCTGTAGAAACTACATCGGCCCAGAATTTTTAGGAACATTCATTGAAAATAAAATAGCACGTACAATTTCAAGAAAATGTCTATTTTTTCTTTCTGCGACACCATTTTGTGATGGAGTGTCAACACACGATGTCTCATGAAGTATTCCATGTTGAGTCATATAAGAGTGAAATATAGCAGATGTATATTCTTTAGCATTATCACTTTGTAATGTACGAATGCAAGTATTAAACTGGTTTTTTATTTCGGCATAGAAGCCAAAGAATATAGAAAATAATTCAGATCGATTTTCCATAAGATAAAGCCAAATTGTACGAGAATAATCATTTACAAATGTAACAAAATATCCGAATCCTGATTTAGACAAAATTGAACAAGGGCCCTAAATATCAGAATGTACAAGTTCAAAAGGAGCACTAGCGCGTTTATTAATTCTAAGACTTGTACTATGACGATGATGTTTAGCAAACTAACATGCTTCAAAATCTAGTGTAGACAAAGAACTATATTGAGGACAAAGCTTCTTGAGAAGAGAAAGAGATGGGTGGCCTAACTGGTAATGAATCTTGAGGGCAGAGGTGATACTTGAACAAGTTATGGAAGGCGACGAATCAAGAATATACAGCCCTCCAGACTCATGCCCCTTATCAATAATCTTCATCGTTGGATCCTGAAAAATACAATGATTCGAAAAAAAAGATATAGAACAATTTAGATTGCGAGTGATCTGACTAACGGAAAGTAAATTAAAAGATAATGATGGCAAATGTAAGACTGAGGGTAAAGAGAGAGAGTAGGAGTAGGGTTAACAACCTCGGTCCCTTGGACATGAGAAAGAGATCCATCAGCTAAAATAACTAAACGATTGGAAGTGTTTGAATGATAGTTCGAAAAAAGTGAGGAGTTACCTGTCATATGTTCAGTTGCACCTGAATCAATGACCCATCTATTTCCTGAATTAGCTAGAGTAGTTACTGACGAAGAGTCCTTTGAAGTTTCTTTATGTTTTAGGAACTTAGCAAATTCATCGATGTGATCATGCACTACCTTATTACTAGATGTTCAAAGGTTTCGGAAACAAAGATCGAATTTTCTGAGAGGAAACTTCGAATAGTTTTGAAGCAGATTGAATACGAGATTTAAAGAAAGGAAGGAGATAACTTTCTGATTTAAAGAAGGAAAGGAGTATGAGATTGAATTTTCTGATTTGAGATAACTTTCCGATTTTATGAATACGAGATATAATGGTTTGATTAATTTTCTGATTTGGGATACGAGATTGAATATGATATTCAATACCTAACTTTGAATTGATTTAAGATAATTTTCTGAGATCGCTCTGGTACCATGTTAATTAGTAAGATATCGAATATAATTTATAAGAACAGACATAGAGGAGAAAGCAACTTATTTTATTTATTCCAATCCAATTGATTTACAAGGAGAGGTGTTTATATATCACACCAAATAGTTAAACCAAGAAATTTGATAATAGAAAAGGTAATAAATGCTAAATAATTACACCCTATATTTAAGTATAATTAATCAATGAAAGTAATTAAAGGATCATTAATTAATGTAATTAATGAAAATAATTAAAGGTTAATTGATTAATAAATGTGATTAATTAAAGATAATTAATCAATGAAGTGATTATAGCATAATTAATTAATATAATTAATTAAGGATCAATGCAATTAATTATAGTCTATTAATTAATAAAAGTAATTAAGGTTAATTAATGTGAACAATTAAAGAATAATTAATTTGTGTAATTAATTTAAAGGCTAATTACTTAATGTAATTAAAGAATAATTAATCAAGGATGATTAATTAAGAGGTAATTAAAGGATAATAAATCTATAATTAAAGATTAATTAATTGGTTTATAAGGTAATTAAAGGATGATTAATTAATTAAATGGTTTGTAATTAATTAATGATTGAGCAGGGTTATGTGATTAATTATCAAGTAATTAATTTAATTTTAGTTAATTAAATTAATTATAATTTGGATTAATAATTCCTGTTTGTGGATGATTGTTTGAGTAAAATGTCTGGATTGATTGATACTTATAGTTTGATAATCTGTGATGTTATGTGATGTGATATTGGTTATAGCTATGATAAATGTGTGATATTTATCTATGAATGATGCTGTGTGAATTCAATGTTTTAAATTGAATTAAATTGTTCAACCTTAAACCACTTCGACACTAAAATTGCGTTTTGGATTTCGGTGAGACCGGGATCGAATTTCCAAATTTGAAATTCCGAAAACCTCATCGATCCAAATTAAACGTTAGGTCGTGAAATCTCAAGTGAAGATCAAATGAAGATTCAAAGGGAAGGCTATGGTCGTTAACTCTAAGGGTGATTCCAAAACGAGTTAATGGAGGCAGTGCTTTAGATTGAGATGAAGATTCAGAGTGCAAGGGCTATTGTCGTTAACTCTAAGGGTGATTCCAAAATGAGTGTAGCGAGATAGTGCCTACGGTTTTGTTCGAACCCAGAAGGAACTTGTATGGATTGAATGCTTTCAGAACATCATCGAGAGGAGATGATCATTCTAAGTTAGATGTGCTCTATAAAGGTAACCATAGCCTTAAGCCTCATCAACCATGAATGGCTAAAACATGGGAGGTGCAGCAAGGCTAAGTGGGTAGCACCCAAGTAGAACGGGAGTTACCCTTGTCTAGAGGTTCCTTTTTATTCAGCTGTGTGGGCAGTTGGTTATGAACGACTACGGGATTGTCTTGTTCGGGACTATCCAGTAAGGGATGGCCTTGTGTTGCAAAGGATTTAGGGTGGATCCTTGGTACGGTGATATAGGCCACGTACTGTGTCGGGTGGTACCCCAGTAGCCCTGTCATTGTGTGGAATCCAATCTCCAATAAGTGCCATACGTATTGATTGTGCCCAACTATATTGAAATGTGAGATGTAAGCATTCCAGCTATTTATGTATTTTACTTGAAAACCCTAGACCCTATTATAATATAACTGGATTTCTTATCAAATGTTTTGGTTATCGTAAGGTAAAACTTTTCCGTGTTTATGTGCGGGAAATCTTACGAGATACCTTTTGTTTTCAAAGGTTTTTCAAAGTTAAGCAACTTTAACCCGTTTACTCACACCAGACCCATGTCTGACCTGGAGTTTATTTTCAGTTTTATTAAACTCTTGGGTACTCAAACTTTTACGAGTAGCCAAGGGATTCGTGTTAGCTTTGATGAATTATGGAGGAGATTTGGAGCAGGAGGCTTCCACGAGTAGATATATAGTGGTTCCGTTGTGTTGATCTTTGTGTTGTTGTTGAGTTGTATTCTGAGTTGCAATAACTAAAAAGGTGTTTATAACTGTCTATTTATGTTGTAAGAGCTGTATAACTCTGATGTATATGATACTATGTAATATCTTATGTGATATAATATAATTTATTCATTTTGCTGTGAGGTTCTGATGTTGTTTAGTTCTTTCTTTTCTATCTTTTCTCTTTTCTATCCCTTTGTTTCTTATTAATGATGCGCCTTTCCGTGGGACGAAAGGCGGGTCGTCACAATTGCATGGTATGGGACGCTTAAGTAACAGTTATTTGATTACTATTTATGAGTAAATATTACTCACAATTTGTTTTGGGTTTGGAATTTTGGGGAAAGTCGACTAGTGGTTATTCTTATTAGAGCAAGTAGCCGAGAGTATTATTTCTATGAAGGGACTACATGTTGAGATTATGTGTGACTTGGATGGTTATCAAAGGGAAACCAGTGGGAGCTATTGCTCCCTTAGGCTAGTAGTCAAGAATATATTTTGTAGTTAGCTATTAGACTATCCTAGGACTTGTTAGTTAAGAGTTTCTACTCTCATTAGGACGCATCGAGTCGAGTGAACAACTTTTTAGGAAACTACGTCGTTGTATAAACCCTTGTGATGATCTGCCTTTCTTATTCCTATAGGCGACACTTAATACACTCACAGCATTCATTTTTTCGATCATCTAGATGTTCGAAAGATAGGTTGTTGGGGTAAAAAGAAAAAGAAAAGACAAGAAGAAAGAAACACAAAATCTCACAGCACAAGGAAATCATATATATAATAGAACATAAGATAATACATACCGTCACTTCCAAAATGAAACATCAAAGTTACAACATGTACTAACTTCAGCCATAGATAGTTATAATTGCATGCCCCATAATGCTGATGCATACTATATACACATAGCGAAATTAAAATAGATAACTAGGTAGCGATTGTAATGTCCCATAATTTTGACGATCGAATATTTAAATGGTTAATTTAAATATTTAATCGTTAAGCGATGAAATGCCTCTTATACTCGATTTTTACAAACAAACGAATTAGGACTAGATACAAATGATTCTCCTATTAAATTATTGTATTTTCTTCCTTAATTCGTTCATTTATAATTATGAAGTATTATGGAATGATTTGAAGATTTTTGTGCTAGGATTCAGACTTGTATTCATGTCATAAACATATTTCCCTTAGCTAGTTAATTTTTTAAGACCCTAATTAGTCTATTTGAAAATAATTAGTAAGCCCCAGAATTGATTTGAGCTAATTGAGTGATTAGTGTGATATTATTATTAGACTGGGGTTTATAATGTAGGCTAATAATGTGCACATCATTAGAAAATATTAATTAATCCATTTGAATTGATTTGCAAATTTTTAATAACCTAATTTAAGTGATTTGTGAACTATACACTTTTTATTAAAGTGATTAGAGGCTAATGAAGCTTAATTAGCGTTTATAAAATGGTTTCATGATTTTGAAAATGAGATGTATGCTTTAAAATGAGTTTTATAAAATAGTAAGATAATAAATGCTTGATTTTCAATGAAGTAATTAGTTATTTAAAAGCTAAAAGTAATTAATAAGTTAGTAGGTGTTATAAAACAGTAAGACATTTTATAAAATGGTTTAAAGTGATATCTTACTTTTATTGAAAAGATAGTAAGTGGCATTTTACTCTTACTAAACACGATTATAGATAAAAATAATATTTGAACTAGAAATAATTGAATTGCCTACTGGAGATACATGTGTGTACACATGCAGGAGCGGGTATACGTATACGTGAAGTCGGAGTTAAGCAACGGTCGAGACAACTCTAGTGTTGTAGCAGGAGTTGTGATGAGAGTTATCTTTATAAGAGGTGAAAATTCATATAATAGATTTGTATATGCAAATGAGAATGTCTATATGTGTACGTGGTCATGTCAAGAGCGATCTCATGTATCCATAATGACCACCGAGTGCACTAAGTTGCATGGGAGAGTACTGGGTTAAGCATTCACCCTAGTGAAGCTCGAATGTATTTGTGTTGTGATATGTGTGTGGTTAAGTGTGTGTGTGTGTATATATATATATGTGCTTAGACACAAATGAGTGCATTAACATATATATGGGCTATGCACAAGTCAAGAAGGCAAGGATTGTCGTTTTGGTATGTGAGAGGAAGCCAAGACGCTATAATTGCTCATTGAACTCTACTCCTGCAAAAGAATGGATATTGGTATCGAAGCCAATTTTTATGTACTTACGAAGCCACTTCCGATGGGATGGAGGCAGGCTCTAGTAGCAAGGTGACTCATCGGACGAAGTGTTAGAGGAAACGACATGCGAATTAGCGATCGTTCGACGAGGTATTTTCTACCTAGGCCCATTTCCTAGAACCTATCATTTCAGTCAACAGAAAGGGTCCATTCATCCAACTAGTGAGAGGAAATAATTCATCTCTATCTTAGTTCAATTGATTAAATCTCCTTGATCAATCAAACGAAACCGTATTTTTCTTGTTTTTAAAAACAAGATAACTTCTGTGTACGAAGTTGGATTGAGGTGAGGTTTGGAGTAATTTGATTTTAGGGCTCATATAGAACCACCAACATATTTTGAGGTAGACTTGGAGGGTACACTGGAGGTATATTATGATATTGAGATCATGCGTTCCATTAGGAATGCAAGTCGGTTAGTGTAGGGTTTTGTTAGATTTGTCCTATGTGTTTTTAGGCTGTGGCGATTCCATACGTTATATACAGAGTGAATCTATACTATAAGATTTTGATCCTAGAGTAATACATGATTTGTTAGATGTTGACTTCGTATGACACACTAATGAGTGAGTCTATACTCTAAAATTTTGACCTTAGAGTAATATCGATTTGTTAGTATTGACTTGTTGTGGCACACCATGGGTATAGACTTCTGTGATCTACCCGGGTATCGACCTTCTTATGGTTGTTAGTACCGTAGGTTTTGGTTTTGATTATAACAACTGTAGGAAGTTATATAAAATATAGATACGAATGTTTTATCGAGATATAGTATATAGTGTAGGATATTAGATAGGTGTTGATTAAGAAGACTGTGTAGTATCAAGAGTAGATTCAAGATGATGACAGTTTAAGACTCATGAGTATTAAAGAGTTCAAGATTTCAAGATATTCAAGATAAGTTACAGAGTCATATAATTTTTGTTAAAACTTGGGTAGCACTTTCTTGATCTCTCTCTATTTCAAATAAGTTTTAAATATTATTCAAATAACCTGGTTGTTATCCCACCCTTTGGTCAAGGCTGGAATATCAACAAATTGGCAAGAAAGAATGGATATTAGGATTGGAAATCGATTGGAAATATGGTTGTGATCGATGTCGTCAAAATTTGGCCGAGCTCCGATCAAGGCGGAACCGATTGGGAATGATAAACAGGGCTAGGAGAGGTTGCGTTTCAATTTTCAGATCGACCGAAGTTCATGTAATCAAGATATGATCAATACAAGTTAGGAAAAAGATGTTGTTCGAACCCATCATGAGGCTCTAATTTGAATCGATGTTGTTCGACTCCATCCGGATTTAGATTCTTCGCATCGATCCAGAAGCAGCAGCGTTGAATCGATTTAGTTCGTATCCATCATAATAGAACTGTTTCATATCGGTCAGGGACCAACTTAGTTCGTATCGATCATGGGTATGCTTAGTTCGAATCCATCCACTTTGCAGACCTCCTTCGTATCCATCCAGTTCGTGATTGTTCGAATCGATGGCGTCCGAGTCCTTGTTCGTATCGACTATGCTCAAGCGAATTCACTTCGTATTGATGGTATTTGCAGTGATCGATACGAAGTACACCATCTACTATCGATACAAACGTGGGCTACGATATGGATGCGAATCGATAATCGATTCGAAGACTGAAATGAATGGATGCGAATCAATGGTCGATGCGAGCGAAGCTTCGATCTTAGACTCAAATAACTTGGTCAACTTGGCACATAAAATGGATCAGTCTAAGAATTTTGCAACACGTCATCGCCTGGGCACGTGACCTGATCGATTCGAACAAATCGATACGAAACTATCGATTCGAACTACGCTACCTTCCCAAAAACCCTATCTCATATCGATCATATCTCCTAAACCATAGGTCTGAATGCTATGAAATTTTCACAGGAGCTTACGTACATGACGAGGAAGGTTCATGCCAAATTTCAACTCCATTGGACGAAATCTTGATCGATACGAAATTGGTTCGTATCGATCACGGATCGAGCCGAAACTTCCAAAGATCGATCGCGTGGGCCCACTCACGTGCCAGAAGAAGTCTCCCAAAGTTTGAGCATGATATTAGCCTCCTACAGTTATAAATAGCCCCTTAAAGCCTACAAAAGAGGGATCTTTTGGCTATTTGACGTCCGGACTCTGCCGGATTCAACTTTACACTTCATCATTGCTGTTGTACTTAAATTTATTCATTGTAATCCGCTGTAATCAACTGTAATCAGTGAAGAACATCAATAAAAGGATTATCCTTCGAAGTGGATGTAGGCCGGAGATAGGGTAACCACTATAAATCTCGTGTCATTGTTTGTTATTTCTAAATTGTTCTTCTCTATTTCGTCTGAATTTGAGATTTGTGTTTGAACATCATTGATCTACATTCATATATTGGTGCTTTCATGACATTTGGGGTTTGTGACCAATTTTGGCACAAACACTTTGGCAGTTTCACCAAGAACAACTAGCACTCGCTATACCAGATTTGGATCCAGGTTTGAAGGTTTAAGGATTCAGATCTAGAGAGCTATGACAAGGCAATCGAATAGAAGACAGAGGACAGAGAGAAGTCAACATGAAGGAAGCCGGGAGGCTTCATCAGGAGCCAATCAGACTTCAACTTTCGTTACCCGAGACGAAATGGTAATGATGATGGGAGCTATGCACGAAGAATTCCTGAAAAGGCAGGAGGAGATGATGCAGAACCTCCTCAGATAGGTTGGACAAAAAGGGACAGTCGGAGCTTCAGGGGTTCAGATCCATGAGGCTGGAGCAGAAGGACAAAACAGGCAACCGAATGGAGCAGTTCAACAAGGCAGAGCCCCCAATCAGCATGCACCTGCTAATCTGGATGAACCCGAGCTCGGGGGCACACCATCGGATAACGATGGACAAGTTCATAGAGAAACTCCAGTTGACACCGCATAACGGGATGTTGGTAGGAATGTAAGAACGTGGGATGAAGAGTATGTACCAGAATTCCCTCGAGGACTCGGGGGGCAACCCCCGACAGACAATGCTGGATTGGCTGAGATTATCAGACGAACTATGCACGGAAGGCTGACAAATAGAGATATAGAAGGGGTAAACAGGAGTCCGTTTACTCGTGAAATCAGGATAGCTCGGAATCCACCAGAGTTCAAGCTACCTAACGTGGAGATGTACAATGGCAAAGCTGATCCAACTTATCACTTGATGAGGTATACAAGACATATGGAGGTGCTGGGGGCATCGAAGGAAGTTTTGGCCCGATGTTTCCCTCTATACTTAACGGACATAGCTGCAATGTGGTTCAGACAGCTCGAAGAGGGATCTATCGAGACGTGGACAGAATTGGTGGACAGGTTTCTGAAGCAATTTCAGGTTCATATTAAAAGACCGAAAAACGTGATGACGCTAATGTTAGTAAAACAAAAGATGGATGAATCGCTGAGAGCTTTCCTAACTCGGTTCAATGCGACGGTTGCTTCGGTGGATCGGCCGGATCCATCGATGGTTTTAATGGCGGCAGTATCAGGGGTTAGGGAGAATTCTAAATTCAAAATATCTCTAATACGGAACCCGCCACTAGATCTCGGGGAATTCTTTCACGAAGCTAAGAGATTCCTTCGGTAAGAAGATGCATGTACAGATTTAAAGTTAAAGGATTCGAACGCGATTGAGGATGGAGGACCACACAGCGGAGGCTTTGACAAAGATAAAGGTAAAGGAAAAAGAAAGCTTGACGATGATTCAGAAAAAGCTAGGAAGCGATGGAGGGAGCCAAAATTCTCCACATATACATGATTGAATGAAACATTGGAACATATATTCATGGAAACCTAGAATCGCCTTCCCTACCGAAGGCCGGCTAGGAGAGAAGCTTCTGAACGTGAGACGACATCAGGAAGGCACTGTCTCTTCCATGATTTGGATGGACACGATACCCAAAGCTGCAGGCACTTAAAGGACATAATTGAGGAGCTTGTGAGGAACAGACAGTTGTGACAGTATGTCGGGATTAGGAATGCAGCGGTGGAACAGGAGCGACCACCGTCTACCTCAAACAATGATGGTGCGAGGCCCGGGAATGATGGTCGATTGGTTATCAATTGACTGGGATATTATGAAATAAGCAGCAAGCTACTGGCAAATGGCAAAGTCATTTACACATGTACGGGGACGGAGATGGCCCCTAGGCATGCTATGATGATGATAAACCGCGATGCTATGGTTTGTGAAATATGTTTTTCGTTTTTAGATTGGATACTCGTTTTTCTAGCCTGGTTTTGGAGTTTGGTTTGAACTCCTGATTCTGTTTGTTTTCTGGTTTGGGCTTATGTTTGGATGATTATTCTCATATTTGGATGTGGGTTTTCATTTTGGATGTGGATTTTTGGTTTTTTGATTTGATTTGGATTGGATTTTGATTGGATTTTTATTTGGCTTTCTAATAAACGGTCATCGGGTATGGATTATACCTGGCAAGGGGTAAGTCGCTTTGCCCAGACATGGCGAATCAACTTATTCAGGTCGTTGAGTATGGACTATGCTCGGCAAGGGTCCGAAGAGACCAAGATTCGACCTAGGACTTAGGCCCTATATTGTCAGTTACTATTTTAGGTCATCGGGTATGGACTATACTCGGTAAGGATCCAGAGCGACCAGGATTTGGCATTGGACTTAAGCCATGGCATTACTCAACGTCTAGGGACACTGGACCACGTCGTCAAGTGTGGATTGGCAAGAACCCGGAGAGGTTACAGAATTGGATATCGACCCGGAGAGGTCATGGATTTGGTTATCGGTTATCGGAAGTCCAGATGGATATGGAATTGGTTAAGGCTTTGGCTATTGGATTTGGAATCGCACATCGACTCGAAGCAGTCAAGAACGATGCACTCGGATGATATGGCAATGGACCCCCAATACCTCAGATATCGGATTTGAAACTATTTCGAAACACACCTTCTTACCACAAGGCATGTTTTGGAGGGCAAATGTTATCCCACCTTTTGGTCAAGGATGGAATATCAACATATTGGCAAGAAAGAATGGATATTGGGATTGGAAATCGATTGGAAACAAGGTTGTGATCGATGCCATTAAATTTCGGTCGAGCTCCGATCAAGACGGAATCGATTGGGAATGATAAACAGGGCTAGGAGAGGCTGCATTTCAATTTTTAGATCGATCATATTTCATGTAATCAAGATATGATCGACAAAAGTTAGGAAAAAGATGTTGTTCGAATCCATCGAGGCTCTAATTCGAATCGATGTTGTTTCTCTCCATCCGGAATTAGATTCTTCGCATCGATCCAGAAGCAGCGGCGTCGAATCGATTTAGTTTGTATCTATCATAATCGAACTGTTTCATATCGGCCAGGGACTAACTCGGTTCGTGTCGATCATGGGTATGCTTAGTTCATATCCATCCACTCTACAGACCTCCTTCGTATCCGTTCAGTTCATGTTTATTCGAATCGATGGCGTCCGAGTCCTTGTTCGTATCGACTATGCTCAAGTGAATTCACTTTGTATCGATGGTATTTGCAGCGATCGATACGAAGTACACCATTTACTATCGATACGAACGGGGGCTACGATATGGATGCGAATCGATAATCGATTCGAAGAAGGACTGAAATGAATGGATGCGAATCAATGGTTGATGCGAACGAAGCTTCGATATTGGATTCAAATAACTCGGCCAACTCGGCATATATAATGGATCGGTCCAGGAATTTCGCAACACGTCAATGCCTGGGCACGTGCCCTAATCGGTTCGAACAAATCGATACGAAACTATCGATTCGAACTACGCTGCCTGCCGAAAAACCCTATCTCGTATCGATCATATCTCCTAAAGCACATGTCCGGATGCTATGAAATTTTCGCAGGAGCTTACGTACACCGAGGAAGGTTCATGCCAAATTTCAACTCCATAGGACGAAATCTAGATCAATACGAAATTGGTTCATATCGATCACGGATCGAGCCAAAACTTCCAGAGATAGATCGCGTGGGCCCACTCACATGCAAGAAGAAGTCTCCCGAAGTTTGAGCGCGATATCGGCCTCCTACACCTATAAATAGCCCCCTAAAGTCTACAAAAGGAGGATCTTTTGGCTATCTGACGTCCAGACTCTATCAGCTTCAACTTTACACTTCATCATTGCTGTTGTACTTAAATTTCATCATTGTAATCCGCTGTAATCAACTATAATCAGTAAAGAACACCAATAAAAGGATTATCCTTCGAAGTGGATGTAGGCCGGGGATAGCCGAACCGCTATAAATCTCGTGTCATTGTTTGTTATTTCTGAATTGTTATTCTCTGTTTCGTCTAATTTTGAGATTTGTCTTAAAACATCATTGATCCACATTCATATGTTGACGCTTTCACGACGTTTGGGGTTTGTGACCAATTTTGGCGCAAACATTGGCATTCAAAATAATCTTTTCAAACATCTATTCAAAATATTTCTGAAAATAATTTCTTAACCTTTTATATCTACAAAGACATTATATTAAGTTTTTAAGTATTTTTTAATCTATTATATTTTTTGGTATTTTAGTTTATATCTTCCTTATGTTTATGTTTGATATTTATATTTTGATTTTAGATAGTTACTTATAATGTATAACTATATTGATTTTATATGTATTATTTACATTATGTTGAATACTCTTATTAAATCTTTCAAAATTATTTATAAAAGTTTTATTAAGTTATATTTTGATTAAAATATGTATAAACTATATTTAAATGATGCTATAAAGTATCAAATTATTTTACATAGCAATGGATTTTCAAAATATAACTTTTGAAGTGTTTTTCAATTTTGTGAAGAGTATGTCGACATACTGTATCTATGTATGTCGATGCCATGGCCGTAATTTTCAAAATTCAAATTTGAATGGAAGTGTCCTTTTGTTGTATCTCTTCATGAACGACATGACCGTTATTTCCTTATATATACCAGACTTCTAAAAGAATTTTTAACATCTACTTTCTTATTCATCTCTCCTCCTTCCACTCATTTTCTAAATCAAAATGTACCAAAATCTATCAAAATTCAATCAGAATCAAATTCAATCATCACTAGTTTGATTCTCCTTCATCTATTCTTTGATTTCTCTCATCTCACTCAAATCAAGATTAAAACGTTATTTAAAAGTTGTGGGATCAATTGTAATCAAGATCTAAGATCCGAGGCTGTAAAACTCTATCAAATCATACTGCTATGTTTGTGGATGGCATTATAGCCTGTAAAATCTGATGGGTATGCTTAGAAGCTTGTAAATCTAATGGGTGTGCTTGTAGCCCCAAAATCTAGTGACTCTACCCGAAGATCAGGATTCTGGAGGTTCTGTCTCATAGGCTTGAAATGGAGATTGTATTCGCATTTACTAGTTGAAAAAAATCCATAAAAGGAATTGTGTAGGACTATATGTAGAATGACTCCGAACTGGTATAAAATCATGGTGTGTTCTTTCCTTCTTACTTTTACTACATTTACTTTTATCTACATTTTGATTCTGTGATTGTTTTTGTAATTTTTAATTCATCATTCCATGTAGAATCTCAAAGTATTTGAAAAATATTCATATAATCCATTAAACACTATTCACTCTCTAGTGTTAATTTAGCCTTAGGATCCATATTTCGCCAACTCATAAAGGGTACCTAGAGTGCTTGTTCATGGCCATGACACGCTCAACATGATCTTTTGAGATTGTAAATAACTTTATCTTATTGTGATCGCTTAGGTGTTTTAGGATCCTTTATTTGTATTTGTACGGACATTTAGTCTTAGTAGCAGTATCCATACGCGTTGGGGCGTATCTTATCGATCTTTGCAGTAGTGACCATACGCGTTGGAGTGTATCTTATCGATCTTAGCTGTAATGACCATACATGTTAGGGCGTACCTTATCTGTCTTAGTAGTAATGATTGTTGTTTTGGGATTACACTTTGATTATGGAATATTTATACTATATTATTAGTAGTTTTGATCAAGTATAGTGCAATGGAAGATATTGTGCTAACTTGATGTTATAGAAGAAGAACGAGTGATGATATGATTTCCTATCTTTTGGATAGGTTTACTATACTTGTTTATAGACAGTCCTGATTTCCCCTAAGCCATGTTGGTGGAGAGGGCTGATTATGATTTAGTAGTTCTTATTTATTTGTGTATAGTTTCAATATATAGTATTTTGAGATAATTCCCCTTACACCAGATATGTCTGGCCATTGTTTTATCTTTGTCTGCTTATGACATGACAACCCTTGGGTACTCGATTGAGTAGTTTGAGAGTCACGTGTTATTGAGAATACGCTAGCAAAGTACGTAACTAGAGCATTTTGGAGGCGTGACATCGGTGTTTGAGATATATATACACTTGTTATCTTATTTGTACATGTCAAACATGTTATCTGTATATGAGGATGTTATATCTGATATTCATTTAGAACTTCATGCTTTTAGAGTTGATATATTATGATTATTTTATACTGATATTTATCAATTAGCTGCTTTCGCTGGTGCGGTCACTTATGTATCATTATTCTATTCTGTTCATGTATATTTAGTATAATATGTTGTTGCCCCATTGTGAGATCTTATTGATGTCATAGTTTAGTGTTTTTTTTCTAATTTTACCATGACGACTGCTTTTTATGGCATTTGAAAGTTGTGTGATGATGTAAGGTACATACTTTTGGGTATTACGAAGAGCAGGCTGTTACATTTGATATTCGATCTTAGGCTCTACACTCGAACCAAGTTGACTAGTTTAAGTTAATCAATGTGGTTGAGGGAGATATATTGAGAGAGTGTACTTGTATTTTTCTACTATACAATACTACATACGCCGCTTGCCTCCTCAACTTAATTTGTTTCTACCACTAGTTACTAAGGTATTTTCGCCAGGCCATTCGTATAAGCAGACGGAGTACATATGCGACTGGGGATAGGAAGTTAGAGGTGCCCGATTGGTTCAGAGACTATTTAACTACTGCAAAAAATGTTCCTTTTCCCATGAACATTTCAAACCGATTGCTGTTAGTGCCAAAAATGGTGTGGCCCTTTAGGCATCGGTATTTCCAGCATCAACAGCTTTAGATTCTACGAAGCAGTGCCATAATTTCCTTAGCCTTTGAGGGGAGCCATTTTAAGTCCTGAGATTATTGCTGAGACGCGGTCTTAGACACATGCATGAGAAGCTTCGATCATTATAGTTCAAGGGAATGTTATCACTTGGAAGAGTACTTCTCGGCATATTGAAATGGGGACTTTGGTTGGGCAGGATGTAGTGTATTTATGGATGATAACTGTAATTCAAAATCTATTCGGGCATCGTTTTAAGTTCTTAGTTCATTTCTAAGATCGAGAAGAGCATGTAGCTTAGGTACTCAATCCATCCTAAGCAAGACAACTTATCAGCAAAGGCGTGTTGACTGATTCAACATTTTGATTTATGGGTTTTAGGTGGTCGGTACTCCGTTGTTGTAGGCAAAGAGATTTCCTTAGGTCTTAAGCATTATTTGGGGGTTTATTGCTTAGCCTTATACCTCTTAAGGTTCACTTTCGAATATCTCATTGCGATGGTTCTCCTTTGTGAGAATGCCATGAGAACCGTTTGAAGTGGCGAAAATGGAAAAGCAACCAAAGCTTCAATCGATGTAAAATGACCATGATAAAAGGAAGATTGAGTTTGTTCGAAAAAAGAAAAGCTGGCCTAGCATGTCACTCTTGTGGCATATGTGAGGCATGTTCTCTATGAGATGTCATCCAGCCAAAGTGAAGCACAAGTGCTTCAATTACGATCAGATTGATCACTTGAAGAAGGACTATCCTAAATTTCAAAGGGTTTGTAAGTGACGATGGCTTATGCCTCTCAGGCATTTCTTGGTCTTAGCAAGCTTTTGACTTCGAAAAATCGAAAGGAGCTTATGTAGCAAGGTATGCTCTATTTTTGGGAACTCACTTATGTTCCTTCCGACACTTGAGTAGTATATTTTACCCGTTGCTAATTACTTGGTAGCTAGGCTAAACTTGACACCTTTATAGCAGGTAAATTCTTCGGTAAAGATAAACCTGGTAAGAGTCACCTTAGTTGCAAAGCTAAAGTGAAGCGACTGAGTGTTACCATTCGAACTTGATGCATGAGTTTTCAAGTTGAGTGGGTTCCGCCAATGAAGTGTGACTTTAATTTATATCTAAGTAGGGTTCGGCGGATACCTAGTTATGAGCAAAGGTTGAGCGGATGACTTACGGGTCTTTGCCTAGTTTGTTCGAGTTATAATTTTTTTCACCACGTTAGTAAACCTTAGGTGATGGGAGTAATGCCATGTGTTGAAAGTGATATTTTCTAAAGACTGGTCCAGTCACATACCAGTTCTTAACCTGCGGTTTGAGCATTGATGTTCTAGGTGATTGCACCAATTAGGATAGGGTTTTTTTTACTTGATTTTGATAGACAAGCACTTGATATTCGAATTTTTGAGATGATTAAGAGATTTTTGAAGCACGACCTTAGTCGTGTAAGGAGCTTTCTACAGTAAAATCAATCAACTAGATCAGGGTTCGTACGGATATAGTCAGGTAGTCGACCTGATTTTAAAAAGAAATCTTACAAGCAAACGAAAGTTTGGAGCATGTACCGTGGAATTTGGAATGATCTTTAGTAATTATAAAATTTTAGTATAATATAATTATTATTTTGTGGGATAGTTTGGGAAAGGATTTCTCGACTAGTTTTGGAAATTCAGATAATCTTCTAAGTGACCGGATGGTGCTTGCCTAGGAGAGTGTCTTAATGCCCTTAGTATATTATCCTTATTAATATTGTGTGGTTAAGGTGGATTTGAACCCAAGAAAACCCAGGCAATTGTAAATCTTCATTTAATGGTGATTTAGCCAATATAATTTTCTCTTCTAGAGAATGAGTTTTGTTCGAAAGAAAAGGAAAGTTAGTGCATGGATTACTGGATGTATTTAAGATTTTCGAGACTCGATGATCCTACTATCACATAGGTTTTCTTTTTTGTAGCCAAGAGGTGCCGTAGTCATTCATCTGTTATATTCAAGTAAGGAGTTGCACCATTTAGGTTTTTGTTTCTTTTGAATGTCGAATGGACTCATTGGAGTTTATGTTTCAACATGTGTGTCTGACTCTTGATGGTTACTGAGCATGTTGGTGTAGACTCTTTTAAATATTCCATTTTTGTATTCTTGTTTGTTGCCTGTGATTGTTTGTTGCTTGTTATTGTGTGTTCTTGTCATTGTTGCGACTGTTTGATCTTTTTTGTTGTCATTGTTGTTTGACATTAATGTTGGCTGATTCTTACTATTGGTTGATTCTTATCGATTGCTTGTTTTCATGTTTAATAATTTGTATCCTAGTTATTGTTGCTTATTCTTGCTTGCTATGATTTGGTCGTTTCTTATTGCTTGATTGCTTTTTGTTGTTGATTGATTATCGCTTGTTCTATGTGTTTGATTGCTTATATGATAATTATAATTTCATAATTACGAGTAAGTTTTAATTCAAGTAACAATTTAATTACTTATCTAAATATATGGATATATATCGTTAGATAAATCATATTTGTCTTACATTAGTGACCGTACATCATGTTGGTCCTATATTAGTGAGCATACATAGTGTTGATCTTATATTAGTTATCGCACATTGTATTTGACTTATATTGGTGGCATTGTAGATCACTGGCCTGATATTAGTGGCCATGCTTATTATTAGATCATGATAGTTGTTTGTGTATGTTAGTATACTTGTCTACCTTTTTATGTGACTCGGAGTCAGTGATATATTTTGATACTAACACATTTGGCTTACTCTCCAATTGGTTTTCATGTATGGCAGAAATAGTATTGGTTACCGCACTGAAGTTATACATGTTCGAATTCTATATTAGTGAACAATCCTCTTCGTACAGTACAATTAGGTACTAGAGAGCTAATGTATAGCTGTGGAGATGCTTATTTGCTTATGTTGACCTTTAGGTAGTGAGAAGCTTTCATAAGGGAGGTATGAATTTTTAAGAAATGTGGGGTGATGTAAGTCATCGCATATTTCATAGTGTGTGATGCATTCTAGTTTAGAGTTTAGTAGTGTTGAAAGCATAAAGGAAGGTACTTTTGGAACTTTCCGAAACTGAGATTCGAAAAGTTAGGCCAGTCCTGTTACTTTCTCATACTTACGTGAGTTTCAGGGATGAAATTCCTTTAAGAAGGGGAGAATGTAATAGTCCATAACTTTGATGATCAAATATTTAAATGATTAATTTAAATATTTAATCATTAAGGTACAGATGCCTCTTATACTTAATTTTTACAAACAAGCGAATTGGGACTCGATACACCCACGGTCGAGTTTGGTTTTTCAACGCGGGTAAAATGAGTATAAACTTGATTATGTTTGGATTCGATGATTTCTGAGATGAATGGTGCCGAACGGAGAGGAATTAGGACTTAGCATATTGGTAGCCTATATGTGGATAATTCCTTCTTAATCGCCTTTTCATTTCCACATTATCTTCTCTTCCTCCTCTCTAATGTCTTCTTTAATCATCCATTAATCACCTCTTAGTCACCAAATAAATCATTCAAATATATTTCTCAACTCAAATAAAAATAACCACAAATCATCTCTTCATATTCTCTACAAAACTCATGAAGGGATTGGCTTGAATCAGAGTTTTGGTGTTGATTTCTAAAATTTTAGTGAGAAAAGACTGTATTTTTGGTGATTAGAGCTTAACTTGGGTTTAAATAAGGTGAGTGGAACGATTCTACAATTAAATTTGTGCATCTTACTTCCTTAATTTATCCATTTTATAAATGATTTGCAGATTTCTATGCTAGGGTTTAGAATTGTATTCATGTCACAAACCTGCTTCCCTTATCTAATTAATTATTTAAGACCCTAATTATTATGTTTTAAAATATTTAGTAAGCCCTACAATTGAATCAGTGTAATTAGGTAATTAGTTGTGATGCTATTGTTCGACTTGGGGTTAATTATGTAGAGTAATGATGTGCATGTTATTAGAAAATATTAAGCAACCCATTTGAATCGATTTGAAAAATATTAATAAGCCGATTTAAGTGATTTGTTAACTATATACTTACTATAAAAGCGACCAGAGGCTAATGAAGTTTAATTAGTGTTTATAAAATAGTTTCAAGATTTTACAAATGAAGTTTATATTTTATAAAATAGAAATAATTTTTATAAAATAGTAAGATGATGAACACTTGATTTTCAATGAAGTAATTACGAATTTTAAAAGGCTAAAAGTGATTAGTAAGTTGGTATGGTGATATAAAATAGTAAGAGATTTTATAAAATGGTTTGAAGTGATATCTTACTTCTATTGAAAAATAGCAAGAGACATTTTACTCTTACTAAAAACAATGTAGATAAAGGTAATATTTGAACTAGAAATAGTTAAATTACATACTGGATATATGTGTGTGTATACACGCGCGAGCGAGTATACATATACGTGTATTCGAAACTAAGCAATGATCGAAACAATTCTAGTTTTATAGCTTGAGTTGTATGTGACTTGTGTTTGTAAAAGGTGAATATTCATGTAACAGATTTGTGTATGCATATGAGAACGTCCATATGCGTATGTAGTCATGTTTAGAGCGATCTCATGTAACCATATTAACTACCGAGCATGCAAAATTGCGTGGGAGATTACCGGATTGAGTAGTCGTCCCGTGAAGCTAGAATGTATTTGTGTTGTGATGTGTGTATGGTTATGTATACATGTGTGTTTAGGCATTCACAAATAAGTGCATCAACGTGCCTACGGGCTACGCACAAGGCCTGAAATGTCATTATGGCATGTTAGTGGAAGCTGGGAAGCTATTATTGCCAGTGGAACTCTACTCGTGCAAAGAGGGGATTTTTGTATCGAAATGGGTTTTCATATACTTAAGAAGCCACTTCCAAAATGCTAACAAATGAACCCCAGTAGACGTGCGATGAGATGGAGGCAGGCTCTAGTAGCATGGCGACACACCTGACAAAGCATCGGAGGAAATGACATGTGAATTGACAATTTTTTAGTAGGGTTTGCCCTTGCCCAGGCTCATTGCCTGGAGCCTATTATTTCATCAAACTGAAAAGGCCCATTTAGTTGACTTATTAAAGAGGAAATAATTCATCTTTTCCCTTGTTCAATTGATCGAATCCCTTCGATCAGTCGGTTGAAACTATGTTTTCTTATTTTAAAAACGCAATAACTTTCGCATACGAAGTTGAATTAAGGTGAGGTTTGGACCATTGTTAACTATTTTTAAGGGATACGAACTGCAAAATTTTTGTTGGTACTTTGATTCCTGGCCCACATAGGACCCACCTTGGCAAGTATTCCAAAATGAGTATATTTTGAGGTAGACCGGGAGAGTATGCCGGAGGAGTATTATGGCACTGAGGCAATGCATTCCATTTGGAATGTGACTTAGGTTAGTATGGGTTTTTTTTAGAGTTGCCTGGTGGGCTTTTTGGCCATGGCAACTAGAGCCATGCATGGCGATTCCTTACATTATATATGAAATGAGTATGTACTCTAAGAGTTGGACCATGTAGTAATGTACGATTTATTTGGTGTTGACCCGTTGTGACATACCAATGAGTGAGTCGGTGTTCTAAGATTTTAACCTTAGAGCGATATACGATTTGTTTGGTGTTGACTTGCTGTGACACGCCATGGGTATGGACTTATGTGACCAACCCAGGTATCGACTTTCTTGTGGTGTACCTAGTGTTAAATGTAAATTTTTGTCCATACCAACACCCCGAAGTACAAAGGTATAACATCGAAAGCTAGTTGGAAAACTAAACCCGATGAAGGGACCACCGAGATGTGATTTAGTTAAGCTTAAATGACAGAATATAGGACCGTATAGTTTAGATAGAAAATGCAAAGATGATAAGGTGTTGAGAGTATATAACATCGACACTTTTATAGTGGTTCAGGCTGAAAGTTCCTCTATCTACCGTCCTTTCCTTATTTAGTCATACTTATCTATCCGAGAGGCTTATTACATTGAGTTTATGCATTTCCTCCACTAACGAGTTTTTGAATAGAGCACCAGTATAGGAAAGTACTATATTATTTTATGTCTCGATTCTTTTTCATGTCAGAAGATCCTTGCACCTTGGGATTACCAACTATTTATAGCCGATATGCTGCAACGCCATTGGTGGGTAGTCATTGTAACATCCCCTATCTCAAGGTCCGAAGCTAAGCGTTATAGATATTGCAGTCATCTATAGTATTAATTTCCGATGTCAAAATACGGTAATGTTAATGGTATCCATAACATCAGAAGCAAATGGACATGAAACAAAATCACAGATTCAAAAACAACTTTACTGATTACATTTCAAAACATGTTTCATATTCCATTACATAATCCCAATACATTTCCCAAGCATTGATCAATTATAATTATTATAAAATGCGCTAAGAGCGACATATGAAAATGTCATGTTGGATGACCAGAGCACTCAAATAGACAAACCGTCTTAATATATCATAGTGGGAATAAAAATATAATAACTCCTAAATAGCTATCCATGCCTCCTACATGTCTTTGGAAGCTTCATTTGTCCACCTACTAAAACCTGAAAATCAAACTCTCAATCTGCTCAAACCAATTTCGAGCATCGGAGAATTCAAGGGGAAAAACATAAACTTTGAGTCAGGCATAAAGCCTGGTAGGAATAAAACTATAACATATTGGTTTACTGATATTAAGTGAGACCACGCCGCTTAGCGGAACGGGTTTTCCCTTATTAATATCCCTTTAAAACATATCTTTTTGCAAATTAAAATCCTACAACAAACTGGTTAATCAAACTATTATATAACATAATAGCAATATCATATATGCTCAAAAACAGATAATAAATGGACCACCTATCCGAACAATGTTGTTTTTTTGGTTAACTACTAACCTCTGGCTGACTCGAGCTTACTAAACAAACTAAAAAATAATCTAACACCTGTTAAACATACTTCTAGATGGTCTGTCCTTAACTTACTTCTCCATGGGTCACATAATCCTAATGGTTTTGCGGGATCACCAATAACCTATCCTCCTTCTTTGTTCATATATTCATTTGTATGTGTAACCATCATTTAAGTCTTACATGTGACTAAGCCCTACATGCTGGAATTTTGGGCTAAAATAAGCTAGGGCTATAGCTAATGTATAGGGTGCAACACTATACCTGTCCCATCGAGTTTACAAATATCTAAGTCATTTTATTTAGGGTTAACTGCCATTCAAATTTTCCTTGAAATCATTTTCAAATGATTTAACCCTTTAAATCATATTTTGAAACAAGGAAAACATACTATTTGCTTTACTCAAATTTCTTTGTCATGATATATGCTTTACTCGAAATATTATCGATGAAAACATTAGAAACCTTTATTTAAAACCTTTAAACACATTCAAAACCATTGAAAGTACCCCTTTCGATACAAGTAAACTACTTTACTTTATAACCTTTGGCCGAAAGGCCAAACATTCCTTTTGAAACCATTTGCAATAATCCTTTCGAAAACATTAAAAACATTCATTTCAATTTTATAAACCTTTAGACATCCTCCTTTCAAAGAACTTTAAACATTACCTTTTGAAAACATTATAAACCTTCCATTTAAACACTAAGGTAAACCTTTCGAAAATACTGGGGAATCACCCCTTCGAAACGTTTGTCATATACCTTTCGAAAATATTGGGAACCTCCCCTTCGAGACCAATATAAGTTACCTTTCGAAAGCATTAAAGTACTCTGCTCAAAACAAACCTTTTGAAAGCATAGGGTTCAAGTAAAAATATGTAGAACATAGTTTCGAAACCTTTAAAACCATCCCTTTCGAAACCTTTAAAACCATTCCTTTCGAAACCTTTGGGTTTATCTTTCAATAGAACAAAAGGTATTTAAAAAACTAAGTCGAAAGCAACTCTTCTGAAACTATTTTCCTAAGTAAAAATAAGTGGTTGGTATCAAAACCAGTCCCTTAGAAAGCATTGGAGAAGTGGTGCTAATTTTAAAACAAAGCGACCCTTTCAAAAGCACTACTTCGAAAGGTAAAAGGTAACAAGTTGGGGTTTCGACCCCTTCGAAAGCAATTTCCTAAAATCAAGGAGCAACCTCTTTCGAAAATTTTCTTTAAAACCATTAACCAAATCGAAGGACATCTAGTTCAAAAGTATTCTTTTCAAAAGCAAAACAAACGCATTTCCTTTTAAAAGCAAAACAAGGTTTCGACCTCTTTAGAACCCCTATTTCGACTCCATATCTTTTGCCTATCTCCAACCACTACGTACCAAGTCTTGGATACCATATGTATTGGTTTCAAACTGGTTGAGGGCGGAAGTACTTAGTCGAAAGGTAGCTTCCGAAAGTGAAGAAACAACAAAACCTTGGAAAATATGATTGTTGACTGTAAAAAGTAATTTCTTTTCAACTAACCAGCTTTGTTTGTCAACATATGATTGGTTGTCAATTTCTTTTTCAAAATATTTTCTAAAAGTGCTGCTGCAATTCAGAGATTAATAATTTAAAACATTTGCAAATTGCCTCTTCTCATTTTACAAACATATAAACATTTAAGTCTCATACTTTAAATAATTTCATATACTTATTAAAACACTTAGGAAAATTCTATAAAAATTCAAATCAATCACTTTTACTACGTTTTTTCTAACATATTTAAATTTCTAACCCAAAGCTAATATAAAATAGCTAAAACTAATTTTAAACCCAATTTAAATATTTTCTTTATTAAAAAATTCATAATAAATCCATATTAATTCAACAAATTATAAAATTTCAAACCCATCTCTAAAATAATATTTCTGACCTTATCTCAAAATCGCAAGGCATTTGGATGTCATTGGTTGGTTTTTCAATCTAAAATTTGTCATAAAATCCATATGAATAACCAAAATTCATCAAAAAACATATATATCTAAATATCATTCAAAACATGGCAACGGACTTTGCAAAATACATACTAATCTAGAACCAAAAACATCAAAAATATGTGATGTAACCTATTATTCATCTTTTGCTTTGTTTTTAAGGAGTTGAGATTTGATCTCGGATTGAATTTGATTAAGCTTTTCCTCTTGATTTTTGCTTATCTTCTCCTTACTTCTTTTTAATAGTTGTCGGCGGCCTCTTATTTAGTTTTTAGTTTTGATTTTGAACGTGTAAAATGAAAGTGTGTGAGGATTTAGGGTATAAGAGTATGACTTCTTCCTATCTTCCCCTTGTTAACTACCCTTGTTTATTTCATTTTAAATCTCCTTAGTTTATTAGTTAATTGGCACAGGCATCCTTTATTAACACAAATCTCAATCCCTTAACCATTTACATTATTTCATTTAATTTAACTAATGAAATGTCCTAAATAAAGTTAATCAAAATTAGGGTCGTTACAAATTCCTCTTCCCTCCTTAAAGAATTTCATCCTCGAAATTATGATAAGGTACTCATCAAAATCAACTAAAAAGGTAAAGCATACCATGAAACAAGTCAGGATAAGTATCTCGAATCCTACTCTCGATTTCCCAAGTACATCTCTCTCGTCGTCACTCCATTGGACTCTGACTAATCTGGCTGTCTTGTTCCTTAGCTTTTTCTCATCTCTCGTGACTATACAAATTGGTTTTCTAACTATATTCAAATTCGGTTCCACAGCTAAGTCATCTAACACATTCAGTGCTATAGTAGTCTTTGGATCTCGAAAACACTTCCTTAGATGAGAAACATGGAAAACATCATGGACCCCAGCCAAACTGTTCGAAAAATCTACTCTACATGCGAGTTTCCTGACACTTTCTACAATAGGAAATGGTCCAATGAACCTCGGTTCCAATTTCCCTAATCTTCCAAACCAAATTACACCTTCATCATGACACTTTGATGAAAAAATGATATCCAACTGATAACTCCAAGTCTTTGCGTTTTCTATCTGCATAACTCTTCTGCCTAGACTAATCCTCCTTCATCCTAGCTCGAATGAACTCGATTTTTTCTACATCTTCTCTAACCAAATTTACCAAGAACCAACCTATCACCGGTCTCTAACCAACAAACGGAAGATTTGCATGGCCTTCCATACAAAGCTTCAAACGGTGCTACCTCTATACTAGCCTAATGACTGTTATTATACGAAAACTCGACTAAGTGTAGATGATCTTTCCATGATCCCCTAAAATATAGCACACAAGCTCGTAACAAATATTCTAAGACTTTATTAACTCTTTATATTTACCCATCTATCTGTGGATGGTAAGCAGTACTCATCTTGAGCTTGGTACCCAAAATCTCTTATAGACTCTTCCAAAATTCACTAGTAAATATGGAATCTCTATCACTTACTATACTAATAGAATTCCATGTAGTCTAACTACGTTCTTCCTAAACAACTTAGCTAAGACAGATGACGTCCTGGTTGACTTAAGTGGAATGAAAAGGGCACTCTTGGTCAACATGTCCACTATGATCCATATACTTTCATTTCCTCTACCTTGACAACCTATCTATAAAATCAATAGAAATAGAATCCCACTTATAAACTGGAACATCTAAAGGCTAAAGCAACCCACTTGGTTTTTGATTATAATATCCTCTATCTTGAGGCCTGAAGTTAAGCACTATAGATGCTGCAGTCATCTATAATATTAACTTCCAACGACAAAATATGTCTATGTTAATGGTATCCATAATATCAGAAGCATATGAATATGAAATAAAATCACATATTTTGAGAACAGTATTTCCGATTAGATTTCTAAACATGTTTCATATCCAAATTACATAATCCCTATCGTTTCCCAAGTTCAGATCAAATATAATTACTACATAAATAAGCCAAGAATGACATATGAAGATGCCCCCTTGGTTGACCAGAGCACTATAACTGACTTAATACAATGTAACAAAATATAACAAACAAAAACAGCGACTCCTAAATAGTTATCCGTCAACCTCACGCTCTTCTCCGAAATCTTTATTCGTCCTACTAAAACCTGAAAAACCAAACTCTCAATCTACTTAAATCAGTTTTGAGCAACCGAGAGTTTATGAGAAAACGTAAACTTCGAGTCAGACATAAAGCATGTTGTGAATAGTACTATTACATCTCGGTTATGTGATATTAAATGAGACCATGCCGCTTAGCGGAAAGGGTTTCCCCTCACTAATATCCCTTTAAAACATATGTTTTTGCAAATCATAATCCTACAACCAAATTGGTTAACCAAACTGATTATACCAATATAGAAAATATCATATATGCTCAAAACAAGTAATAAATGGACCAGCTGTCTGAACAAAATGTAGAATTGTTTGGCTAACTACTAACCTTTGGCTAACTCGGGCCTACTAGACAAATTAAATAAATCATCTAACAGCTGTTAAACATACTTTTGGACAGTTTGTCCCTAACTTACTTTTCCAAAGGTCACCTAATCCTAATGGTTTGGCGGGCTCACTAATAACCTATCTCTATACATATATATTCCTTACCGTGTGTAACCATCATTTAAGTCTTACATATTACTAAGCCCTAAACACTGGAATTTTGACCTAAATTAGCTAGGGGCTAATAGCTACTATGTAGGCCACAACCCTATACCAGTTCCATCTGGTATACAAATATTTGAGTCATTTTACTTAAGGTTAACTAAGCTTTAAATTTTCCTTGAAACTTTTTCAAAATGATTTAACCCTTTAAATTGTACTTATACAAGAAAAACATACTATTTGCTTTACTCAAATCACATTGTCATGACATATGCTTTTCTCAAAACATAGTTGATGAAACATTCGAAATCTTTGTTTAAAACCTTTAAATGATCTCGTTTGAAACCAATGAAAGTGCCCCCATTGAAACCAATGAAAGTGCCCCTTTCGATATAAGTAAACTACTTTACTTTATAACCTTAGGCCTAAATGCCAGACATACATTTCAAAACCATTGAAAACATCTTCTTCGAAAGCTTTATAATCTCTAGACATCCTCTTTTAAAATCACTTTAGACATGCCTTTTGAAACCATTGGAAATATTCCATTTAAACTAAAGTAAGCCTTTCAAAAACTCTAGGGTGTCACCCCTTTGAAATCTTATATATATATATATATATATATATATATATATATCTTTTGAAAGTACTCAGAACCTTGCCTGCAAAACCTTTACTTATTACCTTTCGAAAGCACTATAGTATGCTACTTAAAACAAACCTTTCGAAAGCATTGGGTTCAAGTTAAAATACGTGGAAATACCTTTCGAAACCATTCCTTTCCAAACCTTTGGGCTTAACTTTCATAATAACAAAAAGGGTTATAAAATAATAATGTCGAAAGCATCTATTTCGAAAGCAATCCCTAAGTAAAAGAAGTGAATGGTGTCAAAACCTATCCCTTCGAAAGCATTGGAGAAGCAGCTCTAATTTTAAAACAAAGGACCCTTTTAAAACTAAACTGGGTCGAAGGGTAAAAGGCGGCAGTTAGGGGTTTCAACCCCTTCGGAAGCATTTGCTTAAAAATAAAGGCGCAACCACATTCGAAAGCATTCTTTCTTTAAACCCATTGACAAAGTCAAAAGATATATTATTCGAAACCATTCCTTCTGAGGGCAAAGCAGGCGCATTTCCTTTAGAAAGCAAAGCAAAGGCTTCGACCCCATTGAAACCCTATGTTTCAACCCAGTACCTTTCGCCCATATCTAATTCACTTTATACCAAGTCATGGATACTTTGTGCATTGGTTTCGACGGTGGTGGAGGCAGAAGTACTATGTCAAAACTTGGATGCCGAAACTGGTGAAACATGTAAAAAGCATGTATAAACTGATTTTTAATTTTTATTCTTTTTAACTAACTTGCATTGTTTATCAAAATATTATTGATTGCTAGTTTCTTTTCTAAAAGCATTGTCAAAATTTTAGAAATAAATAAATTAAATTATTTGCGAAATGCCCGTTCTCCTTTTATAAATATATAAAACATTTAAGTCCCATAACTTAAATAATTTTATACATCTATTAAACACTTAGGAAAATTCTATAAAAATTCACACAAATCTCTTTTAATATGTTTTTCTAGCATATTTAAATTTCAGACCCAAAGCATATGCATAATTGCTGAGACTAATTTTAAACCCAAATAACTATTTTCTTCACTAGAAAATTAATATTACTTCCACAATAATTCAAAAAATTATGAAACTTGAAACCCATTTACAAAATATCATTTTTGGCCTTATAAAAAATTTGCAAGGCAATTGGATGTCATTGATAGGTTTTTTAATCCAAGACATGTCATAAAATCAATGTGGATAAGCATAATTCATCAACAAGCATACATACATACATACAAGCATACATACATACATACATACATAAACATCATTCAAAACATGGCAATATACCTACAAAAACTTTTGGATCTGATGCTTACCCTTTATTTAATCAAATCTCAATCCTTAATCCTTTAATCTTTACATTATTCTATTTATTTAGCTAATTAAATCTCCTGAATAATGTTATCCAAAATAATCGGTGTTACAGACTCCCCTCCCTAAAGAATTTCGTCCTTGAAACTACGATAAGGTGTTCATCATATCAATCATGATGGTAAAATATACCATGAAATGAGTCAGGATAACTATCTCGGATCATACTCTTAGTTTTCCAAATACAGTCTCTCTCGTCGTCACTTCAGTGGACTCTGACTAATATGACTGTCCTGTTCCTTAGCTTCTTCTCACCTCTCGCAACTATACCAACTAGTTTTCTAACCATAGACAAATTCGGCTCCACTACGAAGTCATCTAACCCAATCAATGCTATAGTAGTCTTTGGGTCTCTAATATAGTTCTTAAGATGAAACATGAAAAACATCATGGACTCCTGCCAAACTACTCGGTAACTCTACTCTATATGCGAGTTTTTCGACCCTTTCTACAATAGGAAATGGTCCAATGAACCTCGATGCCAACTTTCCTGATTTTCCAAATCTGGTCACTCCTTTCGTGGGTGATAGTTTGATGAAAACCTGATCTCCAACTGAGAACTCCAAGTCTTTTCGTCTTCAATCTACATAGCTCTTTAGCCTAGACTGAGATTCCTTTATCCTAGCTCAAATAATCTCAATCTTTTCTGTAGCCTCTCTAACTAAATCTAGACCACGAACCAACATATCCTCGATCTCTAACCAACAAATGTGAGATTTGCATGTCCTTTCATACAAAGCTTTAAACGGTGCTATCCCTATAATAGGCTGATAACGTTGTTATACGAAAACTTGACTAAGTGTAGATAGTCCTTCCGTAATCCCCCAAAATCTAGTACACAAGCTCGTAACAAGTCTTCCAAATCTTTGTTAACTCTTTCCATTTGCCTATCGGTGTGTGGATGGTGAGCGATACTCATCTTGAGCTTGGAAAGTAAAATCTCATGTAGACTCTTCCAGAATGCACTAGTGAATAAGGAATCCCTATCGTTTACTATAATACTAGGAATGCCATGCACTCTAACCACATTCTTCATAAATAACTTAGCCAAAACAGGTGTCATCCTGGTTGACTTAACTAGAATGAAATGGACACTCTTAATTTACCTATCCACTGTAACCCATATGCTTTATTTCCTCTATTTGACCATGGCAACCCATTTATAAAATCCATAGATATAGAATCCTACTTCCAAACTTGACCATCCAAAGGTTGAAGTAACCCACTTAGTTTTTGATGTTCGGCTTTTACCTATTAATAGTTCAAACATTGCTTCACCCATAAGCCTATATCCCTCTTTATACCTTCCCATAAGAAACTTCTTTTCATGTCCTAATACATCTTAGTCCCTCCTAGATGAATAGTGAACTTTGAACGTTGGCATTCCTCAAGAACATCTTTTCTAATGTTTCCCATATTCGGAACACGTAATCTTCCTTTCTTCCTTAACCTTCCATTTTGGTCAAGAATAAAATTTTCAAGTCATCGCTCTTAGTTCCATCTCTTAACTTTCTGATCCATTCAACTAACACCGAATCCTCATTCTATTTAGAAGCAATCCTTTCGATCGTCATCGGTTGATCTTCTAAACAAGACAACATAACAGTTTCCGTACTAGACCCACTCTGAGATCTCCATTATACTCTGCATGTTGTCGGCGTTTCTAAATTTTTCCACTCAGCTATCATTTCTAACACTGCATTCTAATGTTTCCTGCTAAGTGCATCAGCAACCTTGTTGCCTTTCCCCTGTGTGTACTCAATACTGAAATCATAAGTGACTAAAAACTCTTACCGCCTTTGCTGCCTCATATTCAACTCCTTTTGAGAGAATAAATACTTTCGCGACTTATGATCTGTATACAACTCAAACCTTTCTCCTAAAAGGTAATGTCTCCACACCTTCAACGCAAAAGTTACCGTAGTTGACTCCAAATCATGGGTTGGATATCTAACTTCATGCGATCTAAGCTGTCGGGATGCATAGGTTATCACTTCACCCTTATGCATTAACACAGCTCCTAACAAATTCCACATGCATCTGTATAAACTACCAAATCCTGATTCCCTTTTGGAACTACCAACACAGGTGCATTAGTCAATAAGTATTTCAATCTCTAGAATTATTCCTTACACTTATCAATCTAAGTAAACTTTGCATTCTTTCGAGTTAACTTGGTCATCAGTGCCGTTATCCATGAAAAATCCTTAATCAATCTCCTATAATAGCTAGCTACTCCAAGAAAACTCTTTATCTCAGTCATTGTCTCGGGTCTCCTCCAATTATTCACTGCTTCAATCTTAGTCAAATCTTCAGAAATCCCTTTCTCTAAGACTACATGACCAAGAAACTTCACTTCCTTTTCCAGAAATGATATTTCAAAAACTTTGCTTTTAGCTGATGCTGCCTCAGCGTCCCCAGCACCAATCTAAGATGAACTTCATGCTCTCTTTCATCTCAAGAGTATATCAAAATATCATCTATGAAAACCAACACAAACATATCCAAGTGCTCTAGGAAAACCTAGTTCATTAAATCCACAAAGATTGCTGATACATTATCTAGTCCGAACAACAACAATAACCATTCATACAATCCATATTTGATTCTAAATGTCATTAAGGGAATACTATCCTCTGCGACTCTAAGCTGATGGAGCCCTGTTCCAAATCCAACTATGAAAATACCTTGGCTCCACTCAACTGATCAAACAAATCGTCAATTATAAGCAACATATATCGATTCTTTATCGTCTTCTTGTTCAACTTACGATAATCGATATATAACCCTAATGGTCCATCTGGCTTCTTAGCAAAAACTACGGCTGCTCTCTAAGGCGAACTACTTGATCTAATAAAATTCTTTCCTTTCAAATCCACCAACTGCACCTATAACTCCCTCATCTTGATAGGTGTCATTCTGCTTGGCGGTCTACTTACTGGTTCTACTCTAAGCACAAAATCTACCGAAACTCAATAGCTTGTTTCAGCCGTAATCCCACCAAGGGTTCAAAGACATATGCGAATTCTTTAACCATGAAAACTCAATTCAACTTGTCTTCTACCTCCACAACACCAAACAAAACATTCGACCCATAGCTAGGTTTTTCTATGGTATATATAACTCGATCAATATAGTTAGGGTATCTAAGAGATATTTCCCTATAATGGAAAAATATATTAGCATCGTATTTACTTAACCAATCAATACCTAAAATAATTCCGAACCTTAAGAAATCAAACACATGCAAACTGCTAATAAAGGTATGACCTAACAAATCATACTCTAGGTGATCACACTTCATCCCAAGTGTTGCATACCCTCCTATTAAATTTGTAACACTTAAGGAAGTAACTAGATATGAGGGTTCTAGGTTGAGCTTATCTACCAAACAATGACTATAAAAGAATGTGGTGCACCGGTATCAAATAGTACTCTAAGTGACATACTATGAATCAAAAGCGTACCTCCCAACACTACTTTTCATTTCACCTTCACTGTTGATCTCGAGGTAGCTGGTTCCAATGCATACGCTTTGCTTTTTCCATCCTTAACAGGTTCCTTGAACTGGTTCTTATAGTGTTCAACTTGGTCACAACTGAAACATGTCACCTCCTTCTTCTCAGCAGCTTTCTTTCCTTTGCTTGTCCGGCACTCATGGGCATAATGTCCCTTCTTATTACACTTGTAACAAAAAACTTCTTCCTTTTCCTTCTTTGCTGCTCCACTCTTCAGAGCCTCTTTCTTATAGAAGACTTTCTTTTTTGACCCCACCCCACCTGGACTTCCTTGGCCTTATTCCTTTCAAGAAAAGCTTGCATTTCTTCATGCCTCAAAGCCGTCTCAACCACAACATCACATATGTCTTTGATATGCACATGGCCTTAGCAAGCTCAGGCTTCAACCTACGAATGAACTTTTCATTCCTCTTAATTATTGTGTCAATAGAAGCGTAGCCATATCTCCCTAGCTCCTCGAACCTCGTCGCATACTCCAACACCATCATGTCTCTTTGCTCTAGCTCAGCAAACTTCTAGAGCAACGCAGACTTAGCGATCTCAGACATAAACCTTTCCTTAAATCTTCTTCTAAACTCAGCCTACATCATATTCTCTTCATTAACTCCAATAGTAACGCCGCTCCACCAATATAGCGCTGCTTCCTGTAGTTATCTCGAAGCGAGCCTTCTCTTCTGCTCATTATTAAGCCCCAGATCAACAAATATCCTTTCACAATGAAGCTGCTAATTCTCTACTTTGATTGCATCCTCAGTAACAATGAACAGCTTTTCTCCTAGATGAGCATAGTCTCTACTAAGAATAGCATAGTTGTTTACCATCGGAGCTTCTTGGTTTCCACCTTCGACATTACCTTCTCCCGCGTTAATTCCATACTTGCTTTATGTTCAAGAAAAACTGATACATAACTCCCATGTCTACTTGCATGACTTCAGCACCCACATTTCTAGCCTAGGCCTGATGTTGGTTCCTTCGTGCAATAGGTCTGGCGTTTCCATTTGTGGTGGTGCTTTCCCCTCTCTGGTTTACTCTTCCTCTTCTAGCATCCATATCCGCATTCGAATCTCGTAAGATACTAAAGAATAGCCTAAGAGAGATAGAAGAATAGAGCTAAAGCATATACTTATATATAGCAAATACAAGTACGTTACTATAGCGTTATCCCATACCTCGATCTTATCTTTAATTCCTTAGGATTATGTTTTCGAAAATCATTTTAAATGTTTTTCCAAGATCTATGCTCTGATACTAAGTTGTAACATCTCTATCTTGAGGCCCAAAGCTAAGCGCTACAAATGTTATAGTCATCTATAGTATTAATTTTCAATGACAAAATATGGCTACGTTAATGGTATCCATAATATTAAAAGCATAAGAATATGAAACAAAATCACAGATATCAAAAACAACATTTCTAATTACATTCATAAATATGTCTCATATCCAAATTACATAATCCCATATTGTTTCCCAGGAAGATCAAATATAATTATTACATAAATATGCCAAGAGCGACATATGAAGTTGCCCTCTTGGTTGACAAAGTACTATATAGTCATAACTAACTTAATACAACACAGCGGAATAAAACAAATAAAAACAACAACTCCTAAATAACTATCCATCAGCCTTTTGCTCATCTCCGGAAGCCTTATTCGTCCATCTAATAAAACCTGAAAACCGAAACTCTCAATCTACTCAACTCAGTTTTCAGCACCCTAGAGTTTAAGGGGAGACATAGACTTCGAGTTAGACATAAAGCCTGCTGTGAATAACACAATTACATCTCAGTTTATTGATATTAAGTGAGATCACGTCGCTTAGAAAAACGTGTTTTCCCTCACTAATATCCCTTTAAATTGTATCTTTTTGCAAATCATAATCATGCAACCAAAACGGTTAATCAAACTGATAATATCACAATGGAAAACTATGATATGCTCAAAATAGGTAATAGATGGACCAGCTGTCCGAACAAAATATTATTTGTTTAGCTAACTACTAACCTTTGGCTAAGTTGGGCCTATCAAACAAACTATATAAATCATCTAACAACTATTAAACATATTTTTGGATGGTTTGTCCTTGATTTACTTTTCCAAGGGTCACCTGATCCTAATGGTTTTGCGGGCTCACAATAACTTATCTTTGTGCATATATATTCCTTTTTGTGTGTAACCATCATTTAAGTCTTACCTGTGGCTAAGCCCTACACACCGAATTTTTGGACTAAATTAACTATGAGCTAATAGCTAATGTATAGGACGCGACCCTATACCAAACCCATCTGGTATACAAATATGAGTCATTTTACTTAGGGTAACTACCGTTTAAATTTTCCTTGAAAACCTTTTAATAATGATTTTACCCTTTAAATAATACTTATACAAGAAAAATATACTATTTGCTCTACTCAAATCTCATTGCCAAGATATATATACTTTACTCAAAACATAATTGATAAAACGTTCGAAACCATTATTTAAAACTTCAAACAATCTCACTAGAAACCAATGAAAGTATCCCTTTCGAAACCAATGAAAGTACCCCTTTCGAAACCAATGAAAGTACCCATTTCTATACAAGTAAACTACTTTACTTTATAACCTTAGGCCTAAAGGCCAAACATTCCTTTCGAAGCCATTGAAAACATCTTCTTCAAAAGCTTTATAAACTTTGGACATCCTCTTTTAAAATCACTTTAAACATGTCTTTCAAAACTATTGGAAACCTTCTATTTAAACTAAGATAAACCTTTCGAAAACTCTGGGGAATCATCTCTTTAAAACCTTATATACGTATACCTTTCGAAAATATAGGGAACTTTCCCTTTGAAACCTTTACTTATTACCTTTTGAAAGCACTAAAGTATATTAATTAAAACAAAACTTTCGAAAGCATTGGGTTTAAGTTAAAATATATGGAAATACCTTCCGAAACGATTCCTTTCGAAACCTTTGGATTTAATTTTCATAATATCAAAAAGGGTCACAAATAACAAAGTCGAAAGCATCTCTTTCGAAAGCAATTCCTAAGTAAAAGAAGTGAATGGTGTTGAAACCTATCCCTTCGAAAGCATTGGAGAAGCGGTTCTAATTTTGAAACAAAGAACCCTTTCAAACCAAACAGGGTCGAAAGGTAAAAGGCGACAATTAGCGGTTTCGACCCCTTTGGAAGCGTCTGCTTAAAAACAAAGGTGCGACCTCATTCGAAAGCATTCTTTCGTTAAACCCATCGACCAAGTCGAAAGCTATCTTATTCGAAACCATTTCTTCCAAAAGCAAAGCGGGTGCATTTCCTTTAGAAAAGCAAAGCAAAGTCTTCGACCCCCATGGAACCCCATGTTTTGACCCAGTACCTTTTGCCTAATCCAATTCACTCTGTACCAAAACTTAGATACTACATGCATTGGTTTCGACGGTGATGAAGGCGGAAGTAATATGTCAAAATATGGGTGTTGAAAGTGGCAAAACATGTAAAAAGCAGGTATAAAATGATTTTTAACTTTTTAAAGTCATACCTTTAACTAACCTGCTTTATTTGTCAAAATATTATTGGTTGCTAATTTCTTTTCTAAAAGCACTGCCGAAATTTCAGAAATAAATAAATTAAATTATTTTCAAAATGCCCCTTCTCATTTTATAAATATATAAAACATATTAGTCTTATAAATTAAATAATTTTATATATCTATTAAAACACTTAGGAAAATTTTATAAAAATTCATGTAAGTCTCTTTTAATATGTTTTCTAACATATTTAAATTTTAGATCCAACGCATATGCATAATTGTCTAAATTAATTTTAAACCCATATTACTATTTTCTTCACTAGAAAATTAATATTAATTCCACATTAATTCAGAAAATTATGAACTTGAAATCCATTTCCAAAATATCATTTATGGTCTTATATAAAATTCACAAGGCAATTGAATTTCATCTAATAGGTTTTTCAGTCCAAAACATATTATAAAATAAAATGAATAAGCATAATTCATCAAAAAGCTTATTATTAACCCGCCTTTTGGCAAGGCCGTAGGTAGGTGAATTTAACTAAAATCGACTGCTCATTTATCAAGACTAGAATACAATGTGTTTGTGTCAACTGGATGGATAGACGATCAACCATGGATGATAAATATGATTACAAAGCCGAGTTTTGGCATAATAGGGGTCGGTCATGAGCGTTCGGTCATTGGAGTTTGGCCATGTGGGTCGATCATCTGATCAAGGTGGCTCGATCGTACATGGCTCGGTCAAGGGGAGGAGATCATGCATGGTTTGGTCATGGTGCTTAAGCTAAGGTGGCCTGGTGCAACTAGCTCATTGAGTATGGCTCGGCAAGCATGGTTCGATACAAGTGGGTTGGTGTTTTGAAGGTTTTGGATCGATAGGAAGCCGGGTCGGTTATTGGAATGGTTCGGCATTGAAGGTGGTTCGGTAATGACGAGTGGATCAGCATCACGAGTGGATCGACATCATGTGTGGATCGGTAATTATTGTTGGCTTTGAGATGGACTTGGGTCGGTATAGGGAAGTCTCCGGGTCGGCTATAGTGAAACCAGTGTAGGATCGACATCTGAGGAGGCGAAGACTAACTTCGGGTCAGCGCTTATCTTCCTTTGAGTCGGCTAAAGAGGATCGAATCGGCAGAAGAAGTGGGGGTCGGCTTATCACAAGATCGGCATGTTATAGCTGCTTTGGGTCACTTCTCATTTGCTTCGAGTTATGGATAGGTTGGCTTTGGGTTATTACCCAGGATGCTTTAGGTCGGCATGTACAAAGCTCAAGGTTGGTCGTGATGAAGGGCGTAAGTTCAACTATGGTCTCAATGGGTCCGGACCACTCAAGAAGCCTAGTAACTCGAATTTTGCCTATAAATACAGCATGAGGGGTTCAGAAACGGGATCTTCATTCTGCTTCCCTTCTTCTCCTCTATTAAAGCTACTCTACCATTGTTGCTTTAAAAACTCTGGACTATAACTGTAATGAAATTGAAATTGAAGTATAATAAAAAAAAGGAAATTTTTGGAGTGTATGTAGGCCGAAGTTAGCCGAACCACTATAAATGCTATGTTATCACTGCTTTCTTTTTAATTTCAACCGTTCTTCATATTTATACTCTCTACATACATTCTATCTGTTATCTGTGACTGTGAGTTGGTGCTTTCATCTGGATTTGGGTGTTAGTGACCAATTTTGGCGCTAACATTTTGGTGCTTTCACTAGAGAGCTAGCATTCAAGGATTCTGAAGCTTAGATTTTGGGTTTAAAGGCTTATGAACTTGGATTCTGAAGACTATGACCAAGCAATCAACCGGGAGCCAAAGGAGGAAAAGAAGTCAGCAAAAGGGAAGTCGGGAGGCTTCCTCTAGAGCTAATCAAGCCTCCGTCTAAATCACTAGGGACAAGATGCAGGTCATGATGAATTCCTTGCAGGATTGATTGATGAAAAGGCAAGAGGAAATAATGCAGACACTTTTCAGACAATTTGGACAAGCAGGAACTACAAGAGCTTAGATCCATGGAGCTGGATCAAAAGGACTCAACTGGCAAGTAGATGGATTGGTTCAGCAGGGGCAGCCCCCAATCAGCAAACAACTATCAATCTGGATGAACCTAGACTCGATGGCATGCCACCTGGTAATGCTGGACCAACCCATGGACCTAGGCTCCCCAGCGCCGACAGGAATACAGGATTGCGTGATGAGGAGTATGTACCAAATTCCCTCAAGGACTTGGACAACACTTAGGAAATATAGATGGAGGGCAACCTTTAGCAGGTAACACTGGCTTAGCTGACATTATCAGGCGAACTATTCGTGGAGGTCTGACAAATAGAGATTTGGAAGGAGTCAACAAAAGCCTGTTTATCTGTAATATCAGGATAGTTAGGAATCCACTCGATTTCAAGATACCCACTTTGGAAGTTATTGGTAAGACGGATCCCACTAACCCCTTGATGAGGTACACAAGACATATGTAGGTGTTGGGGGAATCAGAGGAGGTTATGGCTCGGTGTTTCCACCGTACTTGACCGATATAGCTGCTATGTGGTTCAGACAGCTGAAAGATGGATCTAGTGGAAAATGGACAGAACTGGTGGATAGGTTCTTGAAGCGGTTTCTATTTCACATCAAAAGGCCGAAGACTGTGATGACACTAACATCGATAAAGCAGAAGATGGGAGAATCATTCATGACTTATTTAACTTGGTTTAATGTAGCAGTTGCTTCGGTGGATCGGTCAGATCAATCGATGGTTCTAATGGCGACGGTGTCAGGGATGATTCTGATTTTAAAGTATTACTGAAATGGGATCCACCAATGGATCTTAGGGAACCCTTTCACGAAGCTAAGAGATTTCTCCGACAAGAGGATGCATGTTCGGATACGAGGTCAAAGGAAGTAACCATGGTTAAGGATGGACAACAGTCCGATGAAAACTCGGGTAAAGATAAGGTTAAAGGGAAGAGGAAGCGTTGGGAAGAACTAAAATTCTCCATCTACACAGGACTGAATGAGACATTGGAACAGATATACTTGGACACTCGGGACCGCCTTCCTTATCGAAGGCGGCAAGGAGGGAACCCTCATAACTTGAAAGGGCATCGAGAAGGCACTGTCTCTTTCATGACCTAGATGCGCATGATATTAATAACTGTTGGCATCTAAAAGATATAATCGAGGAGCATGTAATGAATGGTCAGTTGCAAAAATATGTCGAAACTCAAAATGCAACGGTGGAACATGGCAGCCACCACCTACCTTAAACGACGATGGCACAAGGCCCAGGAATGGTGGCCGGTTGGTCATCAACTAATCGTGATGGTTTGGAATAAGTAACAAACTCTAGGTAGGTGGCTAAGTCACTTACTCATGTACGGGGATAGAGATAACCCCTGGGCATGCTCTGAGATGATGATAAACTATGACGCTTTGGTTTGCGAAATGAATTTTTTCTTTTTGGCTTGGACATTTGTTTTTTTCTTTGGTTTTGGAGTTCGGTTTAAACTCCAAGTTTTTTTTCGTATCCTGGTTTGGATTTTGGTTTGGATGCTTGATTTTTGATTTGGATTTTGATTTGGGCTTTTGATATGGATTTCTGGTTTTCTGGTTTGAATCTGGGTTTCAGATTCAATTTTGATTGACTTTTATCTGGCTTTGGCTAAAAGGTCGTCGAGTATGGACTATGCTCGACAAGGGTTCGGAGAGACCAGGATTCGGCCTAGGACTTAGGTCCCATGTTATCTATCGGTTACTATTTCAGGTCGTCGAGTATGGACTATGCTCGGCAAGGGTCCAGAGTGATCAGGATTCAACTTAGGACTTAAGCCATAGTATTACTTAGCATTCAGGGACACTAAACTAGGAACACCATGGGATTACTAAACACAGGTCACCGAGTGTGGATTATGCTTAGCAAGAACCTAGAGAGGTTACAAATTTGGATATTGGCTATGAGCAGCTAAGGATTTGGATAAGGGCCCGAAGTGGTCCCAGATTCGAATATCGACCTGAAGAGGTCATGGATTCAGTCATTGGTTGTTAGGTATGGATGGATTAAAACTCAACTATCGAATTCGGATCTTGGCTTTGGATTTGGACCTGGCAAGGTCCCAGCTTTGGACCTGGCGAGGTCATCGATTCAGATTAAAGGACCCGGACAGGTCCCAGTCTCGGATGGAATGATCCGGAAAGATCAAGGATTCAGTTAATGGATTTGGGATGGATTCGGAATTGAATGACGACTCGGAATAGTCGTGGAGTGGACTATGGATGTGGACGGAATTGCTTGGTAATAAATGGAACAATGGCTTCGGTTATCGGATTTGAGACTATTCAAAACACACCTTCCAATAGCAAGGCATGTTTTGAGGGGTAAATGTTAACCCGCCTTTCGGCAAGGCCGTAGGCAGACAGATTTAACTAAAATCGACTGCTCATTTGTCTAGACTGGAATACGATGGGTTTGAGTCAACTGTATGGATAGACGATCAATCATGGATGGTAAATATGATTATGAAACCGAGGTTCGACATAACATGGGTCGCTCATGAGCGTTCAATCATTGGAGTTCGGCCATATGGATCGGTCATTCGATCAAGGTAGCTCGGTCATACATGGCTCAGTCAAGGAGAGGAGATCATGCATGGTTCAGTCGTGGTGCTTAAGCCAAGGTGGTTCGGTGCGACTGGCTCGGTGAGCATGGCTCGACGAGCATGGCTAGATACAAGCAGGTCGGTGTTGTGAAGGTTTTGGATTGATAGGAAGCCGGGTCGGTTATTGGAGTGGTTCGGTAGTAAAGGTGGTTCGTTCATGACGAGTGGATCGGCATCACAAGTGGATCGACATCATGTGTGGATCAGCAATTATGGTTGGCTTCAAGACAGACTTAGGACGGTATAGGGAAGTCTCTGGGTCGGCTATGGTGAAACCAGTGTAGGATTGGCATTGGAGGAGGTGAAGACAAACTTCAGGTCAGATCTTATCTTCCTTTGGGTTGGCTAAAGAGGATCAGATCGGCAGAAGAAGTGGGGGTCGGCGTATCACAGGGTCGACATGTCATAGCTGCTTTGGGTCGGCTACTCATTTGCTTCGAGTTATGGATAGGTTGGCTTCGGATTAATACCCAGGATGCTTCAGGTCGGCATGTACAAAGCTCAAGGTAGGTCGTGATGAAGGGCGTAAGTTCGGCTATGGTCTCAGTGGGCCCGGGCCACTCAAGAAGCCCAGTAACTCGGATTTTGCCTACAAATACAGTAGGATGGGCTTCAGAAAAGGGATCTTCATTCTGCTTCCCTTTTTCTCCTTTATTATGGCTACTCTGCCATTGTTGCTTTAAAAACTCTGGACTGTAACTGTAATCAAATTGAAATTGCAGTATAATAAAAAAGAAAATTTCTGGAGTGGACGTAGGTTGGAGTTAGCCGAACCATTATAAATCCTCTATTATTACTGCTTTCTTTTTCCTTTCAACCGTTCTTCATATTTATACTCTCTACATACATTCTATATGTTATCTGTGATTGTGAGTTGGTGCTTTCATCTGGATTTATTATGTTAGGGACAAATTTTGGTGCTAAAACACACACACACATATAAACATCATTCAAAACATGGCAATATCTTGCAAAATCTTTTGGATCCAATGCTAGAAACTGAAATGATCAAAATATGAGATGTAACATATTACTCACCTTTAGCTTTATTGTTAAGGTGTTGAGTTTTGATTCTTGTATTGAATTTGATTAGCTTTTCCTCTTGATTTAGCTTATCTTCCACTTACTCTTCTTGGCCTCTAACTTTTGTGTTATAATTTTGCGAACGTTTAAATGAAGGTGGGTTAAGGGTTTAAGTTATAAGAATGTAGCTTTTTCTTATATTCCCCCTTATCTAATTCCCTAACTTATTTCATTTAAATTCCTTTTGACTTATTTGCTCAACTAGGCATGGATATCCCTTATTTAATCAAATCTCAATCCCTTAATCATTTAATCTTTATATTATTCTATTTAATTTAGCTAATTAAATCTCTTGAATACTGTTAACTAAAATTAGTGGTGTTACATAGATGTTCGACTTTTACTTATTGACAGTTCAAACACTGCTTCACCCATAACCCTACATGCCTCTTCATACCTTCTCAGAAGAAACTCCTCTTCATGTCCTGATACATTTAGTTCCTCCTGTATGAATAGTAAACTTTAAACGATGACATTCCTCAAGAACTTCCTTCCTAATGCTTTCCACATTCGGAGCACATAATCTTCCTTTCTTTCTTAACCACCCACTCTGGTCAAGACTGAAGCCTTTCATGTCATCTCTCTCTGTTCCATCCCTTAACCTCTGATCCGTTCAACTAATACATGATCCTCCTCTTACTTAGAAGCAATCTTTTCAATCATCATCGGTCAAACTTCTAAATATGAAAACATAACAATTTCCTTACAAGACCCAACCTCAGATCTTCACTGTATTCTACATGTCGTTAATGCTTCCAAACCTTTCCACTCGACCATTATCACTAATACTGCATTCTGATGTTTTGTGCTAGGTGCATCCGCACCCTTGTTGCCCTTTCCTGGTGTTTGCTCAATATCAAAATCATAAGCAGCTAAACGTTCTAACTGCCTCCGCTGTCTCATATTCAGCTTCTTCTGAGAGAATAAATAATTCAGTGACTTATGATCCGTATGTAGCTCAAATTTCTTTCCTAAAAGATAATGTCTACACACCATCCATGCAAAAATTACTACGGCTAATTCCAAATCATGTGTTGGATACCTAATGTCATAGGTTCTCAACTATCGAGATGCATAGGTAATCACTTAACCCCTTTGCATTAATACAGCTCCCAACCCAGTTCCACATACATCTGTATACACAACTAAATCATGATTCCCTTCTGGAACAACTAACATAGGTGCATTAGTCAGTAAGTGTTTCAGTCTCTGGAATGCTTCCCCACACTTATTTGTCCAAATGAACCTCACATCCTTTCGTGTTAGCTTGGCCATCGGTACCGCTATCCGTAAAAAATCCTTAATGATTCTCCGATAATAACCAGCTAATCCAATAAAACTCTTTATCTTAGTCACTGTCTCGGGTCTCTTTCAATTATTCACAGCCTCGATCTTAGTCAGATCTACAGACCACCTTTTTGTGAGACTACATGACTAATAAACTTTACTTCCTTCTTCCAAAAATGACACTTCGAAAACTTCACCTTTAGCTGACCTCAGTGTCTCAAGCACCACTCTAAGATAACTTTATGCTTTCTCTCTCTCATCTTTAGAGTATACCAAAATATCATCTGTGAAGATTAACATGAACCTATCCAAGTGCTCTTGGAAAACTAGGTTAATTAAATCTATAAAGAATGCTGGCACATTAGTTAGTCCGAACAGCATTGCTAAACGTTCGTACAATCCATACCTGGTTTTGAGCACCATCAAAGGAATACTATGCTCTGCCACTCTAAGGTTTGATGGAACCCTATCGCTAAATCCAACTGGAAAAATACTCTGGCTCCACTGAAATGGTCGAAAATCATCAATTCTAGGAAATGAATATCGATTCTCTACCGTCTTCTCATTCAACTTACGATAATCGATACAGAACCTTAACGATCCTCTTGCTTTTAGGAAGACACTGTGGCTGCTCCTCAAGGCGAACCACTTGGTTTGATAAAATTCTTACCTTCTAAATTCACCAACTGCACCTTTAACTCTCTCATCTCGATAGGTTTCATTATACTTGGTGGTCTACTCATTGGTTTTACTCCTGACACCAAGTCTGTTCAAAAATCAATAGCTTATTTCGGTGGCAATCCCACTACGGGTTCAAACACATCTACGAATTCTCTAACAACAAAAACTCAATTCAACTCGTCTTCTACCTCCAAAACACCTAAAAAGCATTAGCCTCAAAACTAGGGCTTTCTACGAAGTATATAATCTGGTCACTATAATCAGGGTGTCTAAATATTTTTCTATCGTGGCAAAATATCCGAACGTCGATTTACTTAACCAACCGATAACCAAAATAATTCCGAACCCTACGAAATCAAACATATGAAAATTGCAAACAATGTATGACCTAACGAATCAAACTCTAGGCGGTCACACTTCATCAGAAGAGTCACATAACCTCCTACCGGATTAGAAATCCTTAAGAAGTAACTCGGTATGAACGTTCTAGGTTAAGCTTATCTACCAAACAGTGCGATATAAAAGAATGCAATGCAGCAGTATCATATAGAACTTTAACCGACATACCATGAATCAAAAGCATATCTCACAACATAGCTTTCCCTTTCTCTTGCGCTGATGGTCTTGAGCTAGCTGGTTCTAATGCCAATACTTTGTCTTTTCCATCCTTGGATGTCTCCTTGCACAGGTACTTATAGTGCCTTACCTGATTGCAGTTGAAATACCTTATTCCTTTCTTTCCAACAGCTTTCTTTCCTTTTCCTGTGTGACAGTCATAGGCGTAGTGTCCTTTCTTGTCACACTTATAACATACAACTTCTGCCTTTCTTTTCTTTGCGGCTCCGCCCTTATGAGCCCTTTTCTAGTGGAAAAACTTCCTCTTCTAACTCTGCCCTCTTTGAGCTTCCTTCGCCTTATTTCCTTCAAGAAAAACATGCATCTCTTCATGACTCAAGGTCATCTCAACAACCACATCACATGGATCTTTAATATGCGATAACATAGCCTTAGTAAGCTTAGACTTCAACCCTCAGTGAACTTCTCGTTTCTCTTAATATCAGTATCAATAATAGCGTAGCCATATCTCGCTAGCTCCTCAAACCTCGTTGCACTCTCGAGCACAGTCATATCTCCCTGCTCTAACTCAACAAACTTCCTAAGCAGAGTAGACTTTGCAATCTCCAACATAAACCTCTCCTCAAATCTTCTTCTGAACTTAGCCTATGACATAGTATCCTCGTTGACTCCTATAGTCACACCGTTCCACCAATATAGTGCTGCTCCTTGCAGCTGTCTGGAAACAAGCCTTCTTTTCTGCTCATCGTTGAACCCTAAATTAGCGAAAATCCTCTCACAATGAAGTAACAAGTTGTCTACTTTGATTACATCTTTATTACCAATAAACTACTTTCCTCCTAGCCAGGCATAATCTCAACTTAGAATAGCATAGTTATTCACCACTGGAGCTTCTTGGTTCCCTTCTCCAGCATTTCCTCCAACTACTCCAGCATCAACTTCTGCTTGCATCATTTTTATAAAGAACTGATATATTGCTCCCATGTCTACTTGTGGGACTCCATCACCCACATTTCCAGCTTATGCCCGATCTTGGTTCTTCCTCGCATTTGGTCTGGCATTTCCATTAGTTACGGTGCTTCCCCCACCAGGGTTAACTCTTCCACTTCTAGCATCCATATCTACATTTGGGCCTTCGTAATACAGAAGAATAGCCTAAGAGAGATAGGAGAATAGAGATCAGCGTATGCTTATATATAGAAAATAAGTATGTTACTAAAGCTTTTTCCCATACCCTTATCTTTCCTCTGATTCCTTAAGATTATATTTTCAGAAATCATTTTAGTTTGAAGTTTTCATAAACCAATGCTCTGATACTAAGTTGTAACATTCCGTATCTTCTGGCTTGAAGCATGTTTTACTGGCTACATTTCAAAACATGTTTCATATTCTATTACATTATCTCAAAACTTTTGCCAAGCATTGATCAAATATAATTATTACAAAATGTACCAAGAGTGGCATATGAAGGTGCCCTCTTAGATGATCAGAGTATTCAAATAGACAAACTGTCTTAATACGGAGTCAAAAATATAATAACTCCTAAATCGCTATCCATGCCTCCTGCACGTCTTCGGAAGCGTTATTCGTCCATCTACTAAAACTCGAAAACCCAAACTCTCAATCTACTCAAATAAATTTTGACCCGAGAATTTAAGGGAAAAACATAAACTTCGAGTCAGACATAAAGCCTAGTGTGAATAATACTATTATATCTCATTTACTGATATTAAGTGAGAGCACGCCTCTAGCGGAATTGGTTTCCTCTCACTAATATCCCTTTAAAGCGTACCATTTTGCAAATCAAAATCCTGCTACCAACTGGTGAATCAAACTGATTATAACAATATAGTAATATCTTATATGCTCTAAAACAGGTAATAAATGGACCATTTGTCCGAACAATATAGTTTTGTATGGCCAACTACTAACCTTTGGCTGACTCGGGCCTACCTGATAAACTAAACAAACTATCTAACACCTGCTAGGCATATTTTTGGACGGTCTATCCTTAATTTACTTCTCCAAGGGTCGCTTGGTCCTAATGGTTTTGTGGGCTCACCAGGAACTTATCCTCCTTCTCTGTACATATATTCCTTTCTATGCGTAAACATCATTTAAACCTTACCTATGAATAAGTCCTACACATTTGAATTTTAGACTAAAATTAGCTAGGGGCTATAGCTAATGTATATGGCGTGGCCTTATACCAGACCCATCTAGTATATAGATATCTGAGTCATTTTACTTAGGGTTAACTACCTTTCAAATTTTCCTTAAAAACCTTTCCAAAATGATTTAACCCTTTAACTCATACTTAAACAAGGAAAACATACTATTTTCTTTACTCAAATCTCTTTTCCATGGTATATGCTTTACTTAAAACATTGCTGTTGAAAACATTCGAAACCTTTGTTTAAAACTTTAAATACTCTCATTCGAAACCATTTAAAGTACCCCTTTTGAAATCATTGAAAGTACCCTTTCAAAACCATTGAAAGTACCTCTTTCGATACAAGTAAACTACTTTACTTTATAACCTTAGATCTAAATGTCAAAACATTCCTTTCAAAACCATTTACAATATTCCTTTCAAAATATTGAAAACATCTCTTTCGAAAACTTTATAAACCTTAGACATTCTCTTTTTAAAACACTTTAATAAACATTACCTTTTGAAAACATTGGAAACCTTCCATATAAACACTAAGGTAAACCTTTTGAAAACATTGGGGAATCACCCCTTCGAAATCTTTATCATATACCTTTCGAAAATACTAGGAACCTCTCCTTCGAAACCATTATAAGTTACCTTTTGAAAGCATTAAAGTACTCTACTAAAAAAAACCTTCTGAAAGCATAGGGTTCAAGTATAAATATGTGGAACATAGTTTCGAAACCTTTAAAAACATTCCTTTCAAAACCTTTGGATTTATCTTTCAATAGAAGAAAGGGTCTTAAAACAAATAAGTCGAAAGCAACCCTTTCGAAAGTTATTTCCTAAGTAAAAAAGTGGATGGTTTCGAAACCAATCCCTTCAAAAGCATTGTAGAAGCGGAGCTAATTTTTAAACAAAAGGACCCTTTCGAAAACACTGCCTCAAAAGGTAAAAGGTGGCAGGTTGGGGTTTCGATCCCTTCGAAAATAATTTCTAAAACAAAGGGCCAACCCCTTTCGAAACCTTTCTTTAAAGCCATTAACCAAATCAAAAGCCATCTAGTTCGAAAGCATTCTTTTCGAAAGCAAAGCAAGCGCATTTTCTTTTAAAAGAAAAACAAGGTTCCAACCCCTTCGGAACCCCTTTTTTGAATCCATAACTTTCTCCTATCTTCAATCCACTATGTATGAAGTCTTTGATATCATGTATATTGGTTTCGAATTGGTTGGATGCGGAATTACTTAGTTGAAAGGTAGCCGCCGAAAGTGGCAAAACAACAAAACCTTAGAAAATCTGTTTTTTTACTTTAAAAATTAATTTCTTTCCAATTAACATGCTTTGTTTGTCAACATTTGATTAGTTGCCAGTTTCTTTTCCAAAATTTTCTATAAGTGCTGCCAAAATTCAAAGATTAACATTTTAAAACATTTGCAAATAGCCCATTCTGCTTTTATAAACATATAAAATATTTAAGTCTTATACCTTAAATAATTTTATATACTTATTAAAATACTTAGGAAAATTCTACAAAAATTCACTTAAATCACTTTTAATATGTTTTCTAAGATATATAAATCTCTGACCCAAAGCTAATACAAAATAGTCGAAACTAATTTTTAACCCAATTTAAACATTTTTCTTCACTAGAAAATTCATTGTAAATCCACATTAATTCATAAAATTATAAAACCTAAAATCCATCTCTAGAATAATATTTTTGGCCTTATCTCAAAATTGCAAGGCATTTGGATGACATTTGGTAGGTTTTTCTATCTAAAACTTGTCATAAAATCTTTATAAATAATAAAAATTCATAAATAAGCATTGATATCTAAATACTATTCAAAATATAACAACATACTTTGCAAAATACATACCGATCTGATCTTGAACTGAAAATATCAAAAGATATGAGATGTAATCTAGTATTCGCCTTTAACTTTGTTTTCAGGAGTTGAGATTTGATCTTGGATTGAATGTGATTAAGCTTTTCCTTTTGATTCTTGCTTATCTTCCTCTTACTTCTTTTTAATGGTGGCCGACCTCTTGGTTTAGTTTTTAATTTTGATTCTGGACGTGTAAAATGAAAGCGTATGATGGTTTAGGGTAAGGGAATATGATTTCTTCCAATCTTGCCCTTATCGACTACCTTTACTTATTTCATTTTAAATCCCTTTAGTTCATTAATTAATTGGCGTGGCTACCCTTTATTAACAAAAATCTCAATCCCTTAACCATTTACATTATTTCATTTCATTCAACTAATTAAATATACTAAATAATATTAATCAAAATTAGGGTCGTTACAATCTTCTCCTCGGATCATTGAAGTGGCCTTTTGTTCGGCTGTGATTTGAGCTTGTTTTTAACATCTAATGGTGCTACTTTGTAGGTGCTAATTAGCGATTTTTTTCCTATGAGGTGGCCTCTTGTATCCGAATCATGCATTGTATCATTGGCTTTCCCAGCCGTTGATTCATGTTATATTAAGTTGAAGTTTTGGGTCTTGAATATATTGATGGGGTGTGTTCTTTAGCCTACCGACTTACCTTTTGTTACAAGCCGACTTTCTTGGTTTTATATGTCTAGGATGCATAACCTCTCCTTATGCACATAGTTAGTTGGTTTACAACTTACTCGGGAAGATAACCATTATTTTTGTTATTGAGATATTTGGGTGTAACACATGCCCCTCAAATTTCACTTCACATATTGGAGATGGAATGGACTTTGATGTCGATGAGTGTAATTTATTTTCATTGATTATCTTCCAAGTTTGGTCTTCATTATGTGTATGAAGGGGAGGTACGATATTTATTCCGATTTTAGAGTAACTTGGATATTGAAAGGAGATATCTCAATTTATATTAGAAAACTGGATTATCTTGCTTGAAACCGAATTTTGTTTTTAGGTGGAAAGGAATGGTTTTAACTTGAACGTGGGGTTTATTTTTTTTTAAAACTATGCTTGTCATTTGAAGCCATCTGGACTAGGTGACTAGTGAAATTGTTTGTTAATGAGAGGTGAAATCTAATTTGAGATTGTTGGGTTAAAAGTTCTGAAAATTGTCCTTGCCACTTAAAGCCATCTAGGCTAAGTGTTAAGCAAAATTGTTTTAGCCCCAAGAGGTGAAATCTAGTCACCATGAGGTCAAAACTTCTTAAAATTGTGCTTGCCACATGAATCCATCTAGGCTAAATGGTAAGATAAATTATTTGAGTGCTGAGAGGCGATGTCTAATCTGAGACCGTGAGGTCAAAACTTCTAAAAATTATGTTTGCCACTTAAAACCAACTAGGCTAAGTGGTAAATGAAATTGTTTGAGCACCAAGAGGTGAAATCTAATTTGAGACCATGTGTCAAAACTTCTAAAAAGTATGCTTGCTGCTTGAAACCATCTACGCTAAATGGTAAACAAAATTCTTTGAGCGCTAAATGGCGAAATATAATTTGAGACCATGTGGTCAAAACTTCTAAAAATTGTGCTTTCCACTTGTGGCCATCTATGCTAAGTGGTAAGCGAACTTGTTTGAGCGCCAAGAGATGAAATCTAATTTAAGACCATGAGGTCAAAAATTTTGAAAATTGTTCTTGTCACTTGAATCCATTTAAGCTAAGTGGTAAACAAAATTGTTTCGATGCTGAAAGGCAAAGGATAAACTAAACCGTAAGGTCAAGGAGGCACTTGTCTTATAAGACATATAGAAAACAGAAGCCGAGATCTGATTCTAAAAGGTCGGGCCCTGATCTTCCATTAAATGCTTATGAAAATTGTCATAATTCTATTGGCTTCTCTGGAAATGCATCTTCCTTTTCTTTATCCTAGGATGATTCACATTCTGATATTGCAATAATAAATCTATGGTTAGGATCTAACCGATTAGGTAATTTCCACCGTTGGTTTTGGATTTAAATAAACCAATTTTACTTTCTTCTTCTTTCTTACTCATATTATCAATAGCTACGTTCACCATTAAAGCTTGGAAATTTTCTCAAATTACTACAAGTTCTCGGCTTAAATAGTAAGTCCTTGATCTGTTATACGATTTCAATATAATTATCTACTGCTGTCAATATTTGTAAGGATTTTTAAAATGCAAAAAAAATCAGTTTTGACTATTACCATAACATCGGTGTTTGATTTTGACTTGAAATATCATTTGATTAATCAAATCATGACGATTATTGTCCCCAAATCGAATCTTCACTAACTCATGTCGATAATTGCTTTACCGATGAATTGGTTATTTTGGAATTCTGAATCTTGAACCTAGGCTAAAAATTTAATTTTAGAGTCGATTCCCCTTTGGAACTTTAAGACTTTAAGCCTTTCTAGTAGAGTTTTCAGAATTCTCATTGAATTTGTGGCTTAATGTTGATCTTTTCCAGAACCTTCGATGGATAAAACCAATGACCGATCAAAAGGAGTTAGAGAACTGGATTAAGCTCTATGGAGCAGAGGGTGTTGAGGTCAGGGCTCCATTTCTAGATGATGACCGAAGTAAGCCCCTTGAATTGTTCTTTACTTGGACATTAGAGCACCTAGCAAATAGATTATCATTTCCCCTTTATCTGTCGACATTCTTGAATTTTATGGGCTTAATCCAATCCAACTTAGGGTTGTCTCGTACAGTACTCCATCCCCTTTAGAAATCGTATATTGGAAAAAAGGGTACTAAGGCATGACCATTTTCGAAATTCAGTACTTGCAAAAGTTACCAAGTAAGTCGCTGGTTCCTCTGTATTTTCTTTGATTCTAGAAGAAAGTGCACCTGATCAAGCCACTTAGCAAAGCGACGACTACCCTTTGGTTTTATGTGAAAACAGATGATCCCTGTATTGACACTGAGCTATTGAGGTCTTGTAGGTTTTCAAACCTTACACGTCTAAAAAGCCCTTGCTTTTAAACTATGGTCATACCATTCTTTAACATATTTTTCCCTCTTGAATCCCTTAGCTAAACATAGGAGGAATAAGACCCCGACCATCAAGGATCTTTATGACACTAGGTATGAGGAAGTAATGAAAATCATAAGGGGGAGAAACTTAAGCACGTATTCCTTACCAAGGCCAATCTCAAGGCCTTCCGGCTACTGCCATCTTTTGCTATGTTCTATGGGTACGATCTTCCTTCATCCGAAACTATGCCCTCAGATATAGTTGACCCATGTGATTTTGAAGAGCTCGCCTGCTCTAATCCCAAAAGTACAGAGACCAAAAGACAATAGGCTACTCCCATGGGTAGACTACGATTTTAGTTACATTACAATACGCACTTTTAGGACTTAACTTTCATGAAATATAATCTTGCTCATCTAAACCATCTTCGCTTTTTGTGGGGCAATGTCATCTGATGATGTATTCGAAATAGGAAAGCTGCTACTTAAAAAACTATCCTCTTCCATTCCTACTCGGTTGAAACCAGCTATGAAAGATCCATTTGAAGTCGAAAAACTTAAGAAAACACAAGAATACACCCTCTTTCAAAAATCACGCCTGCCCCGGATGCCCTTGATTTAACCCATTCTTCGAGGGATCAAGTAAATCAGTGGTTGAGGTAACTCATTACGCTAATGATGCCCATTTATTTGAGGTTTGTAGGGAACTCTTGAGTGAAGTTAGCTGATGATATGAGCAGCTTCAAGAGGCTTATGAGTGCAGGGATGGGGGATCATCTCATGTTATATTTCTTCTTTTCCTTATGAAATATCCATCTCTTTATATTTCATACAAGCCTCCTTTCTTCAAATTTTAGCTGACTTCTCAGTTCTGGATCGAAGGTTTCAAAAGTTGGTGGATAATTAGAGAAGGTTGATACAATTGAAAGACAATTTATTGAATTCACCGAGAAGGCCGAAAAGGATGCTCAAGCTGAAAGGAAAAGGCATCTTTTGGAAATGAAGGCATCCGAGACAAAAATTTCTGATTTAGAGAAGGCTTTAAAGGATCAAGAGACTGAGCATCAAAATACTAAAGATGAATTAGCAGAGGTTAAGGAGAAGATCATGGGCCTAATTACCAAGGAAAAGGCTGAAAAGATAGCTGTTAATGAAGCTTTCATAATTCTTTTCAATTCCTATTAATATAATCGAGACAATGACATGATACTCTCTATAGGCTTTAATCTCAATGAAAAGAAGATCCATGAGAACTTTTACCAAAAATATGAAAAAGCACGAGCTTCGGTAATTGTAGGATCCTCGGTACTAGTAGAGAAGAATGATGATAGAAGAAAGGTACGCCCTCAATCTGAACCTTAAAAATCCTCCATTGATAATGTTTGAACTTTTGGTTTGTAATAATTATGGTACTTATACTTTGTACTTTTGCTTGTGGTAGCTGATGACTATGATGGTACTTTTATTTGATGTTGGATTTATGGTGATTTGTTTCCTTACTACTTTCTTGCAACTGTTCTGAAATACTTTCTCTTTAACCATATTTAAACAGAGAAAGTCAAATTTCACCTCTCATTATGAATTACTACGGAATAGAAGCCAAACCAGAAACTTAAGATTGCTAGCAACCATAGGTTCCCTTAAAAACCAACTAAAATCCAATAAATTAAGAAATGCAGATTTGTCCAATATGATCGAGGCACATGAGAAAACTATGCCAAATCCCCTCAGGCTTAGGGGTTCTTGGTTAGCTAACCAAATCTTGGATCTTAGATGTCAATTAAAGCTTTCTTTAGATGTCCAAGATGAAGTCTTTCAGGAGTTTTCCCAAGTCTCTAAACTGCACCCAGTGGACTCTCGGTTAAAGAACAAAAGGCTATCTTTCCTTAGAAGATTCTATGGTCTAAATCTAACTATAACTCCCGAGGCTCTTTCAGGCCACTGGAGTGTAACTCCGTCCCACTTAGTTATTGCCAAGGGAAACACTCCTGAAAGTGAACCTGTTTTGGAATATGTTACCCAATGTATTCCGAAAGCTGATCTTAGGCTCCCTCTAGTAGATTCTTCTCCTTCGGAACTTTTTGAACCAAAGGGTGGTTTAGGTAAGGACATCTCTTTCTCCTATATGACTAGAGCTTTAGGGTCCCTTATCAATACTAAAAGTATAGACCTCAAGATTATTTTAGCTATTAATGAAAAATTTGCTTGTGTTAGAGGACCATGAATTCCGCCCCCTTATTTTTCACTATTTGTGTTAATTTTCTACGGAATGAAATTGAACTACTTTTACGATGATCTAATTTTAATTTGATTCTCTTTTTAGGAGCAATCACATCCCAACCGCTTAAGACTAGAAAGAGATTGTGCCTCTATGTAATGGAGTCTTGATGATAAGGAACCAAACCATCAAAATATAATCCTAATCTCAACACCAACATCCATGTTGTCTTAGAAGATAATGAATCCTTAAAACGAACTCTTGAGGATCTATCCAAGAAGATGTCTACCATCCCGGAGGCAGTGCTGATCATTGGTCAGGCTTTTGAATTGATTATTTCAAGACTGTGGGTGTCTGCATCTATTGTTAGTAGTAGTTGGACGAAGCTCACCTAGAGCTTTCAGCAATCAAACTGCAAGAACTTAAAATTAAAAATAAATATATCAACGAAGTTATGGTTGTAGGCTCTTCAACCCATGGAAGGGTTAGAGGTAGAGGTTGTTCTACCATGAGGCTTCCTTCTTCTCAAAGGATTACCATTGTCTCTACCGGGTCTTATTCCTGAACCCCTTATCTCGAAAGGAGTTTTCCTTGGTTCTAGTGCCTACTTCATCAAACATCCTTGTTTGTACCAGGGTCGACCAAAGAATTTCAATTAGGAAATCTAAGAAGGAACGGGTATCTATGAAATATGATAGAATGGAGAAGCTTTCAACTCTCGCTTGGAGGAGGTTATAACGAGGCCGAAGCTAGGGTTAGAAATATGTATGAAAGCGTATGAGACATTGCCGCCTTTTTTATTGTATTTCGAATGCACTAACAATCACTTGGATAATCTCTCTATAATACCGAGGACCTTTTGTTCTTTCGGTAGGCTTGTTCTTTTCACCAAAGCCATCTTGCTTGCTCTTTTGATTTTTTCTCGAGGTACTTTTTGCCCCTTGACTTCTTGCCGTAAATATTTCTTTGGTGTCTTTACTTACTAGTTTGATGCCATCCTTATAGCCCTGATCGGGATTCTTACCCCTCGTTCTAGCTTAGGATCTCTCCTCATAATATTATAATCTTCTTGGAAATCTTTCCAATTCTAAACTTTTGCGGGATACTTCTTAATCATGGCTCACTATTATTGGGAATCTACATAATATTCTAATCTAATTGGGAATTTATCTAATGCATGGTACTTCTTGACCATGGCTTACTATCATTGGGAATCTACTAAACACTCTAATCTAATTAGGAATCTACCTAATTCATAGTTCTTCTTGACTATGGCTCACTATTATTGGGAATCTTCCCAACATTCTAATCTAATCGAGAATCTATCGAATGTTGGTACTTCTTGTCCATGGCTCATTGTTATTGGGCATTTACCCAATATTCTAATCTAATTGGGGATCTACCTAATGAATGGTACTTCTTGACCACGACTCACTATCTGCATGCATTCTACCTTTTGACATTTTTTTAAACCTTGCTGATATGGCTTTACACTTTGTAGCGCATCATTGTGTGTGCGTTGGGGGAAGGGGGTTTAATGGCGAAGTCTATCAACGAAATGTTGGGCCCAAATGTATAGCCATTTTTGGCAGGCGTCGGCCATTTACAACCACTTTTGGTGGTTGCCGACTATCTGCAACCACTTTTGGTGGATTCCGGCCATTTAAAACTATTTAACATCCATATGGAATACAAGTTGTAACTTGGTAAAGGGAAAAATGAATTCTTTAAAAATAATGTTTTAGGACTATTTTTTAAAGAATTTTTGAAATCACATAGTTGGTAAACTTTATTATTAAGTAGAAAACTTGTTAGATTCAAGCTTGAGAAAGAGAGTTGCCATAGGGATTGATATTTTTTAGAAAAAGTGTAACTCTTTGTTGACCTTGTTAGATCAATAGAAGAGTTTCGGCCCTTGGATTCTAAATATAGACACGAATACGAAGATAAGTAAAAGAAAAATATATTAGATAGAATTTTATAGATAGCGAGAATGGATTGTACCCATCAAGAAAGGAAAGAATTAGACCCAAAAGAAGCATTTCGAAAAGATATGAGACTTCTTCAAATATTGAGATCCGTATAGTATTCTTTAACTTCAAATGGATATACATACATACATACATATATTTGGTCGAATGAGCTTACATATATGTATTTCTCCTGAATATAGAAGTAAAGTTAGATATTTATAAGTATGAAATATCAAACTAATTAGTTAAGAAAATTTGTCAATTTCCCTTTCTGTATGAAGTTTCCATGACCCGTGAAAGCCTTCGATATTCGTTTATTTCATTCCCATTCACTTGATGGTAGACACGGTAATTCTTTCTTTTTGGATATTCTTTGGTGGATGAGGGATAGTTGGATAATGGAGTTCTCCATGAGTTTGAGGAAAGATTGAGATAGACTTTGCTTGAGCATAGTAATGAACCGGTCTCATTTGATCTTCTTCCGAGACTAGCGAGTGTAGATAACTGGGAAAACTCTTTTAGTAGGATGAGATAAACCTTTACTTGTCATCATTACAGTACTCAAGTCCTTGATTTTGTTTTCCATAGCCTCAACCATCCCTTGGAGTTAAGCAGACTCTTGGAAAGACTCTTGAAGATGTTAAGAATGATGTTTGATCTAGGGAGCTTGAAGCTCATAAATGGGATCATACTCATGGTCTTGGGATTCATCTGAGATGAAGGTAGTAGACGCCCATCATTTTCTTCTTTAAAAGGCTAGATATAGAGGCTGAGGGGTAATTTTAGGGTTAGTTCCTTATTTTCAAAGTTAGTCATGGTTGGATAGATGTGTCGCTGGATTTTGTGAAATGAACAAATGATGTAGGTTCAAGCCCTCCATCTTGCCCAAAAATGTTAGCGTAAATTTTCATCTACATCAACACCCCAAATTTCGAAGGTATAGCCTCAAAATCTAGTTGAAATATTGAACCCGACGAAGGGATTACTGAGATGTGATTTAATCCAGCTTAGGTTATAGACTTGTTTCCCACATAGGTAGCCTCTAATATCTTAGCCGCGCATTGTCTCTTTGGCCATCTTGGCCTTTGATTCTTATATCAAGCTGAAGTTTTGCGCCTCATACATACGGACGGGCTTTGTTCTTTGGCCTACCAACTTATTTTTTTTGTTACATGCCGACTTCACGATTTTAAACGTCTAGGTGCCATAATCTCTCCTTATGCACATAGTTAGTCAACCTGGGACTTACTTGGGAAGATAACCGTTATTTTTTATTGAGATATTTGGGTATAACATCTAGAGTGTTATTTATGGCCATGACAAACTCGACATAGTCTTTTGAGACCGTGAATAACTTTATCTTATTGTGAGCAGTTGGGTGTTTTTAGGTCCTACGTCTATAAATGTATGAACATTTGGTCTTAGCAGTAGTGACCATATATGTTTGGGGCATATCTTATCGATCTTAGCAGTAGTGACCATATGCGTTAGGGCATATCTTATCATTCTTAGCAGTAGTGATTATTGTTTTGGGATGACGGTTTGATCATGGTATATTTGTACTATATTATTGGTAGTTTTCAGCTAGGAATGGAAAGTATTGAGCTAACTTGTTGTTATAGGAGAAGAGCAAGTTACAGTATGATTTCCTATCTTTTGGACATGTTTACCATACTTGTTTATAAGCTTTGGATTTCCTCTGACTTATGTTTTGTGGAGAGGGTTAGTTGTGACTTAGCAGTTCTTTTTTATTTGTATGTAGTATTATTTTGAGATAGTTCATCTCCTAGACTTTAAGTCTGACCCGCATTTTCTCTGTCCACTTATGTCATGACAACTCTCATGTTGTCGATTAAGTAGTTCGAAAGTTATATGCTTTTGGCGATACACTAGCAGAGCGTATAGATAGATCATTTTGAAGGAGTGGCATCGACGTTTTGAGATATATATACTTATTATTGTATTTATACATAACCAACCTATTATTTGTATATAAGACTATTGTATCATATATTTGTTCAGAAATCCATGCTTTTGGAGTTATCGTATTTTGACTATTCTATACTGATATTTATTTGTTAGTTGCTACTGTTAATGTGGTTTCTTATATATCGTCATTCAATTCTGTTCATGTATAATCAATGTATTATAGGCCATCATTCCATTGTGAGATCTTATCGATGTCTTAGTTTAGTGTTTTTTTTAATTTTACCCCGACGATCTGTCTTTTATGGTATTCGAAGGTTCTACACTGATGTAAGGTGCATATTTCTGGTTATTACAAAGGGCATGTTGTTATAGCGGATGACGACTCATGCTCTATACTCCTCCAAAATGCATCCGTAAGAATTTGGACTACTTGGATACTCAAAAATTAGAGTACTCAAGAGTTTAAGCGAAAGAAAGAAAACTTCAGGTCATGCATGAGTATGGTGTGAGTAAACTTAGAATTTATGAATTGTTATACCTATAAAACCCTTCAAAAATTAAAGGTATATCGTAAGATAATGCCGCACATAAACACGGACGTGTTTTTACCTTACGATACCCAGAATCTTTCTATAAGAAGTTCTGTGATATTATAATAATGTATAAGGTAAATATTTAATTATAGCCAAAATGGTAACATTAATTACATTCCACCATATTAAGTATACAACTAAGTCCGTAAAGGTATGCATTGGAAAATGGATTCCATACAATGACAAGCCTACTGGGTAGCGCCTGTCACAGTACACCCTTAGGGAAAATGCACCGAGGGCCTCACATGGACCTCTTGCCAACACAGAAATGGCTTCCCCTTCCTAGATAGTAACGTATATAATCATTCCTTGGTTACAATCAACAACTATACTAGGCCTTGAACCATACATCCAATGAAATATTAATCTAGATTAAGGTGATTATTCCTTAGTGGGCGCAACCACGTATCCCTACCACGTCTATCTTATTTTAGTCATTCTCGGGTGTAAGGCTCGAGGCCACGTTTGAAATTTTTTAGCAAATCCCACTTGGAATGCTAAGACTGGCCTTCAGGCTACAATGCAATGCCAATATTCATTCATACAAATTGTTCAAGATATGAACAAACTGAAGGTCCTACGTCTACTACATCCTCGGGATTAGTAAAAAATAGCCCTTGCACCTTAGAGAACTCCATCTTCGATTTCGTCCTCTTCATGATGTCTTCAATTTATGCTAGTTCTAAGTAGTTTTTAGATAACTCAAGCTTATCGAGCCCGGTCCTTTTGAACCAATAATCGATATTTTTCAGTAAACTCAACTCCGATTCTTTTGGAAATAAACATACAATATATAAGAATCGCCTCCTACCAATTTAAGTATAAGGATTTCCTTATCATTCGTCCCAGAAGAACACAACGAGTTTACGTATAGTATTGCATCATCGAAGATACCCCGAGCTAATGGTGTCAAGTTATCGATAGTGGACAAACCATTATTCTACGTAAGTATAAGTTTTCTATATGGAAAACCGAACATCATATACTTGTCACCTCTTTTATATTTCAATACCGTATTATCTCTCAGTTAACAATGAAGCTAGATAAGTTTGGGTATTATTACCGTTTAAACCTTAACTCCACGCCATTCTTAAATTCTTGCAAATAAAAAAAGGTATTTTGTGCCTCGAAATTTAGTGTCAAGTATAGAATGAAGTAAATTTTATATACTTAATTAATCGTGACCAATTCATAGAAATTAAATCTCTTATACTTGTCACATTTCTAACATTTTGACTTCTCTATCCCTTGTCTAGAAACTCTGATTATAGATCTCACAGATAGAAGAAAGTCTACTCATCGGCTTTCGATGCTAAATACAAGGTTACTTACTTTCAACATATGTGTCAGCATTTTAGAAGTACTTATCACATTTGTTTGATGTTACTTAATGGCATAGACGAAGAAATCTTTTTTATTTAAAGCATCCTTTTTAAAGATGGTTGCTTTTGCACAAAACTCGACCTTTAAAGGAAAAAGATTTAAATTTAAATCTCTTGTTTAAATAAGTAAATAAATTCTTGAAAATATATTTGAAATTTCAAATTCCTTTTTAAAAACTTTCAAACACATTTAAAAAGAATTTTCAAAATATCTAAGATAAATAACTCTTTTATTTTAAAAAAATCATTAATTTCCAAATTGCATCCATATATATAATCGCATATAGACCATAAATTTTAGACTTGTTTTATAAATCAAAATCGCTCTTAAACCACTTCTATATTTAAACCTCTTAACAACTTACAAGAAAGGTCAAAAAAATATTTTAGTCCAAAAAAGAATGCATTTAAAACTTTCATGGAGGGTGAAGCAGTAAACTAGTTTAAAGAAAATACAGGATCTCGATGTGGAATAAAAACCAACTTAAGTGTGTTAACAAGAAACTCCATTGAGTCCCTTTACAGAAAGTCCCCTGCAAAACAATTCACATGCACTTTGAAGTGTGTTGTATCGACCTATTCACTACGAACAGTTCGACTTCATTTCTTTCTATAGTCCCCTACCGACATCCTATATGTCATCTTCTTTCAAGTGGGAACCAAACACATAATAGTAATCACATACAATTATAAACGTCAACAAAATAATAAACTTTCAAACTTGATTTTAAGTGAGCTTTACACACCTAAACAAACTACCTTTGCAAACAATACATGGACCTAGCTTCCTTTTACAAAACCTGTTTTTTTAAGACTTAGGGTAGGTCAAGAGGGCTCAATGTTGGTGGGGTTGGGTCGTCTTTTCTTAGGGGTTTTGGATTGGTATTTGGTGAATAAGTGATGTAGGGAGGGAAAGAAATGGTTTTAAGGACCAGTGTAAGTGTTTAAAGAGAAAACGGAGCAATTTTTAAAACTTTTCTTAAAAAATCCATGGAAGAGGAAGTGAAGAGAATGGAAAGAAGAAAGTAAGAAATGGAAACAATGAAGTAAAATGAAAAGTGAGAAAGTGGAGTTGTTTTTATAGAAAATGGAAAATGGTAAATTTCTAAAATATCTTTAGCAACTACCCTCCACCACAACGTCGTTGACAACTCACCCTTCATCCATTGAAACACACTCATCCCCTGGCCTTTTCATGCATCACTTCACTCCTTTTTCAATGTATTTTGTCTTAGTTTATGCTTATTTCTTTTAAATTAAAACAGAAAAGTTCACCTTTCACTTTATTAAGTTAATTATATTTTTAAACTAATTTTTATCTAGTCGTTCCCTTAGCAAAAGCATTTCTTATTTGTATTCATGTGTTCATATATATATACTAGTATGCATAACATGTTCCGATAAAATTTAGAAGAAGAAAAGTGAAAATCCAAAAAACGATCTTCTGCCCTTTTTTTTTATTTTTCTCCAAACTAACTACTTTTATAAATCAAAGTTTAAAATAACTTTGCCATCGTTAGTTATTACTTAAAAGAGGTCGATTTGAGTTTTAAATTCCATTATTTAAAAATATAATAAATATCCATACTTAAAGTGATTAAATTACAAGTCATTACAATGCCACTAGTTAGGGTATATGATTAGAGTCACCAAATTGGCTAGTATCCATCTTAGAGGCCCGATTGCAAGGTGTTACTGCAGATCCATGAATTTATTTTATGAGTTTGTAGGTTATATAAGAGCTACTTCCCTGATGTCACTCAAGGCCAACAATTTGTTACCAGAGGTGAGTAAGAGAAGTGATCGGTGCATAGCACAGTCTTGCGGCATGTTTATGACATGCAGATGGATATGGGTTAATACTTTAGGAGTAACTAAAAGATTGTAGGAAATAGGCTATGTTTATTAGCATTTCTAGGAGCATTACCGTGTGCTCGTCAGTCTCCTATATGGGACGTTAGGTAGGTTCGTCCGATTTACCTTATAATTGTAAATCATTTGAGAGATGATTATCAATGCATATGTATGACATTGGAGACTTGATGGGTGCTCATCTGTTATATTAGATAGCCTAATCGAAGACTAGCCGAGGGTTTTTGTTTGACATCAAGAACTTTTTGTGTGCTTGTTTGTCTTTTTCTTTAGGAGCCAATGGCTAAGACATATTTTTAATGTGGTTATTTTATCTATCCCCTAGGACCATTTAGTTAAGAGTTTTACTTATGCAACATCCCTTATTCTAAGATCCAAAAATAAGCGCTACTGATGTTGCGGTCATCAATAGTATTGTTCTTCAATGATAAAATGAGATTAGTTAATAATATCATTAACATCATAAGCAGAAGAATTTTTTTAGAAATATTTCTTTTGTAATTTCCATACTCATTACATAATACCAAAACATTTCCCAGGTTTAGATAAAATATAGTTATTACAAAATATTCCAGGAGCGATATATAAAGATGTCCCCTTGGTTGATCAGAGTTTACAACTAGTCAAATACAATTTCTTCCATTACATACATTCAAACAAAATGATAATAACACAATAGACACAAATAGACTCCTATATAGCTAGCTCTATGCACATATTCGAAAGCTTTATTCATCAAACCTAAAACCTAGAAACCATACTCTCAAACTACTCAAATAAGCACTCAAGAGTTAAAAAGGAAAAACAAAAAACTTCGGGTTAGACAAAAAGTCTGGTTTGAATAATAATATACCACCATGATGATAGATATATAATAAGACCACGCTGCTAAGCGAAACAGGTTTTCTCATCACTAGTATATTCTAAAAATATGTCCACTCATAGTTCTCCATTCACAATGGTCAAATAAACTTGAAAAAACATATGCGTGCATGCTAAATGGGTAATCCTGACCAATTAGTTTCAATTAATTGACTATTTGTCAATACTTTATATTTTTGTAGAGTTACTACAAGCCCATAGGCTAACCCGGTCCTACCAGATATACCAAAATTCTCCAACTTGTCATTAGAAGGAAACTAGACCGTTCATACAAATACAATCATCTTAGTATAATCCAGACTATCTGTATATCTCATAGTTTCGCTAGGCTCACTATGAACCTAATGATTTTGCTGGCCAACAAATAACTACCTAAGTTATATATTCCTTTCTATGTGTAAATTTGCTTTTAGTTCAACCCCTAACAAAGCCTTACATATTGGAATTGTGGACTAACATCAACTAGGGACTAACAGTTGGAATGTAGGGCGCTAATCTACACTAGTTCCATTATCTACTTTTCTATTCTCTAACCCTTGAATCAATTTATCGTATCACAATTTATTTAAAGATGGTAAGAAAAATAATCCCTCTAGTAAAATTGTAGGCTAAATACCCTTTTTATTTTCTTGAAAATATAATTCGTTATAATTATGAGAATAATTATTAGTTGCAATTTAACCTATAAGAATAATTATTAGTTGCTATTTAAATTGAATTGGATGGTTTGTTGATTGAACTGCTTTCAAATTGATTGTGAACTGGTCGCTTGGATTTGATGTTTTTTTGACTGTTTGTGAAAAATAAATTATGAAAATAGCTGCAGTAAAATAAAGATATCTTGGTATAAAATAATCCAAATTGGTTCAATCGTTTTGTGGTAGAAAGATATTTAAATAAGCAATAAGTTCTCTCTTTTGAGCATTTTACAAAATACTCTGTTTAAAAGGGTTTAAATTAAGTTTGAACATGATGTTATAACACAACCATATCCAATTTTCTAAGTTGATATCTGATAGTAAAATGGCCGTATATTTCTATCCGTATCCAATTATGCAATTTTTTTATAGAAAGCGGAGACATTAAGAAACAACTATCATGTCGTAATTTTTTGAAAATTCTATGATTTAAAGGGTCAAAATTGCATTTAAAAATTAGAATTTGTGACTGGGTTGTAACTGGTGAAGAAGTTGAAATGACAGATGCATCTCGACCCATTATTTGAACCCATATGTGTTGTTATGTTTGTATTTTTATGCACAGATGTTGGAGTGATTATTTTGGTCGTTTATTATGTATACATATAAATATTTATAATATTAAATTTATATTGTAAGTGAATTAGAACATAGTTAAGAGTTAGAATTCTTCGGTGTTAGTTCATGACAAAAATCTTGTGATTACCTAATATGTAGTCATAATGAATTCTATTTTGTTTATGGATTCTGAGTCATTTGATTAAAAGCTTTGGAATTAAATAAAATATATCTATTTGTTTATAGAGATAAATATTTAATTATAAATACCAATAACTTGGTAAGGAGAGTTTAATAAGGCTGTTAATACTAAACTTGTTTTATAAATTTGTCTAATGTAATCTCTTTTATAAGTGGTTATATTAAATAGTTATATTTATTCAAGTATTACTAAAATTAATAGTTATGGATTTGGAATATGTTTTGTGAAATGAAAATTTAATTTATCTTTAAATAAAATGGTTACGAGATTTAGAAACATGGTTTTGAAGTATAAACTTAAGTTGTTTTATACTAGTGTATAAGAAAATTTTAATAAGTGACAAGTTAAATAAATGTTTTAAGAACCTTAATTCTATAGTTTAGGATGTACTAATAATCGACTTAGTTTTATTGAATGGTGTAAATGCTTTCGAACCATGCTTCATCGAATATTGCACAGCCTATTGAATAGAACGTTTGAGTGGAATCTGCTAACCCATTAGCGAACGTTCAAATTCCACCGGGTAGTATGGGATGCCTTGGTTAAATTCTTATGATCGTATTTGGGGAAGTACTTAGCACTTTAGAATTGCATTCTCTCTTGGTATGCGATAAGTGGTTGCTAGATCCTAGAGAGAATGTTGTTTAGGTTTTCCAATGGTATCCATAATAAGTGATATTTACTAGCTTTTAGTAAATACTTGGATTTCACCATATGGTATGAGATGTATTGCTTAAATTGTAGTAACTACTGAAGATGGTAGTATTTGGCACTTTAGAGTTTACTCACTTTTGGTGTGTGGCACGTGGCTGCTAGATCCTTAAGAAGTTACTCCTCGATTTCTTTTCAATTGTAGTAATCTAAAATAAATCTGAAAGGTTTGGTCATGGTTGCTATCCTTGAGATTATCTTGTGATCCTATGATTCCCATCCTGTGTACGGTCCCCAATGTCGGATCGATTCATGTGATACCTAGTTGTTTGTTTGTTTGCTATGGTTTTGCGTACGATCATTACAATCGTTTGAGTAAGACTCTTGGATTCTAGATATTTTGATTCTGTGATTATCCTATGTTCGTGAAATAAATATATATTATAGTGTCTTGTGTTTGTGAAATAAACATATATTCTTGGGTCTTGTATTCATGAAATAAATATATATTCTTGTGTTTGTGTTCATGAAATAAATATATAGTTTTGTGTCTTGCGATGGACGCTAAATTAAGTTACTTCTATTATTCTATGTTTAGTTAGTAGTTCGTGTCCGTGACAAACTTATAACCATGTTTTGAGTTAAATTTATCCCTAACTCATTATATCATGGATATCTATTTTTACTAATATGTTGTTTATTCTTGTGTTATATTTTGTTCTCACCTGATTCGATATTTATAAATATTCTGACCCGGGTGTTATTTTGCTTGGGTCAGGCCGAGACTTTTTCAGATTGCAGGACAAGTTGACCTTTGGATGTTTGGGCTAACAAGAAGATAAACACTTTTGAATTTTTAGTTTATCTCATTTAGGAAATTTATGAATATGTTTATAAGATGTAAAATTGAGATTATAGAATTGTTAAACTTTATAACAATTGAGTTTAGTATTTCATTTTGTAAACTCAAAATTTATATATGTGTAAGTTGAGATTTATTCCACTACGATTTGTGACCATTATTTATGCGATATATTATTTTGGTTCTGAGAAATCTGTGTGGCTATTACTCTGCATTAATACTGTACACGTCAAATTCAGTTCAGGTATAAGTGAAAAGTTACAGATGATGTGTCAATGTTAGTATAAAGATATTTTCATATTCGATCGCTCTTAACAAGCAGTATCCTATGGATTAGCATATGACATTACTTGTTATGTTTTTTGCTAATCTAGTTATCGCGGTGGGGTGTTAAAATTACATGCATTCAAACAAAATGATAACAACACAATGGACATAAACAGATTCCTATATAGATAACTCTGCCACCTACATGAGTTCAGAAGCTTTATTTGTCAAACCTAAAACGTAGAAACCTTACTCTCAAACTACTCAAATGAGCATATAAGAGTTAAAGAGAAAAAACAAATTGGGTCAAAAAAATGTCTGGTGTGAATAATAATATGTCATCTCGAGAATAGATATTTAGTGAAACCACGCCACTAAGCAGAATATGTTTTCCCCTCACTAGTATCTTTTGAATATATGTCAATCAAAATCATGCTCCTATATTAACAACAGTTAAATAAACATAAACTATCATATACATGCATGCTAAATGGCTAACCCAACAAATCCATCTCAATTAAGTGACTGTCTATCTCTACTTTATAGTTTTACCAAGGTTAATGCAAATCTATATGGTTGACTTGTTCTTACCAGATATACCAAATTTCTCCAACTTACCAGTAGGAGGAAACTAGACCCTCCATCCAAACACAATTATCTTAGTGTTATCCTGACTATCTGTCTACCTTATAGTTTTGCTAGGCTCACTATGATGCTAGGCTCACTATGAACCTATGGTTCTGTGGACTAACCAATAACCTACCTAATTTATATATATTCCTTTCTATGTATAAACTTACCTTTTGTTTTACCCTTAACAAAGCCCTATGCATTAGAATTGTAGACTAATATCAACTAAGGGATAACAGCTGAAGTATAGGGCGCTATCGTACATCAATCCCATTATCTGGTTTCTCTATTCTCTAATCCTTGAGTCAATTTATCCTATTACAATTTATCTAAAAGCGGTAAGAACAATAGTCTCACTAGTAAAATCTTGGGCTAAATACCATTTTTATTTCCTTGAAAACATAATTGTTTATATCAATTTAACCGTTGAAATCATACTTAAAACATGAAAATTATAGCCCTTTACTTTATCCAAAATATTATGCTAAGATATATGCTTTTATGAAATAGATTTCATTACTTCGAAATCAATTGGAGGTTATCACACTTCAAAACAATAAAGGCTCTTAAAATAAAACCATTAAAACAATAACTTATGATAGTACTATGGCTGATTTACAATGTCGCACCTCTTAATGTTAAAACTAAATAAATTATTCCAATTTATAATCAAAAAACCATAAGGCCAATATCATCTATGTTGCGTAGTATGAATTATAGGTTATAAGGTTTGCATAGTATAAAGCTTTTAAAATTGTAAGTAGGGGAACATCAACATTGATGACCTCCGACATCAATACAATGAATAGTTGATATTAATTTCATTAAACTAGGCTATTACACCGATATACAAAGAATACCAATATCATTTACCTACAACATTATTGCCATAAGAAATCAATATAATCATATCTGCTTTATACCATTAACGTCTAAAGTAACATATGCAACATTTTTGCCTTAAAGGAATATGTCGAAGTTAAGTTATGCAACATCATTGTCATAATACTTTTATCTCGAAATTAATACTAGCGACATTACTGCCATGATGTAGTTAAAGTCGAAATAAAATATGAGGCATCATTACCCCTATATACTAATGTCCGCATAGATAGATGCAGCACTGGTAAGCTGCAAAGGTGAGCAGTATTGATGCCACCTATCCTTCATATCGAAAGTATGTAGTTGCAGGTTCAATACCGCATGCTTAAGGTTTATGTCGTTATTGATAATGATGTGATTACTCATGTTGTTCTTAGTTTAGTGTTTAGAATCCTAACAATTACACTTCAACCTGAGTGGAATCATTGCATACCAACACAATCGATATCGTATGCTTCTCTTGTAGTCGAACATGACATTGATAGTGCAACATGGATGGACTTTGGCGTTGAGTACCCATGTCATGGAAAATTCATAATTAACATAAAAACTATTTATTTTCCATTGACGTAATTTCTTTTCACCTACACTTAATCCATGTCCAATTTCTATTGCTTAAGACTACACTTTATCAATTTCTTTTCCAGAAAACTGCTATAAACCAGATTTATCTTTCCTAAAGTATTTTACAAACTTTTTAACTTATATAATTATTTTAATACAATTATTAAGCCTTTCTAGCTAAATAAATTCATATAATATCATAAACACTTGGGAATAACAACAAAAATCATTAAAAATCAAAAGTAATATATTGTTCAACATATAAAATTTCGACACCAAAAACATTATTTAATTTTTTTTAATAATTAAACCCAAAATGAATCTTTTTTCTCACTTAGGAATTCATAATATATTCATACTTGTTTGGAAAATTGTGGAATTTAAAAACCAATTGCAGAATAATGTTATAAATGTCGTATCCAAATTTCAAGCCATTTGGATGAAGTAACTAGATTTTCACACTTAAACTCTATTATTTAATTCAATAGTAAATCAAGTAATCAATCATTCAAGCGTATAATCAACCAATCAATCATAATATGACATAACACCGACAAATAATTCGGTTTAATCATAAAGCTGAAATAAACATATAATTATTAGATGGATAGATTTAGTCTCACATGGGTATCACATTTTAGAAAACTGCTAGTGGCGATATAATGCCAATATTTTGCACGCGACTGAAGTGACTCATTATACAGCATGGTGCATGGTAATTTTGACCATTGCTCACTCTTTGCATGACATGATTCGACCAAGGCTCACTCTTTGCACAATGCCATAGTAGTGAATGACTTAGTGCATTCGGCATGATTGACTTCCTATGACTCACTCTGTGATGACCCGCAAATCCGTACCCTTTGAATCGATAATGAATCACACATGTCCGACCCAAAATACACAGATTGATGGAAAGTCAAGATAAAGAAAAAAAGAGAGAAGAAGAGAAGAGAAGAAAGAGAGAAGAGAAGAGAAAACAGAATAATATAGAATCTCACATCGTAGCGGAAAACGTATAATATCATATCAATGATCTTTACAAAATAGAAATTGTATATACATACATCAGTCAGAGTTCAACAATCAATCACTAGTTATCAGCCTGGACAGTTACAATAGCCTATCCTCATAATTGCTAGTAATATACAACAACTAAACAGCAGACAATAAACTGATGCGTGTATACGAAAAATGAAGATCTCCAACTCTCCTGATGAAGCTCCAAAAGCACTAAATCTGAACCTGTAAATATACTCGGTCTGACCCGAACATTGAAAGGGAAGAACGTCCGGATCAATCTAGTAAACCAGCGTGAGAAACACACTCAATCGAATTTATTAAATTACGACACTTTTCCTTTATCAAAATAAAAGTATCTCGTAAGACACGCCCGCATATAAACACAGACATGATTTTACCTTACGATAACGAAATCATCTTATATCAAATCATCTTATATATTATAATAATGCCTATTGCATAAATAATATTCAAAATAGCCGAAATTGTTACCATTATTAAATTCCAGCATACTAGACTCTACAAATAAAATGGTAGGTATGTAGTGGAGTTTGGATTTCCATACAAATGACCGGGTGAAGGGACTACCTTCCGGCCGTACATCTCTAAAGGAATGTACCGAGAAACCATCACAAAGTTCCTCTACAATCACAAGACCGACCGACCTCTATAACTAGAGAGTACGGAATATATCATCCTCCAATCATTACCGACCATTTTCGAGGGCCCTCGATGTATACAAACCACAACAATTAGATACACGACGTCATAGCATGTAAAAATACATCTAGAAGAGGATGATCATATCCTACTTGGGAGCGATCCACTTGGACTTACCGCATATAACCCTGTTTCGGTCATTTTCGGTTAATGAGGCCTGAAGTGACGATTACCTTTCACATATCACATATCACATCACTTTGAGTGCCATACGATCATTTCCGTTGACTACTAATTGCCTTCCACAAAAATCAACCCTTAAGCTCATGCATCTCAAGGAGGGTGTTAAGCTAAGAGAAGTTGCCTTCTCCGCCACACTGATGTTCATTTGTAAAAATCAATTACGTAAACCTTAGAAATGCAATGTCAAACAAAAATCCATACAAGTTGTCTAGGAACAGGACAAACCGAAGTACTTTCCTACCATATCCTGTCACGAAATCCCTAGGATTAGTTGCAAATAGTCCTTACATTGGATACTTCATAATGAAGAGACTACTGCAACTGGATGTATATTGGGATTTTAACCCCAAATGACCAACAAGCAGTCCTCCACTAAGACAATCCTGAATATCAATATCATCATAATCTGCACAATCGTCGCATAAATGTTGGTCCGGAGTGGTTTTCGCATAAGCCGATCCTAGTCTCGCACCAACAATGCAAAAGCGTTTCTTAACCTCACACAGAAACAAAGTCTCATAGACTTATCACGTCTCCAGCTTTCAACTTGCTATCCTTCGGCCAAGAAGGAAGCTCGATAGACTGGAGTAATACTCCGCACTACATGAACAACATCCTCAACAAAAACGATAATCAAGCCTACGCAGAAGGCTACGTACTAAGTGTACGACTAAATAGTTCCCACATCAGGTCGAGGAACTAAAATGGCCAAATTTGGTACTCGATTATTTAACTATCAAAGCAACAAAGAAACATTTAGCACCATATGCACTCACTAGGCCCTTTTAATTGATCTTTTATTTATCAAATCACTTGCTAAATATTCACTTTAGATTATCTCTAAAAAGATATATGCTCAAAACTATTTCGACATTGGAAAACATTTCCATATACTTATTTAATAATAAGTAAATCACAATTCTCTTTATTTTCGACACTTAGAAAATATTGCATATACTTAAATTAGGATTAAATACATATTTTATCCCGTAAGGAAACATTCTCTTAAACATATTTATTAGGGTCAAAATGAATGTTTAATATTACTTCTCAAAACATTTATTTAATTTAAAAGATTATTCACTGTCCAAAATTGTGAATATAATGCTCATACCAAATTCATTGCTATTGCAACATTTAATTTGAAGGATAATTCACTGTCTAAAATCGTGAATATAGTCCTTTAATTAACTTCCATATTTAACATATCAAATTCAATTTGATTTTGGATTTATAAAACAATGTTCATAAATTCCATATATATTTTATAAAAGCTTCCGTATACAAAATTCCTTTGTTAACAAATTCCATTTATACCTCATTTATATTCCAAAGTCCAATTATAAGTTAGTTACTTATAAATCATTTATTTGCAAAATCTGTTCATTTTATAACTTCATAGTTATAAATCTTATTCACTTATAAGATTCAATTATAACTCCATTTTAACAATTACAAAACTCTTTTATAATCCCATTATTTTTATTTATAAAATATAAATTTTATAAATCTTATATATAAATAATTTATAATAATTCAAAAACCTCAATTTAACGTATTTAGTTAAATGATCAACTTCACATCTCAAAATCACATTCTGGTATATTTCATAAAAATCATAATTTTTATACCATAAAATTTATAACACTCATTTTTATAAAATAAATCCATTCCTTAAAAATTCAAAATTCAATAAAACGTATACCTCCAAAATCACTTGAAAAATCCTTTTTAATTTGAAATCATCACTTTAATACTTTTAAAATTACCAAAAATGGGACCAATGCTGCAACAGCACTAAATACATCAATCTTGACGTCCAAAACATCAGATATCACATGATAACAACATATATATCAATATCTGTAAATAAAACCAATACTGGAAAGGGATCTTGTTGGATCCCTCCAATCTGTCACTTGCAACAAATATGCATATTAGAAAATATGTACAATGTCCGCTTCAAGGCAGACGTTTGTACAAAGGGTCATCCGCTCATACGCGGGAATGTATAGGGTCTCATCTGCTCCAATAGGTAGGAATATATCCAAATACCAATTAGTATATATATCATATACCATATATCATCCAAACAATCGTCAATCATCATAAATAAATTTGTTCTTACTTATATAAAAATATCAATGGGTCGAAAAGAGTAAGTTGTACTCACTTCGGTTCTAATAGTAGTTGCAGTGTTTTATTCCGAATAAAATTAAACGATCGTTTAATTTTACCCAAAATTTGCCCTAGCTCCAATCAACTCCAAACCAGCTCTATTTAGTGCTCGTCAATACGGACCCAATGCAACTTGTCTCGTTAAAAACGGACCTCGTATGAAGAAGTTATGACGTTTTAAACATTATACGAGCTTATACAATATAATGTACAATTTTATTTTCATTTTAAACCTCACTTTAATCAGGGCCATCGATTCTAATATACAACACTTCCTAGCTTTCTTCCTTCATCGTTGTTTTTTCGTACGTGAGAACAACCCATCAATGACAAAAAAAATTACTTGCCGCGCCTCCACTTGGTTGATCGGAAGATGATCGCCGACCACCACATCGTGCGTCGTCCCCCACCTCACCTGTGGTCCAACTCCAACCTCCCTAATGCAGCCGCCGCCACAATTTCATCCACCGAATGCCTAGGTCGGAGACGAATTCCGACTACCTTGGTGCTCCATTTTTAATCATAGTCATTCAACTTCATCGTCTCACTGTGCTCTCCAACATTGCTTTAGATGTTGAATCGTAATTGATAATGGATTGTGAGATGATTGAGGGATAAAGAGAGAGTTTCATGGCCGTTGAAACGTTAAAGGCAGTGGCTGGTAGAGATTTAGGGTTAAGGTTTTGTTTGCTTGCAAATAGAAGAAAAATGTGGCCTTTATAAAAAATTTCGCGCACTATTCATCCGAAAAATTTTCAAACTCCAAACGAAGCGTGCCGCCTGGCGTTTATAATATTTTACCCCTATTTCGAACACAATGTAATATATATCGAGAGCCAATTCGATCGTATTTGAAAGATAGGTTTTCGAATCAAATTATTTAAATTTAAAATTTATTTAAACAAATTTCCACGCGTTTTAGCTTGCCACGACTAAACCGTAAATCCAATTGACATAAAATTTAAAATCCTATAATAATATGTAATTACATATCCAATGAAACTGGTTTCGTCAAAATCTGAGATTGTATGAAAAATAACTATTTTTACACGTTAATTAAATATTAAAATATTCAATTTCTACAAATTTGCTTTTAAATCAATTTCAAAAGTTCTCTAACATCATTCTAATTCAAATAAAATTTTATTCAACTTTATAAATCATTTTTATTAATATTAAATTCAAATTATCCTGCAATTTAAAATACTAAACTAACAATTTAATTATCCAATTAAATCATTATATCTCAAATATAATTTATTCAGCTTATAAAGTTAACTTGTGAATATTTAAAATCAATTAAATATACGAATTTCAAATGACTGAAATTTTGGGTCGTTACATTCTCCACTACTTAAAAGAATTTTGTCCTCGAAATTATCAAATAAGAAAAAGTCACAAAATCGATGAACTCTTCAAAAACAAATCGTTCAAACTAGATTACCAAAACCATTTAAACATTTTAACTTTTCCGAAATCATCTAGTTAAATTTCTTACGAAAACTTTTCCATGTTTTCAAATTCATTCATTATTATCTTTCCAAAATCAACTAATATCATTTAACTTTTAACTCAAAATCCAAAATTCTTTTTACAATTTCCCAAAAAATTTCTAATGCCTTAAAATTTCAAATTTTTTTGCCAGCGTCTCCTTTGCACGGTTCAATCATAGTTGGATCGTAACTATATATATATATATATATATATATATCAAATATACATCTCATCTTCGAGGATGAGGCATCCCGGTGGGAAAAAAATAAAAGTACGATATGTAATCCAGGATATGTACCTTATATATTATTAACGGGCATATACGGCTAATATAGCGCGAAAGCGAACTCCAAATGCGAAGCAAACGCCATACGCACTTACTAAACACTCAACAAACAATGAGAAACATGTATATATTAAAGCAATATCAATATACAACATATACCAATATAACAACTATATATGCCAATATAGCAAATGCAATCAAAAGCAACAAATCCAACCATCAAACAACTGTCAACCAACTAACATCCAACAAATCAATATTTATCCAATCAATCCATAACCAAACCAATATACATTCAATTCTTGTTAGTATTCAATGAATTGGTTTTCAATTTATTCACATTTGATTCATTAACATTGGATTTTACTAACATTCACTTATTCATATTTAATTAGTTTGCATTCACTAAACTTACATTCAAGTTTGTTCACTTTCAAATTAAATCAAATTCAATTCTATTTAGATTTACTTCACTTCTAATTTGGATTCTTTTATTTAACTTCCAAATTCGTTGATTCAATTTCATATGAATTTCTATGCAATCAACTAACACTATCTAACAACCAATGCATAATCCAATATAACCAAATTTATTTAATTTACCAATCTATTTCATTAGTTTAATTCAATTCATTCATTAATTCAATTTATTAATTCATTTTGATATCAAATTCAACTTCATTCAACATTACTTAAGTTATGTTTCATTTTAACTTCATTTACATTTACTTTCACTATACAACTTAAGTTCACCACTAATTTAATTAAAATTCTATTTAGTTAACTTATTTCTTTTTCAAAGATCATTTCCTTTTTACTTAACTTAGATTTCATTTCTAAGTCATTTTATTTAAATATTTCTTAAGTCAAATTTCATATCACTTATTCAAAATCAGATTTCGTTCTACTTAACGAAATTGTTTAACCATTTTAATATTTGATTTTACTTTCATTTTCCCATTTTCTAAGTTATAAAACTTAATTATTGCAACTTCCAAATTCATATTATGTAATCATTTTACGTCTTAAGTTAAATTTTTATTCCAATAACTTATCAAATCTGGTTCAAATCCAATTCAATTAATTTAACCTTCCTTTAGTTAAATTTCCAAATCATATATTTTATTATGCTAACTCAAATTTATTTCAACTTTACCAAAGTTAAACTTTTATTTCATATTATAAGTCCAAATTCATTTCACTTTTATTTATCAGTTTCAACTTAGATTTTAAATTCAAATTTGTTTATCACATCAAAATTTCAATTTCAATTTTCTATTGGTAGCAAATCCATCACATAGAAACTCGAAAATGATACTAATGATGTTGTAGTCACCACCCTTATTACTTCCCATCAATAGTAGTGAATTCAGTGCTTCACATTCTTTTAAAAATCCTTTTTTATTTATAAATCACATTTATAAAATCTTTTACTTATATAATTTTACTATTTTACTTCACTTATATAAGATTCATTCCAAATTTATTTATCTTATTTATATTTATAATAAAATAACCTCTTTAACTTGGATTCAAATTCTCAAATTCATAGTTTAAATCCATTTTTATTTATAACTCATATTTATAAATATACTCATTTAATTTCATTTCTTATATATAAGATTATTTCACAACTGTATATCATTTTAATTATAATTCCAAACTTTATAATTCATTAGCTTATATAATTTATTCTTTTATAATTGTTGTTTTTATTTAGATTATTCAAACAGCTTTTATTAACTTATATATATTTACATTTTCAAATAACCAAACAATTAATTTATATACACTTAAATATTTCTGAAAAATAGTTTCCTTTATATATAATATATAATCGAGGTAAAATTATTTCATTTACCCAATTTAAAAATAATACTATGTCGACTTGCCTCGTTTAAGTGTTTAGAAATCCCAATTGATAACATGGCGTCCCATATACCAACCGGAATTCACAAACAGCTCAACGGATAAGCAAACAAAATATAAAACATTTTATAATCACTAACAAATATGCGCTTATATATATAATACACTCAAACTCAATCTAGGGTGCTGCTGTCCCTATCTATACCGAGTACACTTCAAAGCTAAGGAATATACAAAATCTAAGCTCTGATACCACGTGTGACGATATGCAAATCCGTATCCTTTGAATCAACAATAAACCACGCAGTCCTACCCAAAAAGCACAGACTGACGGAAAGTCAGAAGAAAGAAAAGAAGAGAGAAGAAGAGAAGAGAAGTAAAGAGAAGAGAAGACAAAACAGAACAATACTGAATCTCACGTCGCAGCGAAAAACACAAAATATCATATCAATGATCTTTATAAAACAGAAACTGTATATACATACATCAATCAGAGTTCAACAATTAATCACTAGTTACCAACCTGGAAAATTATAATAACATGTCCTCACAATTGCCGATAATATACAATAACTAAATAGCGTATAACAAATAGATATGTGTATACGAAAAATGAAGATCTCCAGCTCTCCCGCTGAAGCTCCAAAAGCACCAAATCTGAACCTGTAAATATACTCGGTCTGACCCGAGCATTAAAAGGGAGAACATCGGATCAGTCTGGTAAACCAGCGTGAGAAACACACTCAACTGAATTTATTAAATTACCAAAATTTTCCTTTATCAAAACAAAAGTATCTCGTAAGACATGCTCACACATAAACACAGACATGTTTTTACCTTACGATAACTAAATCAACTTATAGAAAATCATCTTATATTATAATAGTGTATATTGCACAAATAATATTCAAAATAGTCGAAATTGTTACCATTATTAAATTTCAACATACTAGGCTCTACAAATAAAATGGTAGGTATGTAGTGGAGTTTGGATTTTCATACAAATGACTAGATGAAGGTACTACCTTCCAACAGTACATCTTTAGAGGAATGTAACGAGAAACCATCACAAAGTTCCTCTACAAACACAAGACCGGTCTACCTCGATAATTAGATAGTACCAAATATATCATCCTTTGGTCGTTACTGACCTTTTTCGAGGGCCCTCGAAGCATACAAACCATAATAATCATATACACGACATCATAGCGTGTAAAGATATATCTAGAAGAGGATGATCATATCCTACTTGGGAGCGACCCACTTAGCCTTGCCGCATCTAACCCTGTTTCGGTCATTTCCAGTTGATGAGGCCTGAGGTAACGATTACCTTTCACATATCACACATCACATCATTTTGAATGCCACACGGCCATTTCCGTTGGCTACTAATTGTCTTTCATAAAAAAACAACCCTTAAGCTCATACGTCTCAAGGAGGGTGTTATGCTAAGAGAAGTTGCATTCTCCACTACCATTGATGTTGTTTGTAACAATCAATGTATGTAATATTTAGAAATGAAATGCCAGACAAACATCCATACAAGTTGTCCAGGAACAGGACAAACCGAAGGTGCTTTCCTACCACATCCTGTCGGAAATCCCTAGGATTAGTAGCGAATAGTTCTTGCATTGGATGTTTCATAACGAAGAGACTACTACATGATGTATATTGGGATTTTAACCCCAAATGATCAACAAGCAGTCCTCCATTATGAAAATCCTAAATATCAATATCATCACAATCTGCACAATCGTCGCATAAATGTTAGTCTGAAGTGGTTTTCGGATAAAACGATCCCGATCTCTTCGCACCAACTACACAAATCGTTTCTCAACCTTACACAGAAACTAAGTCTCATAGACTTATCATGTCTCCAACTTTCAACTTGCTATCCTTCGGCCAAGAAGGAAGCTCGATAGATTGGAGTAATATTTCGCACTACATGAATCAACATCCTCAACACAAACGATAATCAAGCCTATATAGATGGCTACGTACCAAGTGTACGACTTAATAGTTCCTACATCAAGTCGAGGAACTAAAATGGCCAAGTTTGATAGTCAGACTATCAAAGCAACAAACAAATATTTAGCACCATAAGCAAACACTAGGCCCTTGTAATTAATCTTTTATTTATTAAACCACTTGCTAAATATTCACTGTAGATTATCTTTAAAAAGATATATTCTCAAAACCATTTTAACATTTCAACATTGGAAAACATTTCCACATACTTATTTAATAATAAGTAAATCACAATTCTCTTTATTTTCGACACTTAGAAAATATGGCATATATTTAAACAGGATTTTTTATTCTATAAATAAAACATTCTTTTAAACATATTTATTAAGGTCAAAACAAATGTTGCGTAAAACATCGTTACAACAACCCAAAATCATCAGTATAGGGATTTGAAAATAAGATAGATTTATAAATCCCATGTACTGTACAAAACTTCTCCTGTCGAAAATCATTTACTATAACAACAATGTTATAGTCCATCATTTCCTTACTTCTCGAAAACGTTTATTTCAACAATGAATGTTGAAATCTATGGTTTCGATACTTAACACATTTTAAAACATATTCAGACCATTTAACTCCATTTAAAAATATCACTTCCCAAAACATTTATTTAATGTAAAAGATTATTCATTGTTCAAAATTGTGAATATAATGCTCTTACCAAATTAATTACTATTGCAACATTTAATTTAAAGGATAATTCACTATCCAAAATCGTGAATATAATCCTTTAATTAACTTCCATATTTAACTTATCAAACTCGATTTGATTTCGGATTTATAAAACAACGTTTATAAATTCCATATGTATATTTTATAAAAAAATTAGTATACAAAATTCCTTTGTTAACAAATTCCATTTATACCTCATTTATATTCCAAAGTCCAATTATAAGTTAACTACTTATAAATCATTTATTTGCAAAATCCATTCATTTTATTACTTCACAATTATAAATCTTATTCACTTATAAGATTCAATTATAACTCCATTTTAACAATTACAAAACTCTTTTATAATCCCATTATTTTTATTTATAAAATATCAATTTTATAAATCTTATATATAAACCATTTATAATAATTCAAATCTCAATTTAACTTATTTAATTAAATAATCAACTTCACATCCCAAAAATCATATTCTGGTATATTTCATAAAAATCATTATTTTTTATAACATAAAAATTATAACATTCATTTATTTAAAATAAATCCATTACTTAACAATTCAAAATTCAATAAAACGTATATTTATGAAATCACTTGAAAAATTATTTTTAATTTGAAATTATTACTTTAATATTTTTAAAATTACCAAAAATAGGCCGAATGCTGCAGCAACACTAAATACATCAATCACATCAATCCTGACATCCAAAACATCGTATATCACATGATAACAGCATATATATCAATATCTGTAAATAAAACTAATACTGTGAGGATTTCACTTGGATCCCTCCAACCAGTCACCCGCAACAAATATATATTAGAAAATATGTACAATGTTCGCTTCGAGGAAGACGTGTGTACAAAGGTTCATCTGCTCATACATGGGAACGTATAGCGTCTCATCTGCTCCAATAGGTAGGAATATATCCAACTATCAGTCAGTATATATATCATATACCATATAACATCCAAACAATCATCAATCATCATAAATATATTTATTCTCACTTGTACAAAAATATCGATGGGTTAGAAAGAGTGAGTTGTACTCACTTTGGTTCCATCGCAGCTGCAATGTTTTATTTCGAATAAAATTAAACGAGCATTTAATTTTACCTAAAAATTATGCTAGCTCTAATCAACTCCAATAGAGCTCTAAAATGTAATGCTCATCAATATGGACCCAACGCAACTTGTTTCGTCAAAAAGGGACCTCGTATGAAGAAGTTATGACGTTTTAAACATGATACGAACTTAGATAATATAATTTACAATTTTATTTTTATTTTAAACCTCACTTTAATCAGGGTTGTCGATTCTTATATCCAGTACTTCCTGACTTTCTTCCTTCATCGTTGTTTTTTTCTACGCGAGAACAACCCATCGATGCCAAAAAATTGCTTGCCGCACCTCCACTTGGTTGATCGGAAGATGATCGCCGACCACCACATCGTGCGCCGCCCCCACCTCACCTGCGGTCCAACTCCGGTCTGCCCTAGTGCAGCCACCGCCACGACTTCTTCCACCAAATGCACCCAGGTCGGAGACAAATTTTGACTGCCCTGGTGCTCCATTTTTAATCATAGCCATTTAACTTCATCGTCTCACTGCGCTCTCCAACATTGCTTTAGACGTCGAATCGTAATTGATAATGGATTGTGAGATAATTGAGGGAGAAAGAGAGAGTTTCTTGGCCATTGAAATGTTAATGGTGGCGGTTGGTAGAGATTTGTGGTTAGGGTTTTGTTTGTTTGCAAATAGAAGAAAAATGTGGCCTTTTATAGAAAATTTTCACGCACTATTCATCCGAATTTTTTTTAAACTCCAAACGAAGTGTACCCCTTGGCGTATATAACGTTTTACCCATATTTCGAACACAATAGAATATATATCGGGAGCCAATTCAATTGTATTTGGAAGGTAGGCTTTCGAATAGAATTAATTAAATTTAAAATTTACTTAAACAAATTTCTACGCGTTTTAACTTGCCATGACTAAATCGTAAATCCAATTGACACGATGAAACCCTAAAATAATATGACATTACGAGTCCAATGAAACTAGTTTCGTTGAAATCTGAGTTTGTGTGAAAAATGGCTATTTTTACACATTAATTAAATATTAAAATATTCAGTTTCTACAAATTTGCTTTTAGATCAATTTCAAAAGTTCTCTAACACCATTCTAATTAAAATATAATTTAATTTAAATTTATAAATTATTTTTATTCATATTAAATTCAAATTCCAATCATTTCTGCAATTTAAAATATTAAATTAACAATTTAATTATCCAATTAAATCATTATATCTCAAATATAATTTATTCAGCTTATAAAGTTAACTTGTGAATATTTAAAATCAATTAAATATACGAATTTCGAATGACTGAAATTCTGGATCGTTATACACTCTTTCCACAACACTATCAGCCGTGGCCCACTAGTTGCATGACACGTTTTGGCCGTAGCTCAGTCTTTACATGGCACTATCAAATGTAGCTCACTATCATTGTGAATCTACCTGATGCATGGTTCTGCATAACCATGATTTACTATTATGCGAAATCTACCCGCTATTCTGACTTTCTTGGAAATTTACCCATCTTCTAACATTTTTTGGAATCTACCCGATGCATGGTACAACTTGACCATGACTCGCTATATTAGGAATCTACCCAATTTTCTAATTTTCTTTCAGAATCTACCCATCTTACTAATATTCTCAGGAATCTACCTAATGCATGGTACTACTTGACAATAGAAAACTATATTAGGAATCTACCCAATTTTCTAACCTTCTCTGCGAATCTACCATCTTTTTAATATTCTTTGCTTTGTCCAGTAACAAAATTAAATAATTATCATTAAATGAAATCATTTCTTGGTGGAACTCAATAATTGTCATGAAGCAAAATCATTTTCTTAACGAAATTAAGTAATTTCCATTAACGCGAAATTATTTGCTTCATGAGATTAAGTAGTTGCCGTTGAGGCGAAATCATCTGCTCGACAAAATTAAGTAGTTGCCATCGAGGTAAAATCATTTGCTTAGTCGAACTCAGTAATTGCCGTGAGGCAAAATCAACTTGGTGGAACTCAGTAATTTCCATGAGGCAAAATCATTTGCTTGGTGGAACTCAGTAATTGCCTGAGGCAAAACCATTTGCTTAACAAAATTAAGCAGTTTCCATCGAGGCAAAATTATTTCCTTAACGAAATTATATGGTTGTCCTTGAGGCAAAATCATGTGCTTAGAGAAATTAAGTAGTCTCCGTTGTGGAAAAATCATTTGCTTGGCTGGTGACGAAAGCGTGGTGAAAGCATGGCTTTGAAATTCACATGATAATACTTGATCAGAGCTATATCATAGCTAAAACATTTTGAAGTACTTTTGAAAGTTGCATGACCTTTCTTGATCACGACAATTATCATGACTAAAATGTTATGATGTAGTGTTTGAAAGTTAAGTGAAGTTACTTGATCTTGACAATAATCACAACTAAAATGTTTTTATGCGGTGTCTAAAAGTTGCGCGATATTTGCTTGATCACGGCAATAATCACTACTAAAGCGTTTTCATGCAATGTCTAACATGTTTAATCCTTATGAAAATTGAAATCTCACGTGACATACCTAAGGCATAGCTAAGTTATCAGTCATTGCCTCAAACTTGTAGACATATCTTTTATTTATGTAATAGCTCCATACTGTGTAATGTCTCGGATACTTGGAATTCTAAGTCCGTGGTATTATATTGGCATCTGGTCTTTTTAATTTATATATTCAGGGTGGATGACGTCGTGAATTATCAATAGTCCTTCTCAATTGGACCGAGAGATCCGCTACTGAATCTTTTTTATTGGGCATTATCTTTTGGAGGACGAGGTCTCCCCTCTCAAATTTCCTACTTTGACCTCTTTGATTGTAGTATTAGGTCATCTTTCGAATGTATTCTATCATTCTTAAAGCGGCTTGCTCTTGAAGCTCGGGTAACATATCTTATGAGTCCTCTCGGAGTTTTACGTTCTTTTATGTGTTATAATAATATCTTCAGTGGGAGGCAATTTCTATTTCAACCAGGAGCATGGCTTTAAATCCATAAGCTAAGGAGAAGTATGTCTCGTTGAAGTCTTGGAGCTTGCCTATAAGCCCATAGAACAAAAGGTAGTTCATTTACCTAACCGCCCTTTGCTTTGTTTGATTTCCTTTTCAAACAAGCTTTAATGTTCTTATCGGCCGCTTCTACAACCCCATTAGCTTATGGTGGGCTATCGAGGAAAAACTATTGAAGGTACCATGATCTCAGCAATATTATGCAAATTCTTGGCTTTTGAATTAAGTGCCATTATTAGTAATGATCTTATATGGGAGACTGAATTTGGATACGATGTTCTTCATTACAAACTTAATTACCTAATGGGAGATTGTGGTAGCTATTGGTTCGACTTCAATCCACTTTGAAGTAGTCAATTGCTACTATGGCATACCACGCCTCCCTTTAGCAGCAGGAGAGGGTCCAATAAGATCAATTCCCTTATATATCAAATGTCAAAGAATTCATGATTAGGGTAAGTACACTGGGGGAACTCTCGGTACATTCTCATAAAACTTGCATTTGTCACATGCTCTTGCATAGTCTTACGCATCTTGATTTAGTGTTGGCTAATAGAAGCCCCGGTATCCATAAATTCTGTCTAAAGATTCTTTTAGTAATTGATGTCCTTTCGCGGTCGTCACACACTGAGAGTATGGGGTTGAGAATCCCCTTCTATTGAGTATTCCATTTATAATACTAAATCTTGGGGCATTACATTTGATTCTTCTTGCCTCAATGGTTTGTGAGGGTAGAATATCTATGGTTAGATATCTGATACATGGCTACATCCATTTTTCTTTGGATATCAATGCATTGTAGCATTATCTTGAGTAACTCGAGCTCGCTTTATAACTAATACTTTCTCCAGTACTTATATGATGGGTTTTTCGAAGATCTTGCCTATGATGAAATTAAACTCTCATATATCTCAAGCTTATATATTCTGCTAAGACATCGACCTTAGCATTTCGATCCCTTGGAATACTTTCAATCCGATAGCCCTTGAAAGCTTCAAGTAACCACTTCACCTATCTAACAAAGAGAGTTAACCTCAGGTGTTGGGCCTGGTAGAGGCCATGAACTTGATTAACAACTATCTGAGAGTCACTTTATAATTGAATTTTGGAAATTTGAGGTAAATGGTCATTTATAACCTGCAATCAAGGATTCATATGAAAGAAAGTGCGGATTAAGGATCTTAAGGCTAATTTAACACTAGAGGGGGGAAGGGGTGAATAGTGTTTAATGGATTATATGACTTATACGAACTAACTTAAAATTATGACATAAACAAATGCAAAACTTAATCACTGAAAAATTACAGAATCAAACACAAATGCAGAAAGTAAATAAAAAACAGCAAAGGGAAAGAACATACCAAATTTTATACTGGTTCAGAGTTACCCTACATCCAGTCCTGTACCGAGGCAAACCACCTCATACAGATTTTTATTATATCAATATCGAGATTACATTCCTCAATTTCTAAAGGCCTTGAGGTACCCTCCTATCTCACGAGTCCGAGGCAAACTCTCTTGATTTACGGGCCACAAGATTACCCAGTTGATTTCGAGGCACAACCACACCTTATAGAGAGACTCGATAAACTTTTGATTACAAATTGATCCTATAACTCTGAATAGCACTTTGATCTTCGAGAGAGGGCAAAGAATCAAATAAGAATGAGATTCTAATTTGATTCACTTTAGAATTCGGCAAAATTTCGACACGATCTTAAAAATATAAAAATTATAGAATATGGATTTGTGGAGAAGAAGTGAAGAAAATATGAAAATGGATGATTAAAAAATTCATTGTGAAGCCTATTTATAAGTACCAATGGCCATAATCATTCGTAAAGAGATTTGAAGGAATAGACACTTCTTTTGAAAATTGAAACTTTTGAATTCAACGACCACCATGTCAACATGGGGTATCCCATGATGTCGACATTCCTATGTAAAAAACAATGTAAAATTCATTTTTGAAAATGCGGTTTAAAACAAAAGTTTATTTTAAAACAAAAACAAATAATATTTTAAGGCTAAAACATCTTTTTGAAAAATCTTTTGAAAAGATAATTTTAAGGCTAAAATATTTTGAAAAGCAGTTTTGAAAATCATTTTTGAAAAACCATTTTGGAGTATTTTTGCAAGCTTCTTTTTGCAGAATATTTCATCGCATCAGGACTCGACAACTTGTACAAAACCAGGATGTTCGTGGGTTTGTAAGCCACTTAGCGTAGGTTAGTAAGCTACTTGTCGTGGGTTTGTAAGCCACTAAGAAGGTAGAATTGGGTACCAAATGATATTCGGAATGAAGATTTCCATGCTTTTACGAAGTTTTAACAAAAACTAGACACATATCTTGAAATCTTGATCTCGATACTCTGGAGTCTTCAATCTTATGTCTTGAGTCTTTATATTGATCAACCTTTAGTAATCAATACCTGCATATATATATATATATATATATATATATATATATATATAGACAACAATGTTAGTATATATTTTATAATAAGATTAGTTAAAAAGGTTGTGGTCATCAATACCAACATCTCAGTTCCTAACATCATATTCGGCTGCATTATTAGTTGTCATGAAATGAGCTTGATTGCATAGAAAATTTGATGGTTATCTAGGGTTACCAAGATACAGCTGGCACCTTCCCCTTGTTCATTTAAGGCTCTATCTTTATAAAGTTTCCAAGAGAGTTGTTTATCCTTACTATTTCCTATTCAGTTTCGACCTAAAACTAATGCATTCGGTAACTAAATCAACTAGCGTTTGACCTTTAATTTCTACTCTAGGTTCATAAAATATCTCATATCATCTGAGTTCCATGGCTCATTTAGTTAACCTTCCTTGCATCTCGGTTTCCTGAAAACTTATCGAAGTAGTTGATCCGTAAGGACCTTAATTGGATGGGCTTAGAAATATAGTCAAAGCTTCCTAGCTATGAGCTCTAAGCTATCGACGAGTTTCTCGATCATCGGGCAGTGCTTCTCGGTTGAATCTAGTCTTTTGCTTGCATACTATACCAGTCTCTGGGCCCCATCGTCATTTCTTATTAAGACCGAACTTATTGCCTGCTCTAAGGCAGCCAAGTAGAGAATAAGGTTTCTTCATCTATGGGTTTGGACAACAATGAAAGGGAGCTTAAACGCTTCTGTAGGTGTTTGAAGGCTTTTCAGCATTCATTTGTCCATTTGAAGGTGACATGATTCTTTAAGAGGTTGAAGAAAGGAACATATTTGTCAGTTGACCGATTTATGAACTTGTTCAGTACTTCAATATATCTATTCAAGCTCATTAATTCTTTCTCGTCAATTGGAGCCTTCATGTTCGTTATGGCTTTTATTTGATATGAGTTGGTTTCCATACCTTTAGAACTTATTATGAAACCTAGGAATTTTTCGAATTTTATTCCAAAGGTACATTTCTGAGGGTTCAACTTCATATGATACTTTCAGAGGACTTTGAATGTCTCGGCCAGATCTGAAACATGACTTTTTGATCGCTCAGATTTGACTAACATGTCATCAACATATACTTCCATGTTCACCTATCTGTTTGGCGAACATCTGGATGACTAACTTTTGATATGTTGTCCCAGCATTCTTAAGAACGAAGGGCATTTCTTTGTAGAAGAATTATCCAATATTGGTGATGAAAGTTGTGGTCTTCGTCAGGTCTAAACGGTAGAATCTGATTATACCTAGAATAAGCATCCCTAAACAAAATCAATTGATGCTCTTTGGTAGCATCAACCAATTGGTCAATTCTTGGAAGAGGGAAGCAACCCTTCAGACAAGCTTTGTTTAGATGTATGAAGTTGATCCAAGTCCTTTGCTTCCCATTTAATTTCTTTAGTAATGCCAGATTAGCAATCCAATTTGAAATACATATGTTTTCGATGAAGTTGATCTTTAATAGCCTCTGAACGATTTCTTGTAGAGCCACATAATGGTTTCCATCCAAGGGTGTAACATCCCCTACAGGAGGCCCAAAACTAAGTGCTACAGATGCTGTAGTCACCTATAGCATTTGCTTCCGGTAACTAAATATGGATATGTCAATGGTATCTATAATATCAAAAGCACTTGTATATTAAACAAATCACCAATTTCAAAATAACATTTTTACATCACATTTCAAAACACATGTTCCATATTCATAATAGATGATCCCAAATCGTTTCCCAGGCAATGATAAAATATACTTATTACAAAATATACTAAGAGCGACCTATGAAGATGCCTCCTTTGGTGATTAGAGTCATATAGTTATAATTGACTTAATACATATACAACGAAAATAACAATAAAACAAAGAATTGCAACACCTAAATAGCTATCCGTCAGCCTCCTACTTGCCTCCGGAAGCTTTATTCATCATCCTATTAAAACCTGAAATGCCCTAATCCCTTAGCCTACTCAAATCAATTTTGAGCACCCGAGAGTTTAAGGGGAAAACATAAACTTCGAGTCATACATAAAGCTTGGTGTGAATAATACTATACATCACAGTTTTTATTGTTAAGTGAGACCACGCCGCTTAGCGGAATGGGTTTCTCCTCACTAACATCCTTTTTAAAACATATCTTTTGCAAACCTTTTTCTGAAACCAAAACTGGTTAAATACTATAAAGCAACATTATGTAAACATACATATCAGGTCATAAAAGAAATATCTATCTAACACTTTAGTTTTGTTTGGCTACTTTGGTTGACTCGGGCCTACCAGACAATATAAACAAAATTAATGTAACATCTATTAGACACTCCTCTTCTGGATGGTATGTCCTTAACTAAATCATCTCCCAGGGTCACCTGATCTTAATGGTTTTGTGGGTTCACCAATAACCTATCTATATACAAGTATATATTCCTTACCATGTGTAATCACAATTTTAGTCTTACCTGTGACAAAGCCCTACATATTAGAATTTTGGACAAAAATTAGCCGGGGCCAATAGCTAATGTATAAGGCGCGACCCTATACTAGTCCTATCTGGTATTTCGACATCCGAGTAACTTTACTTAGGGACCCCTTTCGATAATTTTCCTTTAAAACATTTTCCAAATGATTTAACCCTTTAAATCAAACTCACATATGGAAAATAGATAAACTCTATGCTTTACTCAAAATCACTGTGCCATATTATACACACACACACACACACTTTACTCAAACTTTAGTTGATGAAAATATTTAAACACTTGAAAATACCCCTTTCGATTTCATTGTAAGTACCCCTTTCAAAAACCTTTGAAAACCTTCCTTTCGAAAGCACTAAAACCTTAAACATCATATCTTAAAACACTTCAAAATATTGCCTTTAGAAAACCTTCCATTTCAACCCTTTCAAAACCTTCAGAGAATATTACCTTTTGACTCTTTCGAAACCCGCTGTGGAACTACCTCTTCGAAACCATTTTAAATAACTTTCGAAAGCATCAAACCTTTAGAAACTAGAACCTTTCAAAAGCACTTTGGGTATAATTTAAAACATGTGGGAAAAACACCTTTTGAAACCATTGAAATCAATTCTTTCAAAACCTTTGGGTTATACTTTAATCGGCACAAAATGGGTCCTTTAAAACATCTATGTCAAAACCTTCCTTTCAAAACATATTCCTAAGTAAAAGAGTGATAGTGTCGAAACCATCCCTTCGAAAGCATTGGAGAAGTGGCTAATTTTAAAGTTAAGTATACCTTTCGAAACCATTGACTTCGAAAGATAGAAAGGCGAGAGCTAGGGGTTTCGAACCCTTCAAAAGCATTACTTAGAACGAAAGAGTGCAACCAAGTCAAAACCTTTCCTTTGAAAATATTTGACCCAGTCGAAAACCAACTGAGTCAAAACCTAGACCTTTCAAATCAAAGCAGATGCTCCCTTGATTTATTAAATAAAGCATACTCTTTCCCTTTCAGAACCTAATGTTTCCACCAAGTACCATCTCACCTTTATTCAATACGCTACGTATCAAGTAGCTTCATACTATGCACATTGGCTTTGAAACCAATGTTGGCGAAAGGTCTGGGTTGAAACACCCTATGTCGAAATTGCCGGAACATGCTAAAAACATGTTATTTTTGTTTTTAACTTAAAAGAGAAAACTTTTCAGCTAACCTACCATTGTTTGTCAAATATTTATTGGTTGCTAAATACTTTTTTAAAACGTGCTACCAATATTTCAGAAATAAATGATGATTTTATTTTACAAAATGCTCCTTCTCCATAATAATATATAAAACATTTAAGTCCTATACCTAAAATATTTTTACATATTCATCAAAACACTTAGAAAATGTTTCTAAGAATTCCATAAAATCTATTTTAATATGTTTTATAACATATATAAATTCAAGGCCCAAATAATTATTTATTTAGCCGTAAATAATTTAAAACCCAAAAAATCATTTTCTTCACTAGAAAATTAATATAAAATCCACAGCAATTCAGAAAATAATGAAATTGAAACCATCTCTAAAATATCATTTACATTTAAATTTTCAAGGCATTTGGATATCATTTAATAGGGTTTTCACATCAAACATATCATAAAATCTAATACGAACGTTCATAAATCATCAATAAGCATATATAAACTTTTAATCATTCAAAACATGGCATTATCATGATAAGTCATTTCGGATTTACATAAAAACCAAAAACTTTAAGAAAATGGGATATACTAATCATTCATCTTAGATTTGTGATTAAAGATATGAGATTTGATCTTGAATAAGTTGATTTACTTCTTGTCTTAAAAATCCTAGCTTATCTTCTCTTGAGATTGGAAATGGTAGCCGGCCTTAGAATTTTTTTTCTTTTTGAGAGAAAATGAAATAAACGTGTGTTTGGTTTCCTAAGGGTTTAGTGTATAAGTTCATCCTATTTCCCATTTTCCCTCCCTTATTTCCCAACACTTTTACTTATGCTATCTCGTTTTAATTTATACATTAACATGGCACGACTACTATTGTTTAATTCAAATCTCAATCCATTAATCATCTTGCATTATTTTATTTTATTTAACTAATTAAATACCTTAAATAATGTTATAAAAATATGGGGTGTTATAAAAGGTCTTCTTTTTTGTGTTATGGGAGTAAAATTTGGATCTATATTTAAGCAATGGAAAATGACCGAGGGGTCAAATCCCACCATATGATCATGATTCCATGCGTATATATTTTGATTGTGTTTGAGAAAGGAAATCAGCTCCTTTTGGATAGATGGATGGAAATAAGACTCCGTTTTGAATGTCTTAAAATTTTCATTTTCATTGAGGCATATCTCTTCGAGGGTCGCGACTACTGAAGCTGTCTTGATCGTTTATCTCGGATCAAGATCAAGCTCAATTTCTTCTTCTTCTAGATTTTCTTATATAGTGTGAATAACTTTTCACTTTCTCCTAAGAGGCTTACTACTCTGGCCCCATTCTATATCTTTAAATCTTCTGTGATAGCTCGATTAGATTAATTCCCAATCGCGGATCTTCTTGTCTTGGGAAAATTCTTAATGGTTTCCTTCAGCTTTCCAAGCCCCCTCCACGATCCAGCTTCCAAAACCTCATCAGCCATGGTAACTTTCCTCGGTTTCGGTTGAAAGTTACAGGATTCTTGTCTTCCTCAAGTGGCTAAATCTTTTTTCTCCGACTCGACAAAAGTACTATTAACTTAATTCTAGTAGTTATCTAAGCATTGTTCTATGTCAAAAACGAACTCTGCATCATTTGTCGAAACCTGCTTTCGGTGAGGACTGGGGCAATAGTTTCCTCCTTAATAGTTGGATTAGTTTAGTCCATTTGATTTCCTTCATCCTTATGTAGTTCTTCAACTCCTTCATCCTAGGCAGGGAGCAAAGTGTCTTCGAAGGGGAGGATTTTTACTTCATGCTGGGTTGAGAGGTTTGAGCGTACTAGGTTAGAAAGGAGTGGAGGTTGAGGGCCCTCCTTTTAGCACTAAAAATGTTAGATAAATTTTTCATCTAGCTAACGCCTAAAGTTTTCAAAAGTTCATTCTGATAGGATGCAAGAAAATAAAGTAAGCACCAATGTTATGTAGAAAATAAGTGTCGAAAGACAAAGGTACAAAACGTATATAGTGGTTCAGGGCCGAGATCCCTACGTCCACTTTGAAGGCTGAGATCCCTAAGTTCACTTTGAAGGTTCTGCCATGAGCTTTTATTCCTCAATTTTATGTATAAATATGTTTGTTACAAAGTCCTACATTAATGATCTTTTGATTAAAGCTTTCTAAATGGAGTAAGGAATATGGAATGATTACATAATATTATAAAATCTTTCTTCATCTCCTTTTCAGTAGCACATGGTCCTCTATTTATAGTAAATTTAAGATTAATTCATTGATGCATGGTCTTTCATTTGGATTGATGACCTAGCTTGCTACAAGTGACTTTGATTCAAATACTTGTGATCGTCTTGTTGAGAGTTCTTTGACATGGATTGATGATGTGTCGCTTTTATAACTAATTTCATTGATTCCTTTCGTTTATCTTGACTGTTGATCTCGGTCCAGAGCTATTTAAGCCATTGTTGTTGACACTTGTTTAAATGTCTTTGGTCTCAGTGGTTGCCACTCTCGGTTGAGCTTGTTGTCTTAATTGGATAATGGTCCTGATCTTAATCGACATCTTTGCTCTTGCTTTCAGATATCTGGTTCTCGGGTATTGATCTTGGTGTTTAAGCACTTGATGGAAAACAAATAATGGATCTCGAAATTATAAGCAAGCAGCTTTCCTTTTGAATATTCATAATTTTTACTAGGTATAAATTATAGTGTAACAAATGTTACCCAAAATTAGGGGTGCTACAATCTATATAAAGAATGTGGGTTGTAATAGTTACCTATGTAGACTATTTCATTTTATTTGATTATTTTTTTGGATCAGCGTTCCCTCCCATATCTCCCTGGACTTAACAATTGAAGCAGTTGAAGTCTCCGCTTCCATTAGAATTGCAATTCAAGATTGTAAACCTTATTATTGATTTCTGTGTTTTATATGAATTTTGTTCCATGCTCTTAGTTCTGACCCTTTTATAGACCTACCGTGTGCTTGTCCATTGTATTTTGTTACTCATATTTGATCGTTTGATATCACCCAATTCATGTATGTAATAATCCTATATTTGCTTACATATTTCATGGGTGATTATTGTTGTGATGTCCATGGTACTTGTATTGTTGTTGACATAAGTTTGTATGTTTATGCTATGCCATACTCACACTATACTATCATTACCGTGCTATATTATTATGTACTCACTTTTGGATTCAGATATAGTCTAACCCATTTATTATTTTATATATAATCAGGTCAGTCTGAGACTTTTCGAGTACATGGAAACTTTGACTTTCGGTCGATGGTCTATATTTTAGGAGCCAATTTTATTTTCTATATTTTGATGGGCTATGTATATATTCATTTTGATATGTCTCTATGTATGTGTTGATATATTACACTTCAAATGTTTAGTTTTATTCATGTCTCATATGTATCTATGTGTGATTTTGGTCGTCTGTCAAATACTCTTTTGTAGACTCACTTTTTAATGTTTATGTGATGTATTATGCATTATCTGTCCTAGTAAGCCCATGTATTTATTGCTTTATGGCGTAACGAGTACATGTATTTGTGTACTTTATGAGGTAAGAATACGTATCACAGTTAGACAAAGGGAATATTCACGTGCGGACACTCCTAACAAGCCTCATTCTCCATATTACCAGATAATATTATTCTTTAATACTCTTTGCTAGTATGGAAATGGACAGAAAGCAATCTTCCCAAGGAGGGAGTTAGGAAACCACACCCGGTCCAAGTCAAAAAATCAACTACATTATCAAGAAATAGATGCAAACAATGATGGGAAATGCTGAAGCTTCTTTCTTAATTAAGCAATATAAGATAATGGATGCATTTCTCAAATGCTAGAGCAAGAAGCACCAACACAGGTCCAAATAGACCAAAATAGGGTACCGTTTCATACAATTTGGACCAAAGCTAGATCATATTCTGTTTGTTGCCAAATAGATTGGTACCGAATTGAACGGCATCACCCTTACCGGTTCAATAGAACACTTCCCACTAGAAGTCAATGTTGATGATTGAATTGCATACTTACTCTCGAAATGGAACCATTTGAGTTTCAACCTACTAGTTATAGGTTCTTAAACCATCACACATAGGGAATAACAGGGCTCATAAAGAAACCCAAGGAACCACTTTAATGGATAAGGAGAAAGTCGTTGTTATAATATGTTAAATATTAGGAGAACAAAATAGGGAACCAATGTTGACGAGATGAACCGAAGTCTATTCACTCCAAATATTTGGTAACTTCAGCGTGAGTGCCATAAACCCTAATCTTAGGATCTTGAGGGACCCAAGTCCTTAAAGAGAAAGAGTATAAATAATGGATAGGGCATGGTAGAAGTGAGTCATTATGGAGGAAGAGTATAAACAATGCTTAGGGGCCTAGTCTTGTATCCCCTATGGACATTAATGCATATCCTTCTCCTACTAAGCGTCTAAAGGGAAATGTGCATGCTAAATGTAAAGAATATAGTGCCATAAGTCCATTCCATTTAACAAGTGACCAATGAGTTCATTAAATGCCACTCGGCCTTACAGACAGAAGTACTATCTGCTAAATAGTGAATGACTGGACATGTTGGCTGCTTCATCACTTAGAAACCATGGACCCCTTCCACCACCAAATTATTGAAATGACATCAGTTGTTCTCCTACTCTACCAAAGACAACAAAGTATGAATTCATCCAACTCTATTGAAGATAACGAAGTATAAACACATTTAACTCTATCAGTGATAAAAGAGTACAAACTTAATCAACTCCACCAGATACAACAGAGTGTAAATTCAATTAACTCTGCCTCAGATAATAGTGTATAAACCCATTCAACTCTACCAAAAGAAAATGCATTATAAACACAACTATATCTACCAGAAATAGTAGAGTACGAACTCAAACAATTCTACTAGTGATAGCAAACAACTTGGCACGTGTGATGCCCTGATTCATGCATAAAAGGCACAGACTTCACGGGCCTCATAGGCGACATTTCGTTTGGAGTGAAATATAAATGGAGCACAGAGCTATCTACAAAAAACTACACTATCTAAAAACTTATGGCGGAAGGAATAAATATATCACTAAAAAATATTATAATGGAGATAAATAAAACGAACCGATAGTCTCTAGTTGCAAGACATCTCTATATACCAAAAAGGAAGTGGTCTAAATGTTAGGGAAATCCTAAATAAATAAACTGTAGATAGCTAACGAATAAATAAATGAATATCTCCACCGTACCATCGTGTCTTCAAAACCACCACCAGTCCACTTTATCTACCAATCATGGAAAAATATAAAAGAGAAAAGGATAAGGCTGTCAGACATGAGTCTGGTGAGTCAAACACATCATATAAGCGTATAATACTAATAAGTTAGTAGGACAATACTTATGCTCGAAAATCATACATCTGTCGCCTACCCCCAACAAATCAACTAAACAACGGTATACTACTATGTGAATAATTTGTGGCACTATATGCTAAAGCATCTCGGATCCATGCTATCACTTTGTGAGTTTGTAGGCTGAGATTTATTATAGACATAAGACCAATTGCTCTGATATCACTCAAGCCCAACAGTCTGTTGGCAAGGGCAAATGAGAGAAGTGTGATTCCATTACATAGTCTTGTGGCATGTTTATGACATGCAGATGGATATATGGGTCACTGTTCAGGGAGCAACTAAGGGATTGTAGGAAACTGGATGCGATCATTAGCTTTTCTTATAGTATTACTCTGTGTTTGTCAGTCTTCTGTCTAGGACATTAGGTGGGTTCATCTTATTTGCCTTACTAAATTGTAAATCTTTTAAGAGAAAATCATCATTGCATATATATAACATTGGAGACTTGCTGGGTACTCGTTTATCACATTAAATAGTCTAACCCAAAGACTTATTGAGGGTTCATCTTTTTATTTGACATTAAGAATTTTATGTATGCTAGTTTGTCTTTTTCTCTAAGAGCCTATAGCTAAGATATGTTTTTAATATGTATTATTGTATCTATATCCTGGGTCCATTCAGTCAAGAGTTTCATCTCTCTAAGGAATGGAGGTTAAGATAATAATAATGTACATAGAATATTTCATTATCTTTTATTATTTATTTTGGTCCGCCTTCATTGTTATATCTCCCAAGACTTAACTGTCGAAAATATTTGTTTGCATTAGAACTGTAAATTAAGATAGTGAACCTTATTATTAATTCCTTTGTTTTATATGAATTTTATTTCAAACAATTAGTTGTAACTCTTTTATAGGCTTACTGTATGCACATCTATAGTGTTTTGTTACTCATATTCGATCATTTGGTATCATCCAATTCATGTATGCATGATTCTATATTTTCTTACATATTTCATAGGTGATTATCGCTGTGATGTGCATGGTACTTATATTGTTGTTGATGCAAGTTAGGATATTTATGCTATGCCATACTCATGCTATACTTTTATAACTGTGCTATGTCATTATGTTCTCACTTATGGATTTAGATACAGTCTAGCCCAATTATTTTTTTATATAATACTCGGGTCAATCTGAGAATTTTAAGGTACATGGACACTTTGACCTTCGGATGATGGTCTTTATTTTAGAAGACAGTTTTAGTTTATATTTTTAGATGGGATTCATTTTGATGTGTCTCCATGTATATATTGATATATGATACTTCTGATGTATATTGTTGATCATGTCTTGTATGTATCTATGCATGCCTTTTGGTCATCAATTAGATACTCTATGTAGACTCACTTTATTTTGTTTATGTGATGTATTATATTTTTCATTGCAATATGTAACTTTGTGATCTTGCATAATATTATGTATTGTTCTGTCTGAGTAAATCTACATGTTTATGCTTTGTGTCAATACCGAGCACATATGTTTGGGTATTTTATGAGTTAAGTATTTGTATCAGTGTTAGCTCAAGGAATATTCATGTGTTTTCTCTCCTAATAAGCCCCATTCCCCATATTACTAGACAATATTATTCCTTAATACTCTTTGATAGTATGGGTATAGAGATGGGGCCTTACGTTGTTGGATGGAGAGCAGTCTTCCCATAGGAGCAGTCAAGAAGCAGCATCTGGTCCAAATAAACCAGTTAACTACCTTATCAAGGAAAATATGCAAATAATGATGGAAAATATGGAAGCTTCTTTGTTAACTGAGCAGTAAAAGATAATGGATGCGTTTCTCAAATGAATGGAGCAAGCAGCACCAGCACAGGTCCAAAGAGACCTTGTAACGACCCAGAATTTTCGATCCCGAAAATTCCAGATAGATAGGAAAAAGGAGAAAGAGATAAAAGAAGAAGAATAAACACCATAATGATTCTCACATTCGCAGCGGATGAAAATATAATATCAAATAATAACAGTTTACAAAAGAATTCTGTATCTGTCAATTTCATTTATGGTACATCAGAGTTACACATATATACAGAAACTGGATATACCCAATCGTCCTGTCTCAGATATACAATAATATAATACAGCGGAAACACTCCATACATTTATGCCATCCAGTTCGCCTCTTGAGCTCCAGAATGTCCTTACCTGAAAATCCGTAATACTCGGTCTGACTCAAGCATTACATCAAACTAACACCCGGGTTAGGCTGGAAACCAGCATGAGCAAACCCATTTAACAAAGAATACAAAGCATACAGCCTATATAAAACCCGAGGTAACTCGTATCAATTTACAAATTCACAATTGTTATAGACATCATTTATTTCACACATCAATTTTCTAAGTACCAAAATTTTGATTAAATAGTCCAATTCACTTAAATCATCTCATTCCAGCCTATTGATTTCACATATCAATCTATAAAAATTCGAAGTGGTTTCGGATATTTTCCAATACCCGACCCCCGTCTCTTCGAGTCTCATTCAAGGCATCCATAAGCAAACTTGATCACTTCCAAATTTATTTAATTCTAATTGAATTTACTAACCTCGATCACTTAGATTCCTTCATTTAACATTAATTAAATTCAAATCAATTAATAAATCATCCCTTAATTATCCATCTTTATTAATCACCCTGGATTAATTATTCTTCAATTACATTCAAGTAATAATCTTTAGTTAATTTCACAAATTAATTATTCTTAACCAAAATCAATAATTAATCTTTAATTAATTCACAAATTAATTAACTATATTAATTACATTAATCCTTAATTACTTATATCAATCAATTTCTCATAATCACTTAGTATTGATTAATTAATCTTAATTAATCAATCTTTAATTACGTCATTGATTATATAAATTAATGATTTTCCATTTACATTTCAATTTATCCTAATCTAATTTAATTATATTAAATAATTAATCATTAATTAAGCCGCAAATATTAATCATTCTTGATTTATCTCATCCTGTAATTATCTACCTTTTTTATTTACTTCATTAAATAAATTAATTACTCCTTAATTTATTGTCTTAATTAATCTCTTGATTAATTGCACAAGTAATTACACCCAATTTACTTCTATTAACAAATCATCATTCAATAAATTACATCCAGTAATTATTTATTAATTACTTTCCTACGTAATTATATTTTATTAATTACATTAAGTAATTGCCTACCAAACCACCTAATTTATTCTATTTATATTTTAGAATCCCAAATTATACTTATCCAATCATAACACAACATAATTTAATCCCCAAATTTATCTTTCAAAGTATATAAATAAAATGCATCATCAATTATGAAAATAATTTCTATATTGTGAGGAATCCAGTTGGATCCCTCCAACCTATTTCCCTGCATCCACAGGTGTTAGCACAATACTAATCCCACTTCGAGGTGGAATATCGTGGTATATGGGATTTATATAATTATGCGGCGCATAGGGTCTCATCCGCTATATAATCGAGAAATCAGTCACTCCAATATATATACACTATATACTACTATATATAATATAACACATCAAATCAATCAATCAACCAATTATTAAATTTAACCATTTAAATTTAAATAAAACCCAGATGAGTGAGATTAACTCACCTTTTATTTTTTTCTTTGTTTTACAATCCACTTCAATCTCAACCCGGCCATAGTCTACATCCTTTCGAATATAATACATCCAGATTCATGTGACATCGACCTCAAATAACAAAGTATTTGAATTTAAGCATCTGAATAATTTATTTATCATTAACTTAATCAAATTAAGAATTTTTAACCTAATTAGTTTTTTTGATTACCTTGCAATAAGCTGGACTGTTTAATCCACCCTTAGGGGATCCCACGCGTTCGTTCTCTAGAAGAAAGATACACGTTCGACAGTTGCCTTAAGCACGCGTCCAATATCTCTACTCCTCTGCGTGTCACGCTGCTGCTTCTCCCTTCCTCGCAATCGAGGTCGAACTAAATAGTTCGAGAACTTCAGACCAGTATAAGAAATCGAGAGCAGCTTTGAATCAACGCCTTGATCCTCGGATCTGTCATCCGATGGAAGTGCATCGACGGATTGCCTATGAAGGAACAGAGAATGAGTACAGGTTCAATCTTGCCGAAGTCGAAGGATGCGATGCCGCTGGTGACGTAGAGCGTAGATCCGTACTTCGATTTTAGGCAGTCGATGAAAGAGATGGTGGAAGCGCGGAATATGGATAGATATGGAAGCTTGGATGCGAATTCTTTTTTTTGTTTTGATTTATTCTGCACGACTTGGAGGAAGAAATAAAAGAAATGTCATGGTTTTTAATGAAGGGGAGCGGCGCGATCAGATATAGGTTGGCTCAAGAAGGGTAGGTCGGCTGATATAGTGTTTGACTTTTTTTACTTTTTATTTAAAATATCTCGTAATATATAGGGAAATCTCGAACTCTAACCAGACATGCCGTCAGGCGTTTGTAAAGTTTTACCCGCATTCCGAACACAATGGAACGTGTTTCGGAATCTAATTCGGTCATATGTGGAAGATAGCTTTTTGAACCCAGTTCTTATATTAAATTTTTCGATATAAATTTCAGCGCGTTTATATATCGTATGTTCATACAACAACTCCAAACATTATGAAAATTGAAATCCGATAATAACCAACTATTACGGATCCAATGGAACTGGTTTTGTCGAATTCCAAGACTGTGCCTCGCAAGGCTATTTTTTTCAAATATCGATTTAAACGATAAAATTTCAAAACTGAACAAATCAGTGTTAAATTCAATTTTAAAACTTTTACCGTCTTCTGTTTTATCAATGTAAATTTTACAAGGCTTCAAATTATTTTTAACAAGCTTAAAACTGAAGATTCAATATTCCATCCAACTTCAATTATTAAATTCAATAATTTAATTATCAAATAAATAGTGATGTTTGGAATTCAAGTTAGAATAAATCTTTCAAATATCTAAAATCAACTAGATATTCCAATTTCAAATGCTTCAAAATTCTGGGTCATCACATTCCTCCCCCTTAAAAGAATTTCGTCCCCGAAATTACTTGTTTAAGAAGAATGATCCATTACCCATTACTATTTTCCAAAACCAAACAATTTTATCAACTTGCCATAACATATCCTTTATTAAAGACCCACTATTACTTCAACCAACTTTCCAAAACCTTCCATAGTTTCCAACAACATTATATATTCCACTTATTCAAATTTAAATTTAAATCCAAATTTAAATTTAAATCCAAATTTAAATTTAAATCCAAATTTAAATTTAAATCCAAATTTAAATTATTAAAATTTTCTCAAAAATTTTCTAACTCTGTAAATTTTCGAAAAATTTCGCCAGCGTCTCCTTTGCGCGGCTAGCTCGGTACAACTACAAAATGCCTCTACGAGCCCTCAAATTTCAAAAGAAAATAAAAGGCGAGGTGGCTAGATCAAAAACCCAATCAAATTTCATACAGAAATTTAAACACATACCTTTTGTCGAGCAAATTCAAATTTATCTTTGGAAATCAAAACCAATTTTCCTTTCCCTTTATAATACATGCATATCCTACTTAGCAATAATATCCAATCATAGCCTTAAAAATCATTTTATACATTTCCTTACAGAAGTTATTATATCTACTTCTATTCAAATTAGTTTTTGCCATTTCCTTATGAATTCAATTTATCTTCAATTCTGAATATTGAATTTTATCTTCCATTTATAACTGAATCATATCATTATTTTAAATTTCATCCACTAATTTATTTCAATTTCCAATTTAAAGTCGTTTTGTCGCTAACAAAAATTTTCCAAAAATTTTCTAACTCCCAAAATTTTCGAAATTTTTTGGCAGAGTCTCCTTTGTACGGAAGAGCTTTTGCAATTTGACAAGAGATATAAATATATATACATCAACCCACATGGTCCGAAAAACAAAAGCAGTTCATATTTCCTATTTTTATTGCGTAGGCGTACCTCTATTTAGCATTTTTAAGCAAACGGCTTATTATTTTAGCAATTAACGCGTCCTAATCCAGCCAAACGGCTTCCCGGTACCTATACTTACTCAATTTAAATGTGTAAGTGCCAAAATCATGTAACTTAAAAACATTTTACATACTTAACTAGTAAACATATGAGTTTCTATAAGCAATGCAGGTTAAACAATATTTATAAGCAACTCTTAGGGTTCCAACATTAATTTTAATTGTTTACAACCAATTCGTATACAACTTCATTCAATTAAAATGTTTACAACTCAATTTATTACATTCAATTCATTTTTAAGCAAAACAAACTCGTGTTCACTTCAATTGATCTTAAAACTAATTTATTTAATCTTTATCAACTCATAGAATTTTAATTACTTTTGTTTACGTCAAACGATAACTATTTTTATGTAAATTCGGCGATATTTGCTTAATAGAGTGTCCATTTTAGTTTATAACTACTTCAAATTAATTTCAACTCATTCTGTATTTAATTCCATTTCATTTCTAATTTATCACCAACCATACATTTGCATTTCATTTCATCTCCGCATCAGTTTCATTTTAAAACTATTTTGTTGAACTTGACAACATTCGATGCTTTATTAATATCCATTTTCCAAATAAATTTAACCCAAACTTTTATTTAATGGTCTTCCATTCTTACTCGAAACCAAGCTTCCATAAATTTTAAACTTAAGTTAATTTACTTTAATTTATTCCAACATCAAACTTAAGTTCACTTCTATTTGATTCTCATTTAATCAAATTCCACTTAATTCAGTTTGCCATCCATTTAAATTTTAATTTTTATTCACATTTATAAAAATAATATCCAAGCACATATTTAACTCATTTGCACTCGAATTGGATTTTATTTGTAACTCAAATCATTCCTATTATAATCCAATTCCATTTTATTTTTATTTTTTTACAACATCTCCACTTATTTTAATTCATTATCAATCCAAATCGAACTATATTTTAATTCGAGTTTATTTCCAAACTTCATTATTAACTTACAATCCATTTTATTTAACCGAGTTAAATTTTATTAATATACTCTGTCAAATAATTTATTTAGCTAATTAGCTTACTCCAACTTTTATATCAATATTCTATTTTATTACAAAAATCCCTTCATTAAATTTTCCTGAATTCATTTTTCATTTTTTTTCATAATTCCAATTTGGATTTTCTTTCATTTTCCAAAATTCCAACACTTTTATTTTAAAAATTTAGAAATACTTTTAAATTCACATAATATTATTAAAATTGCTTTTTATAAAAATACTTCTTATAACTCGATGTCTCGACCAGTCCATCCTTGTTCTCGCAGAAATTCAGTCATACGTTGATCAGGTGTAGGACTGAAAATTTATAAGTACTTGGTAAACCTGTTTCAACACCCAGTGAAAATACTTGGGAATATAATTTTATTGAAAATATAGAGAACAGTTTTTGAAAATAAAGGAAATATCTTTGGTGAGAATGCTTTGGAAATCATCACCCCCATCCATGGTCGTAGTTACATCCTGGGTTACGTTGCCATCGCAGCAAAAGTCCATGTAACTGTAGGCACTCCACGCCCCTCGATTACGCCATAGAACCCACAACAGATCGCAGTTACATTCCAGGGTTACGTTGCCATCACAGCAAAAGTCCATGTAACTGTAGGCATCGGTGCCCTCGATTTTCGCTATCAAAATTGAAACTTCTTCACTCCCACATAGTTCGCAGTCTACCAATGTAAAATCAAACGCAGACTGTTGGCTCTCAGCGGCTCACGCGACTTTCGCTATGGTCTGTAGTAGATCATAGTGACATCGAGTTACACTGTCGTCACAGCATAACCCAAATGCCTCTGTAGGCATCAGCGCCCCTCGACTTTCGCTACACACTATTCATAATCCTCAGGAACTAGTTTTGTCCGGACTCCTCATAGGATCAACTTTAGAACCCCCCTTAGGGTTCAAGGCAGTACCACCCAGTGGCACTCCTGAGAAGTTCATTTCTAGGGAGCGCCTTTTTCCCCGGAGCCATTATCAAAACACTTTATACTATACACATATAGTATCTTCCACATCATACACCTAGTACGAATCTCATATAAATCTCCTTTTCTGAAAATCGATTATCCTAAATCGATAATTCTCAAACTAGGCTTTCCAAATTCCAATATTGATTTTACCCAAAAATCAAAAGCTTTTCCAAATCCAAAGGTTCCCAAAACCTTTTTCCAAAATCCTCATAAAACCCTTTATATATATATATATATATATATATATATAGATATATATAATTTTTTAGAAACTTTGGATCATTTCAAACTTGTATAAACTCCTTTTATACTTCAAACACTTTCAAAATCCTTTCCTTCCGGCAATAAATTCAATAAGGGAGGATTTATCTTACATAACAAAGATATATAACTTTGTTTATTCATAATCAATTATTCAAATTTGATTACACTTTTTTTATAAAGTTGTTTCCATCTTACTTATCGTCATAGACATATCCAACTTTCACTTTTATCCATTGTATATTTCACAAAACATACTTTCATTTCAAAAGAAATCATTTCACATTTTTTTTATTCACCAATTTCCAATATTAATTTCATACAAATCCTTATGATGTACACATATCACCTGAATGCTATACCAATCTGATCGCTCACTCGATCACACAATTTCACTTCCGAACTAGTATCGTCCACCCGACTTCGTAGTGCGGACACAGATATGGTTTCTTGATCAGAAACCGTCATTCTCCTTGCATAGGCATAACTATGATAGAGAATATCCAGAACCAATCAACAATCCATATCCAGGTTCATCGTCGAAATTGAGTGAAAAATTCCAACTCGGATCGATATAACTATCTCGAAATTCTGTGTTCGAATCTGGATCAAATCACTATGCGAATAGAATAATATACGTACATCCTACGTAATTATCTTCATTGATTATCAACTAAATCAATATCTCTTTCTATTCACATTTCCTTTAATTTCTATCCACATATTTACAATTGCTTCAATTCCATTGGATTATCACTTTAATCCTTATTCCAAATGGATATTCAGTCATAAACAGTTTGAATTCAGTCCAGCTTAAATTTAGAAAATAGTTTAAAAAGTTTTAAAAAAATAGATAAGTAGTTGAAAAATAATTATTAGTTTGCAAAATAGCTGCAAAATAGTTAACTAATTGTAAAATAGTGGGAAAATAGTTAAATAGTTTCAGAGATTTTTATAATTACAAAATAGTTGTAAAAAGTAATTAATTTGTAAAATAGTTGAAAAATAGTAATTAGTTTGTATAACAATTGAAAAATTGTTAAATAGTTCCAAAAATTTATATTGTAAAACAAATATAAAATAATTTGGCTTTAAAAAGAAAGGTTATATTTATTAAATAGCTTGGAAAAATAAGTTTATATTAAAACAATTTATATTGAAATTAGTCCAGAGTCAAAATTGTTCACTTCCCTATCAATTGAATTTAAATTTCCACTTCCATTTAAATTGACCCAATTCCAATTTGAATAACTTCAATTTCCACTGAAATTGATTTAACCCCAATTCAAGTTGAATCAATCCTGATTTCTTTCCCAATTTAAATCAAATTCCATTTGATTTTAAACCTATTCAACTTTAATTATAATTTCAAATTATTCCAATCAGTTTGGACTAATATCAATTGAACCCACTTCAATTTCAAATCATTTCAATTTAATCCAATCCAAATTTCCCATTTAAAATTTTAAACTTATACATCTTCAATCACAAATCCACTTAATTCAAATCAGATACAATTTGAATGAATTCAATTCAAATTTCAAATTTAAACCATCTTGAATTATATAAATTCGAGTTAAATTTTTAAACGTTGATTTGATCCTTTAAATCAAATCATCTTATCTCTTCAAACCATTTTATTCTGAATCCATTTCAACTTATCTTCATTTAATTATAATTTGGTTGTATTTCTATTACTTAATTCTCATTATTAAAATTTTCAAATAATATAACAACCAATTATCTTAATATTTATTAGAAAGAAATATTGCTTTATATATTAAAATAAATTCTTATATGAAATCATTTAAAACCTTTATATAGGAAAATAACAAGTACGCTCTCATATATATATATAGACACATACACACTCAACTCATTCTAGGGTACCATTGACCCTATCTTTAATGAGTAATCCCAACAGAGCCAAGGTTCTCGCTTAACCTTCAGCTCTGATACCAACTGTAATGACCCGGAATTTTAGATCCCGAAAATTCCGGATAGATAGGAAAAAGAAGAAAAAGATAGAAGAAGAAGAAGAAACACCACAAAGATTCTCACATTCGCAGCGGATGAAAATATAATATCAAATAATAACAGTTTATAAAAGAATTCTGTATCCGTCAATTTCATTTATAGTACATCAGAGTTACACATATATACAGAAACTGGATATACCCAATCGTCCTGTCTCAGAAATACAACAATATAATACAGCGGAAACACTCCATACGTTCATGCCATCCAGTTCGCCTCTTGAGCTCCAGAACGTCCTTACCTGAAAATCCGTAATACTCGGTCTGACCCAAACATTACATCAAAGTAACACCCGAGTCAGGCTGGAAACCAGCATGAGCAAACCTATTTAACAAAGAATACAAAGCATACAACTTATATAAAACCCGGGGTAACTCGTATCAATTTACAAATTCACAATTGTTGTAGACATCATTTATTTCACACATCAATTTTCTAAGTACCAAAATTTTGATTAAATAGTCCAATTCACTTAAATCATCTCATTCCAGCCTATTGATTTCACATATCAATCTATAAAAATTCGAAGTGGTTTCAGATATTTTCCAATACCCGACCCCGGTCTCTTCGAGTCTCATTCAAGGCATCCATAAGCAAACTTGATCACTTCCAAATTTATTTAATTCTAATTGAATTACTAACCTCGATCACTTAGATTCCTTCATTTAACATTAATTAAATTCAAATCAATTAATTAATCATCCCTTAATTATCCATCTTTATTAATCACCCTGGATTTACATTCAAGTAATAATCTTTAGTTAATTTCACAAATTAATTATTCTTAACCAAAATCAATAATTAATCTTTAATTAATTCACAAATTAACTAACTATATTAATTACATTAATCCTTAATTACTTATATCAATCAATTTCTCATAAATCACTTAGTATTGATTAATTAATCTTAATTAATCAATCTTTAATTACGTCATTGATTATATAAATTAATGAGTTTCCATTTACATTTCAATTTATCCTAATTTAATTTAATTACATTAAATAACTAAACATTAATTAAGCCGCAAATATTAATCACGCTTGATTTATCTCATCATGTAATTATCTACCTTTTCTATTTACTTCATTAAATAAATTAATTACTCCTTAATTTATTGTCTTAATTAATCTCTTGATTAATTACACATGTAATTATACCCAATTTACTTCTATTAACAAATCATCATTCAATTAATTACATCCAGTAATTATTTAGTAATTACTTTCCTACGTGATTATATTTTATTAATTACATTAAGTAATTGCCTACCAAACCACCTAATTTATTCTATTTATACTTTAGAATCCTAAATTATACTTATCCTATCATAACACAGCATAATTTAATCCCCAAATTTATCTTTCACAGTATATAAATAAAATGCATCATCAATTATGAAAATAATTTCTATATTGTGAGGAATCCAGTTGGATCCCTCCAACCTATTTCCCTGCATCCACAGGTGTTAGCACAATACTAATCCCATTTCGAGGTGGAATATCGTGGTATATGGGATTTATACAATATCAACCGCTATTATGCGGCGCATAGGGTCTCATCCGCTATATAATCGGGAAATCAGTCGCTCCAATATATACTATATACTACTATATATAATATAGAACATCAAATCAATTAATCAACCAATTATTAAATTTAACCATTTAAATTTAAATAAAACCCAGATGAGTGAGATTAACTCACCTTTGATTTTTTTTCTTTGTTTTACAATCCACTTCAATCTCAACCCGGTCATAATCTACATCCTTTCGAATATAATACATCCAGATTCATGCGGCATCGACCTCAAATAACAAAGTATTTGAATTTAAGCATTTAAATAATTTATTTATCATTAACTTAATCAAATTAAGAATTTTTAAACTAATTAAATTTTTTTGATTACCTTGCAATAAGCTGGACTGTTTAATCCACCCTTAGGGGATCCCACGCGTTCGTTCTCTAGAAGAAAGATACATGTTCGACAGTTGCCTTAAGCACGCGTCCAATATCTCTACTCCTCTGCGTGTAGCGCTGCTGCTCCTCCCTTCCTCGCAATCGAGGTCGAACTAAATAGTTCAAGAACTTCAGACCAGTATATGAAATCGAGGGCAGCTTTGAATCAACGCCTTGATCCTCGAATCTGTCATCCGATGGAAGTGCATCGACGGATTGCCTATGAAGGAACAGAGAATGAGTACAGGTTAATCTCGTCGAAGTCGGAGGATGCGATGTCGTTGGTGACGTAGAGCGTAGATCCGTACTTCGATTTTAGGCAGTCGATGAAAGAGATGGTGGAAGCGCGGAATGTGGATGGATATGGAAGCTTGGATGCAAATTCTTTTTTTGTTTTGATTTATTCTACACGACATGGAGGAAGAAATAAAAGAAATGTCAAGGTTTTTAATGAAGGGGAGCGGCGCGATCAGATTTAGGTTGGCTCAAGAAGGGTAGGTCGGCTGATATAGGGTTTGACTTTTTTATTTATTTTTTATTTAAAATATCTCGTAATATATATAGGGAAATCTCGAACTCTAATCAGACATGCCGTCAGGTGTTTGTAAAGTTTTACCTGCATTCCGAACACAATGGAACGTGTTTCGAAACCTAATTCAGTCATATGTGGAAGATAGCCTTTTGAACCCAGTTCTTATATTAAATTTTTCGATATAAATTTCAGCGCGTTTATATATCGTATGCTCATTCAACAACTCCAAACATTATGAAAATTGAAATCCGATAATAACCAACTATTACAGATCCAATGGAACTGGTTTCGTCGAATTCCGAGACTGTGCCTCGCAAGGCTATTTTTTTTAAATATCGATTTAAATGATAAAATTTCAAAACTGAAGAAATCAGTGTTAAATTCAATTTTAAAACTTTTACTATCTTCTGTTTTATCAATATAAATTTTACAAGCCTTCAAATTATTTTTAACAAGCTTAAAACTGAAGATTCAATATTCCATCCAACTTCAATTATTAAATTCAATAATTTAATTATCAAATAAATAGTGATGTTTGGAATTCAACTTAAAATAAATCTTTCAAATATCTAAAATCAATTAGATATTCCAATTTCAAATGCTTAAAAATTCCGGGTCATCACAGACCTAAACGGGGATACTATTCCACACAATTTCGACTAGAGTTAGATCCTATCCTGTTTGGTACCAAACAGATCTGTATCGAACTAAATAGTGTAACTCTCACTGGTCCAACATAACATTTCCCACTAGAAGTCAACTTTGATGCTTAGCTCCTGAAATTGGACCATTTGAGTTTTGATTGAATGGTGCACACGTGGTTGATCCGTAGGGGGAACAATGTGGCCTACAAAACGACCCAAGAAAGCATCCTAATGGCTAAGGAGAAAGTCACTAAGATATTACGTAAAGTATTATAAGAACAAAATAGGAGACCAAATGTTGACGAAATGAACCAGAGTCTATCCACTCTAAATATTCGGTAACTTATATATAACTACCGCAGATACCAGTTAAGCCCTTGAGGGAACTGAGTCCTTATAGAGAAAGAGTACAAAAAATGTTCCTAGCAAGGTAGAAGTAAGTCCTTATGGAGGAAGAGTATAAATAGTGCTTGCGGGCATGATCTTATATCCCTCATGGACGTGATAGCATGTCCTTCTCCTACTAAGCATCTCGAGGCAAATGTGCATGCTAAATGCAAAGAACAGAATGCCATGAGTCCATTCCATTTAAAAAGTAATGGAACGGGTTCACAAAATGCCTCTCTTTCTCATAGAAGCAAGTCCCATCTAATGAATGACTGGATTTGTTAAGCGCTTTCTAACTTAGAAGCCATGAAACTCTTTCTCCACCAAATTCTTAAAACGACATCAGTTGTTCTCCTACTCTTCTAAAGAAAAAAGGTATAAATTCATCCAACTCTATCGAATATAATAAAGTAGAAATCATTTAACTCTACCAGATACAATGAAGTATGAACTTATTCAACTCTATCAGATATAGCAAGCATAAACTCAGTTCATTCTTCTAGAGATTGTAAAGTATAAACTAATTTAACTCTACCAAAGGAAATGGTGTACAAACACAATTAACTCTACTAGAGGTAACAGAGTATAAACCTTTATTGTTCTACTAGAGACAGTGAAGTATAAATGTAAAACCCTATCATGTATGATGCCCCGATTCATTCATAAAAGACGCAAACATCATGGACCTCATATATGACAACTCTTTTCGAGTAAAATAAAAAATAGAGCACAGAGCCATTAATAAAAATCTAAATCGTCGAAAACTCATAGCAGAAGAAATAAGTGTATAACTGAAAAATATCAAAATCCCAGATAAATAAAATAAGCTGATAGTCTTTAGTTACAAAATATCTCTAAATACTAAACAGTAAATAGTCTAGTTATTTAGGAAGTCTCAAATAAATAAACGGTAGATGGCTAACAAATAAATAAGCGCACATCTCCATCATACCATCCCATCTTTGTAATCACCAACAATTCTCTCTATCTAACTATCACGATTAAATGAGAAGGAGAGAGGGTGCCACACATGAGTATAGTGAGTAAAATGCGCCATATAAGTGTATACTACTATTAAACTTGTAAGACAAACTTATGCTCGAAAATCATACCTTAAACTATGTCACCCACATCCAAGAAATCAGCTAAACAATGGAATACTACTACATGAATAATTTATGGCATCATATGTTAAGGCTTCACTTCTAATCCCTACTCAATTGCGTAGTCTAGTATTCCTCTATTGGGAATCACACTCTCAATCCTAAACCCCAAGACTATAGGCCTCATTATTAGAATGAAAATCCAAATCCTATGCAGTTGTACGTCACACTATTAGGATAAGGCCGCAACTCATGTGTGAAAGTGTATGCATACTATCGCTATAAAGGCAACCTCGCTTGTCGAACCATATGTGACACTATTAGGATAAAGCCTTAACACACTGTCATTGGAACCATAAGCGATACTATTGGGATAAAGCTTAACTCACCATCATCGAAAAAATATTCTAGTATATTTCACTTGCTATTGAGGATATCAATCCTCAACCTATTATCGCCAATTTATGTGCACTTCACTATTGAGGACGTCGTACCATGCATCAACCTATTATCATGAAACTGTGCGAGACTTACTATTGAGGATGTTGAGCCTCAACTCATTATCGCCAAACAATTTGCAACTCGCTATTGAGGACGTAATGCTTTAACCTGTTTCTCTAAATAAAGAGAGACTCATTATTAAAGATGTCTCACCTCAACTTATTATTGCCAAACCATGTATGACTCACTATCGAGGGGTTAAGCATCAACCTATTATCGCCATATGTTATGAGAAACATATAACCTAAAATAAGATGCTTTTTTGAAAATTTTCAAAACACAACAAACAACATACCAAAACATTCCTATCTCACAGAGATCACGGTGCTGCAATAGCACATGGAATAGAGGTCATATGTGAGAGTTATAAGCATTTAAACTATATAGGGATTTTCATAATTTAGTTACTAATTTAATCAAACAATATTTTACCGCTGCTGCTGCAATATCATCTTAAATCCGCTCGCCTTCAGTCACTCACTTTACATCACCTTCATTATCATTAGAAAGCATGTCATCACGAGAGTCCTTAGCTAGCCCACCTTGCACGGTACCCAACACTGCCAACCCCATCACCTCCGGACATCATATTAACTACCTCCACCGTTGGAGTTTAAGCTCAAATCTACGCTACTACCTCATTCTTGAGTGATCAAAGACTAGCACGTGGATCTACTTGACTTCCACTACCCGTTCATGCCCTTCAATCATCGTATCATTATTGTTTTGTCATTTAGTGCTAGTTATCCAGCTATGTAAAAGACCCTACGAATTTATATTTCACGTTTGCCTAAAATTGCAGTCATGGTAAAATATTGGTTTATTTAATTTTCAAAGACTCAGAAGCACATATACTAACAATAAATAGGATAGATAATAGAAGGCTTGTCATTTACCAATACATTATAACTTATACGCCAAAGACGATGATTGGATTGATGATAAAATAGAAACCTGGGTCGCAAATAGTGGTTCGATTGATGACGAAGAAAGAGGATTATTAATTTTGTTCTACACCTTATTGATGAAAAAAATGATTTATCAAATTTTATTGAGTTCGACCCACAGCGATCTTTTATCAAAGGATGACCCGAGTTATCAAATGGTTGAACAACCGATATCATGAACCCAAATGAACGGTCCACGTTTATCAAATCATCCAAAGCGTTTTTGTCAATCCATTAACCAAATTAATAGAGGATTTATTCATCGAGAACTCCAATTTTGGTATATAATATATCAAATTTGGAGCATTTTTACATTTTACACATTTCAACTAAAATAGTTGTGGCATATTACATCCTAATCATGGATTAATGGAAATTAATGCGATTACCATCCAATATCATCATTTATAATTTGATTTAAGACTAAAATTAGCGAAATACTACATATTATTAGCATACAATTAAATTGGAAGAACCAAACTCGCCAATTAGGCATGCTTCCTGTTGGATCCAATATATATCCTCCTTCTCCTTCGCTATCTAGAATTTTCATGCCTTCAAAACTTCATATTTCAAGATAGCTTTGATTTATTTACATAGCCCTCTTCCTGTTGATCAAGATCATATATCAATATGTAATTTTGGTTTGATTTAGGGAAGTTGTGATTGATTTAGGAATTAGGTTTACTAAGTGGAGGACGGTTTTTTGAGCAAAAGTGATAGAGTTGAGGATCTATTTACATGCTAAAAACAATGGCATATGGGTTGTGCTTTCGAAACCCAATATATTTTGAAATGCTACTGGTTTTGACTCTCATTATTTTTGGCCGATTTTGTCAAATTCAAAACGCTATATATGTTTTTTGACTGTAAATAGAATTCCTAGCAAAATGGGATAAGCTTAGAAGCTTAATTCCAGCTTCTGTATAAATTTACAATTTTTCCTCTTTAATGTAAATTATGATTTTACTTTTAATTTAATATTTAATTACATAAAATAAAAGGCGTTACATCTACCAGCTTAAAAGATTTTCATCCTTGAAATTCCAAGAGACAGTGCATTTTGCTTTTTAGCGTATTAACGTACGAGTGCAAATGTAGCTACATCCATTTTGCATCCATTATACAAACAGAAGAACAAGAAAATATAAATATTTAGGTTGTCATTCCATACGACCAAGAACATATAACATGTATGGAAAATAATCACAAAAGTGATAAGGGAATGCAAATAAAGCAAAATCTGCCTTGTATATGAATGCATATATAATGACAATCAAGAATGTATGCAAACATCATAACATATGAATATACATTTCTATATGTATGTGTGCATCCATGCTTTCGTGTGTAATGACCATATCGAAGAGAATGTAAATGAACACATCCATAAAAAAATAAAATAAAAAGACACATATATAAAGAAATAGTAAATATATTTAATCATCTAATACAAGTTAGAACACACCAAAATATATGTATCTATCCTAGGTTGATATGTATATATAAACCAGCTAACATAATGATAAATAAACTGACATAACTCAAACAAAGCAATCATAGCAACTAAAATATGTCATAAGTAAATGCATACAACTAACCATTGCATCCATACATCCATGCTTATGTCAACTAGCTAGCAAAAGCAACCATGTAGACATACAAATGGCTAAACGAGAACCCACAAGATAGTTAAAAGAGGAATGCATTGGAAGAGAGCTCATGATGAAAACTTGGATTCTCTCTTTTGAGTTCCCATGTACTCCCATCCAAACCTTTTCCTCACTATATTGGGAACAACTTCATTTCTTTAGTCATACCATGTCAAACTCTAAGATGTGAATATGTCTATAGAGTATTCTAGAGTATGCCTTTATCTATACCTCAACATGCTGACGATGTTGTACCATAGCCGCTAAATCATTAACGTATGTTCATAAATGGGATATATAAAATTCATGTGAATGCTTACCAACTTTTCAAGAAGCCACACTTAAGCATGTTGAAGTCCATACTCTATACAAAATCAAGAAAGGCCCAATAACCAGTAGAGCTAGTTTCCTCAAACAACATTTCTCAAGGGAAAGTCCTTTACCTACACCATGATATCCACTGCGTACTCTTTATGCATGCCTGTCTTATGTGATTTCCATTTCTTTTCACATTGCTTCAACTTTCACCGAGGCGCCTTTAATTGTATAACGTCCATGTAAAACTTTAATTTTAAAAAACTTCATTATTGGCATATTTGCATCGCCAAATAGAAATTGCAAATGTATGCACACAATCATAACTCATAAAGTATACCGCTCTAATAAGCACATGTTAACATATCAACAAACTAGTAGCCAATGATGCTATTGTCCTTATACCCTTTGTCGAAATGAAACAAGCACATCTAGTCAAGTCGTCTAAAATAACCTAAATGCTTTCATCCTATCTTCTAACCCTAGGTAGCTTATCAACAAAGTCCATAAAAATGTGATCCTGCCTCCCCTATGGAATATCCAATGGGAGTGATAATCCACTAGGCTTCCTTTTATTCCGCCTTCACGCTTTGATAAGTAAAACACCTAGCAGCATATTCCACCACACGCTTCTCTATACGCGACCAATAGGAAACCCTATTCATCATGGTACATTTGATCGCCACTCAGATGAACAAGCATCCTAGAATGACCATTCATTAAGTACTTCATCTATTACATCACTAACCACTGGTGTGCATAACCTTCCATCCTACCTTAGCCTTTCTTCATGATCAATGGAATAGTGCTGAGTAGATTTCTTACCTTTCTCTAATTTGCTAAAAAATGCTAACCAAGTTCACATCCTTTGTGACATACTCCACTAAGCTTCTTCCTTAAGTCCATAGGCATGAAAACGTGACGGCGGATGGTGTCTACCCTCTAGGTGGACTAAAATTTATGATTCTTAGGTGAACCCAATTGTTATCCTACTTTTGAACCAAGTCATATATTAATCAATCAGAATAATTAAATTGTCATGACATAAAACAAAAAAATCCAAAGGTGCTAGTTTGGGGACCGGAATTCAAGTAAAGTCCAAAGAATTGGTGTTGAACCATGCTTGCCACCAAATGGCACATAGTCATTGTTCAAACAAGACAAACAATAGGAAACTAGAAGCAAAAACTACAAGCCAAGTCCTTAACTCGATACCTACTTGAAGCCCTTGACTCAGTTTCGAGTCATGAGTGATAAGTCAGCATACCATACTTTAGAAAGTTAAAGGATAAACCAAAGGCAAAGTGTAATTTAATTTCAAAGGAGAGGTGACAGCATAATATCTATAAGGAAATGAAGAACCAGAGCCAAACACTTAAAAAAACTGGAACCTCATAACTCAACACCAAGTTATGAGCACAACTCGATAACAAGTTGACATTCAACTTGATGATCTGACCACAATCGTCTTCCCAAACCTTTCGGTAAATATAGAGATTTTAGGAGCTTATTATGTTGATTTCTATCTATAAATAGGTGAAGGGGTGCATAAAAAGGGGATCTTTTCTTACTTTCTAAATTATTAAATTTTACCCCGATACTCTGTTGGATTCTTACCCGAGTTTTAAGCAAATAAGTTATAAAAGCAATATTGTAAAAGGAAATTAGATTAAAAAAAGTTCACGGTGGATATGAGCTGTTCTCAGCTGAACTACTATAAATTGCTTATTTTATTTCCTCATTTTAATTTCTTTATTTGTATAACTACTGCTTATATATCGATTGCGTATTTGCCCACTTTTGGTGCAGACATTTTGGTGCTTTCACTAGAAACTTCTTGAAGTTAACCCCTACAGATTTACCTTGAGACTTTGGATTTGACCCATCTACAAGTTAGATATAGAGAGTAGTAGTTTTAAGATCCTTGGCTATTTGAATTCCAAAAAAGTCCTAAAAGAGTTATGGAACCCAAGAACACTAAAGAGAAATCAATCAACTCTAGGCCCACCAACGATGCTTAAAATGAGGGCTCTTAACACAAGGAAGAAACAAATAAACCCATTACCACTGAAATTCAAATTGCACTAGAGATGATGACTATAGTAGATTTTGATAGAATGACGATGGAGATGAATAGAAGGATGATAGGACATCATATCACTATTCAAATATAGATTGAAGGAAATATCAATTTAATGGCTCAATTACCCTAGTGAATAAGGAAGTGCCATAAGGATTCGTCATTTTAACTAAAAAGAAGAGAGTTCTTCATAAGATAAAATCCAAAGAATTGGAAAGCAAAAAGTAAGAAGGGAAGAAACTAGGACTGGTCTAGGTCTGAATTGGCCTGCATCAGACCCGAACAGGCTAAGAAGCCTATATTAGTTTACCTCTCTATTTATGAAACATTGAGTATTCCGCCTCCTAATTCTTTACCTTTAAGCAGGTGCAAGCTTTTTAATTACAAAGGGCTATCGATTTGCTACTTGAATGTACATTTAATGTGCAGCATGCATGGCATTGTGCTATTAGATGAGGTGATTGTACTTATCAAGATGTGGAAGAGACAAGTTGCACCTTCCACATGGATGGTGTGACACAGCAATTGATGGCATCTAAATGATGGAGATCCTTTTTTTCCTTTTTAAACATATTGAAGGGATATGCACTTAAGTAACCCTTTTCTCTTCGATTTCGAACTCATAAAGCTTCTACCATGTAGACTCCTTTAAAACATTTGAGCTCTGCATGGTTTTCTATTAGTAAAAACATTTAACTTTATCTTCCTCTTCCTTTCCAAACTCCCATTAGCATCTTCTGTTTTGCCCAACTTATTTGGTATTATAAGAAAGGCTTTGATACTGAATTGTTCTGGTTGAATTTTGCTTTTGGACAATTGTTTGGAACACTATATGAAGATGGATCTTGTGTTGTTGCTTGGCCTGCGCTCACGCTCTTTAGTTGTTTATCCAACACTGTTTGACTATTGCTTTCAGGAAAATGGCCTAGTTTATGCTAATAGGTTTCTTTGCCATCTTGTTTTAGCAGTACAAAACCTAGATTGGTCTACATACTTTACTGCCTTATTGAAAAGAGTAGTGGTATCACATCTACCTCTATGTCATAGCTAAATTCCTTAGAGACTCCTTCGCGTTATCGACTGGTATCTTCAAGATCTTTTTTGAGATTTTATACGGAAGGCTTTGAGGGTTGCACTGCACCCCAACTTCCATATCAAAATATCGATCTGGCGGTACTAGGATCGCTTATCTACACATTTGAAAGCAATATCTTCTGAAGACTTCCATAGCAATGGAACATCTCTTTGCTTAGAAGCAATACTTTTGATTAATACCAATCAAAATTTCAAGAAAAATAACATTGCAGTACTCCGGCTAGAACTGACAGTCGATCTTAACCATGCACTACAAGAAGTCAATGCTTCCAAATCTGCCTACTCCGACATCACTGCTAAAACTGCATTATGATGTTTCCTACTAAATGCATCTACAACTTTGTTTCCTTGTCCCGATGTATACTCAATTTAAAAATCATAAGCAGCTAAAAACTCCAACCATCTTTATTTTCTCATATTCAACTCCTTCAGAGAGAATAAGCCGCTTACAGACTTATGATGTGACGACCGCCCATGACTCCCGCACCAAAACAAGAGAATAGAGCGCTGAAAGGCGTGCCAGGCAGCCATGGACGATAGTCAGGGTAAATTAAAACAGAAACTCCATCGTATAACTCACAGCGCATGGATAAAATACAATAGAGAAATATATAGCGAAGCTTCATAACAGAAAATCATCATATAAGCATCATAATAGTTTTATACAAACATATGAGTCATCCATACATCAAAGCCTCACTACATAACACTCAATCAAATACAGCAGCGGATACCCAGTACATATAAGAAATAATATGCAAAAGCCTCCTGCTCGTCTTCGTCATCATCAGCGTAGATCTCCAAGAACAGCACCTGTCACCTGCTACCTAGTCTGCCCATCCCAACATGGATGAACAGCCCAAGGTAATAAGAGGAGACATAAAACCTTGAGTCAGACAAAGTCTTAGTGAGCAGTAAATTAACTACCAAACATACCAAAAGAGCATAAAGGATAAAAGGAATAGGAACCAAACTATCCCACTCCGCCTTTTTCTACAGTGATAGCCCCCAGACACACACTAAGGAGAAGCAAGCATAACATAACAGACAATTAAAGTAAAGCAATAATCACTCGAGTCAAGGGCGATGTTTTCCAAATACAAACCCCCAAGGCCTAAACCAAGATCAGATAAGCACCCAGAAAATACCGCTCTTGAGACCGAATGATGATACAACCAAATGTCCAAGCATCCATGACTCTGGCTATCACTGTTATCATTGCCTTGATTTCACCGTTAATTGAATGACCATCCGTCAAGGGCTAATGGTAACCCCGGTTCTAGACATAACTCCGCACACTACCTTGTGCCTAGGACTTATCTGCTTTGCCCAGAGTACTCGACTACCTACTTGTAGTCTTTTGGGTGTCCCGACTACCTACCTGTAGTCGTTATGGGTGCCCCATGTACTCTTGCTTTTGAGCATGCTAGAACCTTCAACAACGATGAGATCCAAGCCTCCTAGTCATCCTCCTCGACGACTATTCTCATACTAGCTCAAGCTACCTCTCGAGCAATCCATTATCAACCAACTCGAACCATCCCTCGAGTTATCCACATGCTTGGAATGATCCCTGCCTGGATTACGCCAAGTCTACATCATATCATACTTCGCTTTATCACACCATAGCAAAGTCTCAACTCAACAACATGGTTTGCCTCATCGCATCATGGCAAAGTTCCATCTCAACATCATCCAATCCATACATATGAGCTTCAACATCCGCTACATATGTCTTAAGCAGCTTTCACCATTCAAGAGCCTCTTCCGTAGCTTTTGAATCGTCTTTGACCATACTTGTCCAAATCTATCAACTAGATAACTCATTCATATCAATCAAACAAGGCAAACATTAATCCAAACAAATAAGTAGTCAATCAAGATCTAAATAGGTATTTATAACTACAATGGCAATTTCATAAATAAATGAGCATAGATCTAACATACATGAATCATGGGTTTTTAGCATAGATCTAACAAATATAAATCATGGGTTTTGTCTCTACAACTTGGTAAATGAACTTGCAAAAGTAAACTTCTTCATAAGTAATGGATCTATACTTGGATCTAAGGAAAAATGCACAAAATCACTATCTACAACACTCCAACACATCACCAATCCAATACACTCCTTTGGGTCCGCGTGAGAGATAACCACCACTCACCAAATCACCCAAACACCTCAAAAACTAATCACTTCAGATCTGGACAGTAAGGATTCAAGCTTGATTCGTCGAAATCTCACTTGAAATGATGAAATCTAGCTTCGTTGGATGAAGATCTTCAACTTTGGCTCTTCAATCTTCAATCTCAATCTTCGATCTTGGATGGGTGTTAGAACTAGATTGGAATGGAGAAAAGAAGATGAAGAAATGTTGTAGTCGAGTTCCCAAAATGGCAGCACTTCGTTGCTTCAAAATCCGGTGCCAAAAAGTGAGGAAATGGCCGTGTATTTATAGGCAGTTTTTAGGTCGCTCGGTTTTAGGTCGCTTACTATTAGGTCATCCACGACCTAAAACATCACGACCTAACAACCTAGCCACTTCCCCGACCTAACTGGTGTACTCACGCGACCTAATGATCCATGCGACCGATCGACCTAACTGGGTTAAGCAACCCCACGATCTATCACTCACGCGACCTATCATTCCTGCGACCTAACAAACACAGCATTCTAACTTAGGTCGTTTACGACCTAACCAATCGTAACTAGCCTCCTTAGGTCGCTACCCTTCTTAGGTCGCTACACTTGACCTAACTCTACGCAACACTCTGCTTTAGGTCGCTCACTACTAGGTCGTTGGGACCCCTAACCCGATAGCTCTTAGGTCGTTAACTACCTTCAACCCGTTAACTCGCCTAACTGCTAGGTCGCTAACCCTAAGTCACTCATTTCTATAGGTCGGATATATACCTTAGGTCGTTCCCATCCTATAGGTCGCTAATCCTATAAGTCGCCCACACTCTTAGGTCGTTAACTCGCCTAGGTCGGCCTAATCCTATAGGTCGCTCAATATACTTAGGTCGTTACCTCTATAGGTCGCTCCACCCGACCTATCTTTCACACGACATAACTTTTACACGACCTAACTCCTAGGTCGTTCTACCCCACTAAATCGCTCACGAGCTAACTCCGGACGACTTAAGCTTTGGACGACATAAACAATACCAACGACCTAATAATTCTACGATATCATCGACACGTAAAATACGGGTCGTTACATTCTCTCCCCCTTAGGAATTTCGCCCCCGAAATTCCAAGCAAACAAGAGCAACCAAAACTATTCTGCATGCCTACTATCCATAGCAATCAACAAACCATGCATCCAAATTCTAGCCTAGCATGCAGAATTCTAAGATTAGAACAAGTTACAAATTCATGAGATGTCACGACACCTTAGGGCCATACCTCGAAGAGTTCAGGATGAGCTGCCTTCATCCTCTCTTCCTCCTCCCATGTACAGTCGTTAACATCATCACTCCATTGTACCTTGAGCAACGTAATCGTCTTCCTCCTAAGCTGTTTCGTGTCGGTTTCTACAATACGAAGCGGCTTACGAGGTCTTCTAACAACTGGATCAACCTCCAAATCTTCACAGCTATCAGCAGAAACCACTGTATTCGAGTCGTGCACATACTTCCTAAAATAAGATACATGAAAAACATTATGCACACCCGCCATCTTTTTCGGTAACTCCAATCTATAAGCGAGCTTTCCAATTCGCTCGATGATCGGAAATGGTCCAACAAATCTCGGAGTCAACTTCCCTTTCTTCCCGAATCTAATAACATTCTTCAGAGGAGAAATCTTCACAAAAACCACATCTCCTACGTCGAATTCCAAATCCTTACGACGCTTGTCAGCATAACTTTTCTGACGATCTTGGGCTGCCTTCATTCGTCGCCGAATGATCTCTATGCAATCCGTGGTCTGTCGAATCATCTCTGGCCCAAGTATCAGTTTTTCTCCAGTTTCCAACCAACATGTCGGAGAGTTACACGGTCTTCCATACAGTGCTTCATATGGTGCCATGCCAATACTTGACTGATAACTGTTATTATATGCAAATTCCACCAAATGAAGGTGATCTTCCCATGATCCTCCGAAGTCCAAAACACAAGCTCTGAGAAGATCTTCCAAAACTCGGTTGACTCTCTCAGTCTGACCATCTGTTTGGGGATGATAAGCTGTACTCAAACACAACTCGGTTCCCAAAACTTCCTGGAAGCTCTTCCAAAATCCACTAGTGAACAATGGGTCTCGATCGCTCACTATACTCTTCGGAATACCATGGAATCGAACTATCCACTTAACATACAACTCAGCCAACTTCGATGCAGTCCTAGTCGATCGAACAGGAATGAATCTTGCACTCTTGGTCAACCGATCTACTATGACCCAAATCGCTTCATTTCCTGCTCTTGTTCTAGGTAGACCATCGATAAAATCCATCGATATCTGTTCCCACTTCCACATAGGAACTTCTAATGGATGAAGCAATCCACTTGGCTTCTTCTGCTCTGCCTTAACCAACTGGCAATTCATACACTTGGAAATAAAATTTCCAACATCCTTCTTCATACCTTCCCAATAATAGGTTCTCTTCATATCCCGATACATCTTATTTCCACCTGGATGAATCGTCAACTTCGAGTGATGACTTTCCCTAAGGACTTCATTTCTCAATCCATCCACATCGGGAACAACTAGTCGTCCTTGCTTTCGAAGCCAACCTTCTCGATCGACCTCGAATCCTTTATCCTTCTCTAGTTCCAATCCAGATTCCAAATCACGGATAATCTTGACAAGCTTATCGTCTCGTTTTTGGCTCTCGCCAATCCTTTCCACAAGAGTAGGTCTTATCGATAAGTTTGCCAACATTTCAGGTTCCAATTCACATCTAGGCTTGAAGTCAAATCCAGCCAAATACTCTAAACTCTTCCATTCCGAAAACATGGCTCCCAATCCTGCATGTCTTCGACTTAACGCATCAGCCACTGCGTTGCCTTTTCCCGGAGTATAGGCTATACCAAAATCATACGATGCTAAGAATTCTAGCCACCGTTGCTGTCGGAGATTCAAATCCTTTTGGGAGAAAAGATACTTCAATGACTTATGATCCATAAACAACTCGAATCGAACCCCAATAGGTAATGTCTCCACATCTTCAAAGCAAACACAATCGCCGCTAACTCCAAATCATGAGTCGGATAATTCCTTTCATGCGACTTCAGTTGTCGACTAGCATACGCAACAACTTTATCCTTCTGCATTAGCACTGCTCCAAGTCCAGTACCACAGGCATCGGTGTAAACCACCATCTCATCATTCCCACTTGGAATAGTCAAAACAGGAGCACTTATTAGTCGCTCTTTTAGGATTACGAAAGCTTGCTCACACTTATCATCCCATCTGAACACTTGGTTCTTCTTCGTCAATCCTGTTAACGGTGCAGCTATCTTGGAAAAATCTTTGATAAACCGACGATAATATCCTGCTAATCCAAGAAAACTTCTCACATCAGATGCATTCTTAGGTCTAATCCAATCTTGGATCGCTGCCACCTTAGCGGGATCAACCGCTATTCCATTTCCAGAGATAACATGTCCTAAGAATCTCACTTCACTCTTCCAGAAGTGACACTTCGAAAACTTAGCCTTCAGCTGATGTTTCCGTAAGATTTCCAAAGCAATACGCAAGTGCGTCTTGTGCTCTTCCTCAGTTCTGGAATAAATCAGAATATCATCCACGAACACAAGTACAAACTTGTTCAACTGATCTCTGAACACTCTATTCATAAGATCCACAAAATATGCTGGTGCGTTAGTTAATCCAAACGGCATTACCAGCCACTCATAAAATCCGGATGGTGTCCTAAAAGCAGTCTTCGGCACACTATCTTTCGCCACTCTCAACTGGTGAAATCCCGTCGCCAAATCCATCTGAGAAAACACCTTAGCCTCGTGAAGCTGATCAAACAAGTCATCTATTCTCGGCAATGGATACTTGTTCTTCTTAGTCACTTTATTCAGCTCACGATAATCCACACACAACCTTAACGATCCATCCGCTTTGGTTGCGAACACAACTGGTGCACCCCATTCGGACACACTACGCCGAATGAATCCTTTCTGCAAAAGGTCATCAACCTGCACCTTCAGCTCTTGCTGTTCCCTAGGCGCCATCCGCCTAAGAGGCATCACAACAGGTCTGGCTCCCTCAACTAGATCGATACAAAACTCGATCTCCCTATGCGGCGGTAACCCTTTGACTTCGTCAAAGACATCCTCAAATCCATTCACAATAGGCACCGATGACAGTCCATCCCGTGGAACAACCAGCGAATACATGAAGCTCATGAAGACGCCTTCTTCATGCTTACATCGTATCACAACCTTTCGCCCTTCCACATTCCCGACTGTCACCTCCAGCCTCTCACAATCAATCCTTGCCGCATACTTCCTAAGCCAGTCCATACCCAAAATAATTCCGAACCCCGCAAAGTTCAGAACAAAGCAATCACAAGCAAAAGAGCAATCATGACTCGACACAACTAGACCACGGCATATCATACACAAACATGACGAACCCCCAACTGGATTAGTCACAACCAATGGCCTATCAACAATATCCGGTTTCAAACCCAACCGGCTTACCAAATCATCACAAACAAAAGAATGCGACGCTCCAGTATCAAACAACACTCTAACTGGAACACCACAAATGGAAAGAGTACCTTGAACCACCACACTCTTCCCCTTCTCTTCAGCAGTAGGAGTCTTTGAAGACGACGGCACAGCTCCCAAAGCATAAGCTTGCACAATCTGCCTGTCCTTCCTCGGCTCTGGACAATTCTTCTTGATATGTCCCAGCTTATCACAGTTATAACACTTTCCCGGCACCTTGGGATTCTTGCAATCTCTGAAGAGATGACCCTTCTGCTGACAGTTGTAGCAGGTCACTTCACCCTTCGGCTTCTTCTGGCCATCCTTACCCTTCTCTTGCTGCTGCTTCCTCTTCTTGTTTCCACCCTGCTGTGGCCTAGACCCTTCCTTGGTTACAGCATCAACAGATCCTTCCTTAGGAAACAAACTCTCATGCCTGAGAGCTTTCTCCACAAGCTTCTCAAACGGATCGTCTAAATGATCCACCAACTGTCTCCCAAGATAAGTGTCCAAGCCTGTCACAAACTTCTCATTCTTCTGATAGGGAGAATCAATATACGATCTGGCATACTTGGACAAAGCCTCAAACTCAGAAACATACTCAAGGACCGATCTCCCACCTTGCTTGAGCTCTACAAACTTCCTGAACAAAACAGATTTCTGAGCTGTAGAGATGAACTTAGCTTCAAATCTAGCTTGGAATTGCCCCCAAGTAATCTCCTCCTCCGGAGTATCAATGGTGATAGAATTCCACCAATCCGAAGCTCTCCCTTGAAGTTGCCTTGATGCGAGCTTTCTCTTAGTTGCATCCTCAATTCCCAAGTCACCAAAAATCCTTTGACAAGCATCAATCCATCTCTGCACCTCAATGGTCGATTCCGTTTCCAAGAAAACCTTCCCTCCAAGAGAAGTATAGTCCTTGCAAAGCTTAGCAAAATCCACTGGTCTTGGAGCTTGAACTTGAACTCCCACATCCACTGATGATCCTGAAGCTGGTATTCTCCTCATGATCGAAGTCATCATGGCCTCAAACATAGGAGTATAATCAACAGCTTCCCTAGCAGCACGGCTTTCCCTCGCAGTTTGTCTCTCACTTCGACTCATCCTTAATATCTGTAAAAAGAATGATTAGAACACCTTAAGAAACAACTGCATAAGGAGTTCAAATCCCTCTAAGCTACTATATTATATATATAGTAATCATCCATCAAAATACAATTACGTCTCTCATACGTAGTTACGTCAGCGAGCGTTGGCTAAAATCGATTAACCAAAGCTCTGATACCAAATGTGACGACCGCCCATGACTCCCGCACCAAAACAAGAGAATAGAGCGCTGAAAGGCGTGCCAGGCAGCCATGGACGATAGTCAGGGTAAATTAAAACAGAAACTCCATCGTATAACTCACAGCGCATGGATAAAATACAATAGAGAAATATATAGTGAAGCTTCATAACAGAAAATCATCATATAAGCATCATAATAGTTTTATACAAACATATGAGTCATCTATACATCAAAGCCTCACTACATAACACTCAATCAAATACAGCAGCGGATACCCAGTACATATAAGAAATAATATGCAAAAGCCTCCTGCTCGTCTTCGTCATCATCAGCTTAGATCTCCAAGAACAGCACCTGTCACCTGCTACCTAGTCTGCCCATCCCAACATGGATGAACAGCCCAAGGTAATAAGAGGAGACATAAAACCTTGAGTCAGACAAAGTCTTAGTGAGCAGTAAATTAACTACCAAACATACCAAAAGAGCATAAAGGATAAAAGGAATAGGAACCAAACTATCCCACTCCGCCTCTTTCTACAGTGATAGCCCCCAGACACACACTAAGGAGAAGCAAGCATAACATAACAGACAATTAAAGTAAAGCAATAATCACTCGAGTCAAGGGCGATGTTTTCCAAATACAAACCCCCAAGGCCTAAACCAAGATCAGATAAGCACCCAGAAAATACCGCTCTTGAGACCGAATGATGATACAACCAAATGTCCAAGCATCCATGACTCTGGCTATCACTGTTATCATTGCCTTGATTTCACCGTTAATTGAATGACCATCCGTCAAGGGCTAATGGTAACCCCGGTTCTAGACATAACTCCGCACACTACCTTGTGCCTAGGACTTATCTGCTTTGCCCAGAGTACTCGACTACCTACTTGTAGTCTTTTGGGTGTCCCGACTACCTACCTGTAGTCGTTATGGGTGCCCCATGTACTCTTGCTTTTGAGCATGCTAGAACCTTCAACAACGATGAGATCCAAGCCTCCTAGTCATCCTCCTCGACGACTATTCTCATACTAGCTCAAGCTACCTCTCGAGCAATCCATTATCAACCAACTCGAACCATCCCTCGAGTTATCCACATGCTTGGAATGATCCCTGCCTGGATTACGCCAAGTCTACATCATATCATACTTCGCTTTATCACACCATAGCAAAGTCTCAACTCAACAACATGGTTTGCCTCATCGCATCATGGCAAAGTTCCATCTCAACATCATCCAATCCATACATATGAGCTTCAACATCCGCTACATATGTCTTAAGCAGCTTTCACCATTCAAGAGCCTCTTCCGTAGCTTTTGAATCGTCTTTGAACATACTTGTCCAAATCTATCAACTAGATAACTCATTCATATCAATCAAACAAGGCAAACATTAATCCAAACAAATAAGTAGTCAATCAAGATCTAAATAGGTATTTATAACTACAATGGCAATTTCGTAAATAAATGAGCATAGATCTAACATACATGAATCATGGGTTTTTAGCATAGATCTAACAAATATAAATCATGGGTTTTGTCTCTACAACTTGGTAAATGAACTTGCAAAAGTAAACTTCTTCATAAGTAATGGATCTATACTTGGATCTAAGGAAAAATGCACAAAATCACTATCTACAACACTCCAACACATCACCAATCCAATACACTCCTTTGGGTCCGCGTGAGAGATAACCACCACTCACCAAATCACCCAAACACCTCAAAAACTAATCACTTCAGATCTGGACAGCAAGGATTCAAGCTTGATTCGTCGAAATCTCGCTTGAAATGATGAAATCTAGCTTCGTTGGATGAAGATCTTCAACTTTGGCTCTTCAATCTTCAATCTCAATCTTCGATCTTGGATGGGTGTTAGAACTAGATTGGAATGGAGAAAAGAAGATGAAGAAATGTTGTAGTCGAGTTCCCAAAATGGCAGCACTTCGTTGCTTCAAAATCCGGTGCCAAAAAGTGAGGAAATGGCCGTGTATTTATAGGCAGTTTTTAGGTCGCTCGGTTTTAGGTCGCTTACTATTAGGTCATCCACGACCTAAAACATCACGACCTAACAACCTAGCCACTTCCCCGACCTAACTGGTGTACTCACGCGACCTAATGATCCATGCGACCGATCGACCTAACTGGGTTAAGCAACCCCACGATCTATCACTCACGCGACCTATCATTCCTGCGACCTAACAAACACAGCATTCTAACTTAGGTCGTTTACGACCTAACCAATCGTAACTAGCCTCCTTAGGTCGCTACCCTTCTTAGGTCGCTACACTTGACCTAACTCTACGCAACACTCTGCTTTAGGTCGCTCACTACTAGGTCGTTGGGACCCCTAACCCGATAGCTCTTAGGTCGTTAACTACCTTCAACCCGTTAACTCGCCTAACGGCTAGGTCGCTAACCCTAAGTCACTCATTTCTATAGGTCGGATATATACCTTAGGTCGTTCCCATCCTATAGGTCGCTAATCCTATAAGTCGCCCACACTCTTAGGTCGTTAACTCGCCTAGGTCGGCCTAATCCTATAGGTCGCTCAATATACTTAGGTCGTTACCTCTATAGGTCGCTCCACCCGACCTATCTTTCACACGACATAACTTTTACACGACCTAACTCCTAGGTCGTTCTACCCCACTAAATCGCTCACGAGCTAACTCCGGACGACTTAAGCTTTGGACGACATAAACAATACCAACGACCTAATAATTCTACGATATCATCGACACGTAAAATACGGGTCGTTACATATGACCTCTATAAAATTCGAATCGTTCTCCCAAAAGGTAATATGTCCACACCTTCAAAGCAAGAATTACAGCAACTGACTTTAAGCAATGAGTCAGATATCTAACTACATACGGTCTGAGCTATCATGAAGCATAGGCAATCACTTTGCCCCTTTACATTAACATATCTCCTAAACTAGCTCCACACACATCGATATACGCCACTAAATCTTGATTTCTATCTAGAACAACAACATGGGCACATTGGTCAATAAATTCTTCAGCTTCTAGAAAGCCTCCTCACATTTGTCTACCACATACGTGGCGTCCTTCCATATAAGTTAAGTGATTGATGTTTCTATACGAGAGAAATCCTTGACAAATCTTCGATAATAGCTAGATAATCCAAGAAAATTCTTTATCTCAATCATTATCTCTGGTCGCTTCCAATTGCTAACTGCTTCGATCTTAGATAGACCTACTAACAATCCTTCTTTTGAGACTACATGATTAAGGAACTTTACTTCTTTCTTACAAAAATGACACTTTGAAAACGTCTCCTTTAGCATATACTTTCTCAATGTTTCAAGCACTATTTTGCAGTGAGTCCATGGCCTCGCTCATTCCTAGAATATATCAAAATTTCGTTTATAAACACTAACACGAATCTATCCAAGTGCTCTTGGAAAATCAGGTTCATCAAATCCACAAATAAGGTAGGCGCATTAGTTAGCCCGAATGACATTATTAGCCATTCATACGAAATATATCTTGTTTGAAATTTCGTTAAATGAATGTTGTCCTATGCCACTCTTAATTGATGGAACCTTATCGCCAAATCTAGTTGAAAAAATACTTTGGCTTAACTCAATTGATCAAATAAGTCATCGATTCTCATTAAAGGATATTGGTTCTTATCACCTTTTCATTCAACTTATGATAATCGATACACATCCTTAACTATCCGTCCGGTTTCTTTACAAGCACCGCAGCCGCTCCCCAAGGCAAACTTTTTGGTCTAATAATTTTTTTCTTCTAAGTCCATCAGTTGCGCCTTTAGCTCTTTCATCTCGGTAGGTATTATTCTCCCAGGTGGTCTACCAACAGGTTCAGCTCTAGGTATAAGATCTATTAAAAATTCAATAGCTTTTTTCTGTCGTAGTCCTGTAACAAGCTCAAAAACATATACAAATTCTCTAACTATGAAAACCCAATTCAACTCATCTTCTTCCTTCATTGTACCCAACAAAGCACAAACATCCAAACTTGGATTCTCTACAAAGTATACAGTTTGTTCTCTACTATTAGGGTCTTGTAGTGATATTTTCCTATCGTGGAAAAATATGCTACAATCATATTTACGTAACCAGTCGATATCCAAAATAATCCTAAAGCCTATGAAATCAAACATGTGCAAATTTCTGACGAATATATGACCTAGTAATTCAAACTGTAAGTGGTCACATCTCGTCTCTAGAGTTCCATATCCTCCTATCGGATTCACAACCATTAAGGACGTAACTAGGTATGAGGGTTCTAGGTTAAGCTTATCTAACAAATAACGGGATATAAAAGAGTGTGATGCACCAGTATCAAACAGTACTCTAATAGATATACCATGAATCAAAAGCTTACTTCCCATCGCAGCTTAAATTGCATCCTCCGTATCAATAAATGGTTTCCCCCTAGGTCTTGCATAGTCTCTACTCAAGGCAACATAAATGTTGACAAGTGGGACTTATTCATTAGCTCCTCCAACATTTCCTTCAACTAATCCAGTAGTAGCTCCCACTTACATCATGTTCAAAAAGAACTGATACATTGCTCCCATATCAACTGGTGGTGCATCTACATTAGCAGCTATTTGTAGATCTAGATTGCTTCTAGTATTGGACCTGACATTTTAGTTTGTAGTGGTGCTTCCTCTATCGAGATTCACTCTTCTATTTCCTGCCTCCATATCTTACTTTCTCTTAAATATGCATTCTAATCTTAGTAAGACACGATAGAACAATCTAAGACAAAGGGAGAATGGAGATAAGGCATATACCTATATAGCAAATAAAAGTAGTAACCATAGCATTATCCCATACCCCAATCATATTCTCTGATTCATTTGGATTACATTCTCAAATTATTTTAAGTTAAAAAACTCTTTTAATTTTTACATAACTCCATACTCCAATTCTAAGTTGTAACATCCTCCATTTTGAGGTCCAAAACTAAGCGCTGCAGATGCTACAATCATCTATAATATTAATTCCTGGTGACAAAATGCGGTCATGTTATTGTGTCATAACATCAGAAGCATAAGGATATGAAATTATTTTAGACACTATTTCAAAGCAAAATTTCACATTTCATTTCAAAGATAATATTCCATATTCATTATATGATCCCATACATTTTCCAAGTTCAGATAAAATATAACCATTACAAAATACTATAAGAGAGACATATGAAGATGCCCCCTTAGTTGATCAGAGTTTAATAATAGATAGTTATAACATGTGTCTTTAAATACACTTCATCAAGATAACTTTAACACAACAGATTAATAATATATAAAGATAGACTCCTAAATAGCTAGCTTTGCCTTTTGCATGTCTCTCGAAGCTTTATTCGCCAAAACCTACTTAACCTATAAACTCTTACTCCCGACCTACTCGAATTTTATGCACCCGATAGTTTAAGGAGAGAACATAAACTCTGAGTCAGACAAAAAGCCTAATGTGAATAATAATATGCCATCTCTGTTTTATGGATATCTGGTGAGACCACGCCGTTAAGCGGAATGAGTTTTCTCCTCACTAATATCCCTTTTTTAAATTATATCTCTTGCAAAACAAAATCTTGCAACCATAATGGTTAAGTAGACAATATAAATGATCATGTGCATGAATGTTACATGGATAATCATGACTATCCGTCAAATCAATGGACTGTTTGGCCCAATGTTTAGTTTTCATACGATAACTACCAACCTACATGGCTGACCTTGGGTCTACCAGATATACCAAATTTCCTAACTGATTGTTGGAAGAAACTTGACGGCCTATCCAAATACTCCTATTGTTTAACTGACAATCTATCAAACTTGTAGTTTTTCTAGGCTTACTGTGAACCTAAAGGTTTTGCAGGCCAACCTATAAACTATCTTACTTTATGCATTCATTTCTATGCGTAAACCCACTTTTACTCTTACCCTTGACAAAGCCCTATGCACTGGAATTTTGAACTTATATCAGCTAGGGGGTAACGGCTGATGTAATAACCCAGAATTTTAGGTCAATGAATTTTTAATATTTAATTAATTTTAAATATTGAAATAATTGGTTAAAAGTTTAATACTTTGAAATTCAAAATGTAGGGATTATTTAAAATATTTAAATTGGGAAATTAATATTTGAATAGTGATTTAAATATCTAATTTGAATTGAATATTTATTTAATGGACTTATAGTCTTATTTAACTCCTTTTAAATTAATAAATATTAACCGTGAATTCATTTTGTAAATTTGTTTATAGTAATAAATAGTTTGAATAATTTATAAGAAATTTTACCGTCAATATAATGATTCGATTTTTATTGACACATTTTTAATTTAATTTATTGGATTTTTCCATAATTTTTAATTCAATTTTTTTTTAAATTATCCTTTGATGATTTTCCAAAAAAAGGATGGTGTTTTTGGTGATTTTACAGAACCACAATTTTCATAGTAATAATAACCTAAAGGCTAACTTTTTCGTACAGTGGGATTAGGTTCCGAAACTAGTTCAATTGGGTTCGTAATATGAGTATTTGGCTAGAAACGCCAATGAGCACACTTTAACTAATGTTCATAAAATTTAGGGTGAATAATGTCAGTTAAAATATCTATATAAGGACCTCAACCGTCTCTTTTTCCACCAAACTCTGAATCAAAATCATAATCGTCGAAATTAGATAAACCGTCATCCAACAGCCACCAACCATCGGTGCCATTAGGGACCGATTCAGGCAAGGGTCCCAATTAAGGAATTGTTTGCCTAGGGAAGTATAGTAGTTGTCTGGTTGGATTTTCTAGTGGACGAGAAAGGCGCCATGGATCTCAGTATGAATGGCATTCAGTTTTAGGTTCGGTGGAGGAGCTAGAGGCGACAACAGAGGTCGTGGGTGGTGTCATTTGGTGCTCTTGGACAAAGCTACCTATTTTGGTGATGCGGCGGCATTAAGTCGACTATGGAGGCACATGGAGGGAGTTGAACGAAGGTGGGTTTCTCGAGCTCATTTTCGAGCAATGGCCAACAGTGGGGGAGTTTCTGGTGCTAATGAGTTTGCCTTGGACAAGGATACCTTTGGTGGTTGGGGCCCTACGGCGGTGCAAGTTCGTGATGATTGAAAGGAGGAAAACATCGGCCTGGGTTTGTTTAGTTGATGGATTAGGGTAATAATTATTAGTTAATTATTTTAATTAATCCAAAAATCTTGTAAACTAAATAACTATTTCATACCAGGTTCAAATAGAAAGTCGAATTTTGCATTGTATTCGTTTTAATGTTAGCTATGCACTGAAATTAGTTTCTTCGAATTTGGAGCAAATGGAAATTTGGGCTAAAATCGGACGTCTTTCGATTTTAGTTCAAAATCGAAATGCTTCGGCACCAATTGAAATTTCGGTGAGTATAACTCGCCTCTTTTGATAAATCAATATGATATATAGTTGATAAATCTCGTTATTTGTGTTTGGTAGAAATTATTGGCTGATTTGGTCAAGTATCTATCTAAATCGGTAAAACAGTGAATTTAGTAAGATATCTGTATTTCTCGATAATGTTATTTTAAATTTTGTGTTATTTACATGTTGATTTAGTTCAGTTATATGCCTATGACATAGATAATGCCAAATTTGATAGTTGGTCATTTTAGATGCAATGACGACATATGTGAAATTTAAACCTTTTTAGTAGAAAATGTAGTTATAGCATTGGTTAAATACTATAGTAACTATTAGCCTCGATATAGTGTTTGAAATACTATTAATTATTGATTTTGTTTGAAAATGATTTTAAATCTGATTGTTTTGGAATTTCTGCAATATTTTGATCTAAGTGAGATTTTGAAACTTTCTATTTTATTTTAACTTCTTTATTTATTCTTTATATATATATATATACACATGTATATATATAAGTAAATGTTTGAATAATTTGGGAAGTTTGATTTTTATAGAAATTATTATGATGATAAATGTTTATATTTTGAAAGGGAAAAAAGTTATCATTTATTTAAAAGGGATTTTGTATTTTAAAAGGGGATAGAAATACTTGAAACAATATTTGAGGATAGGTGTCTAAAATGTTGTATAAAGGGATATATTTATAGATATTATTTCATAAGTAAAGTATAGATTTATAGATAGTGTTTTATAAATAGAAGAATAGGTTTAGGTTTATAAGGAATATCCTATAGAAAAGGGAATTAATATCATTTTGATAAATTGGAATAATTAGTTCTAGTTGTGATTCTATTTAGTATATGAAAAATATGAGCTTTATATTTATATTTGGTGCTTGTTTATATTCGGATATGGATTATATTTGGAGTTTGGTTTTATATTTGGAATTTTTTTAAAAGGAGTTTTGGTTATTTTATTTAGAAGATTTATGAAAGAGATTTTATAAATGAATTTGGAGTTTTATAAAAGAGTTGCAAATAAGTTTGAAAATTTATAAAATGTGTTTATAAATGATATCTTGTAAAAAAATTGTAGAAGAGGTTTATACATGGGGGTTTTAGGCTCAAGAAAAACGTTAGAGAAAAATTTAATTTCAGAGACAAGAAGTTTGTTTTTTAGGCAGAAGGAAATTTTTTATTGTAAATCACCGTATGATAGTTGCAACTATCATTTTATGTTCACACTAAAGTCTGTCCCTCAGACTAAAAAGCAAACTTGTCATTCCTGAGACTATTTTTTTGAAACTTCTTCCCTATGCCTATTTTCCTGTTTATAAATCATGTGAAGAAGCTTTGCAAAAGAGTTACTAAATAAATTGGAAAATTTATAAAGGGAGGTTATAATTATGCTTTTGATATTTACAAAGGAATTTATAAACAATATTTTTCAAAGAGTTATTTTATAAAAGACATTTGATTTTCCAAAATAACCTTCTAAATTATGGTGGTATTGAATATTATTTTTCCATACTTAACACCGAAGAAATATTATTTTGGTTTATTATTATTTCTGCTTAAACTAACACTGTTTTAATCCAAATTTAGCTTGGATTTGAAGTGGAATCTTCATAAGATTTATAAATATATTTATACCATTGAGATAGTATATGAATATTTTCAAAGTATTGAAGAGTGCAAAGAAGGATTTTGTGAAATATATCTTTGTAAAGTATTTTTAATACACGGACTTACATAGTAGTTTAAATGAATGAAAAGATCGGTTTAAGAGGCTTAGTGTTGCTTTGTGCTTAACCAATTTTATTTTTCTTTATTGAATTAAATCTCTGGTTGAATCTTTTATTATTTGATAGTTAAATAACTGACTATCAAAATATTAGCCAGTTTATGAAAAACTATTATTATCGGTTCGAAGAGATCGAGATCAGATATATTATCCGAAACCTCTTCAAATTGGCATAAGGGTTTCGAAATGGAATATATTAAAGATGATCGAAGATGAAGCTTTTTGAAGTGCAAGGGATACTTGCTACTAATCCTAAGGGTGATTCTGAAATGGATGTAGCGGAAGTACTGCCTTTGACTTGTTCATATCTTGAACAACTTGTATGGATGAATGCTTGCATTGCATTACTGCTTTGATGGCAGTGTTAGCATTCTAAGTTGGATAGCTTTGAAAGGTAAAATGTAGCCTCAAGCCTCATTAACCGAGAATGACTAAAACATGAGATATGTGTCATCAAGCTTCTAGATATATGTATACACTTATTTATCGATTTGGGTAAGCATGAAATCTCTCGGTAAAAGGTTGCAAAGCAACCGAGATGATGACATATTCGGTACTACCTAGTAAAGGGTAGGTCGGTTCTGTGTATCAGGGATGCAAGATTTTCTTGTTGAAAACAATACATTTTTCTAAAGGTGTACTGCGACAGACGGTACACTGATACCCTTGTCATTAATGGAATTCATTCTCCAATAAGCACCGTACGAACATAGATGTGACCAACTATGCTGGATGTGAGATGCAAGGATTCCAACGATGTTCATATTTTGCTTTAAACCGTAAACACTATAAAAATATCATATGTTTTCCTATGAAACGGTTTGGTTATTATAAGGTAAAACTCAACTGTGTTTATGTGCGACGTGGACTTATGAGATAGCTTTATTTTGAAAGGTTTATAATATTAAAATCCATCCGAGGTGTGTTTCTCACATTGGTTTACCAAACTGATCCTGGTGTTATTTTTCTTATAATGCTAGGGTCAAACCGAGCATATTTACAAATCTAGTTTGGACGCTTTGGAGCTTCAGGAGATGAGCTAGAGACCTCTAAGACGCACACACATATCTTATTTTCCGCTACATTTGTCAGTTGTAATTATCAATAATTGTGCGGACATGTCGTTATAACTATCCAGACTGATGATTGTTTAGTTTCACCCTGATTTGATTTATGTTTATTACAGTTTGTCTTTTGTAGAAATATGTTGCATATTATATACTATTCCTTTTGTAGAAATATGTTGCATATTATATACTATTCATCATGAAGTGAGATTCTATTCTATCTCCTTTTCTTTTTTCCCCAACAACCTATCATTTCAGCACTTGGATGCTCGACACATGAATACCATTGATGTATTAGCGTCAACTTTTTAGGATCTGAAGGCGGCTTGTTCCAGTTGAAATATAGTGCGTACCCTACACTAGTCCCATTTGGTTTTCTAATATATGATTCAAATTTATCCTATCACAATCTATCAAAAAGTGATAAGAGATAGTAAAATTCGAGGCTAAATATCCATGTCAATTGCTTTGAAAATAATTCCTTTATAAATGATTTAACGCTTGGAATCATATTTAAAACAAGGAAAATATAGCCTTTTACTTTTTTCCAAATTATTATGCCAAAATATATATGCTTTTATGAAATTGTAGCGATGAATCTTGAAATTACTTGGAAGTTATCTCATTACGGAACCAAAGGCTATATAACCAAATCTAATAAAACTATTAAACTACCAAGATCGACGTTAATCTCACCAATAGAGTCATCGCCCCTCTTCGATACCAAAACATGTTAAAGTCTTTTATTTAGAAACGGAAGACCACAAGGCTGATAATATTTATGTCGCACTTAATAAAAGGTCAACGTCTCAGGGTACAAAACTTGGTTTGCATCAACATAGCTTTAAAATTTATCAAAGTCGATATTGATTATATTCGGCATCATTAAGTTCAAAGTGAAACTAAGTGGCATTAAAGCCTTCTTCAAAAACAAGCTACAATGGTTAAGGTCAGCAATCTATAAAATCGAAGTGATAAAACATGGCGTCATTATAGCTGGTGCAAAATAGTGGTGTTATCGCCTATATAGGAAAATCAGGCCTCAATGTGGCCGAAGTGGATAAATTGCGACAACCTTTCCTTTTGAAGTTGTTATCAAAATATGCGGCATCATTATCACTGCTGTAAGTTACTTTGAAAGAAATAGGGTCGGTGACATTATAGAAATAGGCGGCGTCAAAACGTTCAAGTAAAACAGGCAACGGTATTCACATCGAAGATCAATAGGATCATGACATCGATAGTACCTTGCCGAAGTCGACTCCAACCATCCTACATTCATTCCATATCATCTAGGATGATATCCTATGTATTCATAAAGTTCGGCAATGTATAACAGTGGCAAGGACTTCGGCGACTATGACTTCTATAGGGCAATCTCGTAAATAACCAAAAACTGCTATTTTGCTATTAAAAGTAATTTCTTTTCACTAACTCCTTTTATTTGATAAAATCCTATTGGATAATAACTTTATTATCAAAATATTTATTATAAATCTGACCTAAAGCGGGTTTATCATTTTTAAAACATTTACAAACCTTTAATCTTATATTAATACCTTAATATAATAATTAGGCCCTTCTAGCATAACAATTTTGTAACCCTTCATAAACACTTCTGAAAAATCGCCAAAATCATAATTAATCCAATTTATTATATCTTTCAACATATAAATATTTTGAGACCAAAAACAATATTTAATTATTTTTAATAATTAAAACCTGAAGTAATCCATTTTCTCCACTTAAAAAATTCATAATAAATTTTCACATGCTTGGAAAATTATGAAATTTAAAGCCCAATTCTAAAATAATGTTTCTAACATCATATCAAAATTTCAAATCATTTGGGTATCATATAATAGTTTTACATACTTAATCCTATTAACCAATTTCATAAATAAATCCAATTACTCACACTTAAACCTATTAACCAATTTCATAACTAATCCAATTATCCATCAATAAGATATAATTGGACAATCCTCTAAAGCATGGCATAATAACATCAAAAGATTTATCTTTTATACTTAAAACCAAAAATAATAACTAAAAATTGAGATGCATAACTATTATTCATCTTGAATGGTTTGAGAAGGTTGAGGATTGTATTTGATTTAATACCCTTAAGCTTTAGTCTTTCTTCCTAGCTCATCTTCTTTTGAATATCTTGTTAATGGCCAACCTATCCTTCTCTTTTAATTCTATTGTATTGACTGAAATGAATAAGGAAATGAGAATGAGAGTATATGTTAAGGAAATTTGCTCCTTTTTCATATTTTCCTCCTTATATATCCTTCTTCTTTTGAGTGTTCTAATAATTCTATTAGTTCATAATTAAGGCCCGATTCATTTTAATATCAAATCTCAATCTCCTTAACATTCCACATTATTTTATTTATCTATTTAAATATCCAAAATAATTTTAATCAAAATTAGGGGCGTAGGTCCTATAATTAAAGATGTTATACATCGATAGTAAGCATACACAATTACTGGTAGCCTATAAGTGAAGGGAAGACCTTTGTTGTGTAACTCTACTGACCTTGCATCTCAATCCAACAAACCGAACCAATCACCCAAAGCCAAATTGTTGTGCTAGACCCACTAACTCATTCTCGTTCTAAATGTATAATTGAAACTATATAATTTTCCACTATGAAAATTATATTGCCTTCAACATGTATTTAATAGTATTCGCTATGTAATTATTCCTACTTTATATGCTTATTCCCTATTTTTCTAGTTTCCTTCTTATGTCTAATAAATGTCAATTGTTCGTAATAATTGGTCATTAAAATCAAAATTGGATAATCTCTAATGACATATTTACCCATTCAAAATCTTCCTATTATGCATATTCGATTCCTCATAAATACTATATTATGTTCTCCAATCAGTCCACATTTAATTCTTTTAACTTTCTGTTAACTACAAATTCATTGCCTATTAAATTTTAAGTTATTGTCCATAAATTTTGAAACTACTATTTCTTCCTTTTTCAACCTCTACCGTATAATTACTATGCTATTAATAACTAAACATCCTAATTATAACTAATGCAAATATCAATGTATATTACATTATAAATATACTAATTTTTTAATCGGTAAGCACTATATATATATATTCCGGTTCCTAACACATTAATTCTTGTGCTTAGGAATTCCAAAACATTAATTTCCACATTTTAATTTATTGGAGCTATCCTTTCCAAAAGGATTACCATTATAATTTCCATAAATTACTCAAAATGCGACTTTGCTACGTTTGAAACTACGAATTATCGCTTTCCATCTTTTTTGAAATTGTCGGTGCAAAATACGAAGAAGAATATCCATACTTTACACATCTCTTTCATTTTTGGTGTATTTCTTATTATTTCAAATAATGCATTTTTTAAACATTTGTAGAACTAGAAAATTTATGGAAGTTACATGGAAACAGATACGATTAAATTATACCCCGCTCCCAATAAATTAAACCACAAAAATTCACATTCTAAGTCAACTGGGACAACCTAATTTACAACCCAATTTTAAATTTAGAATAAATCATACAAATTTACAAACATTCTACAATAAAAAATATTTGGGACTAATTTTAAATTTTCATATCAGGTTGTATATATTATTCCAATTTCCTAATTTATAGAGTATGTAAGCAGGCTTTTAACTAAATACGCTCATTTACTCCTACAACTCAATAGGTCTAACATAGGAATAGTAATTAAAAAATTCAAAGATATATATTTCAATGTTATAAATAAGTTATATAATTTCGCACTCACCTTCCAAGCTTTTCAATTTTTTGAAATTTTGAATCCATTCCTTTACCTGACTCTTTTTTTAGCAAGGCTAGCTAGCTTTATAGTGGGTTGTGCCATTGTATATAAATAAAAAAAGTGTTCTACACATGCACAGAACAACAATACATGGTTTTATAATGGTCATACCATTGCAAATACTCCACAACTAAAAGAAAACTAAACATCCTCTTGAGAGGAGGAACCACGGTCGCCATCTATTGGAGAAGGCCCCATGACATGGATAAAGCCCGAGAAATGAGCTGCAATATCAGGATCAAAAATGTCAGATTCACTAAAGTAAAAAAATTTCCTATCCCAAGTGTCATCCGCCAAAATAAGTCTGTTGTCATCTACATCTTCTCCATCATAGGAAAGAACCAGACCATCACCAACAACATGATAAAATAATCGCCGCATCTCTCCACGTCCTCCCACAAACATATAATAACAATCAAACTCTGGACAATATCTTATCTCAGAATTCACATGAACCTATGCCTTCTCATGTAGTTCCACTCAATCATTGGAGGCTGAATGACAACATAAGCAGAATGACTATCGATAACCGGGGGCAAGGGCGAAGGAAGTTTTGACAAATCAATATCAAGAGATGGAACATCAACGACAACATCAGCAGTAGGAGCCTCTATGATACAAGCAAGACCAACATGGATCACAAGAGGGGCTGAAGGATAAGAGTCGGAGAGAGGGATGACATGAATGACCATCTTGGAAGGGCGAGACTTTTAAACTCACATATTAGCAGGAGGACAAGGAAGGGGGATCCTGTCCGGGATTGGAAGAGAGCGGTCAACTGAAGAATTGAAAGTCGACTGGTGCTTATATGAAGGTGCTACATGACTAAAAGAGTGACATCTCACAAATATCAGGTTTCCATCCATAGTGAACATCAGCTATCGCAACATGGCCCTCGGCAGGGTAAACTTTGAGCTTAGATAGAACAGGCTTATTCAGGGTAATTTCAATTAGAGCTTTATAATACATGATCCTACCTCTAGCCACCGTGTTCGTGTTAAACACTTAAGACTTCCAACTAAACTAGAAGTCCAGTTTTATCCAAGCAAAGATTGAAAAACGTAGGAGATACGAGAGAAGTGAGCCCAAACAGGAATAGATAAAACCTTGTCTCGCACTATCATTGGTCTTACTCCATGAAGTAATAATAAGAGGTTTTCCTTCAATGAAAGAAGGCTCTGCCTCAAGCACATGCTATCTTTCCTCCTTCTAAGAAAACTTATTCTCAAATTGAACCTGAAGACCACCTTTAAGTTTCCAACGATTCTTATAATGTTCCCAAACTAAATGGTACAAAGGGTTAGAATCAAGAAAGAACCCAACAATATAGTCATCCTTAAAGTATTCTCCACCTTGAATAACCTCAGAGGGAGGAAACATGACCCGATCAATCCCCACTGACTAAAAGGAATATGGTACATAATCACTTGCATTGCGCGGCAGGGATTTAAACAAAGAAGTTCATTTAGGAACTTGAGTGCAATAACCAAAGAACATGGCCGGGGAGATGCCAGAATAGAAGGTGGAATAGTAGGGTTAATATCAGCAGTAAACGAATTAGGGATAGCAGAGAAAAATAATTTCTCTTGGGCATTTTCATAAATAGGTTGCGAGCGCAGCAAACCCAGGTTCAAAATCAATCCCAACGTCACCATAATTCCTAGCCTACAAAGTCAGACCATCATTACGTTTCAACCTAGTATCATCAACAAATGCAATAGCATTATCACAAATAGAAACAACTTCAGTTTTGGTCCAATAGGGCGCATTTGTTGCAGAAGAAAGAAGATTGGAAACTAAGTGCTCACCATTGTTAGTACACCCCAATCTAATTATACGAGCATCGTCTTCAATTTCAGTAAACAATGCAGATAGGGGGTTGGCCAAAGGAATAGCAGCAACAGAAAGTTGTTTAGTAGATGAGGCACCAACAACCAGGTTAGAGGACAGGATGGGTCAAAGAGGGTCTAATCGAGGAGCTCTGCAACGGGTTTCGCCTCTTGATGGATCCTCGTTCGGGTCTCATCACCTTCGACAGCTTGAAAACGAACTCCGCTCTGCTGGGATTGGATGGATTGAGCGATGGAGAGCTCAGGGACATGATGAGGGAAGGTGATTTGGATGGCGATGGCGGTTTGAATCAGATGGAGTTTTGCGTTTTGATGGTCCGATTAAGTCCTGAGTTGATGGATCACGCTTGGGATTTGGTTTTCCACCATTAATTTCTCTCTTGTTTTTTTTCCCCTCTCCTTTTGTTCATAATTTATTTTACATGGGATGTCATTGTTCGATTCTAAACCAAAAAAAAAATTAAAATAGGAAGTTTACTTGTTTCGAAGACCCGATGAAATGAGCAATTAATCATTAGCTGTTAAATTCTGTTTACATTGATCTTGTTGGTTCGCATTTTCATTTATTTCCTATTTTAGTGAACGGTGCCGATTTGCCGATATTAGCGATTAATAAATCAGGAGTATCGAATGGTGGTAAGAAGGTTCGTTCGTTCTTGTGAAACTGTTATTCAAAATAAGAAAACAAGGAACTGTCTTTACTGTTGCATTTGCGGAACTTAGAAGGCCGGTTGGTTTAATTTTGAGTTTTGCATATCTCAAGGATGCTATCCACCAAAATTTGATGTTTTAAGAGGGTTATGTAATTATTTACCATTTCATCGTGATTTATGTAGTAGTGAAAAATATAAACAAATTCTGAAAGTTCAACCGCATTTATCAAGAATAGGTTTGTGAATTTACTAGCTTACAAAAAGAAGGAAAAAAAAGTACAATATAGTGCTAAGGGCAGGGATTTTTTGCTAGAGACACCGAAATTTTAATTTTTTTTATATCGTGATCGACATACAACCATCGATCAAACAGTGCTCGTATCATGAGATGACCCACAAGCAAAAGGAAGGGGAGCAGCAGTGAAAGGACAGCCAGAATGGGTCAAAGAGGAGGCAGCAAAATCAATTTCAAGATCTAGGGCTTTGGCCATAACCGACAAAAATGGCTTGAACTTTATCTTCTTTGACATGAAGAGACGAGGCGGGGCATTTGAGCACATAGATGTAAAGAGGAAAAGGGGCGAATGAGAAGGAAGGGTATCAGACAGAGGAAAAGGGAAAAGGTTGAGCGGTCGTTATTTCGTTCAGAGTAGCCATTTTAACACACACAAAGGAAAATTAATTTGTTCTACCTAACTCCTTTTCTTTCCAATACAAGAGAGCGCACACACATATAACATGGTATATATATACTATTAGAGTTACAGATTTGTGAGGGTTAAGGGGAACATAGATTTATAATAATGAAATTTACCTTTTTTCACAGTATTAATTCGCTTCTTCTCCTATTCTCTTTTATTTTCTACCCTTCTCCATATGTGTATATAATATTTTATAATTAGTAAAATTGTTGGAAATGGGAAAATGACAGAGCCACGCTACTTAGCTTAGAAAATTTGAGAAGAGAAGTGAGAGGTTAGACCTATATTTATAGGCGCTCGAATCAATCATATCCATTAGGTTAAAATAATTATATCTGGACCATTTGACTAAGGTTCAAAAACCGACTACCACTTGATGATCTATCGATCGCTCCTTTATAGGCGAGCGACCGGCCCAAGTAGGAGGTCGGTGGGTGGAGTCATGCATTTATTAATATTTATTTCCTATAACGATCTGCCTTTTTACACCTAAAGACGCCACTTAATACATCCTTGGTATTTGTGTGTCGATCATTTAAGTGTCCGAAAGACATGTCGTTTGGCATGAGCAAAGAGGAAGACATAACAAAATCTCACAAAACGTGACGAATAACATATAAGATATAAATCAAGTATTCAGAAAAAAAAAGAACTTTATTATAAACAATCATCAAAGTACACTATCCTATTATCAGCTTAGATAGTTATAATAGCCTATCCATACAAATGTTAATAAATTCAATAATCAACGCTGTGGAAGGATAAAGAGATATGTCGATCATTAAGAAAATATGCTCGGTCTAATCCAAGTGTTAAAATAAAATAACAACCGGATTAATCTGGTAATACTAGCATGAGAAAACTCAAGTAATGGGTTGAACATATAATAATTCTATAAGACCATGCCACTAGAACGGAACAAACTTTTACCTCACAAGGTCAACATTTATAGATAAAGAGATGAGAAACAAATCAGAGCTACGATCCAAACAAGAATAATGATCATAGACAAACAAAAATCAAAACTTAAAGAATGAATACAAATACTTAAACATCAAGAAGAACCTTAGTCACTTCTCGGTAAAACTAAGAAAACAATTCAATGATTTGAACTAACAATAAGGAAAGTAATATTCTCACAATATATGTGGGAACATGCCACCAACTGTGGCATGTGTTTCCTTTCATGATAACAATATTCAATCTCAACCACGGATGTGTATAATTAGACATCGTAAAGTGTTCTTGACACTTCCTGATGTAATTAAGAAAGAAGTTAATTTAAACACTTGGAATTAAAGGAAAGAAGAGGGAAATTTTCTAAGAAATGACTATGAAGGTGCGGCCTCCTTACCGAAAGTATACCTCTAGAAATATACCTGGGAGGGTCATATACTCTCTGACACCTCTCGGACATGTCCAAGCCGGATTTTGCCAACCTTACCGAGTATCTGAGCATTTCACATCTCAAGGTGCAAAACTGAATCCAATCTAGAGTGGTAGTGAAAAATCCCAAATGGAAGAAATCCCACATAGATTGGCTTCCACTAATTTTTTAGGTATTGTCCTTTTTCGACAAAGGATAACAAAGCTCAAAAGAGCAATAAATAATTTTAAGGTGATGATACACCGTGAAGAAAGCTAAATACAATAATTAATAAATCAACTAACGGGGATAATTAAAAATGGTCGTATATGGAAATTAAGTTTCATATTCTTACCACTACTCGTTGATTCCAAACAAGTGATATCCCTTGATTGAAGATGAGCCAGGTAAGTTGAGGCAGTGTTACCTCTGGGCATTTCCTTGACTACATTTTTAACTTTCGAGACAGAAACAAGTCCAAGCCTCGACCTTTAGTGTTAAAAGTATGACTAAATCCCTTTCACATAAGTGACATCGGATTATGAAAAATTCTTTTCCATAACTGAAACAAACTTTTTTTTAAAAACAAACTTGTGCTAGGATTTCACAATTTAAAAAATAACTTTAAACAACTTTATCAAAATGATTGATTAACGTAAACCAAAATTTATTACTTCAATATTTTTATTTGAAATCAATTAACTTTTAAAACAATGGTTAAATATTTCATACAGCTTTATTCAAATAATTAATTAGCTTTAATTCCTATTCATTACTTCAAAACAAAATCACTGTTTCAAAAGATTAATTAACTTTAATCATCCTTATTTAAACGATTAATTAATTTTAAACTTTTATTATTATAATAATTAAGTAACCTTCAAAACCTCATTATTAAAATGGTTAATTAATCATAATCTCATTATTATTTAAATAATTAATTATCTTTAAAACATCATTATTAAAATAATTGATCAGTTTTAAAACATTATTATTGAAATAATTAATTGATTTTAATCATTATTATCAAAATAATCATTTTCTTTTAAAAAATTATTTTTGAAACAATTTATTTATTTTAAACCTTTCTTATTTAAATAATCAATTATCTTTGTGAGACCCGTACATGAGTTTAACAAAATACTTCAAAGGGGATATTATTTCCATTCAAACATCACATAACATAAGTATGAGGACATGTATACAATAGCAAATAAGAAATATGCACATATAGAAAGCATCACTTACAAATATTAATCGACCAACATATAATTCAATGTCCAAACAATATAATAGCAGAATGGGAATATATTCTGCTAAACATATGTTATTTAAATTTTATCTAACTAAATGATAGCAGAATCGGGTTTTATTTTGCTAAATAGATGTCAACTTAATTAGAAGAACGGTATTTTATTCTGTTAAACAGCTGTCATTTATAAAACATTCATAATTATTAGGCTAACTTAATGGTACAATAAGAGATCCCTGGTTTACAAATCAATTTACTTTTAAAACCGAATTCATGCTTTGATTTCACCTTAAAGGTATTAACTTGAAACAACCTTATTACAATGTTTCATTAGCTTTAAAACACCATTATTAAAAAGATTTAACAACTTAAAATATCCTTATTAAATTGATTAATTAGCTTTAACTATCATTAATAAAAATGATTAATTATCTTTAAACTTCGTTAATTAATTTGATTAATTAACTTCAAATACAAGTAACTAAAAAGGTTAATCACTTTTAAAAACATCATTAATTAAGTTAATTTATTAAATTTAAATGTTCGTTAATTAATTAATTAATTAAATTGATTGATAAAATTAAATATTATTAATTAAAAATGATTAATTAATTTAAGACATCATTAAAGGAAAAGATTAATTAAATTTAAAAAGTCATTAATTAAAAAGGGTTAATTAATTTTAAACATCATTAATTAAAAATATTAATTAACTTTAATCCATCATTATTAAATAATTAATTAACTTTAAACATCATTAAATAAAATGATTAATTAATTTTAAATATCACTGACAAAGTAATTAATTAAATTTAAATTCATCGTTATTAAGTTGATTCACTAACTTAATCCTCATTTATTAAAATGATTAATAAAATTTAAAAATCATTATTAATAGTCAATTAATTTTAAACACATCAACATATAAAAAATTAATTAACATTGTAAAACAAAACCAGAGCTTGAGAATAAACTAAAAGTTTTCGAAAAGATGATTTTTTCCAAAAGTGTCGATTAGCGATAGTCGTTATTCTGACACTTCGGTAACTATTGTAATGTCATATGGATTTTCATCCAAGCATCACAAAAGATAACATAACATAATTATGACATATACACAAGAACAAATAATATTTATAACATGAAGAACTTATATCACTAACTACAACTTTTTCAACTACTTTTCAAATCGCTTACTAACTATCCACGATGTCATCTTTTCAATGCGTAAACAAAGCTAATAACCATTTCATTTACATATATATAGAACAAGAAATTATCAACTTTTAAAATGAACAACATCAATGTTAAAACTTTTTGTTCAGAAGGAGAGATTTTACTCACCGAAGTGTGACTAAACTAAGTTGAATAACCACGTCGCATTCACTAACGCTCGATCTACCTTTCCGTCACTAAAGCTTGGATTTAGGACCCTCAATGGGCTTATAAGGTTCGGCCATGGCATCATGGGCTCGGCTATGGTTTGATTTTGGTGGCTAAGGTCTTGTTTTGGTTAGTGAAGTGATGTAGAAGGAAGAAATAAGTGTTTTAAACAAGTTTGAGAAGGATTAAAAGGAAAAGCTTTGATTTTTAAACTTTGAAAATTTAGAATGGAATCCATTAATGAGTTTTTCAAAGCTTAGAAAGAATATGAAATCATAGGATAAAAATGGATGACAGAAAAAATGAGAAGGAAAACATGGAAAATTGCTTTTATACAAAATCCATACATCAAATCACCAAAATATCCCCATGTAGTTTACCCTCCACAAAAGCTTTCCACCTCACCTTGCCCCTTCTTCCACCATATACTCATGCCTCCTTTATGTTCCCCCCTCTCATCTCCTAAATCAAACATTCTTAAATACGTTTTAGTACTAATTTGTACTTGCGTTTGCTTATGAAGTGACATTTTATTTTTATTTATTTATTTCTTTATAAATGAAACATAAACACATTTAAACTTAAGTGTGTATATATATACCTATATACTATCACATTTAAACTTAAGTGTGTGTATATATATACCTATATTCTAACACATTTAAACTTAAGTGTGTGTGTGTTAAAAGTACGATTAAGTCCTTACCCCTTATGTAATTTAACTGTCTTTTATCGTTCTTGTGAACGTAAAGCAATTGTTAAAGTGCCAAACTCTAGGCGTTAGTTATGTTTATTACTTAGAACAGTGGTTTGGGTATCCTTTTCTAGGACAATGGTATTTGTTTGCGCCAAACTCCAACAGCTACTTTAAACTAACGATTTAAGATCGTTGCCAATAAATCCTTATCCAGGATGTTTATTTTCATTGTTCCTAACTCCTGGCCTCGATTTGAAGTTCTTAGTTAAGATCCCACCTTACACTGGGCATGGACCTTTTTTTTTGCCGACTCCGCGCAAATTGTTGAGGATTGGACGTCCTAAAATGTCCATTTTGGTTTATCCTCATACCCAAATTTGAGAACAAGAATTGATCGAGTGAATGGTCGTATCACGTTCGTTTTGATTTATAATCATGCCCCGTATCAAAGGCAAGAGTTGGCGAATGAAATGAATGTGTCACGCTCATTTTAAGTTTATACTCCTACCCCCACATCAACATTGAGAGTTAGTGTGTGGACAGTCATGTCACATCCGTTTTAGGTTTATACTCTAACTCCCACGTCAAGGGAAGAGTATGTGACCACCCGCAAATCCGTACCCTTTGAGTCGACAATAAACCACACATGTCCGACTCCAAAAGCATAGACTGATGAAAAGTCAAGAGAAAGAAAAGAGAAGAAAGTGAGAAGATAGAACCAAACAGAACAATACAGAATCTCACTTCGTAGTGGATAACATCTAATATCATATCAATGATCTTTACAAAATAGAAACTGTATATACATACATCAATCAGAGTTTAACAATCAGTACTAGTCACTAGCCTGGACAGTTATAATAACCTGTCCTCACAATTGCTGATAATATACAACAACTAAGCACAACGGATAATCAAAACAAATACGTGTATACGAAATGAAGATCACCAGCTCTCCTGCTGAAGCTCCAAAATTTCAAAATTCAAACCTGTAAACATACTCGGTCTGACCCAAGCATTGAAAGGGAAGAAAGCCAGAATCAGTCTGGTAAACCAGCGTGAGAAACATACTCAACCGAATTTATTAAATTACCAAACTTTTCCTTTATCAAAACAAAAGTATCTCGTTAGACACTTCTACACATAAATACGGACATGTTTTTACCTTACGATAACTAAAACATTTCATATCAAATCCTCTTATATTATACTAGTGTCTAGTATACAAATAATAATAATCATAGCCGAAATTTTTACATTGATGAAATTCCAACGTATAGCCCAAAATTGGTAATACAATCAAAATGGCAGACACTTAGTGGAGTTTGGATTTCCATACGAATGACCAGATGAAGGGACTACCTTCCGATGGGTACACTTCTAGATGGATGTCCCGAGAAACCATCACAAAGTTCCACTACTAACACAAGACCGGCCTTCCTATATAACTAGATAATACCGAATATGTCATCCTCTGGTCATTACCGACCTTTCTCGAGGGCCCTCGAAGCATACAAACCACAATAATCAGATGCACGACGTTATAGCGTGTAAAGATATACCTAGAAGCGAATGATCATACCCTACATAGGAACGACCCACTTAGTCTTGCTTCATCTAACCCTGTTTTGGTCATTTCCAGTTGATGAGACTGAGGTAATGATTACCTTTTACATATCACAAATCACATCACTTTGAATTCCACATGGTCATTTTCATTGACTACTAATTGCCTTCCATAGAAATACAACCTTTAAGCTCATACCTCTCAAGGAGGGTGTTAAGCTAACAGAAGTTGCCTTCTCCGCCACCATTGATGTACGTTTGTAAAAACCAATGTACGTAATATTTAGAAATGCAATGCCAGACAAACATCCATACAAATTGTCTAGGAACTTGACAAACCGAAGGTACTTTCCCACCACATCTTGTCGGAAAATCCTAGGATTAGTAGCAAATAGTCCTTGCATTGGATATTTCATAACGAAGAGACTACAGCTACTGGATGTACATTGGGATTTTAATCCCAAACGATCAACAAGCAATCCTACACTATGAAAATCCTAAGTATAAATATCATCACAACCAACCTGCACAATCGTCGCATAAATGTTGGTCCAGAAGTTGTTTCAAATAAATCTAATCTAGGTCTCTTCGCACCAACAACGCAAAAGCATTTCTCAAAGAAACAAAGTCTCATAGACTTATCACGTCTTCAATTTTCAACTTTCTATCCTTTGGGCCAAGAAGGAAGCTCAATAGATTGGAGTATACTTCGCACTACATGAATCAACATCCTCAACACAAATGCTAATCAAGCCTACACAGATGGCTACGTACTAAATGTACGACTAAATAGTTCCCACATCAAGTTGAGGAACTAAAATGGCCAAATTTGATAGTCGGTTATTTAAATATCAAAGCAAACAAACAAATATTTAGCATCATAAGCAATCACTAGGCCCTTTAATTAATCTTTTATTAATTAAATCACTTGCCAAATATTCACTTCAAATTAAAAAGATATATTCTCAAAACCATTTCAACTTCTATATTGGAAAACTTTCCCACATACTTATTTAATAACAAGTAATTCACAAATCTATTTATTTTCACCACGTAGAAATATTACATATACTTAAATCAGGATTAAGTATATATTTTACCCTTTAAGGAAAACATTCTCTTTAAACACATTTATTCGGGTCAAAACAAATGTTGCATCGTTACGACAACCCAAAATCATTAATATTGGGATTCGAAAATAGATAGATATATAAATCCCATATATTATGCAAAACATTTCCTCTCAAAAATCATTTACTATAACTACAATGTTATAGTCCATCATTTTCTTACTTCTCGAGAACGTCTATTTCAACAATGAATGTTGAAATCTATGTATTCGATACTTAACACATTTTAAATACCTTCAGACCGTTTAATTCCGTTTAAAAGATCACTTTTCAAAACCTATCTTTTAATTTAAAAGATTATTCACTGTCCAAAATCATGAATATAGTTCATTTACCAAATCCAATATTTCTACACATTTATTAAAGGATAATCCTGTCCAAAATTGTAGATTTAATTTCTAATCAAATTCATTACTATTGCACTTTTAAATTAAAGGATTATCCACTGTTCAAAATCGTGGATTAAATTCCTTTAATAGGCTTTCACAATTTAACTTATCAAATTCAATTTATTTCACTTTATAAAACAATGTCTATAAATTCCATTTATATTTATAAAAATTTCCATTAAAATGAATCTCATTTATAATTCAATTACATGCCAAAATCCAATTATAAGTTAATTACTTATAAATCTCTTTATTCACAAAATAGGTTCTTTTTATAACATCATCAATTCATAAATCTATAAATCTTAATTACTTATAAACCCATTTATAATTTCATTTTTAAACACTTATAAAACTTCTTTATAATTCCATCATTTTGATTTATAAGATATCAATTTATAAATCTTATATATAAATCATTTATAATAATTTTAAAAATCTCAATTTAACTATTTTACAAAATCATTAACTCCATATTCCAAAAATCACATTTTTACTTCTATTTCTGAAAAATCATAATTTTGATAACATAAAAATTATAACATTTATTTATTAGAAATAAATCAATTTACTTGACAATTCAAAAATAAATAAAACGTCTACTTTCAAAATCACTTGAAAATCCTTTCTAATTTGAAATCATCACTTTAATATTTTAAAATTACCAAAAATAGGCCCAATGTTGCAACAGCACTAAATACATCAATCACATAAATTCTGACATCCAAATCATCATACATCACATGATAACAGCAAATATCATAATATTTGTAAATAAAACCAATACGGGTGAGGAATACAGTTGGATCCCCCAACCCGTCTCCTGCAACAAATATACATACTAATATATGTGTACAATGTCCGCTTCAAGGCAGACGCGCCTACAAAGGGTAATCCGCTCATACTACATATAGGGTCTCATCTACTCCAATAGACAGAAATATATCCAAATACCAACTAATATATAGATAATATACCATATATCATTCAAACAATCATCAATCATCATAAATAAATTTATTCTCACTTATATAAAAATATCAACGAGTCGGAAAGAGTGAGTTGTACTCACTTTGGTTCCGATAGCAGTTGTAGTGTTTTATTCCGAATAAAATTAAACAGCCATTTAATTTTACTCAAAATTTATGCTACCTTCAATCTACTCCAAACCAGCTCTAAAATGTAGTTCTCGTCAATACGGACCCAATGCAACTTGTTTCGTCAAAATCGGACCTCGTATGAAGAAGTTATGCATTTTTAAGATCACAAGAATTTAAATGTATAAATCAGTTTCAATTTCTATTTTATTTTTAAACCATAAATAAATCTGGGCCGCACGTTCTTCTACATCAAATCTTGGCCGTGATTTTCATCTTCTTCCCATTCATTCCTCACGTACGTAAATACCCATATAGCCGCCTATGTCTTCGAATTTTCGCGACCACTACACTCGATTTGACGACGATCAGGTACCCCCACGTTGAAGCACTTCGCGAACGACACCTGCTCCTTGAACGGCGTAAAACTTGGCCCCCTATGCATCACGAAAATTGATCCCAAAGCTGGCATGAACGCGACCCCTAACCCCCACATCGAGCCTCCATTTCAAATCACGATCGTTGGATAGCTAGTACTCGTCGAGCTCTATAATTTGTTAGTTGGAAGTTTCAGCTAAATGTTTACGGATTGGAAGAGATCGAGGGAAGAAATTGGAAGTTTCTGGCCATTAAAATATGACCAGTGGCTAGCCCCAGTTCTATTAGGGTTTGTGAAAATATGAAGAAAACGTGGCCTTTTATAGAAAATTTTCGCGCATTATTCATCCAGAAATTTTCCAAACTCCAAACGAAGCGCGCCGCCTGGTGTTTATAATACTTTACCCCTATTTCGAACGCAATGGAATATATATCGAGAGCCAATTCGATTGTATTTGGAAGATGGTTTTCGAATCGACTTATTTAAATTAAAATTTACTTAAACAAATTTCTGCGTGTATTAGCTTGCCACGACTAAACCGTAAATCTGATTGACACGAAATTTGAAATCCTACAATAATATAACATTACGGATCTAATGAAACTAGTTTCGTCGAAATCCGAGACTATTTGAAAAGTGACTATTTATACACATTAATTAAATATTAAAATATTCAATTTCTGTAAATTAACTTTTAACTCAATTTTAAAAGCTCTCTAACATTGTTCTAATTTAAAAGAATTTAATTCAACTTTATAAATCATTTTTATTTACATTAAATCCAAATTTTAATTATTTCTGCAATTTCAAATATTAAATTAACAATTTAATTATTCAATTAAATCACTATATTTCAAATATAAGTTATTCAGCTTATTACTATTGAATATTTAATATCAGTTAAATATCTTAATTTCGAATGGCTAAAATTTTGGGTCGTTACATTCTCCCCTACTTAAAAGAATTTTATCCTCAAAATTATCAAGTAAGAAAAAGTCACAAAATCCATTAACTTTTTCAAAAACAATTCATTAGGTTGGATTACCAAATCTCTTAAGTGTTTAACTTTTCCAAAATCCATTCGTTATTTTGTTATAAAACCTTTTCTTAATTTTTCACTTCCATTCATAATTATCATTTCAAAAGTAACTAATATCGTTTAAATTTAACTCAATATCAAAATTTTAAATATCAATTTTATTTTTTCAATTTTCCCAAAATTTTCTAACGCCTTAAATTTTCAAAATTTTTTGCCAGCGCCTCCTTTGCGCGGTTCGATCGTAATAGGATCACAACATATATATATATCACAAACATACATCTCATCTTCAAGAATTAGGCATCCCGTAGGGAAAAAAGTGTAAAAGTACGATATGTAATCCGAGATATGTACCTTATATATTATTAGCGAGCATATACGGCTAATATAGCGCGAAAGCGAGCTCCAAATGCGAAGCATATGTCATTCGCACCTACTAAATACTCAACAAACAAATGAGAAACATGTATATAGAAAGTAACACCAATATACAACATATACCAATACAACAACTATATATGCCAATATAGAAAATGCAATCCAAAACAACAAATGCAACCATCAAACAACTATCATCCAACAAACCAAAATCTATATCCAATCAATCCATAACCAAATATTCATTGAATTGATTTTCAATTTAATCACATTTGATTCATTAATATTGGATTTTACTAACATTCATTTATTCATATTTAGTTTGTTTACATGCACTAATTTACTTTCAAGTTTTTTCACTTCCAAATCACATCAAATTCAATTCTATTTGGATTTACTTACTTCAAATTTGAATTCAATTTCTTAGCTTTTAATTTCATTAACATTTAATGAATGTCTATACAATCAACTAACATCCATCTATCAACCAATGCATATCCAACATAACTAAATTTATTTAGTTTACATTCAACATTCATATTTACTTCGTTTACATTCAGTTTGGTTTAAATCATTTAATTCCAGTTAGTTTAATATCTAATTGACTTTTATTCAATTATTCAATTGCTAATTCATTTTACAACTAAAGTTGAATTTCATTTAACCATTCAAGTTTATATTCATATTCATCACTTCACTTTATTAATTCATTTTGATATCGAATTCAACTTCATGCAACATTACATAAGTTACGTTTCATTTCAACTCATTTGCATTTACTTTCACTTATACAACTTAAGTTCACTTCTAATTTAATTCAAATTCTATTTTATTTAACTTTTACATAAGTCAAATTACATATTACTATTCAAATTCAGATTTTGTTTTGCTTAACAAAATTGTTTAACCATTTTAACTATTGGTTTTACTTATATTTTCTCATTTTATAAGTTATGTAACTTATTTATTCAAACTTCCAAATTCATATTACATAATCACTTATCTCTTAAGTTTAATTTTCCATTAGAGTAACTTATCTAATTTGGTTCAAATCCAATGCAATTCATTTAACTTTCCTTTAGTTAAATTTCAAATCATATATTTCATTATACAAACTCAAATTTATTTCAACTTTACTAAAGTAAATTCTTATTTCATATTATGAGTCCAAAACTCATTTCACTTATATTTATCAATTTCAACTTGGATTTTAAATTCAAATTTGTTTATCACATCAAAACTTAAATTTCAACTTACTATGGTAGCAAGTCAGTCACACAGAAACCCAAAAATGATACTGATGCTGCTGCAGTCATCACCCTTATTATTTACCAGCAACAGTAGTGAATTCAGTGCTTTATACTCTTTTTAAAAATTCCTTTTATTTATAAATCACATTTATAAACCTTTTACTTATATAATTTCACTGTTTTGCTTTACTTATATAAAACCATTCCAAATTTATTTATCTTATTCAGATTTATAGTAATACAATCTCTTTAACTTTGAAAAATAACTTTTAAAATTAAGGGGATTCAAATTTTAAAATTCTTAGTTTAAATTTATTTTTATTTATAACTCATATAGTTTCTTTTCATATATATATATAAGAGTATTTCACAATTGTAAATCATTTTAATTATAATTTCATACTTATAATTCATTTGCTTATATAATTTATTCCTTTACAATTGTTATTTTTATTTAGATTATTCAAATATATTTTATTAACTTATATATATTTCCATTTTCAACAACCAAACAATCAATTATATATGCTTTAATAATTCCTAAAAAAAATTCTCTTTATATATAAAATATAATTGAGGTAAAATTATTTCATTAATCCAATTTAAAAATAATACCATGTTGACTTGCCTCGTTTAAGTATTTAGAAATCCCTATCGATAACATGGCGTCCCACATACCGACCAGAATTCACAAACAACTCAAAGGATAAGTAAACACAATATAAAACATTTCTATATCACTAACAAATACACGCTCATATATGTAATACATTCAAACTCAATCTAGGATGCTATTGACCCTATCTATACTGTGTGCACATCAAAGCATATGAATATACAAAATCTAAACTCTGATACCAAATGTAACAACCCGCAAATCTGTACCCTTTGAATCGACAATAAATCACACATGTCTAACCCAAAAAGCATAGACTGATGGAGTCAAGAGAAAGAAAAGAAAAGAGAAAAAGAGAAGAGAAGAAAGGAAGAAGATAAAACCAAACAGAACAATACAGAATCTCACATCGCAGCGGATAACATATAATATCATATCAATGATCTTTACAAAACAGAAACTGTATATACATACATCAAACAGAGTTCAACAATTAATCACTAGTCACCATCCTGAACAATAATAATAACCTATACTCATAATTGCTGATAATATACAACAACTAAGCACAGAGGATAATCAAAATAGATACGTGCATATGAAATGAAGATCTCCATCTCTCCTGCCGAAGCTCTAAAATCACCAAATCCGAATCTATAAATACGACCTGAGCATTGAAAGGGAAGAATGCCTAGATCAGTCTGGTAAACCAGCGTGAGAAAAACACTCAACTGAATTTATTAAATTACCAAACTTTTCCTTTATCAAAACAAAAGTATCTCATAAGACACGCCCACACATAAACACGGACATGTTTTTACCTTACGATAACTAAAACATTTCATATCAAATCCTCTTATATTATACTCGCATCTAGCATACAAATAATTAATCATAACCGAAATTGTTACATTGATTAAATTCCAGCATATAGCTCAAAATGGGTAATACATTCAAAATGGCAGGCATGTAGTGGAGTTTGGATTTCCATACAAATGACCAGGTGTAGGGACTACCATCCGATGGGTACACCTCTAGATGGATGTCTTGAGAAACCATCACAAAATTCCTCTACCAACACAAGACCAGCCTACCTCTATAAGTAGATAGTACCGAATATGTCATCGTCCGGTCGTTACCGACCTTTTCCGAGGGTCCTCGAAGCATACAAACCGCAATAATCAGATACACGACGTCATAGCGTGTAAAGATATATGTAGAAGAGGATGATCATACCCTACTTGGGAGCGACCCACTTAGCCTTGCTGCATCTAACCATGGTTTGATCATTTCCAGTTGATGAAGCCTGAGGTAATGATTACCCTTCACATATCACAAATCACATTACTTTGAATCCACATGTCCATTTCCGTTGACTACTAATTGCCTTCCATAAAAATACAACCCTTAAGCTCAAACGTCCCAACGAGGGTGTTAAGCTAACAGAAGCTGCCTTCTCCACCACCACTGATGTACTTTTGTAAAAATCAATGTACGTAATCTTTATAAATGCAATGTCAGACAAACATCCATACAAGCTCTCTATAAACAGGTCAAACCGAAGGTACTTTCCTACCATATCCTGTCGGGAAATCCCTAGGATTAGTAGCGAATAGTCCTTGCATTGGATATTTCATAATGAAGAGACTATTGCTACTAGATGTATATTGGGATTTTAACCCCAAACGATCAACAAGCAGTCGTCCACTATGAAAATCCTAAGTATCAATATTATCATAACCAACCTGCACAATCATCGCACAAATGTTGGTCCGAAGTGGTTTTCAGATAAATCTGATCCCGATTTCTTCGCACCAACAACGTAAAAGCGTTTCTCAACTTCACACAGAAACTAAGTCTCATAGACTTATCATGTCTCCAACTTTCAACTTGCTATCCTTCGGGCCAAGAAGGAAGCTTGATAGATTGGAGTAATACTCCACACTAAACGAATCAACATCCTCAACACAAAGGTCAATCAAGCCTACACAGATGGCTACGTACTAAGTGTATGACTAAATAGTTCCCACATCAACCCGAGAAAGTAAAATGGCCGAATTTGATAGTCGGTTATTTAACTATCAAAGCAAACAAACAAATATTTAGCACCATATGCAATCACTATGCCTTTTAATTAATCTTTTATTAATTAAATCACTTGCCAAATATTCACTTCAAAGTATCTTTAAAAAATATATTATCAAAACCACTTCAACTTCTATATTGGAAAACATTTCCATATACTTATTTAATAATAAGTAATTCACAAATCTATTTATTTTCAATACTTAAAAAATATTACATATACTTAAATCAGGATTAAGTATATATTTTATCCTTTAAGGAAAACATTCTCTTTAAACACATTTATTCGGGTTAAAACGAATGTTGCGTAAAATATCGTTACCACAACCCAAAATCATTAGTATAGGAATTCGAAAATTAGATAGATATATAAATCACATATACTATACAAAACATTTCCTTTTGAAAATCATTTACTATAGCTGCAGTGTTATATTTCATCATTTCCTTACTTCTCGAAAACCTCTATTTCAACAACGAACGTTGAAATCTATGTATTCGATACTTAACACATTTTAAATGCCTTCTAACCATTTAATCCATTCAAAAGATTACTTTTCAAAACCTGTTTTTTAATGTAAAAGATAATTCACTGTCCAAAATCGTGAATATAGTTCATTTATCGAATCCAATATTTCTACATATTTATTAAAGGATAATCCACTGTCCAAAATCGTAGATTTAATTTCTAATCAAATTCATTACTATTCCACTTTTAAATTAAAAGATTATCCACTGTCCAAAATCGTAGATGAAATTCCTTTAATAAGCTTTCACAACTTAACTTATCAAATTCAGCTGATTTCAGATTTATAAAATAATGTCTATAAATTCCATTTATATTTATAAAAACTTCCATTTATAAAATTCCTTTATTAACGATCTCATTTATAACTCAATTACATGCCAAAATCCAATTACAAGTTAATTACTTATAAATCTCTTTATTTACAAAATAGGTTCTTTTTATAACATCATCAATTCATAAATCTATAAATCTTATTTACTTATAAAACCCATTTATAACTTAATTTTTAAACACTTATAAAACTTATTTATAATTCCATCATTTTGGTTTATAAGATATCAATTTATAAATCTTATATATAAACCATTTACAATAAGTTTAAAAATCTCAATTTAACTATTTTACAAAATCATTTACTCCATATTTCAAAAATCACATTTTTGCTTCTATTTCTGAAAAATTGTAATTTTGATAACATAAAAATTATAACATTTATTTATTAGAAATAAATCAATTTACTTGACAATTCAAAAATAAATAAAACGTCCACTTTCAAAATTACTTGAAAATCCTTTCTAATTTGAAATCACCACTTTAATATTTTAAAATTACCAAAAATAGGCCCAATGTTGCAACAGCACTAAATACATCAATCACATAAATCCTGACATCCAAATCATCATACATCACATGATAACAACATATATCATAATATTGTGAATAAAACCAATACGGGTGAGGAATCCAGTTGGATCCCTCCAACCTGTCACCTGCAACAAATATACATATTAAAATATGTGTACAATGTATGCTTTAAGGCAGACGCGCCTGCAAAGGGTCATCCGCTCATACTATGTATAGGGTCTCATCTACTCCAATACACAGAATTATATCCAAATATCAATCAATATATAGATAATATACCATATATCATTCAAACAATCATCAATCAACATAAATAAATTTATTCTCACATATATAAAAATATCAACTAGTCAGAAAGAGTGAGTTGTACTCACTTTGGTTCCAATAGCAGTTGTAGTGTTTTATTCCTAATAAAATTAAACAGCCATTTAATTTTACCCAAAATTTACACTAGCTACAATCAACTCCAAACCAGCTCTAAAATGTAGTGCTCACTAATACGAACCCAAATGCAACTTGTTTCGTCAAAAACGGACCTCGTTTGTAGAAGTTATGCATTTTTAAGATCACACGAATTTAAATGTATAAATAAATTTCAATTACAATTTTATTTATACCTTAAACAAATCTGGGCCGCACGTTCTTTTGCATCAAATCCCGGCCATGTTTTCATCTTATTCCCCTTCATTCCTCACGTATGCAAATAACCCATATAGCCGCCCACGTCTTCGAACTTTCGCGATCACTACACTCGATTTGACGACGATTGGGTACCACCACGTAGGAGCACTTCACGAATGAAACCTCCTTCTTGAACGGCGTGAGAATTGGCCCACTATGCATCAAGAAAATAGATCCCAAAGCTGGCATGAACGCAACCCCCTAGTCCCCCCGTCGAGCCTCCATTTCAAATCACGATCATTGGATAGCTAGTACTCGTCGAGCTCTATAATTTGTTAGTTGGAAGTTTTAGTTAAATGTTTAAGTATTGAAGAGATCAAGAGAAGAAAATTTGTATTTTTTGGCCATTGAAATATAACCGGCGGCTAGCCTTAGCTATTAAGGTTTATGAAAATATGAAGAAAATGTGGCCTTTTAGAGAAAATTTTCAGGCACTATTCATTCGGAAATTTTTCGAACTCTAAACGAAGCTTGCCGCCTGATGTTTATAATATTTTACTCCTGTTTTGAACGCAATGGAATATATATCGAGAGCTAATTCGATTGTATTTGGAAGATAGGTTTTCGAATCGACTTATTTAAATTAAAATTTACTTAAACAAATTTCTACGCATTTTAGCTTGCCACGACTAAACCGTAAATCCGATTGACACAAAATTTAAAATCCTACAACAATATAACATTACAGATCCAATGAAACTAATTTCGTTAAAATCCGAAACTGTTTAAAAAATGACTATTTTTACACATTGATTAAATATTAAAATATTCAATTTCTGTAAATTAACTTTTAATTCAATTTTAAAAGCTCTCTAAATTATTCTAATTTAAGTAGAATTTGATTCAACTTTATAAATCATTTTTATTTACATTAAATCCCAATTTCAGTTATTTCTGTAATCTCAAATATTAAGTTAACAATTTAATTATTCAATTAAATCACTATATTTCAAACATAAGTTATTCAACTTATAAATTTTACTATTGAATATTTAAAATCAATTAAATATCTTAATTTTGAATCGCTAAAATTCTGGGTCGTTACAAGTTAGCTTATGGACGGTCGGGTCACATCCTTTAGTTTATACTCCTGCCTTCAATTTAAGGACAAGAGTTGGCTAATGGATGATCGGGTCACATCCATTTAGTTTATACTCCTAACCCTAATCCAAAAGCAAGAGTTGGCTGACGGATAGTCGGGTTACATCCTTTTAATCTATACCCTTTCCCCCAATCCAAGGATAAGAGTTGGTTGATATTAATTGAGAAAAACTTAGAGGGCCTAATATGAACCATAGAAATTCGGTTGGCAGTTATTTCCGGGTACCTGCACACCTGCATTATTTGCATGCAGATTTATTCAAGTCGGTCAAGTCACAACTCTTAAGCAATGTAAGGACAAAGTCACACATTTAAGAAGCCATTTTATTCCATGAAAGACAGGAAATGATAGGTTCTGTCTTATTATATGGGTTTTATCAAGTATGTGTCAATTTATTTCAAAGTGAAATAACATTATAAATGCTTGCTATTTCATGCCCTCGGGAGTGAGTTCCCATCCTCTTCTTTGGGTGTAACAGGTCTCTTCAGGCACAGGCTGCGAAGCTTCTGCTTCACAGGAAAGCATTTTGGATTTATGTTCATTGCATAGCTCTCTATCTCTGACGAGATCCCACACATATCAGAGTGCATCTAGGAAAGCACATTTAGGTTCACCTAGAGAAAACCAATGAACTCCTTAATCATCCTGACATCAAGCTATAATCCAACTTTGAGGATCTATGTTGGGTCATCCCGATCGACCGGGATGCTAATCGTTAGCTCGGCTGGAGCTGCTCTCCCATCCAGTGGCTCTTTTCATTGGTCAATATCCTCATGGAATCGACTGTGCTGCCCAAGCAAGGACTTAGGATGCTACACGTTCAAATGCTTGATGAAGAGCTCCCTCCATACCTTTTCCTTCCTCTCTTCGCCTTATCTCTTTTAGCTCGACGACGTAGCATTTGTGGCCAGTCACTTGATCTCTCTGGATAATCCCTACACCATTCTCTGTAGAAAATTTCATTGTTATGCACCAAGAAGCTATCATTGCTCTGAATTTAGACAGGGTCGGCCGGCCCCAAAATGCATTATAAACTGACTAAATATCCAACATCCAAAAAGGCACAACCTACATTCGCTTGCGGTTGTGCTCACTACATACCACATATAATTTTACATATCCAATCAGCTATGTAGCCATTTCGTTGAACCCCTGTATTCGAGATTTACAAGGTTTTAAATCCTCTGCCTCCAAGAGCGTTTGATCATGAGCTTCTTTGAATAGAATGTTGACTGAACCCCCATAATCAACCGGCACCTTTAATATTATCGTAGGACTAATTGTGGCTGTAATCACGAATGGGTCAATCGTTGGAGCCTCAACTCCATCAGCATCTCTGTTCTAGAAAACAATGTCGTCGATGATCGTTCATCATTGTTCTGCCGGAGTTCCATCCCAACCAAAAGGCAACTTTCATTCATAACATGCTTTATAATGCCACCATATCTGTCCATTTTAGCTAGACTTTTATTGCCTTAGATGTTGTCCATCGATGATTATGTTAATTACCAAGTTTTTTTTCAAGCTGCTTAGGCTCCTCACAACTAGGTCCAACTTGCCCCGTTGGGATTTCGGGGAGGGGGGGGGGGGGGTTTAGAATTTCCTTTCCCATCGTTCTACGAGGCTTTCACAAACTATTGCAGTTTCTTTCTCCGTATCAACTCCTCAATCATATCGCGCAAGTGCATGTGTTCATTGGTATTATAACCGCGCCTCTCACGAAACTTGTAGAATTTATCATATCTTTTCTCCTTCTCAATCGATTCTATTAGAGCTGGCTTAATATACGCTCGGTATCTGGAGTTGTTAAATAGATATTCTATATCGAGTTATTCAATTCGGTATAGCTATCGTACTTAGGAGTCCTAGTATGATTCCTATTATCTGGCTTTCGCTTCTTAGCGCCATCACCATTCTACTTACGACTATCGTTTTTATTGCAAACATTCATATCTAAATTTCCAAAAATTCCTTTAGATTGCTTTAAAACGACTTTTCTTCGAACTACTCTAGTTGAATTCGCAGCCTCAGCTCTTCGTGGATATTTTTTTGCTTCTTCCAAGCGTAAGTACTTGTTGTCCTTTCTATAGAATGCATCCAGCATTGATGGGGTTTCCATTTCAAACATTCCCCGAAATCCATACTGGGATGAATTCCCCTCATTAGCGCCATTAGCACTATGTCATCTTTGGGACTTGAAACTTCTGTCACGGTAGTGTGGAATCGATTCAAGGAATCCTTCAAGGACCCTTCATTGGCTTACAAGAGGTTTGACAAAGACAAATCTTGTTTTGGACGTCAAGTATGTAAGCGGATTGCTCTATAAACGTTTACGATAACTCAAAGAAGGATGATATGTACCTCGATAGAAGTTGAGAAACCACATCGTAGCTACTCTTTTTAGGAAATAGCGGCATTTAATGGCATCGGAAGTTCTGAACGGATCCATGTATCATTTATATCTCATCAAATGCTGCCTAGGATCTGTTGTTCCTCCATACAACGGCATAATCGGTATTGCAAACACAAACACAAACACAAATTACTTCTTCATTTATGTATGATTATGATAATGAAGTGAATTTTAGAATCAAAATTTGATGGTTTATATTACTAATCAATAGTAAATGGATCATGCTTAGAATATATTTTATTTTTGATTTCATTATCATTTTCATGAGGTTTGATAAGTAGCAGTGTTAAAGTTTGATGGTTTATGTCAGGCTAATTAATAGTACAAATATGCCATACTTATGTTAAACACATCAACTAAATTCAATAATGACCAAAAAAGAGAGATCATAATTTCATTTTGTTGATTTGTGTGATCATGAGAAGGAAATTACCTCTAAATTGCCTTCTACTCTCATATTTTTATTCACTTTCTTTTGTTAGTTCTTAACATTTTTTAAGCTTAAACAACTTCAAACTCTTGGTTAATTTGATTAGGTAATTTTTTTAATCATTTCAATTTCCTGCGGATCGACCTGCACTCACCACGTACTAAAATTGCATGTCGTGTGCTTGTGGTTATTTTATTACAATATTTTGACGGTTTTCTAAACCGATAGAAAGATAGTCGATTCAATAAGTTTTTGGCGCGGTTGTTGGAGAATAGACTTGATTTTTACTTCTATTCTTTGAATTATTTTTGTTTGATTTTACCATGTGTTTATTTTGTGTGTTAATTTGCATTTCAAAAAGTAAAATAAAATGTGTAGTGTGTTTGTGTGTGATTTTTGTGTTTGTTTTGTTTGTATGCTTGTTTTCTAGTTTCATTTGCATTTCTATATAATAAAAGAAAAAAATATGCACAATTTAAAACAAAAAATATATTTTATTTAAATTTTATTTACATTTACAATTCTGTTTTTGTTCTACAATCTTACATTTAAATTTGTAATTTTCGTTTTTCTGCACACTACAAAGCTGTCATTAATATCCACCATTCCATTCGCTGTTTAAAAAACATTTCCATTCTCTGTTTATAAAACAGTTAGACAAACACTGTACACACAAACTTCCCATCTTCACTGCCCAAATCAACTGTGCCACCACTGCCTGCAGTCCAGCCCCTCCCCATCACTTGCCTACTGTAACCACATGGTGCACTTCCATATCAATGCACCAACATCCCTGCATATCCCTTTCCTTCCTCCTACATACCAAAACATCTCCCCATTGTTCCACACTTCAAACCACCCTTACTGTTACATTACTTTTGCTCACTGCAACCATCACTAGTAACTTCTCTAGCAACAGCTCCCCTCTGTCATCACATCACTGCACATAACCATATACCCACTGCCAGACCCCACTGCCTACTATCACATCTTCACTAACATTTTGCACTACCATTGCTCTCATCACTGCCTACATCATCTTCCTCTGTTAACTCGACTATTACAATCTTACTTACTGCACTTCCCATTATCCTCTGCCAAACTTCAAGCCATTAGCCTCCCTCTGTCATCTCGCTGCAAGCCATAACCACCACCCCATTTGCCTATATCTCAACCATCATCTTCAACTGCACATAGTTACTCCAAACAGTTATTGCACAGTTACAATATCCATATGAATACTACAAAAAACTGCAATTGCTTCACCTAAATCTCACTGCCATAAACGGACTACACACTACAACCAAAACTTCACATCCACCACCACCTGATTCATACATCCTACTACCCACCATATCATTGCATCACCTAACATATTCACCTCTGCCAACCATCCCTGACACCAAACAATGCATCAACCACCACCATTCACCTCCATAAACTATCCTGCTCTTCAGCCATCACAACAACCTGCTCTTCGCCCTAACATCACAAATCTACTGTTCCGCAATATTCACATCACTACCCTCAACTGTCACACATGCGCATCACTGCATACCAGTGCCAACCACCAACACAGCAAAACAATCCTTATCAATACGTCAGATAGCGCCAGTACATCCACTTCTGCCAATGTCAACTGCGGTCATCATCACCTTTACCTCAAAACTCTCCTCTGTAGTGCACACACATCAACAAACTCCACGCAAGTACCATTTACCCACTGCCTACTTACAAATTGTCTACAACAAATCAGCAATTCACGAACTCCTCCAACCTCGCCCAAACCAGAATCGAACTTCAGTCGCCACCACTTCGACTGTACGCAAGCTTCAATTTCGATTCCAACCTTCGATTTCGATTTTGAGTTCGTATTTGATTTTGATTTCTAAGAATCGCATATTCTCTGTTTAATAAAGTGAGATTAAAAAAAGAATGGTTTTGGTATTGTAAGCTTAGGAAATTGTAAAGCAATTAAAGTTGGGCGGGTTAAAAAAGAGTGGGGTGGTTTTATTTTTTCATGTTTGTTTCTTTGGTTTAAGTTTTACGTTTTTTTAATCCCTGCTCCAAAAAATACATACATACACACACATATATAAAACATATATAAAGGGGTTGCTTTCATTTTATTCTTATAAATAGTCTTGTTAAACAATTTTGCACGTTCTAATTTACAGGAAATAAAAAGTAATTGCCGCTTTTACTTGCTAACAAATAATTGCTTCGCTTGCTTATTAAAAAATTTGCCGCTTAAAAATAAATTTTCTAATAATTCTACACGCTCTGTTATTGTGCTCGTAATCCGTGTTATTATTTGCTTTGCATTGTTGGTTGCTTTCATTTTAAAATAAATTTTCTTAAAAAAATTTCATTGTAGTTGCATTGTTAAAATCAAGTTTAATTTCTGTTTTGCATTCATACCATCTTATTTTCTTTTTTAAGCGCAACATCCCAATCCACATAAGGTGGGGTATTTCATCACCCTTTTTTTGGGCCACAAATTGCATTTCATTCTAGAATTTTGACTAATAATAACGGTTAGACACTTGACTTAAATGTATCACGAGCTCACCTAGGGCTTAATTGTATCTTGACAAGTTGTTCTCTTTGAACAATTTTATTTCTTGGTGTCTAAGCTACGACAAAACATTAATCAGTTATAAATATGACAGTGATTCGTAAATATTGTACTAATTATTTCTTTGAACGTAGTTAAACCTTAGGCTGCATTGTTACGGTGATTCGTGGTACACCGATAAATCATGTCTGTTACCTGACTAAGAAATATTTTGTTGAATTAAGACAAAGTGTGATTATACAATTTTGAGTTAGGAGCCACTTAGGACAGAAAATTTGTAATTAAGTTCTTGTATTCATTTAGTTGCATAAGTACATGCATGTTTAGGAAAAAAATTCAAATCCAAAACTAAAAAAATGTAAATTTTCTTTAGCTTAGTTTTTTTAAAATCTTTTCCTTTGAAACTTTTCAATCAAAATCAAAAATCAAAAAAAAAAAAAAATTAAGTCGGTATTTTTACATATGTGTGTGTGTGTGTAAAATATTTTTCAAAGCAAAAAAGTCGAAAATCCAAAAAAAAAATAATCAAATCTCCCTTTTCAGAAATATATTCTCCTTGGTAAATATTTTTCCTTTTAAAAAAATCCAAATAGAGAAAAAACGTTTTATAAAATGTCTAAATTTCCCTTCTCACAGGAAGTTTACAATAGCTGTGAAAATCAATATAATCCATATAGTTTCACATCAAACTCTTACGGAAATTTTAATAACAACTATTGTATCAAATCTTGAGATGAGTATTGAAATTATTTCATCTTTGCTTGAAGTCTCAACAGAAAAACATTAAGTGATGAATGATTTGTGTAATTCATATTTGTGCAATAACCCAAGTCAAGGATTTGAAAATAATCAAAATTTGAATTCACTTCAAAATTCAAATGATTTTGATTATAACTCAGGCCAATACAATTTTGAACTCCAAAATGAAATTCAAAATCAAAGTGGAAACAATTATTTAAATAATTTTGGCAATGGGAGTTGTTTCAATGATGGTGAAATTTTTTACTACCAACAATTTCAAATTGTATATTCTCAAGTTAACAGTTATAAATTGGATTTTGTTGAGAAAATGAAAGAAATTTACAAAGATGACAGATTTGTTATTTGAAATAATGTGAGAAACAAAATTCAAATCCCAACGTGTGACGAACCAAGAGATTATCCACCTTTGACCAAAATTGATGATTTTCAAATAACAACTTTTGAAATTGAAAATGACAATCTTAATGAAGTTGTTGAAAATACGGTAATTGAGTTGGATTTCAATTCTTTTGAGAGTGCGGAACCAAATTTAAAATTCGATCAATTTTTTTTTCAAGTTTGAAAAATTGAATGCAACAACTTTGGGTTTTAAACATGATATGTGCAATGAAGTTGTGAATAATTCAATAAAGGAAGAGGAATTTTGTGAGCATAATTTTTTGGTCTTTTCGAAGATGAGTTGTTGAATTCTAAAGGGGTAGATTTAAATCACCATTTTGATTTTGAAATCAATAATTTTGAAAAAGATTTCACTGATAAGCTTGACTTTCAAATTGGTGAAAATAAACTTGAACATCAACCAATTATTCTATCTACCCCAAAAATCATCGAAAATAAAACAACTCATACAATTTTAATAAAATGACATTCGTTTTTCCAAATCAACATTCAACTTTGAAATCTTTTATGGTTTGGTTTTCTATGCTTAAGCTATGTCTCTCATACTCGACGAGACAAATGAATTGATCTTTAAAACACCTTTTCATTTATTCTATAATAGTACATTTTCTAAAAATAATAATCTTTTCATTTTCATGTAAATATAGGTCATATTTTTTTATTTTATTTTCTTCTTTCACTTGGGTTGGTTGTGGGGATATAGTCAAAATCAAGTGTGGGGGAGTCTCATCTTCGTTTTTTTTATTTTTCATGGTTTAATTATTTTATTTTTTTTGCATTTTCTTTCCAAAACTTAAAAAAAAATCCAATTTTTTTTTCCAATATATATGTTCTTTTAGCATATTGATTTACTTGTAAAGAAACAATATAGAATAAGTATATGATTTTGGTGATTAAATGGACAATTTTGATTTTATTTGTCTTAAGACAAATAAAAATGAAGTTTGATTACAAGTAATTATGGTATAATTAGTATATAGGAAGGTTCATGGTTAATTATAAAGTATATCCTAATTGTAATCTGTATTTAATAAGTGGTTAATTCAAAGCAAAGGAAATAACATTTTAATTCTTCTAAGTTAAGTGGTGTTAAGATAATTTTACAAGACTCTCTCTATAAAAAAAATTATGTATATATATATATATATATTTCATAATAACCTAAAGTCATGTGTTCACACTCAAATACGTACACTCGCCAGCTTAGTACCCTTCTTACGTAAGCTCGAAAGGTAGTGCAAGATCGATATATCTGGCCTCAAGTCATTCGAATTAGGTGCATGTATATAATAATTCTTTCATTAATAATGCCTACAGTCGATAGATGTACACACTTGTGTATACATTCGTCATACTCTATATTCCCCTCACGTAAGGCCACAAGGAAGTGCATAGGAGGTATACCTGGCCTTAGTTTTTCTGAGTTAGGCGTATGTAAATATTGTTAATATCAATAAAATTTCAAATAAAGAGAGAGTAAGCAATTGAAATCCAAACACTATTTTCACTTATTTGATTTGAATTGTTATTTAAAAGAAATGAAAATACCACTATTAACCCACATTTTGGCAAAGCCGTAGACAGACGGGTTTAACTAAAATCAGTTGCTCATTTGTCAAGACTGAAATACGATTGGTTTGATCTAGCTAGATGGATAGACGATTAGTCATGTATTATTCGGTGTGGGTCGCTCGATCAAGGTGGCTCGGTCGTACATGGCTCGGTAAAGAAGAGGAGATCATGCATGGTTCGGTCATGCTGGAGTGGACCGACATTTGAATGGGTCGGCCCATGGTATGGGGTCGGCTATGCTTGGTTCGACCATATAACATCGGCCTTGGTGGACTAGTAATATGGGATCGGCTTTGGTGATTCAGCCTCGATGGGATCAGTAGTGGTGTAGATCGGTCGTATAAGGTCGATCAGGGTAGATAAGTCCAAGTGGATTGGTTAAGGAGGGTTGGTCGGACAAAGGAAGAAAGGCCATGTCATTCGATCATAGAAAGCTAAGGTGGGTCGGTCATGCATGGTTCGGTATATGTCACTCGGTCACATAAGGTTGGTCAGGGAGGGTAAGGAAAAGTGGTTCGGTTTGAATGGTTTTGGCCTCAACGGGATTGGAGCATATGGATCTGCCATACGTGGTTCAGCCATAGTGGGTCGATCAGCATTGAGGAAAAGGGGATCGGGTCGGCATTTAAGAGGACTTCGGGTCGGCATTCATCTAGCTCCGAGTCGACATGCAAGTAGCTTCGGGTCGAAAAGCGAGATATGAGGATAGCATTCACTTAAGGGATCGACATATGGAGCTTGGGATGGATATTTATCTTTGCTCTGGGTTGGCTTCGAGATGGACTCTGGATCGACACCAGTGGTACTTGAGTCGGCATAAGGTCAGGGTGGCAATACTCTAGGAATCGGCATGTTTGAGCTGCTTTGAGTCGCTGAGCACTTTACTTCGAGTTAGGGTTATGGTCACTTCGGGTCGGTACCTTGGCGACTTCGGGTCGGCTTAATGTGAACTCAGGGTCGGTCGTGATGTTTGGGGTTTGGATCGGCTATGGCCTTGGTGGGCCCGAACTCCTTAGTACGCCCAGTAACTCGGGTTTTGTCTATAAATACAGTAGGCGGGGCTTTAGAAAAGGGATCTTCATTATGTTTTCCTCCTTCTTCCCTATTAAGGCTACTCTACCATTATTGCTTTGAAAACTCTGGATTGTAAGTATAATTGATTCTCATATCAATAAAAAGGAAATTTCTGGGGTGGACGTAGGCCGACGTTAGCCAACCAATATAAATCCTGTGTTATTACTGCTTTCTTTTTAATTTTCACCGTTCTTCACATTCATACTCTCTACATACAATCTATTTGTGATCTGTGAATGAAATTTGATGCTTTCATTTGGATTTAGGTGCTACTGGCAATTTTGACGCTAACAACCACTTTGCAAAACTTTGATAATCAACTAAGGATCTATTTCATAGTTGCACTATGTTATCAACCGAAACAACTAGTAAAGCTAGAGTCTAATTGTGATGACAATTTAATTTTTGTTGGATGTTTCAATGAGTAAAATGGCTATCACGATGTTCATCAAAATATATATTTAACCTATCCGTGTCAATTTAAAAGTAAATTCTTCATATGTAAATATATTCAAAAACTTGCTTTTATCTCTTTGTAAATAAATCATACATTTAGAAATTTTCATATCACATTTGGATTTTGTGGGTAATATCCGCTAAAAACCCTTATGAGACAACACTCATCCTAATAGAAACACCTAGAGGTTTAACGTCTTGTTGCATACGCTCAATGCAATCGTGCTTCCTGCGAAAATAGTTTATCTTAGTTTTAGTTTATTCGAGGACGAATAAAAAGATAAGTGTAGGGGTATTTGATGTGAAAGTAAATGTGCATATTTTTACTTCCATATTTAATCTAATTTAATTAAATAAATGAGTATATATGATATTTTAACATGTTTAAATCCAAATTTAAATTATTTTCAAATCATCATTTATTCATCTTCATATAAGGGCAAAATAGTCATTTTGTGCATGTATTAATTTTAAAAAAATTATTTGCACATTTTATTTTTATTCTTAGGAAATTGGATAGAGAAATATGAAGAAGCTTCATGAAAATATGCATGCACAAGAGAATGAAAAATATGAAGATTGAAAAAATCATTTCATGCAACATAGAGGATCCCACCTGCCCACTTATCATGGTCTACAATTAGAAGCTAATGCATATGTTAGTGGACATTAAAGTTACATGCACATGAAATGGTGGATCATGCTCATGCTAATAACAACTTAGAGGCCACACTTCCTAGAAGTGTATTTTGGACAGTCCTCTAAAATATGCATTGAGGTTTTACGCATGTATAAATGCCCAATAAGTTTCATGTTATGAGCTCTTAGTACCTCCTCTTTAGTTTGTTAATTGTTGCAACAAATTATGAAATAAAATGGCTTCCTAAGCTCCTTTTCTTCTTTCTCTCCTTTTATTTTATTTTAATTTCATGCTCATTTTTAATTCATGTTCTTTTATTTTATGTTAGTAGCTTAGATTTAATTTATGCAAATAGTTTAATTCTCATTTTATTTTAATTAACTTATATTTTCCTCTTGTTTTTATTTCATGTTGCAATCTACATTCATTGAAATGATAATAAATACGAGAAGCTAAACCTCATTCAATTTAGGGGTAATTAAGCTCTCTTAATCATGTAGATTCAACATACTTGTTAATTTATGATCTCTTTTTGTGCTTAATGGAAATGTTTGATGTGTAAACTTTTTGTTTTTTAGCTTCGAATTTGATAGCCTATGTTGTTGATACCAAATAGGCTATGTTTAAACAAACATAAATACAAATTACATCTTCATCTACATATGATTATTGTAATGAAGTAAGTTTTAGAATCAAAATTTGATGGTCTATATTACTAATTAATAGTAAATAGATCATACTTAGAATAGATTTTATTTTTTATTTCATTATCATTTTTATGAGAGTTGATAAATGGTTTAGTGGGTATGTTAAAGTTTAATGGTTTATATTGAGTTAATTAATAGCACAAATAGGTTATACTTTTGATAAACACATCAACTAAATTCACTAATGACCAACAAAGAGAGATCATAATTTCATTATGTTGGCTTATTTGATCATGAGAAGAAAATTACCTTTAAATTGCCATCTACTCTCATATTTTATTCACTTTCTTTTGTTAGTTCTTTACATTTTTTTAGCTTAAACAACTTCAAAATCTTGGTTAATTTGATTGAGTGGAATTTTTATCACTTCAATTCTCTGCGGATCGACTCATACTCGCCATATACTAAAATTATATGTCATGCATTTACTGTTATTATTATGATTTTTCAGCAATTTTCTAAACCGGTAGAAAGTTGGTCGATTCAATAGATATTATTAGTAAATGGATTCCGACTTGGAGAGGTACCTCACTCATCGTTACTTCTAAAGCAATTTTCACTTACAAGTCTCTTGACCATATCTTCTAGGTACTTTAGGTTCATGGGTTCGACTGAACGGTGGTAATCAGGATCCACTCTAAATGTACGCCCCGATTAATGCTCTTTGTTTAGATCTCGATATCTAGGATCTCTGTCTCCTTGCGGATCTATACGTCGAAGAGTTCTTGTCAAGTTATATTGTCAACAATAGCATGATTTTCCATATTTCGATCATCTATAGCATGACCAGAAGCTAGATCCACACCGTCTTCCTAATAGCGAGCTCTGGGTCCAATATTAGTTGGGACGGTACCAACTCGTGCTCTTGGGTCGGTATCGATCCATAAGCTTGTTCTCAGAGTTTTTCTTCTCCCTGATGTGATGTTCAAGCATCGTTTTGAGTCTTCTTCAGCTTCCTACCTCTCTGTCTCTACTCGAATGATGAATTTTCAAAAATTTGAGCTGGAATGCCTCCTACTCCTTCTATGACTGCCTTGATTTCAGCAACCTCAAGATTTGCTGCATCATTTGATTCATCTCATGTTTACTACCCTAGAATCTATTCTCTATTTTCTTCATCATTCGATCCATTTCCATTCTAATCACGACTTTAGCTGGATTCTTTATCTCTGATTACTATGGTTGAGTGGTATCATCCATATGCTGAGCATTCTAGTTCTCAGCTTCAGTAGTAGTTCTGGGATTGGTAGAATGGTCTCTTCTTGATGGAAGCATTCCAAATAGCTTCTCTTACATTATTGAAAACGAAATAGTTGAAAATAAGATAGGATTGGAAAATTGGATCTATCTCTTGGAATTAAGAAATCCAATAGTAGATAATGGATTCAAATAGTCTGAGGATCCATTCTCAATGAAAGCACCAAAATGTTTGAACCAAAAATGGAACAAATACCTAAGAGTTTATATAAAGAAGTAAAAGTGAAGAAAAAAATTTAAACCGAGTGAGAAACAACACACAACAATTTATAGTTGTTCGACAAATGAAGGCCTATTAACCATTTTATTCAAAAATATCCACTTCTATTCTTACTTCATTTTGTTACCCTAAATGTATCACTAATTCAAATTTTTATATTAGGAGGATATTTCTTATATGTTTTGTTCCTAAATTTCACTTTGATTTTAACCTAGTCAAAGTGTCTAAATTTCAAATTAACTTAACTCCTTTATAAGTTATAGAACTTACCCCTTCATATTATATTTACCCAAAATTTCAATTTTGGCTTATCCTTTTCTATTTTATTGATAATAATTTTTTTCTAAGTATGCGTTTTCTTTTTTACTTTCTCTAGTTACAACTTGTAGCTTCAATATTATCATCAAATATCTTACAGTCAAATTATGAAATTTACTTCACAAGATATTTGTACTTAGCTTTTAAATCCATCCATTATGATAATCACTTAATCCTTATTATTTCTTAATAACCAAAGATCTAGGGGTATATGATCAAAATTCTAAATTCTAGCTTTCAACTAATTGATTCTATATGGAATACCTTATAGTCCAATTGTGCAATTCTAATCACAAGATATTCATATTTTAGTATTGCTGAGCAAAATTACAATCAATCCTTAATTTCTAACCTAAAAATAATGATATCCCTTTAATATTTATAATATAAACCCAAGATAAAGTTATTTTCAATTACCAATTTCTTTAAACAAAATCTCTTTTATAAAATTAACAAATACGCGCTCATATATATATATAATACTCTCATAACTCATTCTAGGGTGTTACTAACCCTATCTCTAACGAGTTACTCGTCCTAGGATATTACTAATACTATCTCTGATGAGACTTACCCCTATCAGGCTTCGGTGTTCGCTCAACCAAAAGCTCTGATACCAAACGTAAAGACCCATTTTATCGTACCTTTTGAATCGACAATAAACCACACATGTCTAACTCAAATTGCACGAAAAGATGGATCTTTAAGGGTGATAAAGAAAAGTAGATAGAACAGAATCTCACACGAATGGAATAACATATATTATTTCAATAATAATCTTTACAGCAGAAAATTTTAAATTACAATATCAGATTCTAACCTAAATTCAGCTTGGACAATTATAAAACCTTCCCTTGCAAATGCTGACAAACATTAAACAAAATTAACTAAGTACAACAGATAATAGAATAGGTCTATACGTCGATGAATATCTCCAGCTCTCCTCTGGAAACATCAGCTGTCTTCGACTATCCTGAAACTACTCGGATCTGACCCGAGTATTGAAATTACCCGGATCAGGCTTGATAAACCAGTGTGAGAAAAACTCAATAATAGATGACAGTGTCATATATCATCCTTTTTATAAATCCTTTGAAAATAAAGAGTATCTCATAAAACCACGCCCACACATAAACACGAACAGGTTTTTACCTTATGATAACTAAAACACTTTTATATCAAAACGTTTGATATCATTTCTAATGACATTCTTTCAAAAAACATTTGCAAATAACTTATTAATCTTAGCCGAAATTGTTACGTTGATTAAATTCCAGCATGATAGGTTTACAATCAAGTCCGTAGGTTCTTATTGGAGAATGGATTTTCATACAAATAACCAGGCGCATGATCTACCTTCCGAAATGGGTACACCTCTAGATGGATGCACCAAGAAACCATCACAAGGCTTCTCTACCAACACAAGACCGGCCCACATCTTAACTAGATGGTACCGAATATGTCATCCCCCAGTCGTTACCGACCTTTAACCGAGCGCTCGTTTTACATACACCACATTAATATACATCCCGAACGTCATAGCGGGAAGAAATATGTCTAGAAGGGGATGATCATACCCTACTTGAGAATTACCCACTTAGCCTTGCTGCATCTAATCCTGTTTCAGTCATTTTTGGTTTGATGAGGCTTGAGGCTACGATTACCTTTTCACAAAGCACGTATTACATCTTTGAATGCCACATTTCCATTTTCGTTAACTACTAATTGCCTTCCACAAAAATACAACCCTTGAGCTCGTACGTCTCAAGGAGGGTGTTAAGCTAAGAGAAGTTGTCTTCTCCACCACCACTGATGTACGTTTGTAAAAACCAATGTACGTAATCATTAGAAATGCAATGTCAGGCAAATGTCCATACAAGTTGTCCAGGAACAGGACAAACCGAAGACACTTTCCTCGACCATTATTAGGCGAGAAACCCTTGCAATCCGAAAAATCTCCATTACGAGGAGACCACTGCTATATATAACTCTATAATGGGTGCGACCCCAAGCAAATCAACAAGCGGTCCTCATGCTTTGAAGATTCATGGTCTTCAATAATCATCGTCTTCAACATGTCTTCACGTTCGAATGTATACACTGGTTCGAAGTGGTTTTCGGATGGGATTTACCCAAATCCGACCCCGGTTCTTCGAAATCCAATATCGATAGAAAGTGAATATGAGTATACAAGATTTATTAAGTCTCTTTTACTTTAATTCTTTTCGGATGATTTCGAAATCTCTTTCTTTTGACTTAGGATAATTTCTAAGAAATTCATTCTTTTTCTTTGAAAAATATCTCAAATTTCCTTACTTAATTCTTGATCAAATTCTTTAACTTTTAGGCGGGTCAAAAACAATGTTATTTAAGACATCGTTTATGATAAACCTAAATCAATCTTAACAAACATTTTGAAGTAAATAGGATCATAGAAATCATTCATTTTTGGAGATTGCTTAACTTTTCGATAATACCAATCTTCTTTTATTTTGGAAAACTTAACAGAATCTTTTTATTTAAGAGCAACCGGGCTTTCCTTTCGATCTGTTACACCCCTCGCGTAAGAAAAGAAAACATAGGCCATGTAAGTTCAGGGCACTGGTTGCTCCATCCCCAACCTTAGTTAAACACCTTGTTTTATCTTCCCAGATCTCACAGGTGGGACAAATGTACTAGTCGTTTCCGCATACTCAGATTTTTCAATTTTATTTTGGAATTGCTTATAAATATTCCAAATTATCTTTCAAAATGCTTAATTATCCTTTTTAAAACATTCACAATTGATTCTGGAAAAATCATTATTACATGTAAACTCACTTCCAAAAGCTATAGAATTTGCAGCAGAAAAGTGCTGCGGAAAGTGCTAAATAAGCTTATTTGAATTAAACAAGTTTAAATATTTTAAAATTTTATTTCGATCCAAATCTCTTTTAAATCATTTGAATAGATTTATCAAATTTATTCCATATTTTTCCATAATTAAAAACATCCGTTTAAACAAATTTTCTGTTGTGGTCACTAAACTACGCTAGCGCGATTTTTCTAGAAAATTGATTTGGACTTATTTCAAAATTTACTCAACGAAACTTTGATTTTATTTCTTTATTTAAAAGATATGGATATAATAGTCCAGAATTTTCTTATTGAAGAATTCCAAGCTGTATTTCACTTTATACACCCATTCGAACTTTTCGGCGCAAAACTGCGAACTACCGTTGCGCGACGCATCTAGTTTTAGCTTATTTTTCAATATTTGAAATAATCTATTCAAATTGGATTTCAACACTTATAAAATCATTGCAAATCATTTCAAATCAATATTTTCACTTTTTAAAGTATTTTAAATATATTTTCACTATTACCATATTATAACATTATTTTATTCCTGTTATTTTAGTATTAAATTTTAAATTCCAATTTCAATTTGATTTCAATTCTAATCTCAAATTAAACACATTTTAAACTTAGATTTCAAATCTAATTTCAATTTAAACATCAATTCAATCTCAAACTAAACTTCACTTTTTTAAAATCGATTTCAATTTCACTATTCGTCTCAATTTCAATTTCTTATTAACTATCCTTTTCAAATCCGTTTCGCTTTAAATTTTAAATTATCTTTCATTTTAACTTTAATTTCATTTCTAAATGAAAAGAGATTTATTTTTCCACAATATCTCATATTACAAAAATATGGTCTTTTTAGATAAAAGTATTACTTAATCAAAATGAACATATCCAATATTCATATTTATCACTAACATAACATCCATTCAACCAATCACATGCATATGATTTCAAATCTAAAATTCACTATTAATATCATAACGGGATATGTTATCACAATTCACTTAATTTATTAACTATCAAATCATCCATATTAACAATCAATTTGGTATAAACATTCATATGTCATAAGGGTGTAAATATGATTTATAACATAATCAAAATATAAATTCAAAAGCAATGAGAATTTCTCACCATAAACCAAAGCGATTAACTTTCTACCAGTATTCTAATCAACCAACACTTCACTAATTAATTCCTACTCCATTAAACACTAGAAAAAAACACCATCTCCCATCCAATAGCTTGGCCGAGGCTTGAGATGGAGGTTGGCCGAAAATATAAAGAAGAAACGGTAGACCTTTGAACTTGAATTCCCAAGATTTAGATCCTAAAAAAAAGGTCATTTTCTCTTTTGTTTTTGACTCTCTTACTCACAAAATTTGAAAAAGTTATTAACTTAAAAGTTGTTGCAAATTCATTTTTATTGTATTTGAAAAAAATAATCATTTGAATCCATGTGGTTTTGAGGGAGATATGTTCAAAATAAAAGAGCTATCCTCGGAATCACAAAAATAAAGCCCGAAAATGCACTTTAAAGAATTGAGTTTCAGGTATAGCGAATCTCAAAAATGAAAAATAATATCAACATAAAAGTTGTAGCCACTGAAATTTTATACGGTTTAAAAAAAAGGATTTCTAATCTTGGGTCGGTTATGATCAAGTTATGATTAAAACAAAATGGCCTATTCTCTGGCTTAAAAACAAGGCCAGAAAATGCACTTGAAAGATGTGGAATTTTGACCTATTTGTGCTAAGAACTGGACTAAGTTGTCAACATGAAAGTTGTAGCCAATGAAAAAATACATGATTTGAAAAAAAGAATGTTGCAATTTAGTTCGGTTTTTTAATAATTTATGGCCGAGAGAAAAGAGGTAAAATATGGAGTAAATATAAGTTTGATTTGAGGAGAATAAACATTGAATTCTTTTGAATATTTTATAAATATTTTGACATTATTTCTTTTTAATTTTTTTCTATAGCTTGAAAGCTATTATAGAGAAGAGGAAGAAGATGAAGAAGCCTGAGAAAAGAAGAAGAAAAAATGTGTATGAAATGAGAGAAGGAGGTAGATATTTATAGAAAAAGAAAAAAGTGGTAAATTTACCAAAATAACCTCTTACCAAATTACCAAAATAACCTTACTTCAACCTAAAGTAATCTGCACCTTTTCAATACTTATCATCACCTTTCACATCCTTACTTTATGTCTTAGTCACTCATAGATTAAGTAAAAAATATCGTAATTATGTTGGCTTTGATTTGATATTGATTTGATGTTTATTTTTGACGTTTCTTACTTTTGTTAATTCTTACTTACTTTTCTTAATGACTTCTAGAAGTTTTCTAATCTTATTTAGTAAAAGTAAACATGTTTAGTAAATTAATTAATACTTACACTATTTGAATATATGTTCCTATATAAAAATAAAGGTGCGACGACGTTGCGACAACTTTTAATGAACAAAACGTCGTTTTTCGACAAGATGTTTTACGGTCACATTTTGACATTTTAGTTAAACTATTTATTTATGTAAACCAAATTTAAAAATAAATTTGTATAATGCTATTTAAAAATATTAACACTCATAAATTAATTAAAATAATTTATTTAATCATTGAAACTTACTTTTCTAAAATCAGCATTTTGTCACTTTGGTTGATATAGGCAAATGTTACTATTTTTGTGTATACTTCTCTTTCCAAATCCTATCTAATTTTGTTTGAATCATATACCCTTACTTATTTTACATTTAAAATCACTTTAAATATTATATTTTAAAGTGGTCAAATTCTGGGTCGTTACAAGATCCTTAAAAATAAGCCCTAACTTCCTATTTATAGAGGTAGGAATCTTAAATTCTTGCACAAAGATCTCTTCTTCATTTTCCATGCCATTGATTTCTTCTTCATGAAAATAGGTCGCCACCTCATCAACTTATATGTATTGGTAAAACTCTAAGGGTACGAGTCGGTACTGACCCATAAGATTAACAAATTGGATGCCTTCTGCTCTTTATATTGGATCATCTTATGGTTAGTTTCGTAAATCCATAGTTATTTGCATCAATAATAGCTTATTTATGAGTCCAAATGATGGGTCCATGGAAGAATAAAGTTGCCGATTCAAGTGTTTGTGGAGATTGATGGAGAATTGCATTGGTTCAACAAAACAACTCTTGGGATAGGCTTCTAACATTGAGCAATTGTGTAGGCAGAATATGGGACCCACCGGTGGAGGGATGTTGGATTGGTACTGACCCATAGAGTGGGCAGTACCGACCCACCACTTTGGTGGATTGATGACTCTTTTGGCTTGAATTGGCTTTGCTTTGGTCATGCGATTCTGTTATGTTTGGACTTTTGGACTATCTCACTAGGCTTCCTTCCTTGATAAATCCCAGTTAGACTCATCCAATCCGTCCGAATATCCGCTAGTCAAAAGGTTGGGTAACAAATAACTTATCAAAAAACTGGTTCGGTGGAATAACTTTCATACCACCTATCTCACCTTCTTTAACCTTGAGACAACCATCCCTCTATACGTATTTTCCTTCTCACTACTCTCTCCTCCAAGCACATTACTATTTTCTCTCAACCAAAATATCTTGATAGTTTCCTCACTTTAGTATTTACTTTCTTTATCCCTGATATTTCATGCGACTGTAACTCAGAACTCAGAAAATTGTAGTTTGATACCATTCCCCATTCCTTCGAGGGTTATTATTATGGCTTACATGCATGTTTAAACAATATTTCTAGGTTCATACCAATATCGCCTGAATTCAATGGGGATTCCTTGTTGCTACACTATGAGCATGTATAGCTATTTTACTCATAGCCTAAACCTTTATCCCGTCCTACCTAGGTAGTCATCACAATCAACTCCATATCATAATTTGATTTGGGTTTCACCACTCTTTATAATACCGAAACTTCACAATCATAAACTACCTAATCCAAAACCTTTATCTTTAAAAATATAATCTTAGAAACCTTTTTATTAAATTCAAAAATTGGCTGGTTTCCAAAAAGGCGCTATGAAAAATTTCTCGTGCTAACTAACTTTCTCTTTTAAAGATTTTCTACAACATAAAGTTACAGCTTTTAAAAAGTAGGAATTTTATTCGAAACATTTATCACGTTTAAACCCAATTGCCATGTCAAACCATTTTTTTTCAAAAACGTCATCTATAACTTTAAACAATGATAAGTATAGTATACAATAACAACTTCATCCTATCACTTTCCTATCACTCATGCTATTTCCGCTTCCACCTTTAACATATATTTTAATAGCATATGAGGGGGGCTTCTAAAATGTACATGCAATTGCAACATCTATCTAAGCTCCTATCTAAAATATATGTGCAATTGCTACATATTTATGAAAATTTTCCATTCTTCCTATCCTATTTCGATTTTTTTTCTCCTATATTATGTCTAACTTGATTACTAACCTATTTTTATAAGAATTCCTAATGCTATTTCTATCTAAATTATCGAGTGTTCTTACTTTCATTCTCTTTACCCTATTTTAATCAAGCACTATTTCCATTTATACACACTTTAGGAAGAATTTTAAAAACTTTCGAACTTACAAAATAGAAAAACTATCGAGCCAAGCATACACTTTCTTTTCCATTAATTTCAAAAATGAACAGTTCCTCTACCAAAAACCTTTAAGTTAAAATCTTCTGACCCAACAAATTCTAAATTAAAAATTTCCAAATTCTTTTCCTCCATGATTTTTTTTTTCAAAACAATAACTTCCCATAACTCCTTTAAAAACTCATTTAGAACATTTCAAGGAATTTTCAAAAACCTTTTCATCAAACTCTTTCACATAGGGTCAGACTTAGAAATAGACATATTCATCCTTTCCTCTAAACATTCCTTCTTCCCTACTCATTCCTAACCCATCCTCATCAAACAATCCAGCTATCATCTTGTGGTAATTAATATGCACCATTTTGTGGGAACTTGCCTCACTATTATTATACCTTACTTTCAGATATTTTCAACACAAGTTACTTATTACCCATCTATTTAGATGAAATGTACGTCTTTAATCAGCAATCCATCAAAATCTATCATCATAAGGCAGCCTATGTACAACAAAGGATTCAAGTACATCCATCCTTTATGGTCCTTCTATATGTTGTGCTCATGCTCTTCTTGGTCAACATCTTAGGTACAGCCAATGCCCTATGGGGTAATCGGAGCAGGTTTATATATTTAACTCTATTTATTGGCCTAATTCGTAGTTGCCTCATCCATCCATTTGGAATATGGTCACAACTACTTATATACTCCAAATCTATAGAGCTTGGCATATAATATATATTTATAGGTAAAAATACAAGTACGTTCTCTCAACGTGTCCTAATTCCTACGATCGACCAACCTATGATTTGATACTAAATACTGCAACCCGCACCTTTATGGGCTCAAATTTTGACTAAATCAAAATCCAAGTCCATTAGGGTACGGATCATCGTTTTTTGATTTTAACAAACACAAGCATATTAGAGAGCGATTAATATAAAATCGCAACGGAATTTGAAATTATAATAGAACACATTGACTATGGCTACTACCTTAGAATCAATATTATTCCTTCGACATCCAATTGTCTTATTAGCGCAGGCATGAATGAGAAAACTTCACCACCTACCATTCTTGACTTGCAGCAGCAGCCTGCCACTCTAAAATTATCCTATGGGTTGTAATGAGGTGGTGGGCCAGGACAATGTTTTGAGGACTATAAAATTGCATACTTTATGCATAACATAAGTTCATACCGCTTAATTCCCATTAAGTGCTATGTTTATTATTCATGGCTAATCCGTTGAATAATATATGCACATAAGATATGCCTAACCTCCTTTAAGGTATAACTACACACACATGCATATATTTAAAACTATACTACTAAGAAACTTAGCCACTTAATACTTCTTGAATAGGGAGGAGGCAGACCCAACGGCTATTAAATACACGATCCTCGCAATTTTCCTTCTAAAACATAACCACTAGTCAATTAGTCGTAGCTACAAATACCGATGACATCTAAATATGGCTTTATAATATAATTGCCATATTACCAATGCATCTCAACTACGTCCTAGAGAAAATTCCCTCAACTATAAGCCGAAAGACTATTCTAGTCCAACTCTATAACCTACCCTCAACCTTACGTCAAAGCCCCTTCCCAGTTCAATGTAACTATCACCAGTCATATCCTAACAATGTGGGAGAAAGTACCAAAGCTACTTTATACCTCTTTAAAGGCAATTGTGCAAGCTTTGATCATTTAGTACCTATGTCCTGGGCAGGTCCCCATAATTTAATACCTAACCCAAGGTGGACCACTCTCTAGTACTCTCTAGTTGACATCACATGTAATCTCATCAAAAGCTAGTTAATACTACTTTTTGTGAGAGGCGGACCCTATAATAGCCACTTAATGCATCAACCCAGGAGCAGACCCTTCTCGAAATTTCCCACTACCATGCCTAAATAATAACCTCGACCATTTAATACTTCTTTAGTAGGAAGGAGGCAGAACATACAACAACTACTTAACACCTCTAACCCAAAAATAAATTGTACACATATCCCTTCCCTACGAGTCCAATGGTTCAAGATGTAACGTCCCGCCTTTTTGTACGCTTTAAATCGACGATAAGCCACACACGTCAGACTTAAACCATATAGAAGGGCGAATTGTCATTAGGGTGAATAAGAAAAGCAGAGAAGGAAATAAAACAAAACAGAATCTTGTAGTAGAATGACAAAATATAATAATCAAATATAGTTCATGAAGTTGTTTACAAAACATTTGATTATACTAATACACTATAGAATCAGAGTTACACAAACCAGAGAATAATAATTAATGCAGCGGAATACATGATGCAGTGAATTATAATAATAAATAGTAGTAATAAAATCTTTGTCTTCGTCCTCCAGAAATAAGGCCTTCAATTCCTGAAATGCTTAGGCTGACCCGAACAAATTGAAAAGACAAATCACTCGAGTCAGAACTAAAAGATATTATGTAAGTTAAATCAACGGTAAATAAATATGAGTGTAAATGGCTTCGAAGATGTTTGCGGGATTTGACATCTCTTATCCAGTGTCTAACGTGAGTGTAGTAACTTAAGAGATGCTCGGGATTCACATCTTCTAAGGATCCGTTAAACTATTTACTATGTAGTAATATACGCTATTATAATAGTGTCTATAGTAAAATAAATTTACTTTTAAATACCGTTAAGGCTTTACATTTTCCATCTTAATACGTAATAGTCCCAGTAGTCCATCCAGTATCAGCGCATCTCCAGATCGGGAGACTACCCTAAATACTCCACGGGCTATGGGAGAAATCCAAACTCGTACAAGGCGCGCTAGGGTAGGTGACACGGCACACAAGGCAATGCTAGGGTAGATATACCAATTACTATCCGGACTGGTGGTGACGTATAGCGCACAACTACCGCCCACCTCGAGCCACACCTCCAAAATCAAAAATCAAAAGTGGCCACCAAATGAATCTCCAAGTCAAATAAAATATCGAAGGAGTGTGTCCGATAAGAGGAGCTACCTCACTGGCCCGGAATCGCTTCTGTTTTATCCACCTTATGCCAACTCACGGGAGTTGGGGTCCACTATACACCTCAAAGGAATGCCGCCACCATCCTACTTCATTCTTTAATCTCCACCACGTACACGGTTGTTAAAGTGGTTTTCGGAGTTAGCAGAGAGTATGACAACTTCTGATCTCGGTCTCTTTAACAACTAAACGTTATTATAACACCGCGGTCATTTCAAAATAATTATAATTCAACCAGAATATAATATCCATTTCAAAATCATATAAATACGATATTATTTCTGTTTCAAGAACCAATCAATATGATATCATTTTATTAAAACCCAAATCAATATAATATCATTTTTATTTTGAATATATCCTTTCCAAAATCATAGCACTTTCAAAATTATAATATTTCGAAACCAAACGCTTGAAATATAACCTTTCAAAACATAATAACTCGAATTTCATAGCTTCTAAACCATAACTTCCAAAACTTAAATGGTTTTGAAATTCAAACGGTATATAAAATAAAATAGTTTGAATTTAAAATTACTTTATAAAGTAGAATAATTTCCTCGAATTCACAATTTTATTCACTTTGAATTAAATATCAATTTATAACTTTCAACTCACTTACAGTTTTCAATAAACCATTTCAATTTCAATAAATTTCAAATTTTAAGTATTAAACAATTTCAAAACTAACGTTGGTAATTATGATTCAACAATTCCGTTTTCTAATATTTAGTTTTGAAATATTTTCATAATAAATCCATTATCATTTAAATAAAACTCAAATTTCAAATAACTAAATATTTCCTCCAATTTATTTATACTTGGAATATTCGTTTAATTCATCTTAAACCAAAATCCAATTATAAAAATCACACCTTTAAAATCTCAATTTTATTAAATTTCAAATCAATTTCATATTTATCTTCCAACCTCATTCGAATTTAAGTCATTATAAGCTCCAGAAATATAATTTAAATAAATACTTAACCATATTATATCTTAATAAAATCAAACTTTACTATTACACTTATTTTATACTTTAAACCAATTTTATACATAGCTTAAAACCAGGAATTTAACCATATATAAAATAACATTTATAAAATATCTAAATCAATATCTCATAAAACCATATATTTCTTTACAAAACCATAGAAATCACTTCAAAATATTTTTATATATAGATCGTGGTGTCTGTACAAAATTTTCTATCCTAGGTCAAGTGATATGGATATTTATCATTTCAATCCGCAATTTAAAATATAAATACGGTTATATATCATTTCAAACCACAATCCCGACTGAAATAAAATCCATAACGACTTACTCATAACAGTATGAAATACAACATCCATTCATCCAATATAAATCACCAAACATTTATCACAATCATCATCCAATTAAATCAATAACATCAATATAGAACAAATAATAAATAACAAGCATTTACTGGCAGTTTATATTCAATTATAAATTAAATAATAATTTAACTGGTAGTTATATACAATAATAAATTAAATAACAATTTGATTCAATAATTTCAATTTAACTGGAACGATGATAAAAATGTACCAAACAACCCTAAATAAATTTCTAATCACATCAGAAATTAATTTAAAACACATAAGAAATTTTAGAAGTTTTGAGTGGGTTAAAACACTCACATTTTGAATTTAAATTGAATTAAATCCAATTTAAACCCAAAATTTGAACAGTCTCCGAATTTGTCTAAACCAGCGCCAAAATGTCTGGAATTTAAATACGATCCTAACAAAAAACAACATGTAAATTAGGAATCGCATGAGAAAGCTATGCACGTTTGAACGATTGAAATCAAAATTAAATTAAAATAAAATAAAAACAAACGAACCAGTAGCAAAAAGACACGTCAGCGTCCCTATGATTCACGCGCACAGGACCATTGCTTCGTACCCGAGGAAACAGAGCAGCACTTCCACCTTAACCGACCGTTGACCGCATATAGCGCCGCCTTACACCTCAAACCGATTACCTTCCGAGCTCACCAACCCGGGACGCACCCACGGTGAACTTCCCCTAACGCTCGATCATCCATAAACCCAGCCGTCGCCATGTACATGAAACCCTAATGCAGTTATAGCCGCTAATCCAACCGTTAGTTGTCGAACGACCACCATAGATGAATACGCGATTGACTCTCTACAAAACCCATATCTCGATTTGTCGATCGGACGACGATCGTCGAACGCCAAAAAGCGGCCGAAATTAAGTCATTGATTTCTGAAAAAATGGTGACTCAAATTGGAAAACAAGTTACAGATCTGAAATGCACTCGTTGAGAGCTTCAGATCGATATATAGTTTGATATTATTTGAGGAGTCTGAAATTTGGAGTTGGATTTTGAATTGAAATTGGATTGTGAAATTTAGGTTTTGTCTGCCATTGAGAAACAGAAGCAACAAAAGTTTTGTACGTATAGAAATGAGAAATAGAAAGGCTGCTAGGGTTTATAACTGGATATATATAGATAGGGTTGAAAATAGAAAGAACGGACACGATTGGTTTGGATCGTTGAACGATAAATGGCCCAAAAGCCCGTTTCGACTGCCGTACGAAATTGGATCAACCCATATATCAAAATAGATGTTTTAAAATATTTTAAAATCAATGGAACTGATTTCAATTCCAAATTCCATCGTATGAAGAAGTTATGAAAAAATCAAGTTATTTCAAATTAATTTCAATTGATTTCAATTTAATCGACTTCAACGCGTTTCAAGCCCGTACGATTAAATGACAACCCCGATCGCTACGAAACTTGAAATCCTGCCATAATTCACCGTTATGGATCCGATGAAACTGGTTTCGTCGAAATCCGAGTCAGTAGCCAAAATGGCTATTTTCCACGTTAATTAAATAATTTAATATTAAATAAATCAAATCACATTTCCAATTCAAATTTAATTATTTACGAATTTTATAAATTTGGATTACTTGGTAATTTATACTCCTTTAAATAAATTTCTATATCGATTTATCATTGTATATTTTACCAATTACAGTATTAAGTTTCCAATTTCAATTAATCTAGTAATTAAAAAATTAAATACCCAATAAATCCATTTACTTGATTTTAAATCTTGTTATTCAATCCATTATCATCCAATAGATAAAATTAACATTGGTTCATGGTTTATTACATCAATATTCTCAAATTTCATCTTAATCTCCATTAATGTAATAATTAAATATTAAATTTCAGTAAATTACAATTTATCCATTTATTAAGTTTTAAATTAATAAATCTTTATTTCCATTCCTTTAATTCAACAAATTGTCCTATTATGAATAACATTAACATTATTTCCAAATATTACCTTAATTAACATTAATGTAATATTTTATTTAGATTTATTGCAATAGATTCTAATTCAATTTCTATTTCTTTCAATATTTAATTACTAAAACCCCATTAAGCTAACAAATTTAATTATCAAAATTTTCGGGTCGTTACACTCTCCCCCACTCAAAACTTTTCGTCCCCTAAAAGGGAAAAGGAGGGGAAAAGAAGGAATCAAGTGGTCAATATATCTTATTCAAAATATTAACTTTATAAACAAACAATTTGCAAAATTAATTAATTTAAAGGAAATATAACAATTTATAACCATTAAATCTTTTATACTCAAATTAATAAAGTTTGGAAAACAATTTCAAAAAAAATTCTAAGTCCAAAGTTTACGGAAAATTTTGGCAGAGTCTCCTTTGTACGGAGAGGCTCGGGAGAAAATATGATATCAAATATAACAATGTGCACAAATATTTTTCAAAATAATATATATCCCAACACGGAAAAAACAATATAATAGCGCTATAAAACCATAATCCAAAAACGTACCTATTTATCGGGCAATTACGCTTAATTTTATGAAACCAAAAGTAGTAGCAATTGTTTCCATAACATGTATTTCACTTATATAATCCAAAAGACTTAATAATTATATAAAATGAAATATTTAAAGTTGTTTCAACTACTAACAAACAATCAATGTCAAACGACAGCAATCATCTGCAACCACAACATACACATGAAATATAAATCAACCATCCAAGCAAGACAAACAATTGGTTTGTTCGGGTTAAGATACTTTAAATCACATAGAATGATAAATAACTATGAAGTATTTCATTTACTCAACAATCTTAGATAAACTCCATAGATTATTCATATATCCAAGCAAATTTAAAGTATCTTTTACCCAAACAACTCATAAACCAAAACAAACAACAATTTCAAACAATCGATCAAGCTCATTCTTAATAATTTCATTTCATAATATTTGTTGTTTGCTTTCCTTTACATTCAATTAATACTTATCTTCATTTCATTTATTACTTAAAATTATTCATTTACATTTATTCATGTCATGTTAGTTTCCTTTTATGACATTATATTCATTCATTAATTATTACTTAATTTCATTTACTTACATTCATCTATCCATGGTATTCATGTTCCATTCAATTTCTTGGCATATCAATTCATCTACTTAAGTTTTTAATCACTTTCTTATAGTACTTACTTTCCATCAAAATTTATTATAGTAGTATTTCAATCATAACATAAGTTTATAGCAACTACAACATCAAATTCTTATTTATTAAGGAATTTCATTGAATACTTTCATTACCTCAAGTTTTACTTGTATAGTTCTCCATTACAAAATCTTTAACATTTTAGCTTTTAATATTTGGTAAATATGCTCTAAGAATGCAATTGAAAGTCATACAAGTTTTTCTCATTTCTTTTAATTAATTTAATGTTCGATAATCATATCCTTTGCTTTTTTATAGATTATAAAATTTAACTTTCTTGTTATTTCATTTATAACCTAGCATTTACTCTCTTTGTATTAATTAAAGGTTCCAATTATTAATTAGTTACATTCCATTTCACTACAATAATCGGAACTATTGATTAACGGAAATTTAAGAACTAAAATACCGGGTTAAATTTCAAATCATTTTAAAATATTAGACAAATATATACGTACAACTTATATATCCGAAACAATTTGAAATTTATATTTATTTATCAAAATAAATCTACAGTAAAACTACTACAGTGGTCTAACCACTTAGAAACTCGAAAATAAATGTCGATGATGCATGCACCCATCACCGAAATTATTTTCTAGTGACAGAGAGGAGAGTGCATAAGTTATTTCTTTCTAAAATTTCTTTAAACTATTCTTTCAAAGTATATTGAAATATTTATATCAGAAAATACTTATAAAAAATATTATTATATTCCAAAATCCTTTGAAAGCAATTTTCAAAAATCCCGGAACTTAAGTTCTAAAATTTCCATTCTTACTTTATTTGTTTTATTTCTAATCTTATTTTCAACTAACATCTAAAAATTTCACTACCTAACAACAACTAAATTACAACCAAAAAAATATATATCATTTATAAAAAAATTATTTTATATATAGAAAATATAATAGGAAAAATTATTTCATTCACCTATATTCAAAACAAATATTGTGTTGGTCTGTCCTATTAAATGTTTAGAAATCTCTATTGATGTCATATCATCCCATGCACCAACCATAATTTATAAATACAAAATGGAACAAATTAACACAATATCAAAACCTTTTATAACACTAACAAATACGCTCTTTCATATATATATACATATACATACATATATACATACATATATATATATACACACACACGCTCAGCGACTCATCACAGAGTATTACTACCCTATTAATAAAGAGTCAGACCCCACAAAGCTAAGGTTTATCGCTAAACCAAAGTTCTGATACCAGATGTAACATCCCGCCTTTTTGTACGCTTTAAATCGACGATAAACCACACATGTCAGACTTAAACCATACAAAAGGGCAAATTGTCGTTGGGGGTGAATAAGAAAAGCAGAGAAGGAAATAAAACAAAATAGAATCTTGCAGCGGAATGACAAAATATAATAATCAAATACAGTTCACGAAGCTGTTTACAAAACATTTGATTATACTAATACACTATAGAATCAGAGTTACACATACCAGAGAATAATAATTAATGCGGCAGAATACATGATGCAGTGCATTATAATAATAAATAGTAGTAATAAAATCTTTGCCTTCGTCCTCCAGAAATAAGGCCTTCAAATCTTGAAATGCTCAGGCTGACCCGAGCGAATTGAAAAGACAAAACATTCGAGTCAGAACTAAAAGATCTTATGTAAGTTAAATCAACGGTAAATAAATATGAGTGTAAACGGCGTCGAAGATGTTCACAGGATTTGACATCTCTTATCCAATGTTTAACGTGAGTGTAGTAACTTAAGAGATGCTCGGGATTCACATCTCCTAAGGATCCGTTAAATTATTTACTATGTAGCAATATACGCTATTATAATAGTGTCTACAGTAAAATAAACTTACTTTTAAATAGCGTTAAGGCTTTACATTTTCCACCTTAACACGTAATAGTCCCAGTAGTCCATCCAGTATTAGCACATCTCCAGATCGGGAGACTACCATAATTACTCCACGGGCTACGGGAGAAATCCTAACTCGTACAAGGCGCGCTAGGGTAGGTGACACGGCACACAAGGCAATGCCAGGGTAGATATGCCAATTACTATCCGGATTGGTGGTGACGCATAGCGCGCAGCTACCGCCCACCTCGAGCAACACCCCCAAAATCAAAAATCAAAAGTGACCACCAAATGAATCTCCAATTCATAATATAATATCGAAGGAGTGTGTCCGATAAGAGGAGCAACCTCACTGGCCCGGAATCGCTCCTGTTTTATCCACCTTATGCCAACTCATTGGAGTCGGGTCCACGTATATACCTCAAAGGAACGCCGCCACCATCCTACTTCATTTTGGAATCTCCACAGCGTACACGGTTGTTAAAGTGGTTTTCGGAGTTGGCGAAGAGTATGACAACTTCCGATCCCGGTCTCTTTAACTACCAGACATTATTATAACACTGCGATCATTTCAAAATAATTATACCTCAAACCAGAATATAATATCCATTTCAAAATCATATAAATACGATATCATTTCCGTTTCAAGAACCAATAAATACGATATCATTTTATTAAAACCTAAATCAATATAATATCATTTTTATTTCGAATATATCCTTTCCAAAATCATAGCACTTTCAAAATTATATTATTTCGAAACCAAACGCTTGAAATATAACCTTTCAAAACATAATACTTTGAATTTCATAGCTTCTAAACCATAACTTCCAAAACTTGAATGGTTTGGATATTCAAACAGTATATAAAATAAAATAGTTTGAATTTAAAATTACTTTATAAAGTAGAATAATTTCCTCAACTTAACAATTTTATTCACTTCAAATTAAATCTCAATTCATAACTTTCAAATCACTTTCAGTTTTCAATAAACCATTTAAATTTCAATGTATTTCAAATTTTAAGTATTAAACAATTTCAAAACTAAGGTTGGTAATTACGATTCAACAATTCCATTTTTTATTATTTGGTTTTCAAATATTGCATAATAAATTCATTATCATTTAAATAAAACTCAAATTTCAAATAACTAAATATTTTCTCCAATTTATTTATACTTGGAATATTCGTTTAATTCATCTTAAACCAAAATCCAATAATAAAAATCACACCTTTAAAATCTCAATTTTATTAAATTTTAAATCAATTTCATATTCATTTTCCAATCTTATTCTCATTAAATTCATTATAAGCTCCAGAAATATAATTTAAATAAATACTTAACCATATTATATCTTAATAAAATCAAACTTTACTATTAAACTTATTTTATACTTTAAACCAATTTTATACATAGCTTAAAACCAAGAATTTAACTATATATAAAATAACATTTATAAAATATCCAAATCAACATCTCATAAAACCATATATTTCTTTACAAAACCATAGAAATCACTTCAAAATATTTTTATATATAGACCACGGTGTCTGTATAAAATTTTCTATCCTACGGTTAAGTGATACAGATATTTATCATTTCAATTCGCAATTTAAAATATAAATACGGTTATATATCATTTCAAACCGCAATCCCAAATGAAATAAAATCCATAACGGCTTGCAGTTTATAACAGTATAAAATACAATATCCATTCATCCAATATCAATCATCAAACATTTATCATAGTCATTATCTAATTAAATCAATAACATCAATATAGAACAGATAATAAATAACACGCATTTACTGGCAGTTTATATTCAATAATAAATTAAATAACAATTTAACTAGCAGTTATATGCAATAATAAATTAAATAACAATTTAATTCAATAATTTCAATTTAACTGGAACGATGATAAAAATATACCAGACAACCCTAAATAAATTTCTAATCATATCAAAAATTAATTTAACGCACATAAGAAACTTTAGAAGTGGTGAGTGGGTTAAAACACTCGCATTTTGATTTAAATTGAATTTAAATCCAATTTAAACCCAAGATTTGAACAGTCTCTGAATTTGTCCAAACCAGCGCCAAAATGTCTGAAATTTAAATATGATCCTAACAAAAAAAGGACATGTAAATTGGGCAATTGGGCATCATATGAGAAAGTTATGCGCGTTTGAACGATTGAAATCAAAATTAGAATAAAATAAAATAAAAACAAACGAACCAGTAGTAGAAAGACACGTCAGTGTCTCTATGATTCACGTGCATATGACCACTGCGTTCGAACACGAGGAAACAGAGCAGCACTTCCACCTTGACCGACCGTTGACCGCATATAACGCCACTTACGCTGCCTTACACCTCAAACCGATCACCTCCTCGAGCTCACTAACCCAGGACGCACCCACGGTGAACTTTCCCTGGCACTTCGATCACCCCTAAACCCAGCCGCCGCCATGTACATGAAACCCTAATGCAGTTATAGCCGCCAATCCAACCGTTTGTTGTCGAAGACCACCATAGATGAACTACGCGATTGACTCTCTACAAAACCCATATCTCGATTTGTCGATCGGATGACGATCGTCGAACGCCAACGAACGGTCAAAATTAAGTCATTGATTTTTGAACAAATGGTGAGTCAAATCGAAAAATGAATTAAAGATCTGAGATCCGCTTGTTGAGAGCTTCAGATCGATATATAGTTTGATATTATTTGAGGAGTTTGAAATTTGAAGTTGGATTTTGAGTTGAAATTGGACTGTGAAATTTAGGTTTTGGTCTGCCATTGTGAAAGAGGAGCAATAGAAGTTTTGTACATACAGAAATGAGAAATAGAAAGGCTGCTAGCGTTTATAACTGGATATATATAGATAGGTTGAAAATAGAAAGAACGGATAGGATTGGTTTGGATCGTTGAACGATAAATGGCCCAAAAGCCCGTTTCGACTCCGTATCGAAATTGGGTCAACCCATATATCAAAAAAGATGTTTTAAAATATTTTAAAATCAATGAAATAGGTTTCAAGTTCAGATTCCATCGTATGAAGAAGTTATGCAAAAATCAAATTATTTCATACTGATTTCAATTGATTTCAATTTAATTGATTTCAAGGCGTTTCAAGCCCGTACGATCAAACGACAAGCCCGATCGCTATGAAACTTGAAATCCTACTATAATTCACTGCTACGGATCCGATGAAACTGGTTTCGTCGAAATTCGATTTAGTGGCCAAAATGGCTATTTTCCAAGTTAATTAAATAATTTAATATTAAATAAATCAAATCACATTTCCAATTCAAATTTAATTATTTACGAATTTTTAAAATTTGGATTACTTGGCAATTTATACTCCTTCAAACAAATTTCTATATCGATTTATCATTGTATATTTTACCATTTACAATATTTAGTTTCCAATTTCAATTAATCTGGTAATTATAAATTTAAATACCCAATAAATCCATTTACTTGATTTTAAATCTTGTTATTCAATCCATTATCATACAATAGATAAAATTAACGTTGGTTCATGTTTTATTACATCAATATTCCAAAATTTCGTCTTAATCTCCATTAACATAATAATTAAATATTAAATTTCATTTAATTACAATTTATCCATTTATTAAGTTTTAAATTAATAAATCTTTATTTCCATTCCTTTGATTCAACAAATTGTCCTAGTATGAATAACATTAACATTATTTCCAAATATTACCTTAATTAACATTAACGTAATATTTTATTTAGATTTATTGCAATAGATTCTAATTCAATTTCTATTTCTTTTAGTATTTAATTACTAAAACCCTATTAAGCTAACAAATTTAGTTATCAAAATTTTCGGGTCGTTACACGAGATGTCCCACATTAATAGTAAGTATAAACAACTGTTGGTCGCCTTTAGGTGAAGGGCATGCTTTTATTATGTGACTCTGCTGACCTCGCATCCCGAACCGCTAAGCCAAACCAATCACCCAAAGCCTAAGTGTTAAGCTAGACCCACTATTTCACGCTCGTTCTAAACGTATAATTGAAACTATATAATTTTCGACTATGAAAATTATATTGCCTTCTACGTATATTAGTAGTATTAACACTTACTTATCCATTTCATAATAATTCCTATTTTATACGCTTATTCTTTATTTTCTTCATTTCCTTCTTGTGTTTAAAAAATGTCAACTGTCCGTAATAATTGATCATTAATGTCAAAAATGAATAATCTCTATTGATATTTATTTAACATTTCAAAATACATCTATTATGCCTATTTAATTTTCCTTAAATACCATATTAAATTCTCTAATAAGCCCCCATTTAATTTTTCAACTCTATATTAACTACAAATTTATCGCCTACTAAATTTGTAGTTATTGTCCATTATTTTTAGAATTACTATTAATTCCTTTTTCAAACCTTCTAACCTTATAATTACTAAGCTACTAATTACTAAATGTTCTAATTACAACTAATGTGAATATTGATGTATATTAAGCTAAAAATATAATTTTTAATTTTAGTTAGTAAGCACAGTTATACGTGTGTGTGCATACATACATACATTTATATTCCTCTTCCTTACACCTTGATTCCTATATTTAGGAATTCCAAACATTTGTTTCCACATTTTAATTTATTAGAGCTATCCTTTCGAAAAGGATTACTGTTGTAATTTTTCATAAATTACCCAAAATGAGACCTTTGCTTTGTTTGAAATTATAAAGAATTATTCTTTCCATTTTTTGAACTAGACAATGAAAACTATGGGGAAGAATATCCATGCTTTATAGATTTCTTTCCTTTTTGGTATATTCCTCATTATTTCAAAAAATGCACTTTTTATACATTTATGGAATTAGATCTTTTATGGAAATTATATGGAAATGGATACAATTAAATTATACCACATTCCTTATAAATGAAAACATAGAAATTTACGTTTCAAGTAAATTAGTGCAACCTATTTTACAATCCAATTATAAATCTGTTATAAACTTGACAACTTTACAAACATTTTACAATAATAAATATTTGGGACTGATTATAAATTTCCAAATTACGTTGCAATTCTCTTCCAACTTCCTAACTTATAGAGCATGTAGGCAAGGTCTTAACTAAATACACTCAATTAAGCCTACAACTCAATATATAAACACAGACATAATAATTAAACAAAATTGAATGATATAAATTTCAATGTTCTAAATAAATTATATATTTCCCAATCGCTTTTCAAGCTTTCCAAATCTCCTAAATCTAAATCCATTCCTTTACTTAATTTGTTTGCCTTTTCAATCCAAAAGAATATGTATAACAAGGTATACAAATACTATTAGATGGAGTTAAGGGGAATATAGATTTATAATAATGAAACTTACCTTTTTTGTAGTTTGATTTTCTCCTTCTCTTCTTCTCTTTTATTTTCCACCCTTCTCTAAGTGTGTGCGTATATATACATAAATATATATACGTATGTATGTATGTATGTATGTATATGTGTGTGTATAACAATAAATAATTAATAGAAATAGTTCTTTTCAAAAAAATCAATAGAAATGGTGGAGAAGGAGAAATGGCAAACTTCACTGCTTGGATCAGAAAATATGAGAAGAGAAGGGTTAGGCTAACATTTATAGGCGTCGAATCAATTGAATCCATTAAATTAAAATTATTAAATCCAAACCCTTTAGCTGAGGTTCAAACCCTAGCCGCTAGTTGACGACTAATCGATCACTCCATTATAAGCAACTGACCGGTCCAAGGAGGGGGTCGACCGATGGGGTCCCGCGTTTATTATTATTTATTACTTTCTCGTTTTATTAATTATTTTCATTTTGAAAACTTTAAACTTTAAATTTTATGTTTGAGGTTTGATCGCAAAACTTCAAATTTGAAAGCTACTCATAAAACTGCCATGAATATAATGGTATAAGTTTGATGGTCAAATTTCAAGGTCTGCTCAAATTCCCCTTTTGGAGCCTAATTAATTATCTATTAATTACCATTAATTTTATGCGGCGTTACATTCGATCTACGATGATCTATATCCACTATGAAATTTTCTTATCATATAATAAAAAATAAGATATTTAAGAATAATGAATTAGCTAATCTTAAGAGCTTGTCGTGTGAAAAGATTTGAATTGTGTATGGAGCTGAAGTTCTTGTGTATTCCAACCATTTTGAAGTGGTAATTCATAAAGTATTCAAAGTAATCAAAAATAACTCTTGGATGGCTTAGATGGAGCTGTAAAGCAGGTAGGAAGAGTGCCTAGTTGTTGACTAGGTTGAACGGCTGATAGAAGATAGCAGGAATAGTGAAAGGAATGTGGCTGAGGTGAGTGTCAATAGGGGAACTGTGCAAGGCACATGCCTTGATGTTGCTGCACATTATTGAATATGTACTAGGTGGCATGTTATGAGGGTACAACATGCTCTTTGTCAAAGTAGATACCCTTGGTTATACTTCACGTTGTTTACCTTTGCATGCTTAGGGGGAAAGGCGGGATGGGATGTTTAGCAGATTATCTAGGACATAAAGAGAACATGAAGTGGCTAAAGACAAAGTTGGATGCGTGACGAGATGGGCTATTGGTCGTAGGTCACTGTAATCGAGTTGGACCAAAAAGAGGGGTAGCTATCAGAGCCACATTGAGTTGAGCCAGATGGTTGCAAACTTAAAAGCATCACCAAGGATACGACCGAGGGTGAGTTGACAGTGACGGGCAACATGGAACATGTCATAGGTATTGAAGTCGGGTCAATGATGGAACATGCTAGAGCCAGTCTTGTGCTTTGTCGGTCAGTAAATGGTGGGAGAGATGCTTGAACAGATAGTATTTTCTTGCTACACCGAATTTGGATCGACATGAGAGAGCTAGTCGCATGTGAGATGGATTAGTGAAGATTGAGCTGGGTTATTATTTGGTCTAGCACGATAAATTGGTTATTGAAGTTGCTTCGATGTGTACCGACCGGCTTTTAGCTTAATACGCTATTAAATAGATGGATTGTCACGGGCCCAGCCTGGATCTAAGCCATCAACCAAAGGAGCTTAGCCGGCATGCTTATAACCTTAGCTACTCCGTGGGGTCTAGTCTAGACCCAACTCAGCCTATACCAGACTGGGCCAAGCTAAGAAGCCTTGATCGTTTTAAATTTTTATATATGAAATAATTGAGTAAAATTTTGCCCTCTAAGTCTATCTCATATGCAGGCACGAGCTTGTTAAACCATAAAGGTCCTATCGATTTTCCACTCTGCCGTGCTTTTAATATGCAACATGCATGGGCTATGCTATTAATTAAGGCAGTTGTGCAACTCAAGATGTGGCAGAGATGCATCGCGTCTTCTACATGCATGGTGTGGCACAAAACTTGATTGCATCTAAACGATGGTGATCCTTTTTTTCAGTTTTAGTCTATCAGTTGTGATTGAAGGGATAGGTATTAAAGTACCCTTCTTGTTTCCACTTTGAACTCATAAAGATTTTGTCATGTGAACTCCTTTAAAATCTCCGAACATTGCATGGTTTTCTGTTGGTAAAAATAGTTAACTTCATCTTCCTCTCTAATCGCTCTTGAGAATTTCACATTTTATCAAACTTGTTTCATGTTATAAGAAAGCTTCTTCGATATTAAACTATTCATGTTGAATTCTGTTTTTGCATTTCTATTTAGAGCACTGTTTAAAATTGGATCTTGCATCGTTTCTTGCCCTGAGCTCGCGTTCTATGATCATTCTTCTAACGTTGATTGACCATCGCTATCATGCCACCGGCTTGATTGATGTCATTGGGTTTCCTCGGCATCTTGCTTTGGTAGTACCAAACCTTAGCTGGTTTGCATATTGCGCTGCCTTGTTGGAAAGAGTAGTTACTGTTACCTCTACCTCTGATGTCACAGCTAAAGTCATTGGGTGCTCCTTTGCATTTTCGATTTGTCTCTTTTCGAGATCCCTTATGAGATTCTACATGGACAATTTTAAGGGTTGTAGCGCACTTCTACCATAGGAAAATACTCTTCAAACAATGCAAGGACTTCTCATCTGCACATTTGAAGTTGGATTTTCTATAGTATTTCATGGCATAGGTCCACTCCTCTCCGTCTTTTTCTTCTTTTTAACCATTAATGATTAGGTATCTTTATATGCCTAGCGAGCAGGCTTTGTGCCCTCGTAATATTGGACTCAACAGATACCATTTGCTGCAAATTTTATTTTGGAATTTGTTGTTCTGCCTTTGCTTGCTTGTGTTTGACCTGTAGAGTAGCATATCTCGAATGACTAGCTTAATCTCGGCATCATTTATAGAAAATATTCCTTCTCTAGGATGGGTTAAATAGCATATATGTTAACTAGATGGGTTGATCCAAATCTCTTAAGCAAACTACATACGGACCAGATGTAGTGCAGCGGGTAATAGAGGCATGAGCGGGAGCATATGTTAGCTCATGGGTTCTCCCAGGTGACTAACAGTTATATGTAGAGTGAGGGATGGGATCATTCGAACTAGAGTGCATGTGGGCTTGAAGATTCGCCTGGGTGACACAAAGTAAATTGTGAGGTGACCGCAGGTCTCGGCATGAATCAGAGTGCATAACTAGCACAAGCACTCTTGTATAATTTTTATATGCGGGCGACGAGTGCCACCGTTCGCTTGAACCTAACAAATAGGATAACTTATTTTCAAGAGTGAGAATTTACCTATGGCGAAGGGTTGGGTTTGTAAGCATTCTTGAGAAAAGCACTTGCTATTAAGCCAAGCCATTTTTAGAAATCTGGACGAGTTTCTGGTTACTTGCGGTCATGGTTGGGGGCAAAAATGAGTGAGGGAGATGTTTGGTGGCATGTTGACTGAATAAACTGACCATTAGTGAGCACTTTCCTAGTAGGGAAATTGTCTTTGGATTACCAATTAGTGCCTATGGGAGAGGGTAGTTTGGTTCGGATGTAAATTGGTGCGCTAAGTTGCTCTAAGACTTACGGAGGGATGCATGGCAGGTAGTTATAATCACTGGGTTGGCTGCCTTGCTCCGCATCTCTATTGTGAACATTTGTAGACTTGGATGTTTTAATGTGGGATGCACTTCTGGGTGTAGAAAAGAGCACTCCCATTCCTCGTTCATAAAGGCGATGTTGTTTATACTAGTATGGCTATTTCCATTTGGGAAGGTCGGGAGGTGGAGTAATTCATTGGGCAGTTGGCATGATCCTTAAGCAGAATACAAGTGTAATTACCATAACTTGTTTCATAATAGTAGTAATACGAAGGAGTGTGTGGGCTTGTATTGCAGTTGCACATGGTATGAAGCCAAAATGGGATTGTGGTCTAACACCTCTAGAGATTAGGTTCAGATACCATAAGAAGAAGTGAAACACTATTCACCATTGCTATCCATTGACCCAAAAAATGGACCAACACCCTGTTGTGGTTTTGAAAGCACCAACCCTATCTTTACAGAGCAATATCACATATCATAGATATAGAAAAGAAGTAGTATATAATATAGATGGAAGATTTTTATACCGGTTTGGACGTTAATGAAGCCTGCGTCCACTTTATAGTTTTATTATAGGCTGATTGCTATTACAAAAGCTGTTTGATTATAAGGCTTTAGTTATTTCCTAGCTAGGTTAAATCTCTAGAGTTAGAATCCATCGGATAATCACAATGTATTCCTTCCGAGGTCGTTGTGAGGGAGGTAGGAAGTGAAGAATAATCCCAGCAGAGTTTCAGCAATCAGTCCGGAGAAGATCCTCTTTATGTTGCAGGTGGCATGATATTTATAGAGGTTGGAGGGTTTTTGGGCTAGGCCCATCATCATCATCTCTCAACATGGACTACAGGCGACCTAGGAGGTCCTAGCTTGTGAAATGAACCAACACCATGGGTCGTTGGCGACCCATCGACCTGGTCCATTTTGTGAGCCAAGTTTTACTTCCTTCCTTCTTTTTTCGTAACTCGTTTGTTTAAGGCTTTGAGGAGGTGCATGGGTTGCTCACGATCCAGCCACAGAGGGCTATCTTGGATTCCAAGACTGAAGATGTTTCATTGACATTCATTGTCGTCGTCGCGTGTTGATGGCAAGTCACTAGCTGCTGACATTCAAATACTTGTTGGGCCGTTGGGATGCTGGTATCTTGGCTTCATTGACTCCAATTGTCGCCTTAACCGTATAGTTTGGCCCTTATCGATCTCTAGTCGTAACTTCTCTGGTTAGTTCCTGAACGAACCTGCCGGCTTAAAGTTGTCTTGTTTTCTATAGGTATCAGCTGGGTTAAAAAACCAAATAAAGTTTTCCCCCCAAAGTCTGTCTTAGTTGTAAACAAGGCGTGCTTGGAAATTATCATTTTCTATATCTATTTCCCGACTTTCAAGTGGTTGCATCGAATTTTTACGCATAGGTCAGTCCAACGTCATTGGTTATTTTATTTTGGTTCTGGCTATTGTTGCTTGCCACAATCTGTCATGTTTCGCATGTAGTCTCCCGGCATGCCTTGGAGTGATAAACAGTCGCGATTCATCGAGTTCGAAGCGACTGGGCGAAGCTTTCTTTTTGAAACATACAAATGCAAAAGGTATACATATATAAATATATTTATTATATATATTGTGATGGGTCGCATCACTTTCAACCCACAGTGGGTCGGGTCGCTTGCAACCCAATTACTTAGAGATTTTTTTTACCTTTCTCATCTCCTACATATACCTGAGCTAGCATCATCTCCCCCATTCGAGCCAAGAACTTGCGACCTTTTAAAGCGAAAGTTCCTTCCAACGATTCATCTTGAGCAGTTCTACCCGATTTGACCTGCCGCCTTTATTCTCTAGCCACCAACTCACTCAAGCATCAACTCAAGTTGTCCATCTCATGTAGCCCTAACTGATACATCATCCTACTAGGATCAAAGCCGATCCATCATCTTGTTGCAGCCGACCTATCGTTTGCTCGCCCATAACCTGATTAGTAGCTCGCCAAGCTTGATCCATGATTCTTCTTGTTCCATCAAACCAATTTGAGGTAGATTTTCTCGGTTGAGTTGTTAATTGCTATGTTGGTATGACGGTTTAATACCTAGCTTTGGCTTGTGATGTTAACTATAAGATTTTGTTTTGATTGTGGTTCTTTGGAGGAAGATAGGAAATCAGGTCTTGAGTCATCTCTTGGAATGATATTTGGGCTTTGGCTTAAGGCTTGATGCATTTCGCTGTCTTCGTCCATCGAACCAAACTTAGCTTGTTGCTAATCTACGAACGTAACTTGCACAACACTTCATCAGTAGACTTGATTCTTCTAAGAACTTCGGCTTATCTTATATTACCTATTGCATGCTTGGTGTCCCTACAATAAGAAGAGGCTTATGTGTTGCTTCGGATTATAGATCCATTATCGTCACAAACTCATAACGGGTGAGTGCCAGTACAACAAGAAGTAGAAAGCGAAATTTCATGGTAAGTTCATCTCTCCTTCCATTGTAAGCAAGCTATCTACATGGGATAGGAAGTTTATTGCACTTCGAATATGGAGTTTACCTCATATAAATAGTACGTTGCACTTGCCCCAGTTCGTACCTGAAATCCAATGCACTAATCTCAAGTTAATGTTGCCTCGAAGTTCAAGTATGATAGAGGGAGCTCATGAAAATAGGACAGATTAGCCAGAAGAATTAGCTAAGCCTTTACGAATGCGAGTTCTGTCACATAGAATGAAACATCCACCCACATGTTGCAAGCCAAGTGGACGAAGTCCGACGCTCTCCGAAGCTCAATCGTCATCCATCTCGCAAGCTGAGTTTAGTCAACTAGTTCCGGTTGGTCCTATCATAGAACGCTCACCTTCCAACCTTTGACTTCTACTCAACCCACCTTAAAAAGCCCCATCATTGGTCTCCACCAAGATTCTCCATAATATATGTATACAAAATGGGATTCCTAAAGATGGCATGCGCTTGCCATCGAATGATGAGTTTGCTCGCATGCCTCCCTCGAGGTTCACTGCTTGTCATCGATATATGTGTTTGAATGGAGCAATTCCCCCTTTAATGATTTCCTTGGCGAGACACTCTCAGACTTGGGAATTCCCCATTCTAGCTTCATCAAAATGATTATGCCATCCATACTTGCCTACACATTCTTGTTATGCGGACGTTCCATCGCGCTTTGAGTTTTGATGATTTATAGTTCTTTTTGGCTTTCAAGAGGAGAGACGGCTGCCCCTCTCTGATCATAATCGAGGCCCAGCAGAATTAGAAAATCATCTTGCATTTGCAAAGCAACTTATCGCGATTTAAGATGTAATACTTCTTCGTTAGGTTCCCCGAGGGATTTAATCGCTGATGGACGACAGGGGTAAGTTCTCTTATTCTCCGCTTGCCGAGCTTTGAAGTGATGTGATAGAGTTTCTAACTGATTGCGTGCTCTTTGTAGTTATCCCGAAGCCAAATAGAGACATAGCCCTTAATGAAATCTATTAAACTCTAAAGCCATTGATGCCGAGGAGCGGTGCGTTAGAGTTTTTCTTACTAACGAGAATTTGCGCTAATTTGGACCGTTAGCTCTGGGCAGTTCCGTCGCCCATAAGAAGTTCCCTCTCCCAGCCGAGCCAGATTTCACGCAAGGCCTTCTTCTTCTTCACATGATTCTGATGAGGGTCATGAAATAGGCGTCCCTTTGAAAGCCCACCCAATGATACTCAAGAGGAGGATACCGCGGCCGATCTAAGTAGTTTCGCAAGAATTTCTCCAATCTAGAAGGAACCGAAAGTCGAGCCCACATATAGAGAAGGGAAAGCCATGATGGACTTAGAGAAGGAGGAGGGGGAGTTTGAAAGCAACAGTGGTGAAACCACGGCCAGCGATTAGTTTTCATCCGAATCCGAAGGTAAAGACTCAAAGTCGTGCAATGAGATGCCGAGCATGAGTCTCATTCTTTCGGATTCGCACCCTTTTGATATTGTTGACAAAGACAAGGCCCCAAAGGCTACCAGATGTCAAGATTCTCCTGGCAAGGTTGCCAGGGCAGACCTTGGAGATTTCGATTATGTATTCGCCGACTTCGATGCCCTTATGAAGGACAACTTCAAATTTTACGTGACGCCATCCCGTTCAAGCGATATCACGCCATCCATCAGTCCAACTCCACCCGGGACAACCGAAGCTAGTCCGATTCCCCCTTCGACAGCCGTTCGCTCCGGTTTGTGACGACGCCTTAGGCACATATTAGGGATGCACAACACAACACACTAGGATTGCACTTATTCTTATTTTTCATTCTCTCATATGCTTGCTTAATTTCTTACATGTCTCTGAAGTCTTTCATGTATGCTTTGTTCTAGGTATGACGAGAGGGCATGGTTTTTATGACGACTTCGAGGATTATACAGATTCGCAATGTTAACCGAAGCGTTTCTTCAGCTGCCACCAAGTCCGGGAGATGGAAGATGAATATAGGCAAAGGAAAGAACTTGATGCAGACGCCTACCGCCAGGAGAAAAGAGATAAGTTTCGCTCGCACAAAGGCGAATATGAGAAAATACGGTCTCATGACGAAAGGGAAGAGTCATCGAAGAAGCCAAAGTTTGATCACCGCTTCCATCCTTCAATGTCGTTCTGAAGCATACTTCGATGGGACAGGAGGTTTCCATTTCTTCGGCCCCGACTCCACCTCCAGCGCATGTTCCATCTTCTTCTATTGTTGTTGCTTCCCCCGGCACTTCTCATCCACACCGAAGACCGGCCTACATTCTCCCCGCAGGTCGGCCTAAGCTTGTGGCGGCTCTTCCGGGTAGGTTCCTAAGAGGTGGTAAGTTTGATACGGATATTCATCCCGTTCATAGGGACTCTTATATATCAGGTCTCCAAGGTATTCAAGATAATTTGGAGTAGGTTGAGAAGTGGGAGAAGCTCTACAAGCAACTAGCAGACACTAAAGGAATAATTACCAAGAGATCCTCTCCTTTGAAACTGAAAAAGATGATTTTGAAAAGGTGTTAACCGAATGAGACGCTGAAATTAAATAGGTAGAAAATGAGAAAGAGGCAACACACTAGGACAGTAAGAGGACGACCAGCTTAATGAAGGAGATGAAAAACACATGCGAGATGGCCAAATTTGTCTGGAGAGACAAAATCAAGAAGACTCATGCGAAAGAAGCCAAATTGAAGGAAGATGTGGTCGCTTGCAACACTGCTATTAAAGCTTAAAGGAGGAAAATTTCTGACCATAATCTGATTGTCGAGGGGCACAATAAAACAATTTATGACCAAGCCGAAATAACTAAAAAATTACAGAGGACAATTGCAAAATTACAGGTTTAGGTCACACAATTCGGTGCTGACAAAACTGTTGTTGAGATGGAGAAGGCTACGATGACAACAAATTATCTGGAGCTCTAGCATACTTTTGATTAGATGATGGAGAAATTGGGTACAATGATCCTGAATTTTTACGTCAACTATGTGCTACATCAGGGGAGCCTTTGTTATCTTGGCCTAAAGTTCACACGGACTCTTGCCTCATTTGGAGGAAATCTTATCTCGTTTTGCAGGTAACGGCAACGTATATTCAGATCAGGAGTTGCGGGAAGCCTATCTTAATGAAGAATCTAAGAAGGCGCTGCTTGGAGGCTAAGAAATTCTTCGAGTAGAACGGGAGAATGAAACTGCCGAAGCGGCTTTGGTGGTCACCATAGATATGCTTGCCAAGTCTTTAATCTCTAATGTGGGCGAACCTTCAGGGCAGCTCCATGACCAGCCAATGAGCTCGGGGATCGATGTTGTTCCTCATGTGGTGGAGCCTCCGAAGACGGCGAAGGAGATGAGTTTGCGGTTGTTGTTCCCGATCCTTCCTCCAGCGTAGGTAACACTCATGCCTTTACCGAATTCGGGGGCCTCCATCTTACGCCAAAAGGGCAAGAGGAGTTTAATGCTTTTCTTTTTAATCTTATAGATTCATTTACTCTTCCTGTTGGCATGCTAGTTACTTCGTCGCTTGTGTATGATGCCATCTTTACATCCTCTGAGATTGTATCTGTACCTGCTCTTATTCCCACATCTATGCCTGGTTCACAATCGGGACCAGGTGCCGAGAAGATTGAGGCACTTTATGGCCTAGATGACCCTTCGGCATCCCTGGAAGGCGATACGACTACCGTAAGGAGCAGGAGATACAGATGGAGCAACTATAAAAGAATTCGGATGACTTGGTTGCTGTTAAGAATATCATTGAAGGAACTGTGCCTTTTCGCGACTTTACTATGCATTTAATGCATATGTACTATAGGAACATGTTATAAGGATACGACATGCTCTTTGTCAGAAGTAGATACACCTGATTGTACTTCTTGTAGCTTACCTCTGTAAACTTAGGTGGCAAGGTGGGTTGGTTGGTTAGTCAACTACCAAGGACATGGAGAGAATGGGAAATCGCTAAAGACAAAGCTGGGATGAGTGTCGAGCCAAGGGGAGATGATGAGACTGGCTTATCGCATATGTGGGTGTAATGAAGCCAGACAAAAAATGGTGGAGGGTAGTAGCTACTGGAACCGCACCGAGTTGCGCTAGCTTGTGGAAGACTTAGAGTACCATTAAGGATAAGGCTGAGGGCGAGATCACAAGCCTAAGCCGCTTGGAACAAATCATAGGTGGTAGTACTGAAGATAGGCTAAATACGGGCTATGCTTGGGTCAGTCTTAAGCTATATCAGCTGGCATATAGCTAAGGGAGATGCTTGAGCTTACATGCATCTGCTTGCTACACGAATGTGGATCAGCATGAGAGAGTAGTCGCATGAGAGATGGGCCAGTGCAGGTAAGGCTAGGTTATGCTTAGGTATGGCTTTGCTTGACGAGATGGCTATTGAAACTGCTTTAGGGTGTGTTGGCTGGCTACTGGCTTGATGTACTATTGAGCAGATGGTATTGGCTTGGATCTAACCCGGCCTAGACTGGACTGTGCCAGGCTAAGAAGCCTTGATCATTTTACTTAAAAAAATTAACAAGAGGCATTTTGATAATTTAACAAATAATTTAATTAAATAATATTTTATCAGTGCCGCTACAGCATCATCTCGGATTCACTAGTCTTCAGTCACTTATCTTTACATCACTATCACGATTGCCAAAGGCCATATCACTAAGTTCCGATAACGTCCGCAACCAACCCACTTACGTGCCACCCTCTCTTTATCTACTTCGGCCATCTCATTGACCACCGCCATCGCTATAGGTTAAGCTCGGAATTGCACTGCTATGACTCATTCTAGGCTAATTGGAGACTGCCATAGAGACCTACTCGACTTCCTCTACACGTCCTTTCCCCTCGATCGTCCTATCACCGTCGTTTTCTCATTGAACCTAAATAGATGGTCCACGTTTGTTGAATCTTCCAATTCATTTTGTTGTTGATTCATTAACCCAATCAACAAACAAACACCATTAGTAAATTCATGTTAACAAGAACTATAATTTCAATACATAATATATTAAACTTGGAGCACTTTTAAAGTTTTATGATTTTTAATTAAAGAGAGGTTAACCCTTGATTAATTACAATTGAAAAACCACTTTTTTATTTCAAGTAGCTAAGGCATGTTACATCTTAATGATTAGTTAATTTAAATTAATGTGATGACTATCTAATTTCATCATTTATAATTTTATTTAAGCCTATAAATGGTGAATTACTGCATCCTATTAGTATATATTCAAATAGGAAGAATCCCACTCACCAATTGGGCATGCTTCCTCTTCGATTCAATGTTGATCCTTTTTCTTGCTGTCTAGAATTTCTTTGCCCTCAAAAATTCATATTTCGTGATAGATTCGATTTATTTATATAGCTTTCTTTATATTAATCGGTTTCATATGTCAATTTCTTTAATTTTGATTTGATTTAGGGGAGTTGTGATTAGTTTAGGTGTTATGTTTTACTAATTAGAGGTCAAGTTTTTAGACCAAAAGAGATAAAATTAAGGATTTATTTATAAACAATGGTATGTAAATTTCAAAATCCAATTTATTATGAAAATACCACTAGTTTGACTCTCTTTAATTTTTGGCATGTTTTTTACAATTTGGTAATTTATATTTGTTTTTTTACGATAAATGGTATTCTAGACGCAATAGGACATGTCATAAAGCCTAATTTCAGCTTTTATAAAATTTACTGTTTTTCCTCCTAATGTAAATCTTTTTTAATTTAATTATATGAAACTATAAGGTAATGCAATTATCTAGCCTAACTGTACTATGGATAACGAACTATAAACTCCCTAGCCTTGAAGAAAAGGTCCAAACTCCATCGGAGGTAATGGAGTATAATTTGGCTTAACCTCAAAGATAACGTATAACCTCACTAAGACAGTGAAGTATCCGGTTCTTTTCCTTAGATATTAGGCCCAACTCCAATAGAGACAGTGGAGCGTAGACCTGATCGGCACTAGAGATAGGATCTCACTCCATCAGAGGTAGTGGAGTATAAATTTCCAATAAGCACAAAGGTAAGGTCAACTTCATCTGAACATGAAGTACGATGCCTTAGAGACCTAGAATCCTTATAGATTATGGGGATTGCAACGCAAAGTAATGACTTAATTTCATAAATAAATTATTGTTGATATTTGATAACAAATATGCGAGGGAATAACAGCACCTTGCTACTAGAATATGTGAAACCTACGAGAGTGGAAGAAAAGACTTATGATGGGGCAAGAATGGATGTTCTTGACCCATATGGATTGGATGGACATCCTACTTTACCGGCTAGATGAAAGTACATGCTTGAATAGTATGAAATATTACCAATGACTGCACCATTCCCCCACTACGATTGGTTCTCAAACAAAACATGCTTTGTATCCGCAAAGGATATTTTGGAAAACAAAGTGTTATGGGAACTTTTGGCATAATCTTGGAACAGATCCTGGCTAGTTGAAAAATATGCCTATGGCTAGCCATTTAGCTTGGTTAACCACATCTCAATCCGAGTTACGGATTGAAAGATACAATCATCATAAAATCATTCATCCACCTAACCAATTTTAGCCTCACCTTAGAGAGCTACTATTAAATTCACCCAAATGGAATATCCAAAGGAACTGGAGTGTTCAACTCAATGATAAAATGTTATTGGTCTAAGTTTCACTCAATTATTTGTTAAAACGAAGAAGTTATGGCACAAAGAAGATCGACTTAGGAAGGACCAACAGAAACAGTTGGTATGGAGTAAGTGCCGGAAATGAAAAATGGTTCATAAATGTGCATGCCAAACCATTTCCCGACGATTCATTTTCTTATGAACAGTTCCCTACCTAATCGAATACTACTAAACATAATTGGTTATAGATGGAAAGTGTCCATTATATAGGATGCCTACATCCATTAATACCATATAGATGAACAGTAATGGAGGACAACATTAAAGCATTAGAAACTACCGAATCAAATTAGTCGAACTGAATGTGTAGAACACTTTCTGACGGCAAGGAATTATCCTAATATTATCTAGTTGCCTCCAATCATTTGGTCTACCATCCAACAATGAGTTATGGAGGAACAATCTTAAGATCTATCACATCAAATCTTTGCCAATCACAGATCTAACAACTCATAATTGATATAATCGATCCAAAGAGATCTAGCAAGCACTGTAGCAATTTGACGCAGCGGATTAATCAAACAAAACTTCAATCGATGAAATGTAGCAATCGGTGAGTTGAAGATACCAAAAATGCCCAAGTTCGTTGATCCAAAGATACCGAACTCTAGCTATCTCAAACACGTTGATAGCGCACTATACCGTGTTCAAAGATCTACGATTCTTCGCACGTTGATCTAGCGCACTAGATTCCGTGAATCGGCTTCTACGATCGTTAAATCGAGCGCACTCGATTAACCGAAAGAGGAGATAGGAGATTACACTCAACTACCAATTGGTACGAAAGCACAAAGCTAACAAAAGAGAATTTTATTCAAAAATCAACCACCACAAATGTACAACACACGCCCCTATTTATAGAGTTTTCGACCCAGTCCCTAAGTCGGCAACCGACCTACGACTCAACTTAAGTCGTGACCGACTTAACACAAAGCGACTCAAGCTCTTTACAATACAGCCCAATGTAACGACTCAAACCTTGGCCGACTTAACAAGTACGACCTACATACAACAACTCATCCGACTCAATGCGACCGACTTATGTATATTACCGACTCAACATATTACATACATGACCGATTCAAGCTGTTACCGACTCAACATCATGCCGACCTACGACTCAAAGAAACATGACTTAACTCCTTGCCGACTTAACATCCACGCGGCTTACCCTTCACCGACTTTTCTTAGTTCGTAGCTCGTTAGCTCGGCACAACTGTCCCTCTGGTCTCCAATTAGCTCGGTCCCGACTTAGCCCTTCTTCATTAACTCGAACCCTTTCTACACATGATTCCTTAGGTCGGAAACGACTTATAGGTGAATCGTTGAGTCGTGTACGACTCATCAAGCTCGAATGATTCAGTCGTAACTTCTTCCCCTGTGGTATGTTAGGTCGGGCCCGATCCAAGCGCCTAACCCGTAGCCGACTTAAAGCTTCCCTAACTCGTAACTCGGCTTCACTAGCTCGTAGCTCTTTCTCCTTAGGTCGGAACTGACCTAGCTTAACCTGTGTTCGACCTAAGCCTTCCATAGGTCGTGCTGCATCATCCTCCCCTGGTTGAGAAAAATTCGACCTCGAATTTGTAAATTCTTCCTCAACAATCTCACCCCCATGATATGGAATTAAGTGTTTGACGTTAAAAACATCAGAAGTATAAACATCATCTGGTAACTTTAATCGATAAGCATTCTCATTGAATTTCTTCAAAACTTCAACTGGACCAATTTTCCGCGCTTTCAATTTATTGTATGTTCCCACTGGAAAACGGTCTTTTGTCAACACTGCATAAACCAAATCGCCTTCGTTAAATTCAACATTTCGTCGCTTCAAATCTGCAGATTTCTTATACTTCTCATTCGATTTCTCCAATCGTTCCTGAACGATTTTATGACATTCAGTCAGCTCATCAACAAAATCAACAGCTCGTTTAACTGTCCCCTTCGACTGTGGTACTACTGCCAAATCCAACGGTCCCCTGGGTAAATTTGAATAAACAATTTGAAATGGACTGAATCCCGTGCTACGATTCACTGCATGATTATGGGCAAACTCAGCTTGGCATAATTTCATGTCCCAACTTCTCAAATTATCCTGTACAAGACATCGCAACAAATTTTCCAATGACCTGTTAACAACTTCTGTCTGCCCGTCAGTTTGCGGATGATAAGCACTACTAAATTTCAGTTTCGTTCCCACCATCTTCCACAAACTCAACCAAAAGTGACTCAGAAAACGAGTATCTCTATCCGACACAATAGACTCTGGCAATCCATGAAGTCGATAGATCTCCTTGAAAAATAACTGTGCTACTCGAACTGCATCCGCTGTCTTCTTGCAAGCAACAAAATGTGCCATCTTCGAAAACCTGTCCACCACAACAAATATCGAATCATTTCCCCTTTGAGTTCTAGGCAAACCCAAAACGAAATCCATGCTAATATCAACCCATGGCTTAGATGGTACTGGTAATGGCATATACAACCCTGCATTCGTTGCTGTTCCTTTTGACACCTGGCAAATATGACATCGCTCCACAAATCTTTCAACCTCCTTTCTCATCGACGGCCAAAAATAAGACTGTGAAATCAACTGCAAAGTACGATCACGGCCCACATGCCCTTCCTCGTGTAACTCTTTGACAATTTTCAACCTCAAGCTACAGTCTGGAATACACAAACGATTTCCCTTAAATAGAAAACCATCAACTATCATAAATTCATCGGTACTCCCATCCTTAACTTTCTCAACAAACTTTGCAAAGTAAGGATCCTTCCCAAACAGTTCTGGCAACATTTCAAACCCTGTCACTTCAACCTTCATTGTCGTTAATAAATGACTCCTCCTACTCAAAGCATCAGCTACCCGATTTGTCACCCCTGATTTGTGCTTAACGACAAAAGTAAACTGCTATAAATATGCAATCCATGATGCATGTCTCGCTGAAATCTTTTCCTGCCCCTGTAAATGTTTCAATGCTTCATGATCTGTATAAAGAACAAATTCCTTCTGAAATAGATAATGCCTCCAATGCTTAACAGCTTGTACAACAGCATAAAATTCAACGTCATATGTACTGTATCTCATCTTTGCTCCTGACAACTTTTCGCTGAAATAAGCAACTGGCTTCCCATTCTGACTCAGAACTCCTCCAATACCAACCTTCGAAGCATCAGTATGCAATTCAAACAATAACTGAAAATTCGGTAAAACAAGAATTGGTGCTGTCGTCAATAATTCTTTGATCTTCTCAAAGGCAACTTCCGCTTCCTCTGACCATACAAATTGTTTCCCCTTCATGCAATCAGTCACTGGAGTCATCACGCCACTGAAGTGTGGAATGAATCTTCGGTAGAATGATGCTAGCCCATGAAAACTTCTCACTTCCGTAATTGTCTTTGGCTGTGGCCAATTCCTGACTGCTTCAACTTTATTCTGATCAACTTGAATACCTTCTCCTGAAACAACATACCCAAGAAATAAAACAGTATGCGTCATAAACACACATTTCTTCGTAGCAGCATAAAATTGTTCCTCACGAAGAATAATCAACACTTCCCTCAAATGTAGAACATGCTCCCCCATACTCCTGCTATATATCAGAATATCATCGAAATAAACCACGACGAACTTCCCAATGAATGGTCTAAAGATTTGATTCATCACCCGCATGAATGTACTAGGTGCATTTGACAAACCAAATGGCATAACCAACCATTCGTATAACCCTTCTCTCGTCTTGAAAGCTGTCTTCCATTCATCTCCAGGTCTGATTCGAATTTGATGATAACCACTCTTCAAATCCATCTTTGAAAATATAGTTGCCCCACTCAACTGATCCAGCAAGTCATCCAACCTTGGCATAGGAAATCTATATCGGACAGTGATCTTATTCAAAGCTCTACTATCTGTACACATTCTCCATGTTCCATCCTTCTTCGGCACCAACAATGCTGGCACGGCACAAGGACTCAAGCTTTCCTGAACACGTCCCTGTTCCAACAACTCTTCCACCTGCCTTCGTAACTCCTCATGTTCCTTCGGACTCATTCGATAATGTGGTCGATGTGGTAACACTGCTCCCGGAACAAGATCAATTTGATGTTGAATGTCTCTAAGTGGCGGTAACTCCTTAGGCAACTCCTCTGGAAAGACATCTTCAAATTCTTTCAAAATTGGCTTTGCTGCTTCTGGGATTTCAACTTCTTCACTACTCTCTCTTCCAATCAACAAAAATACTTCAGGTTCTTCCTCCACTTCCTTGACAAACTCCTTCAAGGTCAACAGAGTTTTCAATTCTTCAATCTCTTCTAGCTTGCTCTCCTTCTGTTGCTGTTTCTTGGGAACCAAAGTGATTTTAGTACCCTCGAACATGAAACTGTAACTATTGGCACGACCGTCATGTTGAACTGCTCTATCAAACTGCCATGGTCTGCCCAACAACAGATGACACACGTCCATGTCTACAACATCACACCAAATTTCATCTTTGTACTTCTTCCCAATAGAAAAATTAACACAAGCTCTTCGGCACACCTTCACTTCACCACCCTTCCTTAACCATGCTAACTTGTACGGTTTAGGATGTTTCTCAGTCTTCAAGTTCAACTTCCTTACTGCTTCTGTAGAAATAATATTATCACAACTTCCCGCATCTATGACGAACTTGCAAACTTTCCCCAGAATAGTGCATGTCGACTGAAAAATATTGCTTCTCAACCAACTACAATCCTCCTCTTGCTTTGGTGTAAGACATGACCTCCTCATCATAAGATTACAACCTTCATCTCCAAACAATTCTTCTTCCTCCTCAACATAAGGTGTATTTGAACATTCTGCTTCCTCACCATTATCCTCCTCAACTTCTGCAACCGTGGTTCTCTTTTTCGGCTTCGGACATTCATTACTTTTGTGACCCAACTCCTGACAGTTATAACATTTGAACCCACTGCTAACCTTCGCCTTCTCAGCCTCCTTCACCACTGGCTTTGAAACAGGTTTAGGAACATTAGAACTTCCACCAACACCCCTTGCTTGATTATTGGAATTTGTAAACACACCACCTCCACGCCTTCCTTGTTTCTCCCAAGCCAACGCTTTTTGATGTGCTTCTGCAACTGATCTAGGATCAAACATATTAACCATATCCTGGATCTGCATTCTCAATCCCCCAATGAATCTAGCAGTTAGCTGTTCTTCTGTCTCCATAATATCATTCCTGGCAATGAGTTGGTAAAATTCATCAGCATAATCACTAACAGACTTCGTCCCTTGCCTCAGATTCTGCAACCTCTGGTACATAAGTGATTGGTAGTTGTAAGGTAAGAAAGTAGATCTCATCAACTTCTTCATCTTATCCCACGATTCTATCTTTGACTTCCCCATTCTCTCCCTTGTAAGTTTAGTTTGCTGCCACCACGCCAAAGCTCTTCCCCTCAACCTAGTAGCAACTAACTTCACCCTTCTATGCTCAGGAACCTCCTTGAAATCAAAGATCTCTTCAACATTTGAAACCCAATCTAAGAACTCCTCAGCAACCATCCCGCCTTTAAACTCCGGAATCTCCATCTTCATACCCGATTCCCATCGACGATCATCTTCAACATCCCGATATGAGTTTCGAACTTGGTCTCGATCTCGGTAATGAATACTAGCTCTATCACCCTCTTCAACAAAGTCTAAAGTATGCCTACATCGATCTCGACCATTATCATCCCTTCGTTCATGCATGCTTCTTTGACTATGTCTCTCTTCATCCCTATATGCTTCATGGTCAAATTCACGTTGACTTCTTCTCTCTTCATGTGCATAGTCATGATGCTCTCTTCGTGATGAAATTGACGTTTCTCTTCTATCTCTACAAGAATGTGGCGATACCCTCCTCGCTTCCGTAACCGATGGCGAAACTCGGTTTCCTCCATGGTTCGAGTTTGGTGATCTCCTCCTTTGATTCAAATCATTCATCAATTTCTCCAATTTACCAATGCCTTCCTCAAACTTCTCATTAATACGTTGTTCCATAAGCTCGGCTTCTTCTCTACGATACAAAGCTTCAACGTTTTGATGACGATTAGCTCTCCTTGGTGGCATGATTGAAAAACTCTCACAAACACTTCAACAATTCGAACACAACTTCAAAGCTTTCAACAATACAACAAAACTCCAAGTTACGGCTCAACAATTTGTCTCGGCCTCTACTTAGATCGGCAATGGCTTTACACGGCTCCACACTTCAAATCTTGGCGCGCAAAACTCCAAGACAAAATCCAAACAATATCCAACTCCTCGATCCAAAATGAAATGAATCAAACACTCTAATGTTGTTACAAATTCAACAAGAACACAATGAACTCCTTCAAACTTCAAAAACTTCAAAAACTTCAAAAACTTGGCTCCAAGAATCAACTTAGCTATGATTGGCTAAGTATGGCTCTGATACCAATAAATGACGCAGCGGATTAATCAAACAAAACTTCAATCGATGAAATGTAGCAATCGGTGAGTTGAAGATACCAAAAATGCCCAAGTTCGTTGATCCAAAGATACCCAACTCTAGCTATCTCAAACACGTTGATAGCGCACTATACCGTGTTCAAAGATCTACGATTCTTCGCACGTTGATCTAGCGCACTAGATTCCGTGAATCGGCTTCTACGATCGTTAAATCGAGCGCACTCGATTAACCGAAAGAGGAGATAGGAGATTACACTCAACTACCAATTGGTATGAAAGCACAAAGCTAACAAAAGAGAATTTTATTCAAAAATCAACCACCACAAATGTACAACACACGCCCCTATTTATAGAGTTTTCGACCCAGTCCCTAAGTCGGCAACCGACCTACGACTCAACTTAAGTCGTGACCGACTTAACACAAAGCGACTCAAGCTCTTTACAATACAGCCCAATGTAACGACTCAAACCCTGGCCGACTTAACAAGTACGACCTACATACAACAACTCATCCGACTCAATGCGACCGACTTATGTATATTACCGACTCAACATATTACATACATGACTGATTCAAGCTGTTACCGACTCAACATCATGCCGACCTACGACTCAAAGAAACACGACTTAACTCCTTGCCGACTTAACATCCACGCGGCTTACCCTTCACCGACTTTTCTTAGTTCGTAGCTCGTTAGCTCGGCACAACTGTCCCTCTGGTCTCCAATTAGCTCGGTCCCGACTTAGCCCTTCTTCATTAACTCGCACCCTTTCTACACATGATTCCTTAGGTCGGAAACAACTTATAGGTGAATCGTTGAGTCGTGTACGACTCATCAAGCTCGAATGATTCAGTCATAACTTCTTCCCCTGTGGTATGTTAGGTCGGGCCCAATCCAAGCGCCTAACCCGTAGCCGACTTAAAGCTTCCCTAACTCGTAACTCGGCTTCACTAGCTCGTAGCTCTTTCTCCTTAGGTCGGAACTGACCTAGCTTAACCTGTGTTCGACCTAAGCCTTCCATAGGTCGTGCTGCATCACAATTGTAAATCAAAAAATCATAATAAAAGATATAAAGTGGACGTAGGCTAGAATTTTCCTAACTACTATAATAATTATGTGTGTTATTACATTTTGTGCATTCAACTACTTGATTCCTACAACATCTGCCAGTGACTTATGATCTGAATTAGAGTAAGAACTTAACAAATTTGATGACCAAAGATCCCAATTTCTAATAACTAGCACTAAGATCACACTCAGGATCCTAAGATCACCATGATCTTTGTTCTTAGTTGTTTGGCCAATAACAAATTCCTGACTTCTGGATACCATCATCCAAGAAAATACATAGCTTAGTTATCCAAACAACGCAAGAAATATCTTTTAACTATTTGTAATTCTTGATTTTTAAATTCAAAATGGGCTTTAAAATTATTTATTTGTGTTCCAACAAGCTTTTAACAACATGTAATCATACAGTAGACCTTAATCCAATTTTACATAAGTATATCAATACATAAATTTCAAACTATTAAATTTAAGAAAAGTATAATAATGTGGCATTGATTCCACATGCCTAGAGATAATCAAAAACAAACAAAAAGGCCTCCCAAGGCCCTTGATCTGTTCAAATTTGAATTCAAGGTGCTTCAATTTGAGATTTGTTGATTTGTGATGAAATCTCCAGATTTGAATTATTATGATTTTTCAAAGATTTATTGATGAACGCTTTTGTTAATATTTTGTAAGTAAATTTTGAATGGACAAATTGAGGTTTAAGAAGAGGAGGATACGTGAAATGAAAGGATAAATGTCCTAATCCTAGTAATTAATCTCTTAGCTAGAGTATAAGTGTTTTGGGCTTATAACAAGTTGTTGTCCAAAATATTCTTTTAATGTAAAATTTCATTGGTTGATATCATCACCCAATCGAGTATAGCATGGGACAGCCCGCATTATGGTCTGACTTGTTCCAAAAGCCCGCACCTAGCTCGAACTGCTTAATTTCCACAACAAAGTGGCCTACCAGCACCAATGCACACGTGGGCCATATAAAACCTATCTGATTATCAACATTCCATAGGTAGCGGCCCGACGCAAAATAGACCTCAATAGTCGAGCGATCTGGATAATGGCATTGTCCATACTTTGAACTGCCCAGATAATGTCCTTGCCCATTCCTTAACAAGGCGCCCTTTGCCTAGATAAAAAGTTTTATAATTCATCATGTGCTAACAAAAGACCTTTATTTAAAGAATCAAAGCATACCAATTGTAATTTGAGTTTAGCCATGAAGCATTTGCTTGTTTGCTCTTTTGATTCTTCTTTATTTCTCTCCATCTTTCTATTGCCTTGACTAAATCTGTTTGTGGTCGTTTATTCTAGGATGTTGTCATAATCTTTAGAATCCCAGGCTCTGATACCAAATGAAAGTTAATATAGATTGTTTAATCTTCCATATTGTACTATCCATATTAACTTTCATATTCGAGTCAAATTATAGAAATTTTTTAAATCAAAAATTAAGTTAACTAATAAACAAGTCAAACCACTAAATAAATTGAATGAATGTACATATAATTGAGTTAATCTATAAAAAAATTCAACAAATTAAACAAAACTTTATTCGGGTTAAATTATAGATTTTTTTAGTCACTCAAGTTAAACGAATATATAAGCTTATTAAATTTAAATAATATACATACATACATACATACATATATATATAACTTAGTTAACTTATAAATTTTATTCCAATAAATTAAGCAAAATTTTATTTGTATTAAATTATATATATTTTTTAAAATCACATAGCAAGTTAAATGAATGTACAAGTTAAATTACTCAATAAATCAGGCAAATGTATGCATAATTCAGTTAAATTACAAATTTTGTTTCAATAAATTAAACAAAAGTTTATTTGATTTAAACTATAGATTTTTTTTAAAGTTTACTATAAGCTAAACGAATATAAATGTTAAATCACTCAATAAATTAAAAAGACGTATGCATAATTGAGTTAAATTATAAATTTTGTTTTAATAAACTAAGCAAAGTTTATTCGAGTTTTTTATTGATTTTTTTAATCACACAATAGGTTAATCTAATATATAATTTAAACCTCAATAAATTAAACAAATGCATATATAATTGAGTTAAATTATAAAAAATTAATATATTAAACAAAATTTTATTCGAGTTCAATTATAGAATCTTTTAAAATCGCATAATAAGTTAAATGAAAATATAAGTTAAATCCTTTAATAAATTAAACAAATGTATATATAATTAAGTTAAATCATAAATTTTATTTAATAAACTAAACAAAAGTTTATTCGAGTTAAATTATAAATATTTTTTTAGTTCACGCAATAAGTTAAACGAATATATAAGTTAAATCACTTAGTAAATTAAATCAATTTATATTTAATTGAGTTAGATTATAAATTTTGCTAAAATAAATTAAAAATAGTTTATTCGAGTTAAATTATTGATTTATTTATAATTACACAATAAGTTAGAAAAATATACAAGTTAAATCACTTAATAAGTTAAATAAAAGTTAAATCACTTTATAAATACTATAGTAAAAATAAAAATTTATTTATTATTAACAAACAAATTTGGTATAAAGTAGAAGAAAACTGACATTTGAAGCCATATGTCGATAAGTGTAATGGCTCGAAATTTTAGATAAATAAAAACTATAAATTTAATAAGGTTTTGTGGCTTAATGTTGGAAGAAATAAAAATCTGTGATTAACAATAAGAATATAACTGGAATAAATTGAATTAGTATTAATTTAAGGTAGTTGATAATGGCTCTAAATATAATTCCAATTAATTTAAAGAATTAAAGAGTTATAATTGGTATAGATTGAAAATTAATTGAAATAATGTGTGTATTAATTGATCATTGAATTAAAGGAGTAATTGACAATTTAAATGTTGATTAATTAATGAAATTATGTGTAATAGAGTAATTGGATAGAATTAGTATAGTGTAAGTTGTTATAACATTTGTTTGTAAATAATAAACTTACAAATGTTATTAAATGTAGAAATGGTGACAATTGTTATTTGTTACCAATTTAATTAATCAACTACAAATAAATGTAAATAAATGTTACATTAATGTAAGTTAAGACAATAACTGCAATTTGAGAATGTAATAAAATGTACCGAAATGTCAATTACGTTCATAAGGAAACAAAATGATTTAATAATAAAAATAAAACCAAGAAAAATGAAGTTACTGGGATTTTAGATTACAATTAATGTCAAATCAACAAAGGTTCAATATTTTTAAAATATTGCAACTAATATGGTAAAAATATGATAATTGGAGAATATTAATACAATAAAATATAAATCAATGTTAACTATGCCCATAGAGTAATGATTAAATAAATAAAAAGACTGAAATCAAATCAAATCAATTTATTGTAATTAAATTAAAATTAATTTATCTAATTACAGTTGAAATTGAACACTTTAATTAATGTAATAATTGACATTGAACTAATATGTAAATTTGTTTTAAATTATTGTAAATATCCAAGTAATCAAAAATGATAAAAATTGTTAGTTATTAAATTTGAATTGAAAAAGTGATTCAATTAATTTAATATTAAATTATTTAATTAATGTAAAAATAGCCATTTTGGCCACTGTCTCGTATTTTGACGAAACCAATTTCATCATATCCGTAACGGTGGATTATTGTAAGATTTCAAGTTTCGTAGCGATCAGACTTGTCGTTTGATCGTACGGACTCGAAACGCATAGAAATCAATTTAATTAAAATCAATTGAAATTAATTTGAAATAAGCTAATTCTAAGCTAAATTTTTCATACTTATTACCGGGGGACGAACATTTTGTACTTTCATTACTGGAGGATGAAGATGAAGATTTTGTACTATCATTACTTATTATATGTATTCCGTTGCATCATGTTGTTCCGCTGCATTTATTTATTTGTTCCTGTTATAGGTAACTCTGGTTTTGTGTTGTGAGAGAATAATCAAATGTATTTGTAAAACAGCTTCATGAACTGTTGTTAGATTATTATATTTTGTCATTCCGCTACGAGATTCTATATTTGTTTTATTTCCTTCTCTTCTTTTCTTATTTACCCCATAGCAATCTGCACCTTCGAATGGTTTGAGTTTGACGTGTGTGATTTATCGTCGATTTAAAACGTCCAAAAAGGTAGGTCGTTACAACAAGAAAGAGATGAGGCTGGTGATGCAAGGTAAGGTTAAGACAAGTATGTATTTGGTTAGGTATATTCAATTTCTTTGGAGATGTATATTTGGTTCAGATGAGATATACATGTGTCTGTTAGGATATTTGGTTTGGATATTAGTGTTGGTATTATTGATGTTGTTTGGGCATATGCTTACAGATTATTTGAAAATTTGATTTGTATTGAAACGCCTATTTAGCTGTTTGATTTGTATTGTGAAGGTAATGGTATTTTTTGGTTGGATATTTGATTTGTTTTGTGCGATTATGATGATATTTATATTGATGTATGAATCTACGATATTATATATATAGGAATGTGGATTAAAGTGTGTAAGGAGCCGAAATTTTGTAAATTCGTTACATTCAAAGCAACGTAAATGCGTCATAAAATCCATCTTGCATTTTAGTTAGGCATCATCACGACATCGGAAAGACATCAGCATAAGATGTCGGTAAGACTTCGGCAAATGTCGTCTGTATGATGTCGATACCAGCACCATGCCTGTCGTCTTCAAGCCGTCGATAGATTTTTTTCTAACATAACTTTTACTGATGCTTGTTTAGGCATCGGTGTTGCATCGATATTTGATTTACCGACGCCCCGCAGATGCCTTTTCGACGTCATTAAAATGTATTGTTTTTGTAGTGAAATACAACCTATCATGCATTTTTACAAGGATCTAACAAGTCAAGCTAGATATCACGTATTTTCTTGTTATTGTCTCTTGAAATCTCAGCCAATGTAAGAGAAGAAAAATAGAATGAAAATACTTAGAGTGGACGTAGATCAACTTAGATCGAATCATTCTATCTTGTGCTTATCTTATATTTTTCATTTTCAAATTAACATATTAGTGAATAACCTTCACTAATATCAATTCTCAACTATAATTTTAAGGTTAACTAAACCTTTAGTCAACGATATCTTATAGACAGTAGGTCCACTCTTAATGTTAAATAGAAAAGTTTAACCTATTCGAAAAGATCAATCCAATGAACAAGTCTCATCCATTATTGTTCAACAATTCACTTTGTAAACATTTTATTTTATTTTATGCATGGTATAAATTTAGCATGCGTTTGCAATGAACAGATTCAGAGAATCCGAGCGGGGTATTTGAGAAAACCATTGGAGAGAGGAAGTTGAGTGAACGGGGAGTGCATTCGGGGATACGAATGGGATATTTAAGCGATGTATTTAAGTTGTGATTTTTAATTTAATTGATTTATAATTTAGTGATTAAAGTTTTCATTGTGTAATATGAGAGTAATATTGCAAATAATAAAAATTAAATTGCTCAATTTTTCATTAAATGAACTAATACATTTAAAATTCAGATACGTGCAAACTAATTAAAATACCTTAAAAAATATAATGATAAAATATGTATTAATATCACTGTAAAATAATAATACCTTAAAAAATACAACGATAAAATTAAAATAAAATTAGTTTATATTTAAATAATTAATTAGTTGTTTTTAGTGAATAATATGTATCAATAATTTGCAAAAATAAATAAATTACAAAATTATAAATTACTCGAATTCAGTTCAAACCAACTCCATAATATAGAGCAGTCGCTCGAATTCAATTCAAACCAACTCCATAATGTAAAGCGCTTTGATATATCGCAATGTCAAAAACTTCATCTCAAATGGACCTCATTTGCACATGTTATTAATTTTAAAAAATTATAAAAATTTAATAAAATTTATTTTTATTAATTAACATTATTAAATGACGATCAAATAGGGGGACCCGAAGCACCCAAGGCTATGACGCCAACTTACCTTCCCCTAACATTCCCATAACGGGTTTAGGAATGAGGCTAATATAATTGGGGCTTCCAACACATCAGACGCATTCCCAACGGCACCTATGGACGGCACCTTACTATGGGTAAATTTTCCAGGTTTTACATTAAATAAATTCAAATTTTAGTCGGATTGAGATGTCAAAGCATTGTGTAGAAAGAAGTAACCAAATCTAAAAAAAGGACGCGACTTTAAAAACTTGGTAATCTATCATTATGTACTATTGTAACAACCAAACCTTCTATAATACATTAGTAATTTGTCATTGCGCATTATACAAGTAATTTTTTATTATCCATAGGCCAAAATCAAGTTTTTACTGAAAGAGATCCAAGGTCCAATGCCATTTCAAGCTCTAATCATAATTTGGTATGTTTTCATAACTTTTGAGAGTAAATTTTTTTTCTTCATGGGAAAGACTTGATCGTTATTATGTTGCCCAATGTTATTGTAAATTATTGGTTATTAGATGGATTATTTATGTTTTTCAGTTATATATATGTGCTTGTATGTGATATTGTGTTAGACTTGAAATTCAAAGTCTAAATGTTGTGAATGTTTGGAAAAATGTGATCTTTCTTACAGTTTGTGGTTGTGGCTTGTAAATTAATGTTAGGATCATGTGCATGTGTTGTATTTTCTAAGGAAGGTAGCATTTTGACTTTTTAAAGTGACTTGAGGTCCCTTAAACTAAATCATATTTTTACTAGTTTAATTTAATAAAAATGTTTCAAAGTTTCAAACTTTATTTTACTTTCCAAAACCTCTTACTATGTTTTATAAGTAAGTGAAGTTTTAAAGAGTTAAAGTTGAAATGTTAACTTAGAAACTAACTTTAAATTATGATATCCATAGAGGTAGTCAATATGGATGCAGTTCGAGATATTGAACTGCTTTTCTAAACTCAAAACGTTTTGTCTTAAATATTTTTGGAAAGTAATTTCAAAACATACTTTAAGTATAGAAGTTAATAATAACTATATTAAGCATGAGTTTTAAATATTATTTATTTATTTATTTATTTAAATATAATTATTAGTTAATTCGTAATTAAGTAAAAGTAATTAGTATTTAAGAATTAATCAAACTAATTATAATTAGTTAATTAAGAGAAATTTAATTAATTATAATTAAGTAAAGAGTTAATTAAGTATAAATTTTTATTTAGTTAAGTTTAATTATTTAATTAGTGTTTAATTATTAATTAATTACTAATCAGGTAGGGTTTAATTATCAATTAATTAAATAAGACTTAATTAAGGTGTAATTAAGATTTAAATTAGTATTAATTAGGACTAATTAGTAATTAATTTAAGGTTTGATTATTAACTAAATACAGGACTGTTTTTAAAAACCTATCATATTTATAAAAAGCAGTTTTCCTTTATAAGTAAATGGGTTTTTAAAACAAGGGATCTCTTTGTCTATGCCATTAAACAGGCAAACAAGTGTAAATAAGTTATACTAAACTATGACATCTATTTAGCAGAATAAATTCCCGTTCTGATATAACTTAATTGAATAGATTATTTGAACATCTATTTAGCAGCATAAATCCTCATGTTGCTATTATATTAATTTAGACATTGAGTTGTAAGTTAGTTGATTAACATCATGAAAGTAATATGTTAGTTATTGATGGCTAATTATGGATTTTGTTTACATATACATTGGCTTTTATAAATACCGGTCTTAAACTGAATAAATGGTGACTTGATTTAGTAAAATTATGGCCATTAAGCCTCATTCTGAATATGTAAAATTTTGAATTCAAATTAACTTCAATTTAAGTGTTTATTAATGATGTTTAAGTTAACTAATTATTTTATTAATGGTAATTTAAAGTTAAATAATTATTTACTTATGATGTTTAAAGGTAATTATTTAATTGAATAAGGGTGTTTATAAATGATGGATTATTCCATAAAAAGCATTATATGTTGAAAAAGGGGACTTATTTAAAGGAGATTTTCAAATGATATTTGGTAAGTGATATTTCATAAAGGATTTTTATGAAGGAGGTATATAAAGTAAGATTTATGAAAGAGTTTTATTGATAGAAAAAGATTTTATAAAACATTTTATAGATCTGTAAAATAATTTTATAGATTAAAGTAGAGATTAATGAAGGCATTTTAAATTTTAACTGGGCTTATAGGAAAGGGAATTTTATACGGAATAAGATTTGTTTTACCATAATCCTTATTAATTATGGTAGTATGGAAACATTCTTTCCGTAGTTAACACCAAAGGATATCGATTCGGTTTATAGTAAAATATTTTAAATGATATTGTTTTGGCCCATTTAAATATAAATTTGGAAAAGAGGAATCATCCTTAAGTTTTGTAAATATACTTATGGCATTGAGATAAGTATATGGACATATTTTCTTTGTATCGAAAGCATAATATTTTGGTAATATACATATACCGTTGAGATAAGTAAATGATTTCCAAGAACTTAAAGGAGTATCAGAGGTTTATGAAAATAACCTTTGTAATGGTATTTAAATTAAGGATTTGAAAGTGATTTGATTTATGAAAGACTAATTAATATGGGTTTAATCGATCCCATATGGAATTAAATCTACGTATGTTTGATTGTTGCTTGATAGTCAAATAACCAACCGTCAAATCTTGGCCAAAATATAACTTTGGAAATATCTAGAAGAAATATGTGAGTTATATGGCACAACCATTTTCGATGATGTTGTACCATGCATATGAATTCATTTTGTTCTCCTAGCACAAACAACAAGCAGATCCATCCACTTTAATGGTTAAGGGGTGATCCCTACTCTTATCTATTTTTTGTATATTTTTGAAAGAACCGAAGTTGAGTTTATCGAAAACTGTCGAATGTTGGTTCGAAGAGACCAGGCAAAGAAGTATGAATTATCCGAAAACCACTTCAAAGAAACTCAAGACATATGGAAGGTGATGGAGAAGAAGATGAAGCTCTTTGAAGTGCAAGAGCTATTTGCTACTAATCCCGAGGGTGATTCCAAAATGGATGTTGTAGAAATAGTGCATTCGGTTAGTTTCTATCCTGAACAACTAATATGGACGAATGCTGATATTGCATTGCTGCCTAGAGGGTAGTGTTAGCATTCCAAGTGGGATTGCTATTCAAAATTTTAAACGTAGCCTCAAGCCTCATCATTTGGAAACGACTACAATCAGGGAAGATACAGTGGGACTATGTGGGTCACCCTCCATTAGGGTTTTCCATCACCCTTTTAGATACATGTATACATAATTATGGAATTGGTTATCCCTGAGAGCTCTCGGGAAAAGGTTGCAAAGAAACCGGGGTGATGATGTATTTGGTACTATCCAGTAAGGGCAGGCTGGTCCCATGTTCGTAATGGGTCTAAACGAGGCCCTTGGTACATTTTTTATATGTGTACTGTGGTAGAGGGCACCCCGGTGCCTTGTCACTGTATGGGATCTATTCTCTAACATATGCCTTTATGGGTTTATTTGCATACTTATGATGCTGGAATTTAATTAATATAACAATTTCGGATATGATTCAATATTTATTTTTAACCCTTAGACATTATTTTAATATCATTGGATTTTACAATAAAAATATTTTGATTATCGTAAGGCAAAAATCCGTCCATGTTTATGTGTAGCATGGCCTTATGAGATAGCTTTATTTGAAAGGTTTTATAAAATGTTAAAACCCATTTGATTGCGTTTATCACACTGGTTTTACCAGATCGATTCGGGTGTTATTTTTCTTATAATGCTCAGGTCGGCATGGGCATATTTTTCAGATTTAGCTAGAAAATTTGAAGCTTTCAAGAGATGAGATGGATGCCTCCATAACGTACTTTCTTTTTTTTATCTTTCGTTGTTTCTTCTGTTGTAGTTATCAAAAATTGTATGGTCAGGTTGTTATAACTGTGTAGGCTAATGACAGGTTAATGTTGTACTCTGATTTATGCATGTATATTAAAGTCTCTTTCTTTTTGTCAAGACTTATTTAGTATTGTATATTACTCTTCATGCTTTTATGAGATTTCGTCTTCCTTCTTTTTCTCTTTTTTCCCTGACAGTCTATCTTTCCAGCACTTGGATGCTTTACACGTGAATACCGTAGATGTATTAGTGTTAACTTCTGGGAGTCAAGAAGGCAGGTTGTGGCAGGTTGTTACAATATACAAATAGAAAGGAATAACAAAATCATAGCCGACCCTCTCTACAAACATGACTCATAGGTAATCTAGACTGCTTATAAACAAGTGTGGTAAACCTATCTCAAAAGTAGGTGATCATACGATAACCTGTTCTTCTTATTTAACAAAAAGTTATCATAATATCTTCCATTGCATTACACTATCCCAAAACTGCTAAAACTATAGTATAAATATACCATGATAAAACCATGATCCCAAAACAATGAACTCTACTACTAAGATCGATAAAATACGCCCGAACACATATGGCCACTACAGCTAAGACAAACGTTCGTACAACTACAAACATAGAACCTAAAAACATCCAAGTGATCACAACAAGATAAAGCTACTTGCGGTCTTAAAAGACCGTGTTGAGTGTGTCACGACGTCAACAAGCATTCTAGGTACACTACAAGAAGGTCGATATCCTGGGTGGGTCACATACATGCAAACCTTCGGTGTGTCATAGAAATTCAACGAAAACAAATCGTATATTACTCTATATTTAAAATCTTAGATTATAGACTCACTCATTGGCGTGTCACAAAAAGTCAACACCAGATAAATCATATATTACTCTAAAGTCAAAATCTTAGAGTACAGACTCACTCTGTATATAACGTATGGAATCCCCATGTAGGCTCCATTACCCACAGCCTAAAAAACCACCGGAGAACTCTAAAAAACCCCATACTAACCCGAATTGCATGCTAAATGGAATGCATTACTTCAGTATCATGATACACCTCCAGTATACCCGCTGGTCTACTTCAAATTCTACAGTTTTGGAATACATGTAAGGATAGTTCCCACGTGGGTTCAAAATCAAAATACTCCAAAACCTACCAAAATTTTATAGTTTGTAACCCTTGAAAAATGGTAAACATGATCTAAACCTCACTATAATCCGACTTTATATACGAAAGTTAGTGCATTCTGAAGTTTCAGTAAAAATAAGAAAACCCAATTTCAGTCGATAAATCAAGGGGTTCCAGTCGACTAATAAGGGCAGAGATGGATTGTTTCCTCTCGACCACCTGATTGAGTGGACCTATTCAGTAGACTGAAATTGACAGGTTCAAGCGAATTAGTCTAGGCAGGGGAAAAGCCCGCCAATGATCGCTAGTTTGCTTGCCATTTCCTCCGACGCTTTTTCGATGAGATGCTTTGCCGCTAGAGCTTGCCTCCATGCCATCAGACATCTATAGGGATTCATTTGTTGATGTTTTAGCAGTTTCTCCGTAAGTATATAAAACTGGCTTCGATACGGAAATCCACAATGTGCATGAGTAGTGTTTAACGGGCAATTATAGTGGCCTGGCTTCCCCTAACACGCTAAAACAATGTACCCAGTCTCTTCGCCTTGCAAGTAGTCTATAGATGTGTTGGTACACTCATTCATGGATGATTATACACATATTCTCACATAATGTACGATTGTAGCACAAATCACATTATGGATTTTACTAGGATGATTACTCGACCTGGCATACTCTCACGCAACTTAGTGCATGGATAGTCGTTGTGGCTACGTGGAATGCCCATAATGGACTTTTAATCAATTATATGTCTATGTAGTCAAACAATTACATATCCATATACATAAAAAATCACACAACAATTATAATTACAACATTTCCATTGTTTTAATTGTCGCTTATCTCTACCCGCCCGTGGAAATATATGTACACGTATTTTCAAATAAGTAATCCAGTTATTACTTAAATCAAAACTTACTTTTATTTACTAAATCTTTTCAATAAAAGTAAACATCTCCATATATTGTTTTACAAAATGTCATACTATTTACGAAATATCATAATAAATCACTTTACAAAATTCAATACTAGCTTACTAGCCTGTAAATCGATTTAGCCCTATAAAATACTTATTTTGTCTAATTGAAAATTAGGTATTCAACATTTTACTATTTGTAAAAGCTCATACCCAGTTTACAAAATACACTCTTCATTTATAAAATCATGATACACTTTATAAATACTAAGTAAGCTTCGTTAGTGTCTAATTTCTTAAAAAATAAATGTTGAGTTTAGCAACCACTTAAATTAACTTACTAACATTTTCAAATCAATTCAAATGGATTAATTAATATTTTCTAATGACGTGCACATCATTACACTACTTAATTAATCCAAGTCAAACAATAACATCACTGCAAATCACCTAATTAGCCCAAATCAAATACAACGCTTACTAATTACTTTCAAAACATAGTATTATGGTCTAAAACCATTAATTAGCTAAGGATAACATGTTTATAGCATGAATAAAGTCTAAACCCTAGCATAAAAATCTCCAAATCATTCAATAATATTATATAATTATAAATGAATGAAATAATGAAGTAAAATACACAAATTTAATAGAAGAATCATCCCACCCACCTTAATTAAACCCAACCCAAGCTCTAATCACCAAAAACACAAATCTTTCTTACTTTAAATTTTGAAATCATTATCTACATCCCGATTCAAGATAATTCCATCGCAGATTTTATAGAGGATGAGTAGAGGGGAATTATGGTGATTTTTATTTGATTTTAGGAATTTTACTTAGTGGATTTAAGGCCTAATGATTAGAAGGTGATTAAGGGGTAATTAGGAGTCATTAAAGAAGAGGAGGAAGTTGGAAACATGAAATGAAAATGGGAATCAAAATTATGAGGCGTTTGGCCTCATATAAGCTAAGTAAATAGACTTAGCCCAATTCCATCTCATTTACCAAAAATCACTATTTACTCCAAATTTTCACCATCTTCAAATATAGTCAAGTGTATACTCATTTTACTAGCATCGAAAAGGTGAACTCAACCATGAGTGTATCGAGTCCTAATTCGCTCATTTGTATAAATCGAACTGCTTAATGATTAAATATTTAAATATATGGCCCTTAAAATTATGGAGTGTCACATTCTCTCCTCCTTAAAATAATTTCATTCTCGAAATGCATACGAGTACGAGAAAGTAACAAGATTAGCTAAATTTCTCGAATCTTAGTTTTGGAAAGTTCCAAAAGTACTTTCCTTTGTGCTTTCAGCACTACAAAACTCCCAAATTAGAATGCATCATACACTATGAAATACGCAATGACCTACATCATCCCATATTTCTGGAAAATTCATGCTCACTTAAAAAAGATTCTTGCTATTTAAATGCCTATCTAAGCAAATAAGCATCTGAATAGTTATACCTCAGCTCTCAAGTACCCAATTGTATTATATAAAGAGGATTATGCACTAACACAGATTTCAAACATGTATAACCTTAATGTAGTAACCTGTACTACTATAGTCATACACGACAATCATTTGGTGAGTAAGCTTGAGTGAGTCTGATTTAAAGTATAACACCGATTTGAGTCGCATCAAAAGGTAGTGTGTTCGTATAGATCCCATCTCATCCCATAGTGGCATGGATGATATGCGCTCTATTTCAGATAGTTATGGCTATCACTCTTTGAAAGCACTTTAATTATGAAATTATAACTACCATAGTGACAACATAAAATATGTCTCACTTAATCTAATCCATATGTAATCACATGCTAAAGACCAACTGTAACACGATCGAGCCCAAAAATCCCAACTTATTATCGTCGAAAACATATATAACTCGCTATTGATGAACTATATGTCTCAACCCACTGTCATCAAATTGCAAGCGTCTTGCTACTAGCGAACTACATGTCCCATCCCACTATCGCTAAATCGTAGATGACTCGCTATTAAGGAACTCTATGTCGGCACATTATCATCAAAATCGTAAGAGATTCATTATTGAGAAACACAATGTCTCGGTCCACTATCGCCAAAATTATGACTACCATACCAGTAATCAAACACACACTCTAAGTAGCAAGCAGTCAATGATTATAAGCAGTAAGAAACCATTAAGCAGTAGCCAATAATGATAAGCAACAATACCAACATTCAAACTATCAAACATGCGAGTAACAAAATCAGCTATAATCAAAATCTATAAATAAAAAAAGTCAAACACAATAAGCAACATGAAATAGTAGCAAGCAAACATGAGCTACGACAAATAATAGCTAGCAAAGAAATCAATAAAACAGGAAACAAGCAATGAACATTCAATAGAAAACAACAATAACCGATCAACAAACAACAACAAGAAAACAAAACAATGAAATTATTTAAAAGAGTCTCTACTAACATGCATGGTAATCATAAAGAGTCAAACACGCATGTTGAACCATAAAGTCCTATAAATCCGTTCGACATTCAAAAGGAATAAATGCCTAAGTGGTGTAACTCCTTTCGTAAATATAACACATGAACTACATCTCTCAACTACAAAGAGGAAAACTAATATAATATGCAGGATCAACGAGTCTCTAGACTCTCGAATAAATCCAACAATTAATGCCTCAACTTTCCTTTTCTTCCAAGAAAAACTCATTCTCTAAAAGCGAAAATTGTACTAATTAAATCAAAATTAAATGAAGATTTGCAGTTTCCTAGGTAGGATCGGGTTCAAACCTACCTTGATCACACAATGTTACTAAGGATAGTATACTAAGTGCACTACGACGTTCGCCTAGGCAAGCATCATCTCGTCACTCAGAAGATTATCCGAATCGCCATGAAATTAGTCGAGAAATCCTTTCCTGAACTATCCGACGTAATAATAATTATATTATACTAAAACTTAGTAATTACTAAAGATCATTCAAAATGACATGATGTCCATTCCAACCCTTCGTTTACACAGAAGATTTAGCAAAACGACCATAAGTCATCCGCTCCGCATCTGCTTAATATTGGGCATCCAACGAAACCTACTTGAACATAAGTTCAAGTCATCCAACGAAAGCTCATGCATCAAGTTCGAATGGTAATGCTTTAGTTGCTTTACCTTGGCTTAGCAACTAAGGTGACTCATATAAGGTTTATCTCTACTAAAGAATTTACCTACTATGAAAGGTGTCAAGTTTAGCTTTTCTACCAAGTAACTAGCAATAGATAAAAATATATCACTCAAGTGTCAGAAGGAACATAAGCGAGTTCCCAAGAAAAGAGCATACCACATTACATGAGCTCCTTTCAATTTTCCTAAGATGTAAGCACACGAGGACCCGGCAATGCCCGAGAGGCGCATGCCATTATCACTTACATACCCTTCGAAAATGTAGGATGGTCCTTCTTCAAGTGATCAAGCTGACTGCAAACAAAGCACTTATGCTTCACTCTAGTTGGATGACATTGCATAGCGAAATGTCTTCCATATGCCACAGGAGTGACATACTAGGTCGACTTTCCATTTTCAAACAAGCTCGATCTTCCTTGTATCATGGTCAGTTTTGCCTCAGTTGGAGTTTTGCTTGCTTTCCACTTTCATTACCTCAACGGTATATCATGGGAATTCTCGCAAAGGAGATTAATCCTAATGAGATATTCAAAAGTGAACCCTAATAGAGATAGAGTTAAGCGATGAACCCCCAACTAAGACTTAAGACCCAAGGTAAATCTCTTCTCCGACCATAATGGAGTACCAACACCTCAAATACCAAAACAAAAGGTTGAATTAGTCAACAGTCCTTCACCGATAAGCTATCCTGCTCAGGATGGATGGAATACTCAAGCTACATGCTCTTCTCGATCTTAAAAATGAACCGAGAACTTAAAACGATGTCTGAATAAATTTTGAATCTAATGATGGAAGCCTTCTCCTACATGTGTCTAGGACCGAACCTCGGCAATAGTCTCAGGACTCAGATTTAGCTAATGCTTCGAAGTGTCTAAAGCTAGTGGAGCTAGAAATACTAATGCTCAAAGGGTCACACCACTTCACTAACCACAAGCTGCTGGAAATGTTCACAGGCGGCGGGACATCTTTTTATGGTAGCTAAATATTCTATGAACTAATAATATGTCTCAAATTACCTATCCGCAGTCACTCATGTATTTTGTGTGCTCACACAGATAGCAAGACGAAAATACCTTAGCGACCAGTGGTAGAAACAAATCAAGTCCAAAAGACAAGTGGTGTATACAATATAATATAGTAGAAAAATACAAGTACACTCTCTTAACGATTCTCTTTTGATTAGATTGATTAACTCAAATTGGTCTGCTTGGTTCGGGTGTTTAACCTAAGCTCTGATACTAAATAAAACAACATGCCTTTAAGAACACCTAAAAGGCGAATTGTTATGGTAAAGTTAAAGCAAAGCTTTAAACCAAGGCATTGATGAGATCTCACAATAGAATGAGAACATATAGTATTCTGAATATACATTGATGGGATAAAATAACGACTTAAAATGACCGCACTAATGGAGCAACTGACAAATATTATAAGTACATAATTTTTAGAATACATCAACTCTAAAGAAACACATAGTCCTAAATACGTATATGATACAACAGTCTTGTATATAAATAATAGGTTTGTCATGTACAAATGAAATAACGTGTGTGTGTGTATATATATATATCAATGCCATGCCTCCAAAATGCTTTAGTTGGGCGGCACTATGATAAAATATCCTAAAAGCATCTCACTCTCGAACTACTTAGTCAAGTACCCGAGAAATGTCATGTTATAAGCAAACAAAGTCAAAATGCAGGTAAACATAATCTGGTGTGAGTGGAACTATCTCAAAATACTGTATATTAAAATTATGTTCAAATAGAACAAAATCAAAGCTGACCCTCTCCACTAGCGTGGATGAGGGGTAATCCAAACTACCTATAAACAAGTATAGTAAACCCATCTTAAAAGTGGGAGATCATACCATAACCTACTCTTCTCATGCGACAACAATTTAGCACAATATCTTCCATTGCACTACACTAGGCTAAAACTGCTAATAAAATATATAAATATACCACGATCAAATCATGGCCTCAAAACAATAATACCTACTGCTAAGATAGATAAGATATGTCCCAACGTGTAATGTTACTAATGATTAGACAAACGTTCGTAAAACTACAAACATAGGATGCAAAAACATTTAAGCGATCACAATGAGGAAAAGCTATTCACGGTGTCAAAAGACGATAAATATGTCATGGCCACCAACAAGCGCTCTAGGTACACACAAGAAGGTCGATATCTGGGTAGGTCACATAAGTCCATACCCATGGTGTGTCACAACAATTTAACAACAAACAAATAGTATATTACTCTAAGGCCAAAATCTTAGAGTATGGACTCACTTATTGGCGTATTGTAACAAGTCAACACCAAATAATTTGTATGCTACTCTAAGATCAAAATCTTAGAGTACCGACTTACTCTTTATATAACGTATGGAATCACCACACATGGCTCTAGTCGCCTTAGCCTAAAAACTCAATGGATAACTTCAACAAAACCTCATACGAAACCAAATTGCATGCCAAATGGAACACATGATCTCAAAATCATAATACTCCCTCTGTATTCCTTTCCAGTCTACCTTAAAATTTAAGGTTTTGAAATACTTGTCGGAGTAGATGACATATGAGGACCGAAATTAAAGTACTACAAAACTTACAAAAATTTCATACGATATAGCCATTGAAAAGTTGTAAATGATGGTCCAAACCTCATCTCACTTCGACTTCAAATGCAAAAGTTATCATATTCATAAATTTTAGTAAAAACTAAAAACATGGTTTAAGTCGACCGATCGAGGGGATTCAGCCGACTGAACAAGAGGAGAGATGGATTGTTTCTCACAACTAGTCAGTTAAATAGACCTATTTGATATATTGAATTGATAGATTTTAAGCACCGAACCAGGGCAGGGGCAAATCCGGCAAATGATCGACAATTCACACGTTGTTTCTTTCGACTCTTCGCCCGATGAGTCGCCTTGCTATTAGAGCTTGCCACCATCTTATCAGACATCTACCATTGTTCATTTATTGATGTTTTGGAAGTGGCTTCTTAAATATATGAAAACCAGTTTAGATACGCATGAGTAGAGTTCATCAGCAATTATATCAATCTGGCTTCCTATAACATGCCAAAATGACATATCCGACCTCCACGCCTTATGCATAGCTTATACATGTATCAATACATTCATTCATGCATGCTTATGCATACATGCTCATGTAGCATGGGACTACAACATAAATTATATTACGGACTTCGTCTGGGCGATTGCTCAACCCATTATACTCTCATGCAACGTAGAACATGCGATAGTCGCTATGGCTAGGTGAAATGCCCGGACTTGTAATCAATTATATGTTTATACAATTAAACAATTACCTATCTATATAAACAAAAAATCACATAACAATTCTAACTAAAATACTATCTTTTTTTATTTCCTCTTAGCTCCAAATGCATGTATACATATACCTGCTCGTGCATATATATGTACACGTATATTCGAATAAGCAATCCAGTTATTACTTAAATCAAAACTTTCTTTTATTTACTAACTCTTTTCAATAAAAGTGAAACATCTCCTTATACCATTTTACAAAATATCATACTATTACCAAATATCATACATGCTTATAGGTCACTTTATAAAATACAACACTAGCTTATAAATCGATTTAGCCCTTTAAAATGCTTAAATCAAGTATTCATCATCTTACTGTTTTATAAAAACTTATATCAATTTGCAAAATATATTCTTCATTTATAAAATCATGTAACCATTTTATAAATACTAATTAAGCTTCAGCTTCCTCTAATCAATTGAATAATAAGTGTAGAGTTCAAAAACCACTTAAATTAGCTTACTAAAATTTTCTAAATCAACTCAAATTGATTAATTAATATTTTCTAATAACATGCACATCATTATACCACTTAATTAATCTCAAATTAAACAATAACATCATAAAAATCACCCATTTAGCCCAAATTAAATCTAGCACTTACTGACCATTTTCAAAACATAGTATTAGTGTCTTAAACCGTTAATTAGATAAGGGAAACATGTTTATTACATGAATACAAATCTAAAACCTTGCTTAGAAATCTCCAAACCATTCCATAAAACTTCATAATTATAAATGATCGAATTAATGAAGTAAAATACCCAAATTTAATAGTAGAATCATCACACTTACCTTAATTAAATCAAATCTAAGCTCTAATCACTAGAAAACCAAATCTTGCTGACTTTAAATTCGAAATCAACATCCATTTCCTGATTCAAGCTAATTCCTTTACAGAATTTGTAGAATATGATAAAAAGGATTTATGGTGATTTTTATTTGGTTTTAGAAAATTTGTTTAGTGGGTTCATGGGTTGGTGATTAGAAGGTGATTAAGGGGTGATTATAGGCCATTAGAGAAGAGAAGGATGATGGAATCGTGAAATGAAAATGGGAACCAAAATTATGAGGGGTTTAGCCTTATATAGGCTAAGTAAATGGACTTACCCCAATTGCATCTCGTTTACGAAGAACCAATATTCACTCCAAATTCTCATGGTCTTTAAACATAGTCAAGTTTATACTCGTTTTATTTGTGTCGAAAAAGAGAACCCAACCACGAATATATCGAGTCCTCATTCGCTCGTTGGTAAAAATCGACTATAAAAGGCGTTCCTCCACTTAGTGATTAAATATGTAATTAGTTATTTAAATATTCGATTATTGAAATATAGGGTGTTACAATTATCTTATTCAATACCTAATATAAGAAGTTTTAATAAAAACAAATAAAATTTAAACTTTCTATGCTGCATTGTAGAGAAATTCATATGAATAAAATTTGATTTACCTTTTCTTAAAAAACAAAAGGATTGTTTTACATTTTCTAAATATAAAAAGGAGATAACTTATGCATTCACAAGAGTAGGAAAGGATTACTATTTCGATTAAAACAAAATTAGAATGTAAGATCACGAAGGATTACTAATTTAGGACTGCCCATAAATTTTTTCCCTAAAGACAACAATGTTCCAAACATTTCTTCTAGCCCTAACCCCTAACAGCCTCGTGCTCTTTCTTTTTCTTTTTTGACTGCGTACTTCTTGTTCTTTTTGTAATTTATATGTTGAAAATTTAATTCTCTTCTTCATTCTTCTCTATTCTCATGTGTGATCCTTTTATTTATTACTGTTAACCCAAAAAATGGATGAGCATCTTGTTTAGAGTTTGAGAGCGCCAATCATGTTTTGACAGAGCAATATCACATATCACAGATATTAGAAAAGAACAGTAAAAGAAAGTAGACAGAGGATCTTTATAGTGGTTCAACTTTTAATGAAGCCTACGTCCACTTTACAGTTTTATTAACGACCCTGTAACAAGAGATGTTTGATTACAAGGCTTTGATTATCTTTAGCCAAGTTGAATCCCCAGAGTTGGAATCCACTGGAGAATCATGGTGAATTCTTTTGGAGATTATTTTGAGGGAGATAGAGAGTGAAGAATAATCCCAGCAGAGCTTCAGCAACCATTTCGAAGAAGATCCCGTTTATCTTGTAGGTGGCTTAGTATTTATAGAGAATGGAGGGTTTCTTGGCTAGGTTACTTCATTCACTGCTCGTAGATAGTCAGGGAACGACCAAGGGGTATTTGGCTCTTAAACCGAGGCAAAAGCATGGATCGCTGGAGACCCAAGGTCTATGGGTCGTTGGCCACCCATGATCTATGGGTCGTTGGCGACCCATAGACTTGGATCGTTTGCGAGCCAATGTCTTAGCCTCTTTTTTGCTGCATCCTTAGTTAGTTCATTCGAAGATTCAAGGAGAGGCATGGGTCACTAATGATCCAAGCACTTAAGTTTCTTCAGGAGTTTGGAATTGGAGATGTTTCCATATTCATTTGTTGTCGTTGTTCCAGTAATATAGCTTGGCTCTCGCTAATTCCTTGTATTAACTTTTCTGGATAAGTTCTGAACCATTCTAATAACACGAGGTTGTTCTATTTCCTGTTGGTTCCTATTGGGTTAGAAAACCAGATAACATTTTCCCTCCAGAGTACGTCTTCGTTGTAATCAAGGTGTACTCTGGAAGTTATCACTCTTAATATCCATTTGTCGATTTAAAAGTGACGGCAATAGTGCTTTACAAATACATAGCAGGTCACGCCATTGGCCGTCCTACTTTGGTTTTGACTGTTATTGGTTGTCACAATGGATAAAACTTCTTCTCGTAGCTTCTTGACATGCCTCGAAATGATGAATAGATGTAGAAGATCGAGTTCGAGAAAAATCCACCTTCGATTACATGGGTTGCCAACGATCCATATGGGATGGGTCGCTAGCGACCTGACTGCTTGGGGAAATTTATGCATCGTAAAGGTGGTTCGCCAATGATCCATGATGGGTCGCGCGTGACCCCACTACTTAGCAAAATTTCTGCTTTTCCCCTTTGCTCGCCTATATACATGACTTGAGCCGACCTAACTCCTCATTCTACCCAAACCAATGAACTTCCTCATGCGATCTGTTCTTCGAGCGACCCAAATCCAAGCGATTCAACAGCCTTTCTACGCCTTGATCCATCAATCCCTGGTGATATTCTATCCTTTCATCGTGATTCCAACTTGAAATTCCAAACCCTAGCTCGAAATTCTAGGTCGCCACCATCTTGAGTCGCCATCGATCCATCTAATTCACCATCGATACATTCATAGTTCGTTGAATTCATCCCTTGATCTTTTTCATGTCTTAGAATTCAATCAAAAGTGGGTTCACTTAATTGTTTTGCTAATTACCATGTTTGTATAATGACTTGAAGATGAGTTTCCATTTGCAAGGTTGATCATGAGAAGTTCTAGTTGATTATGGTTTAATGGAGGAAGATAGTAAATCGAATCTAGATATGCTCCCCAAAACGACATTCGGGCTTTGTCCCAATGCTTGAAATGTTTTGCTATCTTTGTCCATTAAATCAGAATTGACTTGTGTCCCATTTAGCAACTATATTGTACGTCCATCATCAGTCGATCATGATTCTTTCATTGAATTTGGAATTATCATGCTTGCTTGTTGCATGATCGACGTTCCTATAGTGATAAGAGTTTTCCACGTTGCTTCGGATAACGTGTCCGTTATCGATCATGGACCGATAATGGATAATTATACAAGAAGTAGAAACAAAAGTAGAAAACGAAATGACATGGGAAGTTCTTTGCTTCTTCCACTACGAGCAAACTATCTACATGGAATAGGGCAATTGCAGTGTATCAAGCATCGAATTTATTCTACATAGATAGCATACTGCAATTGCCCTAGTTCGCATTTGAAATTCGACGTGCGATTATAAATTAATTTTTCTTCGAAATTCAAGTGTGGATGGGGAAGCTATTAGTTTAGGATAGATTTACCTAACCGTTTTCGGATGCAGGTTCTATTATTTAGAACGAAGTAGGGCATTCACGCATTGCAAGTCAATTGGGGGAAGCTCGGTGCTCTCAAAAGCCAAGTCATCATCCATTTCTCAAGCTGAATAAGGCCAGCTAGTCCCAGCTAGGTCAATCATGGATTGTACGCCTCCTAACTTTAGAGTTCTATTTAATCCACCTTAGAGAGCTTCATCGGTTGTTTCCATCAAGGTCCTTCATAGCATCTGTGTGCAACACGGCATTACCGAAGAAGATACTCATCTGCCAGAGAAGGACAAATTCGCTCACATGCCTTCCCTGGGGTACACCGCTTGCCACCGATACATGTGTTTGAATGGATCAGTTCCTCCTTCAACGACTTTCTACATAAGAATCTCTCAAACTTGGGTACTTCCTCATTTTAGCATAATCCGAATGGCTATGCATCCTAACTTGCTTGCATGTTCTTTTCATGCGGGCGTTCAATCACGCTCCAAGTTTTGAAAAGTTACGGTACTTTTTGGCATTTAAGAGGAGAGATGATTGTTCCTTATTTATTATAATTGAAGCCCAGAGAAACCAAAAAATCATGCAGTGCTTAAAAGGAACTTATTTTAATTCAAAAGGCAATATTCTTTGTCAGATTCCCCAAGGGGTTCAATCGTTGGTAGACAATAGGGGGTAAGCTTTTTTTTATTCATCGAGCTTTTAACACATTTCCATCGAGTTCCTAACTAACCATATGTCTCTTACAGTTATTCCAGGGCCGAACAGAGATGCGACACTTAATGAAGTTTGTGAGAATTTAAAGGCTATCGATGCCGAGGAGAGAAGTGTTAAAGTATTATTGAATGATGAAAACTTGCGTCGATATGGACTACTGGCTCTAGGTAGATCTGTCGTTCAAGTCGAAATCCCCTCTTCTACACGATCAAGGGTTCATACGAGATCTGTCTTCTCCTCCCACGATTCTAAAGAAGGTGCCTATCAAGAGAGAGAAAGATCATTTGGAGGACATACTGAAAGGTCCGTGAGGGGGAAGAGGCTGTGATTGGGTTAAGCGACCTATGTAAAATGCCTTTAATTCCTAAGGAAGTAGAAGAGGAGTTAAAATAAAGAGAAGGCAAGGCCGCATTGGATTCAGAAAAGGAAGAGGGAGAGTTTGAAAGTAGTAGTGATTAGCCCAATGCTAATGATTACTTCTTATCTGAATTCGACGATGAGACTCAGAGTCTTATGATGAAACTCAAGGTATGAGTTTCATTCTTCCAAGCTCGCCTCTCCCTGATATAGGTGACAAAGGCAAAGCACCAAAATCCAAAAGGCATCGAGACTCTCCAAGTAAGGATGTCGGATCAGAGTTCGGGGATTTCAACAACGTTTATGCTGATTTTGATGAGCTCATGATTTTAAATTAGTTACGGCGCTTTCAAGCCTGGTTGAAACAACACCAAAAGTTAGCCCAGTTCCGCCCATAACAGCCAAAGTTTATCCTATTCCTCCTGCGACTGCCTTATATCCTGATCGTAATGATGTTCTAGGTTTGCTTTAGGAATACAATACACATCACTCTAGGGTTCATTCATTTTCACTCATTTCTCTATATTCACATTGTTTACCTTTTGTTTCTGAAACTTTTTATGTATATTTTATGCCAGATATGACGAGAGGATGAGGTTTCTATGACAACTTTAAAGAGATTACTGACTCACAGCAGTACTCCAAGCGCACCTCCAACCATTATCAATCTCAAGAAATGGAGGAGGAATAAAAGAGGAGAAAGAACTCGAAGCTGAAACCCACCATCAGGAAGAAAGGGACCAAATCCCATCGTATAAAGATGGGTACGAGAAGAGGAGACCTCTTGAGGAGAAGGAAGAGTCGTCGAAAAAGTCATAGTTTGAACACCGTCCTCATTCATCAAAGCTTGGTTCAAAATACTCTTGTGTGAGCCAAGAGATTCCTATTACTTTTGTCCCGCTTCTGCCTTTGACTAGCATTCCATCATCCTCCGTAGATAATGCTGCCCCTGGCGCCTCTCGCCAACAACAGAGACCTGCCTATTCCTTTTCTTTGGGCCCCTCTAAACTTAAGGCAGCGCTTCCTGGTTGGTTCTTAAAGGGGTTAAGTTCAATCATGATATATGACCAGTCCATAAAAATCCGTACATGTCGCACCTCCAGGCCATTCAGAGTGACTTAGAACAGGCTGAAGGATGGGAGAAACTCTGTAAACAATTAGAGGATAAAAATCGCAATAATTATCAAAAGATCCTCTCCTTCAAATTAGAGAACGATGAATTTGAGAGCGCATTGGCTGATCGTCATGCCAAGATTAAGTAGTTGGAGGAAGAGAAAATCGCAGCGCTGTAAGAGAGCAAGAGAAATGCTAATTTGCTGAAAGAGGTGAAAGAAGCCACACCGGAATAGAAATCGTCTACAGAGATGAAATAAAGAAGGTTCACGTAGAGGACGAGAAATTAAAGCAAGTGACTACTTGCAGCGCAACGATTCAGGCTCAATGGAAAATTATTGCCGATCATGACCTCATCATTAAAGGGTGCAACAAAACCATTTCTAACCAGGCTGAGATCACTACCAAGTTGCAGGATCTAGTCACCTAGCTCAGTCCCGATAAGTCTACCATTGAGGTGGAAAAAGCTGCAGTGAGAGCGAATTATTTGAAGCTCCAAAATGCCTATGAAAGAAAGATGGAGAAGATTTATGCAACCATCTTGAATTTTTACGTTAACTCCTTGTTGCATCAAGGAAGTCCCAATTATTTGGGTCCGATGTTCTCGTGCACTCTTGCTCTGGTATGGGAAGAAATCTTGTCCCACTTTACTGATAGCGGCGATGCCTACACATAGTAAGAGTTGGAGGACGCCTATCTGAATGAAGAATAAAAGAAATCGTTGCTTGAGGGGTGGAAATTCTTCGAGTTGAAAGAGAGAAGGAGGTCACTGATGCTGCCTTGACGACTACTGCCGGAGTACTCACCAAGCCTTTCATTTTTGATCTTATAGGTCCGTTTAGCTTCCCCGTTGATGTGCCTGCACCTTCGGTGCCCGGATCTGTGGCCATTTCCACATCCTCCGTATTTGTTTCTGTTCCCGTTCCGGCTTCCATGTCTGCATCTGGCACGCAGCCGGGGACGAAGGCTGAAAACATTGTCGGGCTTCATGGCCTGGACGATTCTTCCATGTCTTTGGAAGGCGACATTACAACGGCAGAGGCCAAGGAGCAACTAATTCAGTCGGAGCAGCCTTAAAAGACTAACCTTGATCTGATCACCATCAAGAAGGAAAAGGTGAAGGCGGTCAAGGCTTCAAACGACTCCTAGAAACCAAGAAAATGCAAGTGGAATGGAGGCTCTTCTAAGAAGACTACAGAGGAAGAAAAGGACATTGCCATCGAAGTATTTGTTGATATCACCATAAGTGATAACACTCCTAAGACGAGGTAGAAACTGCCGACAAAAGGTGGAAAGGGAAGCGGTGGAAAGAAGCATTGAGCAGCTTGCCGAAAGATTACTTCAATTTTTTTCAACAACATTCATGAAGATTGACTTGTTTTTGTTTCCTTTTCCGTCATCCTGTTCAAATGCAGAGTATAAACTTTGCATCTTTACTGTGGAATATGTATTTTCTCTTTGTTGGCCAGTGTTATGTAGATACGACCCCCACATTTTGACCATGTGTACAGAAAATTATAAAAAATGCATTGATATTTTGATTGTATTCTTTTCTATCTGTTCATATGTGTTTCTTGTACTTGTGCTTTTTTTGTTTCATACTTATCTAGTTTTATGATTATAGCCAAAGCCCTTCGACTTAGAGAATAGTAGAACTTAGAAATTAACAACACTTTGTAATTTAATATAACTTTAGAAATTTACAGAACTTAAGAATTTCTTTGTTAACTTCTTTGTTTTAAAAAGTTTTGTTTAGAGTGATAGAACTTGTGAACTTATTATTTTTAAGCATTTTTCTTCGGGTATCGGGGTATGCCGACAATTCATAGGGCTGTTTACTTCAAATGATTTTCAAATGATTGGAAACCTAAGGTTTAGATAACTCTTTTATCAAACTTGAAATTTGGCTAAGTTACAACTTGATCCCCCTTTCTTCGGAAGTTTTGCAACTTTAGCATGTAATCCGTGTCTCTATCGGTATTCTGGTAAGTATGCAATTTATGCATGAGTATGCGTTGTCAGTCATTGAGTGCCTTCCTTCAAGCACCAATTCTGTCTAGATTACGCTTATTATTCCCGACTATATACATGCGGTTTCTCATGCTCCTTGGCGGTGCCTATTTTCGGATCATGTGAGGGGCTATTATTTTGGAATTTAGCGTGCAGCTTGTTTAGTGTACGACATTCAATGCTCCTTAACGTTTTTTTACCTCCAGGGGTTACAAGGAGTGTAAGTTCAGATGCGCGACTTATGAGATGCACGACTTTTGGTGCTCTTTGGTGTTATCTATCTTAGGGAAATGCGAGGAGTAAGGAGTTGATCTTTTAGTGTTCCTTGGCATTGCCTATCTCCAGGCAATATGAGGAATTAGTTTATTAGTGCTTCTCGACGTTGTCTATCTTCGGGTGACGTGAGGAATTAGTTTTTGATGCACGTCTTATGAGAGCGTGGCTTTTGGTGCTCCTTGGTGTTGCCTATCTCCAGACAACGCAAGGATGTTAATTTGGATACTCCACGGTGTTGCCTATCTCCGGGCAATGCAAGGAGTTAGTTTTTGATGCGTGGCTTTTGGTGCTCCTTGGTGTTGCCTATCTCCGGGCAACGCAAGGAGTGTTAATTTGGATGCTTCGCGACGTTGCCTATCTCCGGCTATGCTAGGAGTTAGTTTTTGATGCATGGCTTACGAGATGCACGACTTTGGTTCTCTTTGGCGTTGCCTATCTTTGGAGAATGCAAGGAGTGTAAATTTGGATGCTCCTCGGTGTTGCCTATCTTCGGGGAACGCAAGGAGTTAGTTTTTGATGCACGACTTATGAGATGCATGGATTTTGTTTCTCCTTGGCGTTTCCTATCTCTAGGAAATGCAAGGAGTGTAAATTTGGATGGTCCTCGACGTTGCCTATCTTTGGGAAATGCAAGGAGTTTGTTTTTGATGCACGGTTTATGAAATGCATGACTTTTGGAGCTTCTTGGTGTCGCCTGTCTACAGGAAACAAGGAGTGTAAATTTGGATGCTCCTCAGCATTGCCTATCTCCGGGCAATGGGAGAGTTAGTTTTTGATGCGCGGCTTTTGATGCTCCTTGGTGTTGCCTATCTACGGGAAACATAAGGAGCGTAAATTGGGATACTCCTCAGCGTTGCTGATCTCCTGGCAATGCGGGAGTTAGTTTTTTAGTGCTCCTGGGTGTTGCATATCTCTAGGCAATGCGAGGAGTTAGGTTTTTAGTGCTCCTCGGTGTTTCCTATCTTCGGGCGGCGTGAGAAGTTAATTTTTGATGCACGACTTATGAGATGTGTAGCTTTTAGTGCTCCTTGGCATTGCCTATCTCTAGATAACGCAAGAAGTGTTAATTTGGATTCTTCTTGGCGTTGCCTATCTCTGAGCAATGCGAAGAGTTAATTTTTGATGCGCAAGTTATGAGATGCACGACTTTTGGTGCTTCTTAGCATTTCCTATCTCCGGGCAACGCAAGGGGTGTAAATTTGGATGCTCCTCGACGTTCCCTATCTCCAGGCAATGCGAGGAGTTCGTTTTTTATGTGCGGCTTATGAGATGCACAGCTTTTGGCACTCCTTGGTGTTTCCTATCTCTGGGCAACGCAAGGAGTGTAAATTTTAATGCTCCTTGGCGTTGCCTATCTCTGGGCAACGGGAGGAGTTAGTTTTTGATGCATGGCTTTTGGTGCTCTTTGTTATTGCTTATCTTCAAGCAACGCAAGGAGTGTAAATTTGGATGCTATTCGGCATTGCCTATCCCCGGGCAGTGCGAGGAGTTAGTTTTTTAGTGTTCCTCGGCGTTGCCCATCTTTGGGCAACGAGAGGGGTTATTTTTTGATGCGCGGCTTATGAGATGCATAGTTTTTGGTGCTCCTTGGTGTTGCCTATATCCAGGAAACACAAAGAGTGTAATTTGGATGCTCCTCAGCGTTGCCTATCTTCGAGTAATGCGATGAGTTATGCGTGGCTTATGAGATGCACGACATTTGGTGCTCCTTGGTGTTTCCTATCTTCAGGCAATGCAAGGAGTGTAAATTTGGATGCTCCCCTACGTTTCCTATCTACTGGCAATGCAAGGAGTTAGTTTTTTAGTGCTCCTCGGCGTTGACTATCTCTAGGCAACGCGAGGAGTCAGTTTTTGATGTGTAACTTATGCGATGTGCAACTTTTGGTGCTCCTTGGCTTTGCTTAACTCCGGGAAATGAAAGAATCATAAATTTGGATGCTCCTTGACATTACCTATCTCTAAGCAATGCGAGGATTATTTTTTTGGTGCTCCTCAACGTTGCCTATCTCCAGGAAACGTGTGGAGTTAGCTTTTTGCCCTTCCGGTGTTGCCAGGGCAAAACTATATTTTTGATAGGTAAGGATCGGGTTCCTTCGTTCCAATTTTTTGAGTCGATTTGCTTCCATCAACCCAACGGGTATTTATAATGGATACATTTTTATCGGTTCAAAAGAGCGAATAGAATTTTACTAAAGAAAGCATGGTAGATTCTTTCCTAATTTACAACACCTCGGGCATTTTTGGGCAGGCTTATTTGTTGTAAAAAAGAAAATACGTAAAGTAGTTTTTAAATGAAACAATGGTAGAGCGATTCGCTATTCCATCCTCTAGGAATTGTGACTTCCTCGATGGTTGTCAGCTTGAAAGTCCCATCCCTGAGCTTTTGATTAATGACATATGGTCCTTTCCAGTTTGGTCCATAAGCCCTCAAAATGGGGTAAACTCGCTTAAGCACGAGATCTCCAACTTTGAAGGTTGGACTACTAACCTTGGAGTTGATGTACCGTGCGACCCTTTTTTGGTGGGTGACTCAACTCTGCTTCTTTTCTTTTCTCATCAACCATGTCTAGTGATTTGAGTAGGAGCTGCTCGGTTTCTTTTTGATTGAAATTCTTCCTTCGGTGCGAGGGGACTTCTAATGCAACAAGAATCATCGCTTCTGAACCATGTGTTAAGGAAAACGGAGTGTGGCGATTTGCTGCTTTGTGGGTGGTTTTGTAAGCCCATAGTGCAAGTGGAAGTTCATCAACCTAGTTTCCTTTTGCTTTTTCTAGTCACTTTCTAATAGTGGACTTGATGATCTTGTTTACTACTTCCATGTTCCCATTTGCTTGCAGATGAGCCAACTACGAAAAAGTTCTTTTCAATTAGGAAGCGCTTGTATTAGTCTTTGAACTCGACACTTTCGAATTGAGTTCCGTTGTCAGTGATGAATTTTTGCGACACACCAAACTTGCAAATGATATTTTTATTAACAAGGTTAATAACTTTCTTTGTGGTTATAGTGGCCAGCGGTTCTGCATAGGCCTATTTTTTGAAATAATCTATGGCAGCTATAGCATATTCGGCCCCTCCTTTGTTATTAGGAAGACGCCAATCAAGTCGATTCCCCATTTTGCAAACGACCATGGACCGACCATCTGTGTTAGCTCCGTTGAGGGAGTTCTTTTAATTTTGCTAAATCTTTGGCAACGATCACTTCTCCTGGCATCATCTGCGGCGTCGCGATTTATCATTGGTAAGAAATACCTATACCAAAGGACTTTCTTCGCAAGGGCCTGCCTCCCAATGTGGTCTCCTTATTCGCCTTCATGTGCCTCCTTTAGGATTCTTTGTTCTTCATCATCAATCACATATTTGAGAAGAGGGGTCGAGAATTCCCTTCGATAGAGTATCCCATCTTGTATCATGAACCGTGGCACCTTCCGAAGGATCTTCTTCCGTTGATTTTGGTCAGTTGGAAGGGTTTCTGGGAGTAAATAGTCCTTTATCGGTGTCACCCATGTGTTTGGTTCGATGATGGTTTTAAGAATCCAGTCTACGTCCATTTCTTTTATGCTTGGGTTGGTAAGAGTTTCAACTGGGACCAACCCTAATGACTGAGCTTCTCCGAAACTTGCCAGCATAGCTAAATAATCTGCATTGGTGTTTTTCTTCCATGGGATATGAGTTATAGTGTAATGCTTGATGTCTCTTAGCAGTTCTTATACTTTGGACAAGTACAGGGCAAGATTTTCTCCCTACGCTTGGTATTCTTTTTTCACTTGACAGACAACCAGTTGGGAGTCATTGTATATGTTAATAGATTTTACCTTGAGTTCCTTCACAACCTTTAGTTCAGTGATCGGTACTTCATATCTACTTCGTTATTTGTTGTTGGGAATTCCGAGCGTAAAGCATAGCTAATGGCTCGCCCATTGGGGCTTTCAAGCACTACCACTGCTCCCGAACAGAAGTTGTTGGCACTATGGGAAAAAACCCATCAGAAGACAGATACGCTACATTGTCTTATTGCATATCTATCTGTCGTCTATATTCATGCCATCTCATTGCACATCAGACCACAGATATGCCCCATCGTCTGATATGCACCAACACAGCAAAAGAAAAAAAACCATACGCTGTCTGATATTATAATATCATTTCTAAAATTTTGTATTAGACAACATATAAATGTTGAATGTTATGCATAACAATTACACTTATGTTATATTTACGAAATGAAATAATGAATCACAATTTTATTTAAACAAATATTTTATTTCAAATCACATTAAAATACAATATAACTTTCACTATACTTACATTTTCAAATACAATACAACTTTCATCATCCTTACATTTTCAAATACAGTACAAAATTCACTATCACTCTCATATATACAACTTATCTCTACACTCTCATATATAACATTTTTTTACTAGCATTCACTCACACTCACTCAAGTTTAATTTAATATTGATCTTCATTTGCTTGCTTCAGCTTATGTCCAGCCATCTCTTGTACCTATCAAATAAACAACGCAGTAAAAAGGAAGAGCAAAAAAACCTAAGTTACAAAAATAAAATAAATTTGAATATTAATATTGCCTCAATTTATGGGTTTGTTTTATTTTCATGTTTTAAACATGGTCGAACAAATATGTGTGTGTGTGCACGGACAACTTATGATATGCACAATGTATCACTATGAATATCACAAAGCAGAACATCGATTAAATCTCATGGACTATTGCAAAGGTCAAGCCCGAAGGCTCGATGCAGTGCAAATGCGCACAAGGTCAAGCCCAAGCCTCATCGGACTCAACTTAGGTGCACAAAGAAATGCAACTCAAACCAGAAATATACAAAATAGAAAATCAAGAAGGAATATATTTTAACAAAATGCAAACCACACACTACAACAAGATCAACTATAATATAACATAAGTCTAGCAAAAATGCACATAAGGTCAAGCCCAAGCCTCCTCGAGCTCAACTCAGGTGCACATATCATAAAACAAGTTTCATCAATTCAACAAACACAAGAATACATAATGAATACAAGGCAAGAAATCTCAAAATAGTTTAAGCATAGTGCACATAGGAGCAACATAAACAAAGCGGAAGTGCACATGTATAAACCAGACAAAAACAAGGAAAACATGGCAATATTTCACATATATATACATATGTATGTGTGTATATACATGGAAGTAACAAGCAAGAAGACTGCATATTGCAGTAGCAACCATTCAAGGTTCAGGTTATCCAAGTATCAATTTCAGGCCATTCAAGGTTCAGGGAAGGCAAGGATGTATACATTCAAGGTTCAGGAAAGGAAATCAAAGAAAAATACATTTTGGTATCAAAGCATATATACATGTATAAATATTTGATTGCTTTGATACTTGAATGGCCTGCAATTTAAAAGCAGCTCAAAGCTATTCAAAATCGGGTTAAGGGATTTTGCATATACATACATGTACACATGTATGTATATGCATGTGTGTGTGTATATATATATGTATATATAAAATATACGAACACATGAACAATTCAATGCATATGGAGATGCAAAGTCAAGCAGCAGCAAACCAGATTCATGGCAGAGTCAAGTATGATGAATTAATATAGCGAACCATTAGGTCAGCAACAAGTGCAATCACACATACATACATACATACATATGTATGCATGTATATACGTGGATGAACCAGCAGCTAACATAAGCATCAAAGTTCTAGGAAAATATAACATGGATGAACCACATTTTAAGTGTCAAAACACATACCACATTTTAAGTATCAAAACACATATATACATACACATACACATAATTAACACATATCAAAACAATATAAAACATATATATACATGTATGTATGCAATACATGTCAATTGTCAAATGCAATACATGTGAATGTATGTAATTGCACACTTAGGCTTAAACAACACAGTGCAATTGCACACTGAGCAGGATGCATGAAAACAAATGAACAATTCATTGGAAAAAAGGAAGCTTGGAATAGTAATTCAACAAGGGTCAAAGCATATTGTGAATATATCAGAATATATACCAATGATAAATTGGGTTATTTATATAGGAACTAATTTCCTATATTTCCGTATGTATGTTGAGATTTCTGCCCCTTTTTATTTTGTATTGATCTCTACTTGATTTTCCTTTCGATTTCTACCCCCATTCTATTTTTTATTGATCTCGACTTGATTTTCCTGTGATGATTTGGGTGTTTATGTGACAATGAACAACACTTGGCTGAAGTGCACTGGCCAACATGTTTTGGTCATGTTTGTATTATTTTTTCAGTTCTTGTATATACATGAATTTTGTTTGTTTTCAGTTCTTGTTACACTTTTTAGTTCTTGAATACTTGTTTATTTTCAAATTGGATATTGGGATCTGCTGAAGCTTGACTTTATCATTTAATCAAATTCGAGAATAATACAAATTAAAAGGGGAAAAAATCATACCAAAGTCAATCGATGAACAATCGATAAGGAGTAGCAACCATCTATAGCCCTAATCGAAGAACACTTGATAAGAAATCAAGCACACAACCATCAATTTGCGCAGAGATGAGAAGACGAGAAAGAGACAACTTCAATTTCATAAAACCCTAAGTTAACGACGAGATGAAGGTGGCGATTTTATCCTGAATAAAAATAATAAAGGGGGGAGTGGAATGAAGTAATAAAGGGGGAATCACGACCACGATATAATTAAGAGGGAAAAGTTGGAGCCAAAAATAAAAAATTTGATAACTTAAATCAGATGACATATAAAATGTTGTCTTAATAACAAGCTTGTACATAAGGATTTCACGGGCCATTCGGGCAACAAATGTAAAATTATGTGGCTCTTCATACAACAAATGATTTCATCATGTGTTGTGTGAAAAAGTGGGATGACAGAAAATCTTCCTTATGTCATGTGATCACTATTTTCTGATTCACTTTATGGCATAGTGTGGATGTCCCGTCAATGAAGAGCTTCCATTGCATATTTACTTCTAACTGAACTTCTTCCTCGTCATCCTCTATAGTAAATATGTCGATGAAGTCGACCAATGCCTGCATATTAATGGCTTTCCTAGAATGATATGCGAGGTCATATTGGCTTAGCTCTATATTCCACTTGAGTAGTCGTCCGAAAGTTTCTGGCTGGTATAAAACTTGCTTCAAGGGTTAGTCAGTCAATACTTTAATTGGATGAGCCTGGAAGTGTGATCATAATTTTCGAGACACGATCAAAAGGCAGTACGCTAGCTTCTCCAGTCTTAGATAATTCTTCTCAGCTTCGGTGAATCATTTGCTAATGTAGTACAATGGTCACTGGATTCTCGCGTCTTCCCACATGAGAGCGACGCTCAGTGCATGTGGGGAAACTGCTATATCAATGAATAGGTCTTCCCCATCCATGGGATTTGATAAGATTGGGGGATCTTCCATGTGTCATGTTAATTCCTTAAAAGCTGGCTGACAAGCTTCACTCCATTCAAAATTTTCATCCCTTCTTTAGTGCATAGAATGGTATGCACTTGTTCGTAGCTTTTGAGATGAATTGACGCAGTGCTGTAACTTTTTCGATTTCAAGCTTTGAAGTTCCTTCTTATTTTTAGGGGCTTGGACTTCTTATAGCGTTGTTATTTGCTTTGGATTCGCTTCGATTCCCCAGACACTTACTAAGAACCCCAAAATTTCGCAGAGGCTACTCTGAAGTGATATTTGAGCGGTTTGAGCTTCATTCCGTATTTTTGAAGTATTTCAAACATTTTAGCGAACTTTTCTAGATGGTTAGCAGCTATTCGAGATTTGACATGCATCTCGTCCACGTAAACTTCCATAATCTTTCCAATCTGGCGTTTGAACATAGTATTCACTAACCTTTAGTATGCTGCCTTGCATTTTTCAAGCCGAATGGCAGTACCCTGTAATGGTATAATCCCAGATCGGTGATGATACTGGTGTTCTCTTGGTCAGGCTCATGCATCAGGACCTGGTTGTAGCCCAAGTACGCATCCATAAACGATAGTAGTTCATGTCCAGCCGTTCCATCCACAAGCCAGGGAGCGGGAAGCTATTCTTTGGACAAGCTTTGTTTAGGTCTGACAAATCAATACAAGTTCGCAATTTTCCATTAGACTTCTTGACTAGGACATGGTTTGATACCCATTCAGGGTAAGTTGCATCTCGCATGAAGCCGTTAGCCATCAGTTTATCTACTTCCTCCCATAGTGTCGTGAACCGTCTAGGACCCAAGCTGCGCCTTTTTTTGCTTTAATGGTGTAAATTTAGGGTCAATGTTGAGTGCGTGGCAGGCAATTTCGGGTGGTACCCCACACATATTGGATTGTGTCCAAGCAAATAGGTCCAAATTGGCACAAGGAATTTGGTTCTTTCCGAATGCATCTTGTTTTCAAGATATGACCCAATTTCAGGACCCATGTTGGGTCATCCATACAGACTGGGGTAGACACCGTCAATTCTGCCAGTGCTGCTCGATCCTCCCCTAAGCTCTTCTTCCTGGGGTCCAAAACCTTGTTGAATTGGCTATGGACCCCTAGCCAGGAGCGGCACTAAAGCTGCTATTCGAAGGGCTCATGGATTTGGAGGGTTTTCTCCACATCCTTCCCTTTTACCTTCTTGACTCGCGCAATTCCACAATGTGGCATTCCCGGGCAACACTTTGGTCTCCTTTCATGATTTGGATTCCGTGCTCAGTAGGGAACTTTATTGCAAGGCACCAATGGGACAATGCTATTCTGAAATAGGCTAATGCGGACCGTACAAGAAAGCATTATATGCTGACATTTTATCCATGATCACAAAAGTCTAAATGAGGGTGACCCTTCACTCACCCTCTCCAAGCTCCACAGGCAGGTCAATTGTTCCCATCGGTTGTTTGGGTTCACCGGTAAACCCCTGAATGTTTGTTGGCACGCCGTTATGCTATTCATGCCAATCTTCATTTGATCAAAAGTACGTCTAAAAAGTATGTTAACTGAACTGCCACTGTTAACCAGAATTCATCGGACTACGACGGGCCCGATTCCTACTGTCCTCGCCATTGGGTCAAGAATTGGAGCTTCAATCCCTTCGGTATCCTGATTGTGGAACACTATGTCATCATTTAAAACCTTTTGTAGCTTGACCGGAGTCCCATTATCTATTACTAAACATGATTCTTTCGGGGTGTGCTTTAACGAACTCGCATATCGCTCCATCTCCCCCCAACTTCTTTGCGTGGGATGTGTTCCCCAGATATTATTCCAATAATAAGCCTCTGCTCAGTTTTTATCGACCCTTATTTACTAGTTCCAATTTGATTTCTTTGTTCTCTAGGAGGTTGAGGGCCGCAGGTTGATTGGGTTTCTGTGGCTTTTCTTGGTATTACTGATGCTTGTTGTCTCGGATCAACCCTCCGATGAGGTCCTTAAGGTGGCGGCATTCGTTTGTACTGTGGCCGTATGTCTCGTGGAAGCGGAAAAATTTCCCTGAGCACTTTTACTGTTATGTTTCCTCTTTTCAAAGAGGTTTCTTATATTCTTCAGTTTCTTGTGTTGTCAGATAAATATTCTCCAGAGTATCATTTAGAGCGACATAGTCGTCCTATCTAAACTCCCAAAATATTTTCTTGCCGCTACAGTTATTTATTTTATCGGATTTATGGTTTCTTTACTTCTGATTCCCACTTCTTCCCACGACTCCTTGAGTACTTCCAAGATCGTGCGTATTTTGATTTGCCACCATTCTCTCCGGTGTTCATCTATTGTGTACTGGCAGACTTTCTTTCCAACTCCTGCGCCTCTTTTAATCTCGGGTACTGGCTTGCTTTTTGATTGAAGTATTTTTTGTTGGTAGGTTGCTTTATCTTAATCCATTTCTCGAATTCCGTTTGAGTGAATAGCACGGACTAACATCATAAAATCCATATCCTTACTGGGTTTCTTACTTCCTTCATAGCGGTGTTAAATCTGTTCATAAATGATCTCAATGACTTGTTTCACTCTTGGACCAATTCGAATAGAGACATGACGTCCTTTGGTTGCGCGGTATGGAGCTTAAACTAGTCAAAGAATTTCGTTGCAAGTTGGTCAAAGGTAGAAATAGATCTTGTGGGGAGGCTAGTGAACAACATAGACGTAACTCCTTCTAGAGAAATAGGAAAACATCGATAACGAACGACCTCTGGAGCATTGGCTCTGTCCGTATTATCAGCTATACTTGTATAAATAGGGCTTTGAGTCCTTCGTTCCTTCATAGAAGGGGATAGTTGGCCTGGTGAATTTTTTTGGATATCTTTCATTTAAGATTTTATCGGTAAAACAGTTTCGACTCGGGGCAGATCCCCATTCATCATCTTTTCGGTTTTTACTCTCGTCCATCAGTCGTTTGACTATGTTTGATATGTATGCCTCTGATGTCTGGTAGTCTTGGGGGTGGCAGTCAGTCATTGTGCCAAGTATTTAGTTCTAAAAATGGCCTTGATGCATGGGTTGAAGCCTAGGCTCTCCTGTCTTTGGGAGAGCCAATCCCTCAGGAACATGTTGGCTTGCAATTGGTCTGACTGGGGTAGTTTGGACTTTTCTAGCATCATCGAACGCATTGGCATTCTCTTCCATCTTATTGCCTTTCTCTCCATCTTCTGAATCGGAGAGATTCACAACTATCCTATAGGGTTTTGGCCCCTTGATTCAAATTCAAGATCGATTGCCTTGTGCCAGGTGAAGTATTCTCATTCTCCTCCACATTACATCCTACGGTTACCCTTCTTTGTGGCTATTTCCCATTTCTTCTACGCAGGCCTGAAACAGACGAATTCCCTTGTTCTACAGCAGTCACTGGTTCAGGCACAGTTCTTGGAGCGGGGTTTGATTGTAGGGTCAATAGAGCATCGAGCTTAACCATTAGAGCCTTTTGACTATTTTCCATTCTTTAATTGATCTCCTCAGCCATCTTATTCCACTTGTCCCTGGTGACAACTTCCTGTTGACTAGAGGATGCTGGTGCTTGGTTTCCTAAGTTAGCACCATTTACTTCGACTTGTTGGAGACTAACACCTTCTCCGGCTATTACTGCTGCTATGGATCTTCCAGAGGCAGTTCTTCTTTTTCTAGGATCCATTGATTCTAAAACAGCGAGTTTCTTCGATAAAAATTAGGGATCTAACTTCTGGACATACATGATCCAAAGCAGATAGCAATATCTGGACCCTGAGTAGGGTTCTCAGAGAAAGCACCAAAACGTTAACCCAAAAATGGATCAACACCCTGGTTAGAGTTTGAAAGCACCAGCCCTGTTCTGACAGAGCAATATCACATATCACAGATATAAGACAAGGACGGTAAAAGAAACTAGACAGAGAATTTTTACAGTGGTTCAGCTGTTAATGAAGCCTAAGTCCTTTTTATGGTTTTATTAAAGATTGATTACTGTTACAAGAGATGTTTGCTTACAAGGTTTGATTATCATTAGCTAGAGTGAATCCCCAAAGTAGGAATTCATTGTAAACCATAGTGAATTCCTTCGGAGATTATTGTGAGGGAGATAGAGAGTGAAGAATAATTCCAATGTAGCTTCACCAACCAGTCCGGAGTAGATTCCGTTTAGGTTTGTATTTATAGAGAACGGAGGGCTTTTGGGCCATGCCACTTCATCCACTGCTTGTAGGTTGGTAGGGGACGACCCAGGCAATTTGGCTCACAAACCGAGGTAAAAAACATGGGTTCTTGGCGACCCATGGACTTGGCTCATTTGCAAGCCAATGTCTTGGCCTCTTTTTTGTTGGTCCTTAGTTCATTTGAAGATTCGAGAAGAGGCATGGGTCGCTAATGATCCAAGCATTTAGGTTTTTTTCTAGATTTTGGAATTGGAGATGTTTCGACAATCTTTTGTCATCATTGTTTCGGTAATATAGCATGGCTCTCATTAATTCCTTGTCCTAGCTTTTCTGGTTAAGTTCTTAACCATTCTGATAACACGAGGTTGTTCTGTTTTCTGTTGGTTCCAGCTGGGTTAAAAATTCGGATAACAATTGCGAATCTCGTTTCTTTTTTTGGCTTTGTAATTTTCATATTTAGGTATTATTCTTTGACCCTATTTTTGCTTTTTCTTCTATTAGACTTTGATTTTGGTTATTTCTATTTTTTCCTCCTTTTCTTTTTAAACATGAAATTCAACTTTGTTCCTGTGTTCACTTTTTTGATATTCTATGTTAAATTTAGGAAGCGGCAGCAGGTATTTTCTATTTTCTTCTCTTTTTATGCAACATTATTTTCTTGTGCTTTGTAAATGATTATTACTTGGTTTTTTTAAGTGATGTATATCTCACATTCATATTGGTTTGAAAGAAAATGTATTGATGTGTTTAGTTTAGTAAGGATCATTTTTTGGTATCATTTTTAGTTTATTAGTACCATTTTTCACAGTGATACAGCCTTGAAGTGTTTTGTTATTTTGTTTATTTGAGTATATATAAAAATGAAATTGTTACAGAGTAAATATGATGATATGTGCCAAACATTCAATGAGTTGAGTTAGTGTTTCGTTAGTATCAAATATCTAACGAAGTTTGTTTGAATATATGATTTACTATGGGTTTAAGGATCATTTTAGGGTATAAATTTTAGTTTTTGTTATATTTTTTTTCCATAGTAATGCAGTTCTATTTGTTTGAGTAAATATAAAAAACGCAATTTTGATAGAGTAAATACTATGATATGCATCAAACATCCAATGAGTTGAGTTAGTGTTTTGTTAGTATTGAACATTTAATGAAGTATGTGTGAGTACGTATTTTACTATCAGTTTTAGGTATAATTTTTAGTTTTTTGTTGGTATCATTATTCATAATAATGTAGTCTTGAAATGTTTTAATGTTTTTTTATTTGAGTATATATTAAAACAATTTTTTTATAGACTTAAATAGGATGATATGCATCAAACATTCAATGAGCTGAATTAGTGTTTTTTAATCAATAATTGATAAATTCTGCTCTAGAATCGGTTTTACTATCAGATTAAGGATCAGTTTTTAGGTATTAGTTTAGTTGCCAATAGGCATCTTTTTTGAAAATTCAGTTTTATTTATTTGTTACTGTTTTTTGTTATATAAAAAAATGATATTATTCTACCTAAAATGACAATCTAAAGCAAACATTTTCTATTGATAATCATTTTATAGCAGTGATAATAGCCTTCTCATTGATGTAGGTGTTGAAGATGTTATTAAGAAACCTAAGCCTATTTTTGATGCAATTTTGATAAGATGCAATTTTGATAACCCTATTGTTGATAAGCCTATTGATAAGATACAATTTTGATAAGCTTATGGTTGATACAAGTGTTGAAGATGTTATCAACCCATCTAAGAAGAAATATGTTATCGGTGGACCTTCTATCGAAAGGAAAAGAGGATTTGCATATTTTCCAAATAAGCAAAGTAGATGCGGCGTATGCAAACAATTTGATGATAATAAGCATAATTGTCATACTTCTAAGAAGGCATGATTTTTTTTCATGTTGTTATAAATTTGTTGAGAGTTGTACTTGGTTGTATGACCTTTTTTAAGCAACTTTGTGTAACTGAACCTGGTTATATAAGTATATTGCTATAGCATATTTTTAATTTGACATTGATTTATTATTCGTAACTTAACTTCATGTATAACATTATTTGTAGTCATTTTCAGTATCAATTTTGTATTATAATTCGTATCAGTCTTAGTATTTATTTGTTTGTAGTTTATATAGTATCAATTGTAGTTTCATTTTTAGTATTAGTTGTATAGTATAAGATGATATTTATTTGTAGGTTATAAAGTATCATTTGTAGTTTAATTTTCAGTATCAGTTTTGTAGTATAAATAGTATTAGTGTTATTATTATATTTGTTTGTAAGTTATGTAGTGATGTTAGTTAGTTTATCCAATATTAGTTCTTTGGTATCAGTTTATGGTACTATTAGTATCGGTTTCCAATATAACAAATTATGGTATCATTTTTTGCTTGTTATTAGTATCATTTTAATATATAACAAAATGCAGTATCATTTTTTGCTTGCTTTTAGTATCAGTTTCAGGTATAACAAATTATGGTATTATTTTTTGCATTTTGTTAGTATCGATATTAGTTTCAGGTACGACAAAATATAGTCTCAGTTCATGCACACTATTAGTATCAGTTTCAGATGTAAATAGAAATAAAATATATTCATAACATAGCATCACATGTAAGAAAAATTAAATAAAGCTAATTTTTACAACATCAAAAATAAGATCATAGTTTTTACCACAAACTGTAAAAATTTCATCAAGTGTTTACATCTACATTAAAACAAAGCTAAATTCAATTACTTGCAACACAACATTTCAAATATACGTTGGTTGAATTGAACATCACAGTAGTATTTACAACAAATTCAGTTCTTTATATTTTGTGTTTCTTCAGTCTTGACATGAAATCGGCTAAATTTCAACAGTAATCATTATCCATCAATATCTCATACATAATTCTTGCTCTGTTTGCGACATATGTTTAGGTTTTAACTTGATCAATATTTGGCTTTTGTTCAATGATATGATGTATATCATGATATATATACCACAGTCAACCATGTTTAAAGCAAAATATATTGTTAGTACATGTTTGCATCACTTTTAATATTACATATATAATAAATATATAACATTACACTTAACAGGTAATGGTGTAGACAGGTCTTATGCTTTGAAATGAAATTATTAACAGTTTTAGTATCAATGTTAACATCAGTTGTAATATCTGAACGTGTCATTTTTAAGATCTATGATAACTATTTTGTTTTGATTTTGATTATATAAATTTTTTGTATCTGTAGGTATCATTTTTTATACGTGAAGGTATCTGCTTGTCTACCTGTAGGTATTGGTCTTGGTCTGAAGCAAATTCTTACTGAACTAAAAGAAAACAGCATATGTAACAATTGAATTCAATTCAATGTATTAGGCATATAAAAATGTGTAGTACTATATATAAAAGATTATAATGCAAACATATAACAAGTTTGAAATATTAAGTAACCATCCTTTCAATATTACTGCTAGTTTTAATTCTAGTATTAATTTTGTTTTCAGTTGGTATTATTTTAAAAAAATTAATAGCTTACGTGCCTATTACTTGTTGTGCACATTTAATTCAACGCATTGCATCCGGCTTCACTTCCATATCGTGCAGATTGTTGTTTTTCCAATTTCTTATAGGATTTCTTCAACTTCTTTTCCTTATTAAATACAAAACAATACAAAGTTAGTTTTTCACTTTGTTTCAATTATATTATTTAATTTTTTTGATAAATATATCATACCAATTTCATTGCCTTTTTTAGACTTGGTTATTTCTTTTGTTTGATCTTCGGGGACGTAAAGAATCTATGTGAGACCATTGCATTGTTGGCTATAACAATGTTACCAATATTCAATGGTCTTCACAATGTAGTTGTGTAGTTAATTTGCCAATATTCCCCCGATATATCCTCGATATATGTCGTAGCAGACTTTCGGGGCAACGATATTCCTATATAGCGGCCCAATATAGCAGATCTGCTATTATCTCCGATATTGCAGCAATAATCTGCTATATCCTCGATTTTGTTACCCCGCTATATCCCCTTTCATATAAATAAGTATTTTGCTTGATGTCTTGCTTTTAAGTTTTATAGTAACTTCAAAGTTGTTGTAACAATGATATACGCAGTTGGTTATTATAACTAGTTCTAACTTTATAAGTGTCAACTTTGTTTATCTTTACTTTATTATAACTTTTTTTGCTTGGATAAAAATAATAAGTAATACTTGTTCCTCATTTTAATGTAGAATGTTCATCATTTCTCTTTTTAAAGTCGTCCGCTATATCCTGCTATATCCCCGATATATCTCCGCCACAACTTTTTCCACCTCAAACGCTATGGAGCGGAATGGTGCTTTAAATGCATAACAATGTTGAAGATAACATCTGCATATTTATCTTGGATGATTTCTTCAAGTAAAGGTATAGCTAAATGTTTTTTGTACTTTCTACATTAGCGACCAGCCCCTTCCGTCGAATTAAAAAAAAGTTACAATTCAGTGTGTGTAGCAATTATTGTGTACCTGCATATTAAAGTTCTGTTTACCATCATTGTTGTTGACATTGCATAGTTATGCTCTACCACCTACATTTGGATATATACCAATCGATTATCTATATTTACAATAAGAAATTGTAAGTTTTAGTTATTAATGAAGCGGTATTAAACAATAACTAGTATTATTTATGTTAACGGTGGTAGTATATATTGAAAATTATTAAAATAACCGTGCATCAACTCCAATCAAACAGGTTCTAGATATCAATTTTGCATTGATTTGATATCAATATTGCCATACATGATTTTCAAAATAGTTTGTAACACTGAAGATCATTAACTTTTATGAAACAGAAATTAGGTATCACTTTTTGCAAATATTTTGATATAAATTACTGTCAAAATTACTTAAAATAACTAAGCATCAACTTCAATGAGATAGCTATTACGTATATCAGCATTGCATTATTTTTGTCCTGCTTTATCATACATGACAATCAAATAAATAATTCAAATTACAGAGCATCAACTTATGTCAAATAGAAACTAAGTATTATATTTGCAAATATATTCGTATCAGTTTTGATATAAATTACAGTAAAAATAATTTATAAAATGAGTAAGCTTCAACGCTGATCAAACAACTGCTAAGTACTAGTTTTGTATTGTTTGTACCAAAAATGGGCACAACACTCTTCAGAAATTTTTGAAGAGATAAAAGTGAAGGATATAATGTAAAATGAAGATTATCTAACAAAAACTCCAACAAACAATAACACAAATGCACAGACAAGCAATTTAGAGTGGTTCGGTGTGTTTCCTACATCCACTATGAAGTTTTTGTGATTTTATTGATTCTCTTTGAACGATTACAAGTGATTACAGCGAACAACAGTTAAGTATAGCTTGGAATTCAAAAGCAAGAGTTGGATGCAAATCTCGATCCGGTAGACTTTGGGCGCTTGAGAATCAAAAGTTCCCTTTTCTGTAGGCTCTGGGGCTCTATTTATAGGTGTGGGAGGCTGATATTTTGCTCAAACTTCGGGAGACTCCTTTTGGCACATGAGGAGGCTCACCCGATTGATCCCGAAAAGTTTCGACTCATTTGGTAATCGATACGAACTCAATTCGTATCGATCGAGACTGTATCCGATGGAGGTGAAACGTGGCGAGAATAATCTTTAGCTTACATGTAGTCTTCTGTGAAAACTTTCATAGCATTTGGACCGGTGGATATTTAGTTATGATCGATACGAGCTTGGGTTTCTCGTTGGATGTTTGGTTCGAATCCATCAATTCGAATCGATCCACTTCGAATTGATGAAGCATGTGCCTCTGTGATGACGCAGCGCGCATTCCTTGCACCGATACTCTTTTTGCTTCGTCTTGACCGCATCGTATCCATGAGTTTCGCCTCGTTTGCATCGAGTGTCGTTATCCTGTTTGAACCAATCAACTACGTGCACCTCGTATCGATTCACGGTATTGTCTAGTTCGAATCGAGATAGGTGGCTTAGCTCGTATCGATGGTGATGGTGCGGTTCGCATCAATAGATGTCGCCTCCATTTAATGGATATGATTAGGTGATATTTGTGATGGATATGAACTAAAGCTGCCCGATGGATTCGAACAAACGCCTTCTTTACGGATACGAACTAGGCATCGGTCGACTGATACGAAGCGCGTTACCGGTTGATGGATGCGGAGCTGATCGATGGGAGAAAGTGGTTGGGGTTGGATGCAAAATTGATCGATTCGAACGAGGACACGAAGAAGGGTACGAACCTGATCGATTCGAAATACGACCCAGCGATGGATACGAAAACATGATTTTTCCCTCGGACTTGCATCGACCATAACTTGAGCATACGAACTCGGATTGACTTGAAATTTGGAATGCTGGTTTTTATGGCCTCGCCTGTCGTGTCCTATCAATTATAGCCTGATTTGGACTCGGACAAAATTCATCCGTGTCTAGAACTAACTAGCGCGTACTCGATATCTGGGATGGATGATCCTTTGTTTTCAATCAGTTCCTTGATATCTTGGTCTTGCCAAAAGGAGGGATGACATTTGCCCCCCAAAGTATGTCTTGTGATAAAATGACGTGCTCTGAAAAGCTGCAGTCGTCATTCTGAACAGTTATTGCTTCTTTATTGAAGGTTGTAATCTTGTGTTGCTGTAACTGACTGCTACACGGTGGTGCTTAGTTGTTTGTCGCCGTAATCATAGTTTGATGAATATCTGATTGCTGCTAATGCTGAAAATTAAATTTTATTAACATATATGCATATATGTTAATCTGATTCTCGTTAACGTTGCACGTTCATGAGTCGTTGTCAGTTTTCTTGTGTCGAATTCCGTATTGGTCCTCTCCTGAATCGATGTGAACTCGAGTTGTGAAAACCCTTGACCATCCTTTTTGGATGTTCCTTCGTATCGGTCCTCTCCTGAATCGACATTGAAGGATGAAAGATTGATTTTGCATCGTCGGACAGAGGTTTTAGTGGATACGAAATGACCATTTGTATCGATGGCTGTTGCCCCCGATGGATACAAAAATCCCACTATGTATCGATGATAAGCAATTCCAACAGGCCTTTGTTGCGTCTCTCGTATCGATGGGTACGAGTATCGGTGGACATCAATTCATGTCGAGGGACTTGGGTTCTCATGGACTAAGCGCTGATGGATACGAACAATGCACCTCGTATCGATAAATATGATATCTGGAAGTGATGATTTGGTTGACTCGAACAGTTCGTTCGCATCGCTCTGGAGAAACCGCTGCTACCGGTCGTTTTTAATTGGGAGGCGAAACGTTTTTCCTCCTCTCCTTGGGTCCATATAAATACCCTTGGACTTGGCCAATTTTCACTTTTTACTTTCTACTGTTGCTTTCATTACCCCTGCTTTCACATCGATCTAAATCTTCAATTTCCTCTTATTATCTATCAGATTAAGGTAATTTATTAGATGAATTCAACATTCAAACGATGAGACTTGAAATTTCTGCCGTCTTATTTGCTCTCGCAATCGATTCTGACGGAATCGAAGCCAGCGATGGGGAAAAGTAAGGTCGAGGACAGAGATTGAAAAGGGGGTTGATGCTATTTGGAGAAGGAGGAGTTGTAAAGGGATGGCTCGATTTTCGCTTCATGTCGATCTGGAGTGGGAATGCTTGAATCGACCTAGACAACTCGATTTCGCATCAGAGCCCGTATTGATCTCGAAAAGGCTAAAGGAAAGGATGAGGTTCGCATCAATCGAAGATGGTTGGAACCTATACCGATTTGAAATGATCGATTTGAGGATCTGGCCTGCACGATCGATACGAAGTCGTGGTTTTCTGAATGGTGCGAATTGCACTCCCACAATCAATACGAAGCATATCGATTCGAACATCGTCGTTACGAAACGTATCGATTCGAATCAGATCGATATAAGGCAGAGTTGTCACGATCGATACGAAGTAAAGGCGGCGCAATCGATACAAAGTGAGGATCTTGGCGAAGAACGATCCGAGTTCGAACATTGATGTCTACGAAACTTCATGCATATTCAAATATTCAACTCCGACGAGCTTTTGCCTTGTATAATTAGACTTAGTCATTTCACCGCATATCTGACTGCCTATCGAAGCTTGTCGATAGGACTATAATTTAACAAAAATATAACGAACTCTAATTTGGATCGATCTCCAATGTTAGGATGGTATGGTTGTGACGGTCAGCGATGACGGTCATTCCCACTGGATTCCAAAGTCTTCATTGTTTGCAAATCTTCTTTAACTCTACAAATCTTTTTAAAAAATGCACAGCGCTGCACTGCACAACACACACTTTACACGTGGGGAACACACGGGCTCTTTGTCGTCTAACGATGATTTTTCATGAATTAGTTAGTTATGGAAACTCCAAGCTCGCAGCCACAGGAAACTCAGAGTATAATTCCTCCCAGAGTTGAAATACCAGACATCGAGGCCGTAGTTATCGATACGGCCCCGGACAAGGTACCGGATGCATCTTTTATCAATAGTCCACCAGACTCTGTTTCTTTCAACGTTTTGGAAGATATGATAGTGAGAATATGCCTAAGGCACGGTTTGTCAATAACGATGTAATATTGCTGGGACCAAATGACAGACCACATAATCCACCGGAGGGGTATACCGCATTCAATCGACATGCGTGCGCAGCTGGGATGCTTCCCCCATTCAATCAATACATAAGAGAAGTGTTGTCTTTTATAGGGATTTCCCCATCTCAGCTACACCCAAACGGATGCTTTACTGAATAGCTTGTTCATTGCATTTATGGAGCACCTCTATCGACCACCCTGTCTGACCGAGATAAGATACTTGTTCAACTTCAAGAGTCGAACAGACAGTCCATCTTTCATCTTCCTAGAGGCTGTAAGAAGTTGCCAAATAATTACGGGGTCTTGGACTAGGCTGAGCTACTTCAAGACAGAGTGTTTCTATGTTAGATGCTCCCTAGGATTTGACAAGCGATGGCTATTTAGACGTGAGTATTGCTATCTTCTCGAGTAGTCGACAAGACATGTGTAGATGAAACCAAACTCATGTCTCTTTTTCTTTACAGCGATAATCCAGTGACCCGAAGGTGGATATGACAAGGAGATAGTTCGGATTCTTAAGGAAGTCCCAAGCGAAGAGAGGAAAATTGACTTGGTCTTGACGGACATAAACCTTAGGATTCTTGGGCTAATCGAGCGAAGACAACAAGGCTCGACGGTGCGCTAAGAACTATCTCGAGGGAACGAGTTAAGTGTAAGAAGCCCAGAATTGTCATAGTTGAAGAAGCCGACTCCGAAAGAAAACATACTGACGACGAACCTTTGGGCGAGCCTGCGGATGCAGCCCAGGATTCTAAAGAAAAGAGAAAAGGCAAGGAAGCCGTTTTTAAGCAATCCAAAAAGGGGAGATGGAAATCTGTGGTCATGTCCCGGCACGCCTCTGGAATTAGAATTTCGAAGATGTCTCCCCCAAGAACAGAAAATCATTACGAAGGGCTCATCGATCTTCCAATTCCGGACGACATGTCTATGAAGCATGATGCCGGATTGGATGAACTCCAACACGCCTTAGTTTTAAGCGAGTTTCTGCCCACTAGCGTGGTCGACACATTCGGTTGGTCGGAGGGTTGCACATACATTCACACTTCACGGCACTACACGATTTTTGACTGCAATATGCCCACTGTGAAAGATTACTAACTTCGTTTCTGTTTTTCTTTGCAGATACCATGTCTGGTCGAGGCTCAATGCATGGTAGTCTACGCAGGAAAAGCAAGTCTTCGTCATACTACAAATCGCATAGGAGGGAAGGAGATAGGGATTACAATCAAGGATACTCTAGTCAGGAATGGTCTGACAGATATAAGGGTTATAAGCATCGGTCACGATCTCGCACGCCTCCTCCCAGAGCTCCTGCACCGCCGCTAGTTCATGTTTCACGACCTTCAAAAGCTCCATGGCACAAACCATCTTCCCAATCGTCTAGGCCTGAATCCCAACGTAGAACTGAGGTTGCAGACCAATCAACTACTGCACAGGCCCTTGTCGATCCCACTAGGGAAGGAGCGATTAGGCTCACTCAGCTGAGGAAGGATTTTCCTGATATTTGTTTTGATGGGTTCGTCTTTCCCCCACGCTTAAAAAGGATTCCGGCGTCGGCCGAACGCATAGTACACGATTATGTCGCGGATATATTTTTCCAATATCAGGAGTGGTCGAAAACTGCGAAAAAGGCATTGAAGGTGGCCTTCGACCGAGTAGTCATGATTGAAAGGGTGGAAAAATAACTTGGCCAAAAAGACTGGATCATTCAAGTGCTCAATAGCGAGGCCGAGTCTTCTCGTACATCCGAGATTGAAGCTCTTAAGAAGGCCGACGAGGGCCGTGCGGCGATGGACAGAATGAAATCGGAACTCTACGCCACGGTGGAGGATATAGGTCACAGGAACACCATCGTGACCGCTGAACAGGATGCAGCCCTAAAAGAGCTGAACGAGCTTAAGGCCAAAATCTCTGAAAACATAAAGGAAAAAGATGCTGCGACCGTTTCCGCACAAGAAGCATGCGATCAAGTAGTGGTGTTTCAAAGGGAGAGAGATGCGGCTATGGAAAAGGTCCGCGAAGTTGAGGTTGAAGTGGATGAGAAGTTCCGATAGGAAGAAACCAAGCTCGAGGCTGACGTAGAAGAGCTCCTTGTTATTCACAATGCCAACGTATTGAGGCATGGAGATTTGTCTTGGCTCGATGATTACTCGACCCATCTCCACAACGCCTGGAGCTTATTGGTTGAGGAAGAAAAGACAGCGCACTTGGGTGAACCGTTTAATGAGTTTGAGCTGGAGAATCGTATATTGAATGACGATGAAAAGAAAGTTCTCCACGGCTCTATAATATCACGTGCCAAAGAAAAGCTTGGCACCCAGCGCCAAGAAATTGGGGAAGGCTTCGGAATTGAGCATCATGCTACAAGCTCTGAAACCATTACTTCATCTCGATTCGAGCCTGCTCCAGTGACTGAGCCCTAGCCCATTCCAGCCTATGACCTAGAACAGCCACATCTATCTCCTATAAAGGAGCACTCTCATGAAGCCGTTCAACCAACGGCGGGTCAAACCGAGGAAGGTACTCTGAACGAATCTCACGTGTATTTGATATGAGAGACTTTTTTTTTGAAGTGTATTCTAACGACTTCTTCTCTTCCTTGTCCAGTGACCGAGGTTACATTGACAGTGCCTCCTGCAACCCAGGAACCACATCAAGTGCAGGAGGCCATCATTACTAAGGCGATTACCACGACTGCGGGCGTGCCCATTGAAGTGACACAGGGGAGCTCACTTTCTTTCGATGAACAGATGATGAACGAGCTCCTAGGCAGACATATCGACCCTTTTGCGGACTTATCGTTCGTCCCTAGTGGGCTTCCGCCTGCTTCTAGCGCTTCAACACAGGTCACTGCTGCCCCTAGCGAATCCCATGCTATTCGAGAAGCAGAGATGCTAGCTGAAATTAATGCTGAGATGGAGGCAGCAAAACATGGCAGTAGTTTCGGGAGTGTAACGACGACGGTTGGTCCAACTCCACTTAGGATGACATCTTCTGGGGGCACATTCCTCTATACTAGCGTGCCCATTCTGCCCCCGGTTGTAGACCTGACTCCCTCGACTCCTCCCGAAGAGAGTATTCCTTTAAGTTCAAGTTTGGAGGAGGACGTCGATATCATGCCTTTGTCAGGGGATGATCCGCCAAAGGGTAAGGGCTCAAATCGAAAAACCGATAGCGGTTCCGACGGTTCCGCCTCGAAGAGAAGGCTGAAGAAGAAAAAGTAGATAAGCTCCCTTTGGTGCATTTTTGGCAGTTAGGAATGTACTTTTTTCATTTCTTTCACAGACCGTGTATAGATGCAGGCTCGACCCTCTGCTAGTAGAATTTTTTTGGAATAACTTGTACATGAATCTTCACATACAATTTAGTTGAAATAAAATTTTGTTTCTTGGCTTTAACTTTCATTTCTTTTATGCTTAAGTATTAGAGTATTTGAATTTCAGCTCAATGTACTTGTGGGGTTTTAGCCTTTGAGTCGAGTTTGTTTTATTTGCCAAGTCTGAAAATTGTGATCACTAGTCATAACTGGGGATCAAGTTGGACTTGGACGTCGTACTGATACGGTCAACTATTAACACTTGATCTTTGCCCCCAGTCTAGGGGATGATTTATAAAGATCGGCTAGTGACCGCAAATTGTTTCTACCCCTTCGGGTTTTGCGTCATCGGACCGACGCTAAAATAAGTAAGAACTGAGCGGTTGAATCGCGCTTGTTTATTTATGAATAGTCGTATCCACACTTTGGGGATCAGCACTTGTATTTAGGCGATCAGTCGCGCATGCCGAAGTTGTTAAGCACATGTCTGCACTCTGGGGACTTAGGTTAACTTATGAGTGGTCGTTCGCACTCTAGTTGTACCTATATTCTGACCGCACTCTGGCAACTCAAAGTTATTTGTAATCGATAATCTGGTTCGCACTCCGGGAATCCGAAAACTATCGGTGTTTGTAACACAGTTCGCACTCTGGGAACTTTGACTTAGTATTTATACTCCAATTCACACTCAGGGAATTTGGAGTTAGCATTTATATTTCGGTTTGCGCTCCGGGAACCTAGAGTTGATGCTTATACTCCAGTTTGCGCTCTAGGAACTTGGAGTGGGCCGACAGATGGTCAGTCACATCCGTTTAGGTTTTTTAGGAGTTCGTTCACACTCTGGGAACGATGGATTCATCGGGATCATGGATGGTCGGATCACATCCACCCCGAGTTAACAAGCGAGGTCGTTAGATGGACAGGTCCATCCTCCTCTAATTTGGTTAGGATACGGCCGAAGTCGTTAGGCGGACGGGTCCACCCTCTCCAGAACCGCATTTATATGTTTATACTCCAGCTCGCACTCTGGGAGTTTGGAGTCGGCCGACAAACGGTCAGTCATGTTTTCTTGGGTCATCTGGATTGTGTTCGCGCTCTGGGAACAATGAAATTATCAGGATCATGGATGGTCGATTCGCATCCCCCCAAGTCGACAAGCGAGGTCGTTAGATGGACGGATCCATCCTCCTCGAACTTGTTTAGGGTACGATCGAAGTCATTAGGTGGACGAGTTCACCCACTTCGAAGCCGTATTTATATGTTTTATACTCTAACTCGCACTTTGGGAGATTGGAGTTAGTGTTTATACTCTGGTTTGCACTCTAGGAACTTAGAGTTGAAATTTATACTCCAATTCACACTCTCGGAATTCGGAGTTAGTTATAGGACTGTTGTGTGTTGGTCCAACTCAGCCTTTAATGTAATGGCTTGCCCCCGAGCTGGGGTTTCACTCAGTGAATGGCCGGTCGTATCACAGTCACTCGCTATTTGAATAATTCCATCGTACAATAGAACTTTTTTCTTCGTGTGTCATGATAGCTGAATGTCACATTCGGTGAATCACAGCTCTAGTTTGAAGAGACGACAATTTATTGCTGGAACGGAAAAACATGGCAAAGTCAGTGCTTTATTACAAATTCGAACTTCAAAATGCAAAGACAGACTGCAAAGGATTTTTTGGACTAAATAAATAAGCCCGTCATTGTGTAACAGTGATGAAGATCCTCATCGTTCTAGGATCTTGACAAAGCGGGACCGCCACTAACGGCGTTTATCACTAATCTCCCGCCGGTACGGGCGGGATCCTCCTGTCTCGTCCGATCGGGCATATTATTCTGATTTGGCGGGCCTGCTCCTCCAGGCTGCGGTGCTCGTACAAATTGTTTAAGCTTCCTTTCTCTAATCAAATTTTCCACGAGATCTTGCAAATGACGATATTCATTAGTATTGTGCCCATAGCCTTCATGAAACCTGCAAAATTTTCCCGTCTGGATTTGCCTTTCTGACGACAGTTTTGGTGCAGGTTTTTTATATTGAATTGTATCACAGGTTTATAAATACAAGTTCTCCAGTGATGTATTCAAAAGAGTGTAGTTGTCAAACATAGGATTCTTGTGCTGTAGGCCACGATTCTGATCTCGCTTTCTATTTTGATTCACGTTCTCCCTCCGTTGAGTTTGTTTGTTTTGAATGTTCAACTAACTTTTCCGGAGCTCTCACCGGACTGTTTGACCGCAACATTGCTTTGGACCCCTTCCGTGCTTGGCCCTGCATCATCTAGCTTTCTAGACTGTTTCACATCTTCCCTTCACAGGAACTGAGTCGCCTTGGCATAGAAACGGTCCAATGATGCAGGTGGTTTACCGGCCAACCAGTTGTCGAATTCATAATCGGGGTCAATCCCCTTAGTCAATGCTATAAGGATGGAGTTATCGTTCGGATTGCTGATTTCCGCACACGCAGCATGGAATCTTTCTAAGTAGCGTCTGAGTGTTTCTCCGGGAGCTTGGGTAACAATAGATGGAGTGTTGACATCTTTCGGCCTTGCGACGTGCATGTGGAATTGCTCAACAAATTTAATGGCCAACTGGTCAAAGGAGGAAATGGATCAAGGTGGCAATCGGGTGAACCACATGGTAGCGATGCACCCCAAGGAAATGGAAAAACTACGGCATTTTACTGCATCGTCAGCTCTAGCAGCGCTCATCGACCATTCATATTTTAAAATATGTTGGTTTGGGATGGAGTTTCCTTCGTACATAAGTAGAGTCGGCATCCTGAATCGCCGAGGGGGTTCGGCAGTAAGTATATCGTCTGTAAAAGGAGTGTGACTTCGGAAAATTCCCCAGTCTTAATTCGTGAGACCCTAGCTCTCATGGATCATCTGATGTACCATAGTCGGAAGATCCGACATTTGTACGTTCTTTGTGGGTCGAGCCAAAGTGTGGTCGGGTTACACATTGTGAGGTTGGACCAGATGCTGTTGACAGTCCACGTCTCGCCTTCTTGGCTCATAGTCCTCTGGGACGTATGGTTCAGGAGTACGCCCATGCCGACGACAGTCCAAGTTCGACTGATTTCGGGCATCGACCCCTGGTTCAACCGCGACGGTCGTAGCGCGGTAGTCTATGGTGTAATGAGGAGAGGTACCCCCTTGTGAGGAGGGTCCAGTCTGGAAACTGGCCGATGGACCAACTCTCAGCTGGCCAACGGTCATTGCTGGTTGATGTCCAACAGTTTGTATATGACTCCCATCCAATCGGGGTCATGGAGATCGATGAAGATAATCAGAAGAGGCAGAACTTTCTGTGAAGGAGCGAGAAGCAAGATCTCTCCTAGATCTCCTCCGCTTTTGGCGATTCAGCTGGCTAGTCAGCTCGGCATTGGCACGTAGTTGCTCTGTTAGTTGTTGTCGACTCTGTGTCAGCCCTTGAAGCAGCAACTGTAATTCTTGTCTGGTAACCAGGCCTGATGGTTCTGAAGGTCCGGTAGCGTCTTGGTTAGATGGAGGTAGTAGTGCGGGATTCTGTCTATCCCGGCCTTCTTGATCGACAGCATTGGAGGTGGTCCTTGTGCTAACCATGGCAATGAAGGAGATCCTTTCCTAGACTTTATGCAAATCTGAATAGGTTGGAAGGAATCTGGACTAGAAGTCTGGATCTTTCTCTTAGATTTATGCAATCCGGTATTGACGATAGATCCAACGAGTAGGAGAAAACCTGAGTTCAATTCTCAGTGAAAGCATCAAAGTGTTTGTACCAAAAATTGACACAGCACTCTTCGAAAGTTTTTGAAGAGATAAAAGTGAAGGATATAAATGTAAAATGAAGATTATCTAACAAAAACTCCAACAAACAATAACACAAATGCATAGACAGGCAATTTAGAGTGGTTCGGCATGTTGCATACGTCCACTATGAAGTTTTTGTGATTTTATTGATTTTCTTTGAACGATTACAAGTGATTACAGCGAACAGCAGTAAAGTACAGCTTGGAATTAGAATTCAACAGCAAGAGTAGGATGCAAATCTCAATCCGGCAGAGTCTGGACGCTTGAGAATCAAAAGATCCCTTTTCTGTAGGCTCTGGGGCTCTATTTATGGGTGTAGGAGACTAATATTTCACTCAAAATTCGGGAGACTCCTTCTGGCACGTGAGGCAGCCCACGCGATCGATCCCGGAGAGTTTCGACTCATTTTGTGATCGATACGAACTCAATTCGTATCGATCGAGACTGGTCCGATGGAGGTGAAACTTGCGAGAATAATCTTTAGCTTGCATGTAGTCTTCTGTAAAAATTTCATAGCATTTGGACTGGTGGATCTTGAGTTATGATCGATAAGAGCTTGGGTTTTTCGTTGGCTGTTTGGCTCGAATCCATCAATTCGAATCGATCCACTTCGAATCGACGAAGCACGTGCCTCTGTGGTGACGCGAAGCGCATTCCTTGCACCGATCCTCTTTTTGCTCCGTATTGACCGCGTCGTATCCATGAGTTTTGCCTCGTTTGCATCGAGTGTCGTTATCCTGTTTGAACCAATCAACTACGTGCATCTCGTATCGATTCGCAGTATTGTCTAGTTCGAATCGAGATAGGTGGCTTAGCTCGTATCGATGATGATAGTGCGGTTCACATCGATAGATGTCTCCTCCATTTAATGGATACGATCAGGTGATATTTGTGATGGATACGAACTAAAGCTACCCGATGGATTCGAATAAACGCCTTCTTTATGGATCGAACTAGGCATCGGTCGACCGATACGAAGCGCGTTATCGGTTGATGGATGCGGAGCTGATCGATGCGAGAAAGTGGTTGGGGATGGATGCGAAACTGATCGATTCGAACGAGGACACGAAAAAGGATACGAACTTGATTGGTTCGAAATACGACCCAGCAATGGATACGAAAACGTGATTTTTCCCTCCGACTTGCATCGACCATAACTTGAGCATACAAACTTGAATTGCCTTGAAATTTGGAATGCTGGTTTTTATGGTTTCGCTTGTCGCGTCCTATCAACTATAGCCTGATTTGAACTCAGACAAAATTCATCGTCATCTAGAACCAACCAGCACGTACTCGATATCCGGGATGAATGATCCTTTGTTTTCAATCAGTTCCTGGATATCTTGGCCTTGCCAAAAGGCGGGATAACATGTATTATTTTGGTATCAATTTTGCAATGCATGACAGTCAAATAAATAATTAAAATCATAGAAAATCAACATATATCAAACAGAAATTGTATCATTTTTGCAAATATATAGGTATCTGTTCTATTATACATAACAGTTAAAATAATTTATTAAAATAATCAAGCGCCAACTCCAATCAAACAACCATTAGGTATTAGTTTTTGTAATTATTTTGATTGATAGCAACATGATTAAGCAAAATTTTATGTACATGTCTATCCGTGAAATTTAATTATTATTCATCTTCCTGTGATTGTGTTCTTGTCAATTCATGCTATTTCACTGTTGAATTTTTGATGGAGCTAGGTTTTCAGTTTCTCGAATTGAGGATTTCTATTGAACTTTTGATAAAGCTAGGTTTTCGGTTTCTTCAAATGTGAATAACTCTTGAATTTTTTATGTTTGTTCATCATGCGTTAAAGTTTGTAGTTGTGTTGGTGATACTAATTTGCTTCTTATTTGAGGCGTTATTATTACGATGATTTTGAATTTTAAGAGTGAATCAAAGAGAGAGTTTGAAATTGAAGAAGAGCGTTGAATGGAAGAAAACGCAAAGGTAGAGGGAACGATTAATTTAGTAATGGGCTTTGAATCTGTCCTTCTAGAAAACAAAAAATACACATGCCCTTGTGCTTAATTTATTAATATAATTTGTCCCTAATTTTTTTCCCACTTCCTAAATAATACAATCAAAATTTAAATTATTTCTTGATACCAAAATCAAAGGGGCTAACGTATTAGACAATTGTGGTAATTTATTATCGATCGATGCCGTCTACGCTAAAAATCTATGACACATACGATAGAAAATCACTAAACCTATCACTAAATGATGATGAATTTTAAATTCTCAATGGCTAAGCTCTCCGGTTATTAGCCGCCGAACCTATGTTTTCAACCGAACAGATAGTATTAGTAAAATAGTCATGGTATTAGCAAAAGTAAAGTATGGTGCCTTTAGCAACACATAAAGAAATGTAAACATTGTCAATATACACACACAACCGTCAACACTTTCTTCCCAATATGATCAGCTGAAATATCTCAGCTGAAAATACAGCATTTGGAAGCACACTAACTGTAACATAATCAACAAGCAATTCATCATCCTCTTATATATGTTCACAGGATATCATCTATAAAAACATTTAAAGCGGTGGAGACAAGACCGATGATATATTCTGCATTGGCTCATTAACAACTGAGTTGGATGTAACAAAGATTGCATTCCCTTCGAACTGAAGCATTATGCTTCCCAGTACCTCAGTCAGTATTTTCTTCAATTCCTCTTGGTTTACAGTTTTACCATCTTCTGCATTCACCATCTTCAGTGCATCATCGACGATTTCATCTACCTACACACACACACATACATGATAATTTGTTAATCAAGCAACACTAGATTGATTTCTTGCCATGCACATACGTGCAAATATTATCATAGAACAAGTGCAATAATTCCTTTTATTCCCTAAGCTTTGCCATTCTATATGTACAGAGAATTCCAACCCAACTTGTACACAACCAAATATTTCAAATATCAAACTGGTTTGTAACGAATTCCCCCCCAAACAACTAATTATACAACATTATGCCAAATAAGCCGAAAAATTACATATTTTTTACCCTAGCGGATGAAATGAAGTGTAGAACAAGACGTATACAGTCATTTTGCTGGTTCGTTTACTCAGTGGGATAAAACAAAATGAGAAAATGAATGTATTTAGTGTGCCGTGATTTTGCATCCCAATTGACTTTACATTGAATCGATGGCGTTGGTAGTTAAGAATCCCATAATTCGAACATATTATCAACATACGAGTTTACTACTAGCTTTTACAATATGAAATAGATTACCTGAGGTACAGCACCATAAGGAGGCAAATCCGCAGAAGGAGCTATGGAGTCGAGGGCGATTCGAAAGTAATCCTTAGAAACTTTGTGTTTATGGTCCTTAGGTAGTTCCTTCCACGCTGAATCCAGCAGCTTATCCAATTCGAACTTGTTCGAAAGAATTCTTTTGATGCCTTTGCCATCAAAGGTGTTTTCGCTATGGGCAACAATAGCAGGATTTGTTTCAAGCCTTTCAATTATTCCAGATAGAAACTTTTTGAATTCTTCCAAGAAAACTTGTTGTGAAGGTCGCGTTTCTAATCGTTCTTTGGGGAAAGATTGGAAAACTGGCTCGATTATGTTATTCAAAACCTGCAATCGTAACCAAAATGTTAAGACTGCATTTGGTTTGTCATTTTTAGTTTTGAGTTTTCATTCATACAAAAATGCTCAAAACGCATGTATATAATCAAAAACGGTCAATTTAGAAAACAAAATTAACATATAAAATAAAAAATAATTTTTTTCCTATGATTTGAAAAATGATAGAAACACGAAAAACAATGTATCCTTCCGTCGTCCTTCCATCCCCTTCATCGTCCCTTCTTATTCCTTCCATCCCCTTCGTCATCACTTCACTTCTCTCATATCTAACATACATATTTGAAAACGAAAAACACAAAATACATTTTTAAAGCAAACACTACTTAAGTTTCTACAATCGAATTGTATATACGAAAATGATCGCTGAAACAATTACGTTTACCCCACAGGGTAATTTTTTTTTCACGCCATAAATCTCTTTGTTAATTAATTGAAGAATCTGTTGTTTGATCAGTAACATAATTTTCAAGGATTTACAGACACTGGCAGATGTACTTGGTATCTTACAAAAGAAAACGATTATGTTTACCCAAGAGTCAGAAGCAGGTGGCATGCCTTGATCCACATGTAGTTGCCCCAAAGCGTTTGCGATGCACTCACGTAGAGAAATGTTTTTTGATTCCATTTGAGAAAATATGGACATTGCCTCTGGTTCAAATTTTGAGCTTTCAATGAATTCTTTCAAATCTTCACCATTGATTCTTAAGATTACTATGGGATCCCTTTTCAGCCCCGCGGCCATACCCATTAGAATGTCTGAAAGCACCTCTTTAAACTCTGATTTGCTCACTACTTGCTGGCCATGTGTGAATTCATTTAAAACCTACAAAATTCAATTTGCAGAGATTACGGACGTAAAAATAAACCATTTAAGAAAATAAAGGGAGTTATTAGCCACTTCAGTGGAAAATCACTGCAACTGCACACACACACACACACACACACACACACACAGAGTTCAGATCACTAAGTGTATATTTACATCGACAACGATTAAAAATGATAGGTGCAAAGCACAGGCTAATATTTACAAGTATATGGTTAAATTTCAGTCACTATAAATGATCCAATCCAATGTGAATTTTATATATTAAAGCTGTTGCTAACAGGTAATTACGTAAAAAATAAGGTAGCGTTTGTGTTGAAAATGAGTTTTGTGTTTTACGTTTTTAACGTGTACTTCAAGATGCATGAAAGAGGATGAGGGATGAAAAACGATCGATTTGAAAAATGGTTTTAACATATAAAATTGAAAGTGATTTTTCCTTGTTTTTCATGTTTTGAAAAATATCAACAACAATCTTATTTTTTACACTTCTCTCTTTTGATGGAATGACCAAGATTTTCCATTACCTTCTCCCCCACGCCTTTTGACATACACGTTCAAAGCAAAACGCGAAATCCGTTTTACGCCAAACACTACCTAAACTCCTTAAGATTTTGGTTTATATTATCAATCATGTTTCTTAGTTTGGAGTTGGTGTTTGGACTAATGCAAAAGATCAAATGGTAGTGTCAAGTAATACAGACATAGATACATATTTCAAAAAATATACATGATAAAATATTTATATTACTCATGTTCGAAGTCAACAAATAAATTACAATACCTATTTATCTATACTACAAACTATTTTTCTGTTGATAACCAATGTTAGCTGTATGTTCAGTTTTTGTTGTAAAATTAGGTGAACACGTTGTCATCCTAGCAAATGACAGCAATCACAATGGACATATGAAAATAGAATTGGTTTCCAGTTACCCCACTTTGAAAACGATTAAATTGGGGTATGCGAATTGCAGAGTCATATCAAATATAGAGCCCGTAGATTATAGCATATAGACGCTACATGAAGTTTAAACAAATCAATCAATATCATACATGTGATAATGAGTTATACACTTTGTATGCAAACACAGACCAATGTGCAAATCGAACTCCCTTATTGGATAGGATTCTTACCCTCTCTAAAAGGCAACTTATACAATGTCAAGATCTATCCGAGTTTCTTGTAAGCCAATTAAACACTGGTCCTTATCACCACTTGACAGCCAACTAGGACGAGGTTCCATGCTACTTCTAAAATTCAAAGGACCATCTATCTCAAAATTGACATAGCCAAATCAGGAAAGCTGTAGTTAATCAATTTCCGATACTTCATGCATGAAACATCTCATGTATGATGAAGTAAACGTCTGAATTCCATGCTTAGGCGATTTACTGACTCAGAATCTCATTTAAAATTTGAAGTTACCGATGGTTCATAATAGAAAATACAATCTAAGATAATTTCCAAAGTTTATGTTGAAACCTGATATGAGAATAATTATTTAGTTTGTTTACTAAAATTCATAAACAGCTTTTAGTCAGTAGTCAAAAAAATTAAGCTACTGTGAAACATCTTATGAGTTTACTGAGATTTAGCTAACTTGTACCTAAAATCCTTTTAATATTTCCCAAAAATTACTTCAAACACATAAAAGTTACCTCAGAATAAATGTTATCAGATTCGGCAGAAGAGCCTTGAGCAGGCAATCCAAGAGCAGCACCAATGTCTGCGACGGCAGGCCGGAGCTCTTTCATCGACAATTTTCCATCTTGATCCAAATCCAGCTCTTGAAATTTATGATCGACGTAGCTATTGAATGTCTCTTTGTCTCCAACCAATTGTTCGATTCTCGAACCGTCCACCACGACCTTATTTTCTTCGCCTTTGACTGAACTTTTAGCAGAGCTGCTTTTCTTCCAAAACCAACTCGTCATTTTTTTTAATGCAGTATTTGTTTCTTTCTGGATAATTTTGTTTGCGGATGAATTTATGTGTGTTTGTGTGGAGGGAAATGAGTGGGTGGAAAGTGAAAATTTTCAAACGTCAGCTGCCACTAATCTGTTGCGTATATTGCAAAGGTGGAAGCGTGTCATTGAGTAGTGCATCTCCCATAGCTTAGGGATGAACGTGGATCGATTTCCCGAACTGGAAATTCATTTTTTGAACACGTTGGACGTCCCTTTTTTAAACGTTTAGACTTGAACGTACAAATCTAGGGAGATTCATATAGATAAGTCTTCCACATTTTTCATAATTTCACTAGAAAACTTTAGTTTTAAGAAAAACGTTGAAATGTCACCGCGTGCTATCAAAATCAATTAATGTGTAGATCGGACTTAGAAGCACGTCGAATCAAACATCTAGTAGGGTTCAGTCCCGTGTTATGCATATTGCATAGCTGACTCTTGCTTTGAGTTTGAATCTGCTTGTGTATTCAAGTAACGTGCTTTCCATTAAATATACTCGTGATCTGTCGCTTGTCGTTTCAGTTGGAATGATAGTCAATCGCCCATGAACCTAGGCATCGATCTGATGATTCTATCTCTAAGCATCCTTTCGGTTGTAGTCTCAAATCATTGTAAACACTAAGTGTGAGTTACAGTATTGAGCTATCGCAGTCAGTTTTTGAATGATCACACTTCTAATCGAGTCTCGTCCTAGTCATGTTCATACTCCTACCTAAGCTCCAAAGACTTAAAGTTGATAGATGGATGGTCGGTTCACATTCGTCTTGATTCTCGGTCATGCCCCTCAAGTTAAGAGTAAATGTCATTGAGTGGACGGATATGTCACATCTGTTTTGGTTTTACACTCTTTCCCGCCGAACCTTCGGATCAAGTTAGTTGATGGAAGGATGAGTCGTGCCTATTGTGGATTGTATTTTAGCTTTTCCTTCCTAAGGGAAGACTTCAATGCCCCATCCGATTTCGAGCATGAGCTGAGTACTAGACGGTTAATCACGTTCAATTTTGATGTATATGTCGCTATACTCTAGGAAAGGACCAAAGAATGGATAGTTAAACTACATCCAATCTGTGACCGATGCTCCCCCGGTCGAACCAAGGGCAATGATTAGTGTGCGGGGGGTCAAGTCATGTCCATTTCGAATTGCTTGTATAGTCGAATCATGGTCAGAGCTAGCGAATGAACAGTTATGTGGCATTCATTCGGAGCTAAACGGTCAGCCGCATTTATTTTATGTTCTCTTGTCAGACCAAGGGTTAGAATTAGCTTAGGAGCGGTCAAATCATGCTCATCTGGTTTTATACTCCTCTTGACGGATCAAAGGATGGTGGTGGAGAATGAATGGTTAAGTCACACTTATTCTTGTTTTATTCTGCTATCCATGGTCTGGTGACCAGAGTTATTCGGTGGACCATTGGGCCACATCCATTTGTGGTTGGTGCGGATTGATATTGCATATATAGACGATGGTACCTTATAGTCAGTTACCTGTAATTTGAGATGTCATTCGGATTGGTTCTTTATTAATGCCTCCTTGCAATTGTTGCATTAAATTGTAAAAAACATTAAGCCGGAGCTATAAGGAGCTGTGATATTCAGCTTCTAGTAGTTTATATTTCTACCCCATCTTGGGTTACCGAAGATAGTTTATGGATGGTCGAGTTTCGTCTTTGATGAATTTATATTTTTCTTGTTATCAGGCCCGAGATTGGCAAATGAATGGTCAAATCGCATTCACTCGCTTATCTATACTCTTACTCGCACTCCAGGGATCAGAGTTAGTCGAGGGGCAATTAATCACACCCGTTTAATGTTTATATTCTAGTCCACACTATGGGAACTGGAGTTTCCAAAAAATGGCCAAACCTCATTTTCCTTAGTCATTTCTTCTATCTCGAAGTTAGGGGAGAAAGTCAAAGAGTGGTCGGTCGTATAACGTTTACTCTTACTTGGAGTTTTTCCCATCGAATCATCGGAAGGAGTTGATTAGAGGATGGCTGAGTCACATCCGTTTTATATTTTATACTCAACCTATCGATTTATAAAGGAGGGTTAATGGATTGACAGTCGAACCACATCCATTTTGTGCATATACTCTTATTTGTGCTCCGGGGACCAGAATTTTTGATGGATAGCCATTCGTACCCATTTGGTGTTTATACTTCAGCTCGCATTCTGGGAATTAGAGTTATCGATGGACGATCGAACCACATCCATTTTATGATATAACCCTCCTCCTCCCGTCGAACCAAGAGCAAGAGTTAGTGAGTGGATAGTCGAATCGCGTCCACTTGGTGAATTTTTACTTCAACTATCAACGCAAAGATCAGAGTTGGCAAGTGAACAGTCGAGTCACGAGTCACATTCATTTGCAGTTCTGGCTCTTCTTTCCAAGTCAAGAAACAAATTTTGTGTTATATGGTCGAAGCACATCTGCATGAATTTATGCTATGGATCCCATGCCGAGGACAAGAATTGATACATGCATGGTCTTTTCACGTCCGGTTTGTACCAGGTTGTTGGTTCGCATCTGATTTTGTCCCATATTCTCTGGTACATTCTTGGGAAATAGAGTTTGTCGATAAGAGGTTGAATCACACCCATTTGAGGTTTATACTTCAATTAACACTGGGGAGCCAGAGTTAGTTGATGGATAGTTAAACAAATCTGTGTTTTGGTGTTTATACTCTAGTCCATACTAAGGGAGCTGAGTTGCTCGATGGACGGTCGAACCGAATCCATCTTGGTGTTTATAATCTAGTATGTGCTAATGGACCAAAGTTGATCGATGGGTTACACCCATTTTTGATTTATACTCTACTTATCAGGTCATGATAAGAGTTGTCGAATGAATAGCTGTAACAACCCCAATTTTAGTAACATTATTTAGGACATTTAATTAGATAAATAAAATTAAATAATGTAATAATTAGTGGATTGAGATTTAATTGTAATTAAGGGGTAGACGTGCCATGTAACTAATGAACTAAAGAAGAGTTAAAATGAAATACTAGAGGGGTAAAATAGGAAATAGGTCATTCTAATACCATAAACCCTTGTATTCCATTTCATTTGCAAAAAAAACAAAGAAGAGGCCAACTACCATTTTAAAGAACTAAAGGAAGAAATCTAATGGAAGGAGCTAAATCAAAATCAAACTCACTCAAATATCAAAGCTAAGGTGAATAATGACAACATCTCACTTTTCTTATTGTTTTCGGTTTTAAGGATAATCTGAACTTATTTGCAGTGCTTTGCCATGATTTTGAAGGATTAAAATGTTTATATATGCTTGTTGATGATTTATGCTTGTCAATATAGATTTTATTATATGTTTTGATGTAAAAACCCTATCAAATGACATCCAAATGCCTTGCGATTTTAGATCTAGATCTGAAACGATATTTTAGCAATAAGTTTCAATTTTCATAATTTTTTGAATTATCAGGATTTTATATTAATTTTCTAGTGTAGAAAATGATTATTTGTGTTTTAAATTATTTATAGCTAAATAGTTAATATTTCGGGTCTCAAAATTAATATATGTTAGCAAACATATTAAAAGAGATTTTCTAGAATTTTTGTAGAATTTTACTTAATGTTTTAATAGATATATAAAATTATTTAAGGTATGAGACTTAAATGTTTTATATATTTATAAAAGGAGAAGGGGTATTTTGTATATAAAATTAATTAATTATTTCTGAAATTTTGGTAGCACTTTTAGAAAAGAAAATTTGCAACCAATAAGAATTTGACAAACATAGTAGGTTAGTTCAAAAGTATTTCATTTTAAAGTTAAAAACCAAGTTTTCTTACTTTTTACTCGTTCCGCCACTTTCGACACCTAAGCTTTTGACCGAGTTCTATTGCCTCCACCTTGATCGAAACCAATACATATGGTATCAGTTGACTGGTACGTAGTGGATTGGACTAAGGCAAAAGGTCTAGGTCGAGACATGGGGTTCTGATGGGGTTGATTGGTTACCTTGTTTTAAGTTGAAAATGCGCTTGCTTTGCTTTCGAAGGAAGAGCTTTCGACTTGGTTGGCTTTCGACCAGGTCAAATTATTTTAATGAATTGTTTCAAATGGGTTGCACCTTTTGGTTTTAAGTAAAGCTTTCGAAGGGGTCAAAACCTCTAGCTGCCGCTTTTCTTACCTTTCGAAGTCAATGGTTTCGGAAGGTATACTTTGTTTTAAACTTGTCCATATCTCTAATACTTTCGGAAGGTTAGTTTCGACATGATCACTTCATTACTTAGAAATTGTTTTCGAAAGGAATGCTTTCTACTTAAATGGTTTTATGACCCTTTTACTCTGTTGAAGTATAACCTAAAAGTTTTTGAAGAAGACAGTTTAAATGTTTTTGAATGGTGTTTTCCACTTGTTTTAAATTGAACCAAAATGCTTTCGAAAGGTTTGGTTTTGATGCTTTCAAAAGGTTTTAAAGAATGTATTCGAAGGGGTGGTTCCCCAAGGGTTTCGAAACGTTTATAAGAATGGTTTCATGGGTTTTGAAAGCTCTAAAAGGAAAGGTTTTTCAATGTTTTCGAAAGGCAGTTTTAAAGTGTTTTAAGAGAAAGATGTCTAAGGTTTTAAAGCTTTCGAAGGGAAGGTTTTTCAAGGTTTTCGAAAGGTTTGCTCGAATAGTTTCGAAAGGAATGTTTTGGCCTTTCGGCCGAGATTAAATAATGGGTTTATTTTGTTTCGAAAGGGGTAATTTCAATGGTTTCGAAAATGATACTTTCAATGGATTCAAAGGGATACTTTCAACGGTTTAAATGTTTTCATCAACAAGGATTTGAGTAAAGTATATATAACATGGCTAGATGTTTTGAGTAAAGCAGTGAGTATATATTTTCCTTGTTTGAGTTGGATTTAAAGGTTTTAAATTAGTCTGAGAATGAAAAGTTTCAAGGAAAATTTAAGGGAAGGTTTCCCTAAGTAATATGACTCGGATATTAGAATACCAGATGAGACTGGTATAGGATCGTGCCACATACATTAGCTATTAGCCCTAGCTAATTTAGTCCAAAATTCCAGTGTGTAGGGCTTTGTCACAGGTAAGACTAAAATTATAATTACACATAGAAGAGATTATATATTTTTATATAGATAGGTTATTGTGAGCCCGCAAAACCATTAGGATCAGTTGACACTGGAAGATGTTAAGTTAGGGACAAACCGTCCAAAAGAGAAGTATTTAACAGATAGTTAAGGACAGACCATCCAGAAGTGGAGTATCTAAGAGGTGTTAGGTTATTATTTTATATTGTCAGGTAGGCCCGAGTCAGCGAAGGTTAGTAATTAGCCAAACAAAACTATAGTGTTCGAACAAATAGTTCATTTATTACCGATATGTATGTTTATATAATAATGCTTTATGGATTTAACCAGTTTTAGTTGCAGGAAAAGATTTGCAAAAGATATGTTTTAAAAGGATTTTAGTGAGGGAAAACCCATTCCGCTAAGCGGTGTAGTCTCACTTAATGTTAAATAACCGAGATGTATAGTATTATTCACACCAGGTTTTACGTCTGACTCAAAGTTCATGTTTTCCTTTTAAACTCTCGCGTGATCAAAATTAATTTGAGTAGGTTGAGGGTTGAGGTTTACAGGTTTTAGTAAGATGACGAATAAAGCTACCGAAGACGAGCAGAAGGCTAACAGATAGCTATTAGGAGTTGTTGTTTTTGTTGCTTTATTTCCAATGTCCTGTATTATGCCCGTTATGGCAATATAGTACTCTGGTCAATCAAGGGGACATCATCATATGTCGCTCTTGGCGTATTTATGTAATAATTATATTTGATCTTTACCTGGAAAACGTTATGGGATTGTCTAATATGGATATGAAACATGTGTTTTGAAACATAATGAAAAATATTATTGTTTTTGAATTTTATGATTTTATTTCATATTCAAGTGCTTCTGATATTATGGATACCATTAACATAGCCATATTTAATCGCTGGAAGTTAATACTATAGACGACTGCAACATATGTAGCGCTTAGCTTTGGGCCTCTAGATAGGAGATGTTACAACTTGGTATCAAAGTATAGGTTTATGAAAAACTTTAACTAAAAATGATTTTTGAAATCATATTCCTAAGGAATTAGAGTAGGATCGGGATATGGGATAATGCTATAGTAACATACTTGTATTTGCTATATATAAGTATATGCTACATATCTATTCTTTTATCTCTCTTAGGCTATTCTTTTGTATCTTATAAGGTTTGAATACAGATATGGACCCTAGGAGAGGAAGCGTTAACGAATAAGGGGACAATACCACCACAAATGGAAACACCCGATCAAATACGAGAAGGAACTAAGATCAGGCTCAAGCTGAAAATGTTGGGGCTGGAGTCCCACAAGTGGATATGAGAGCTATGTATCAGATTTTCATGAATATGATGCAAGTTGGAATTTCTGCTGGAGTGGTTGACAAAAATGCAGGAGTTAGTGTTCAAGAAGCTCTGGTGGTCAACTATTATGCTAAATTGAGTAGAGATTATGCTAGGCTTGGAGGAAAGCCATTTACTGGAACTGATGATGCTATAGAAGTGGAGAACTGGTTGACGCACTCCACTAAGGATGGAAGGGGCACAGTGTATGCGTTGGAGCCTGCTACTTCGAAGCCAACAACTCAGGAGAAGGGAAAGGCGGTTTTGGGAGGTACGCTTCAGATTCATGGTATGTCTGTTAGCATTCTGTTTGATACTGATGCAACACATTCTTTTTTATTTCGATGTTTGGTAGATAAGCTTGAGCTAGAACCATCATATTTAGTTACTTTCTTAATATTTGCAAATCCGATAGGAGGGTATGCGACACTTGGGATGAAATGTGACCACATAGAGTTCGTTTTGTTAGGTCATACCTTTGCTGTTTGCATGTGTTTGACTTTGTAGGATTCAGAATAATTTTGGGTATGGATTGTTAAGTAAGTATGATGCTAGGATATTTTGCCATGATATGCAATTATCACTTAGACACTCTGGCTATAGTGATCGAATAGTTTATACCGTCGAAAATCCTAGTTTAGAAATGAATGCTTTATTAGATGTTATGGAGTTAAAAGATGAGTTAAATTGAGTTTTGTTGTTAGAGAATTCGTGGATGTCTTCGAGCTGGTAGTAGGATTGCCACTGAAAAGAGCCATTGAGTTTCCGATAGAATTGGTGCCTGGAGCAGAACCGATGAGTAGACTACCAAGCAGGATGACACCTACGAAGTCGAGAGAGCTGAAGGTATAGTTGGTGGATTTGGAAGGCATGAGTTTTATTAGACTGAGTAGTTCACCTTGAAGAGCAGCAAAAGTGTATGCTAAGAAGTCGGATGGATCGTTGAGGCTATGTATCAATTATCGTAAGTTGAATGAGAGGACGATAAAGAATCGATATCCATTGCCGAGAATTGATGACTTGTTTGATCAGTTCAGTGGATCCAAGGTATGTTCTCAATTGGATTTGGTGAAAAGTTTCCATCAGCTTAGAGTAGCGAAGGATAGTATACCTTTGACGGCGTTCAGAACAAGATATGGATCGTACGAATGGTTAGTTATGAGAACTAACTGATGCACTGGTATTCTTAGTAGTTTTTCTCAACTGAGTTTTTCGAGAGTATTTGGATAGGTTTTTGTGTTGGTTTTCATAGATTTTATCTTATTATACTCTAAGGATGAAAAGGAGCATGAAGTTCAACTTAGAGTTGTGCTTGAGACGCTGAGACAGCATCAACTGAAGGCGAAGTTTTCGAAGTGCCATTTTTGGAAGAAGGAAGTGAAGTTTCTTGATTATGTAGTCTCATAGAAAGGATTGTTAGCAGATTCAACTAAGATTGAAGCAGTGAATAATTGGATGTGACCTGAGATAGTGATGAAATAAAGAGTTTTCTTGGATCAATTGGATATTATTGGAGGTTTATAAAGGATTTTTCGTAGATAGCAGCACCGAAGTTAATGCAAAAGAATATGAAATTTGTGTGGACTAATAAGTGCGAGGAAGCATTCTAGAGCTTGAAACACTTATTGACCCATGCAATTGTGTTAGTTGTTCTAGAAGGGAATCAGGATTTGGTAGTTTATACAGATGCGTGTGGAACGTGATTAGGAGTTATGTTGATGCAAAGAAGTAAAGTGATTGCCTATGCTTCTAGACAGCTTAGACCGCATGAAGTTAGATATCCAATGGATGACTTGGAGTTAGCTAATGTGATTTTTCTTTGAAGGTATGGAGACGTTACCTTTTGGGAGAGAGGTTTGAATTATATAAGGATCATAAGTAGTTGAAGTATTTGTTCTCTCAAAAGGAGCTAAACATGAGACAGCAAAGATGGTTAGAGTTTATTGCTGCTTATGATTTTGGAATTGAGTATACACTAAGGAAAGGTAATAAGGTTGTAGATGCACTTAGCAGGAGGCATCAAAATGCAGTGTTGGTGAAGATAGCTGAGTGGAAGGATTTGAAAACATTGATAGCTTATAGGTAGCACTGGAGGTATGAGGGTGGATCAAGTGGAGAAAACATAGTGTTATCTTGTTTAAAAGTTCGATCGATGATGATCTAAAAGATTGTTTCTAAACAGGAGGAGGATCCGGTTTTATTTGAACGGATCAGAAAGTTAAAGGAAGGAACGGATAATGATGACTTGAAGGATTTCAGTCTTGACTAGAATGGATGGTTGAGAAAGAAAGAAAGGATATACGTTTTGAATGTGGGGACATCCAGAAAGAAGTTTTAGAGGAATGCCATCATTCAGAGTTCATCATTCATCCACGGGTAACTAAGATGTATCAGTATATGAAGAGAAGTTTCTTCTGGGAAGGTATAAAGAAGGATGTTGGCTTATGGATGAAGTAGTGTTTGAACTGCCAACAGGTAAAGGCTGAACATCAGAAGCCAAGTGTCAGCCATCGGATATTCCAGTATGGAAGTGAGATTCTATTTCTATGGATTTTGTCAACGGGTTGCCAAGATCTAGTAGGCGAAATGAAAGTATATGGGTCATAGTGGATAGACTGACCAAGAGTGCCCATTTCATTCCAATTAAGTCAACTAGGACGACACCTCTTTTAGCAAAGTTATTTATAAAGAATATGGTTAGACTGCATGGAATTCCTAGTAGTATTATTAGTGATATTGATACTTTATTCACTAATGAGTTCTCTAAGAGTCTACATGAGATTTTAGGAACCAAGCTCAAGATGAGTACCGACCAATGAGCAAATGGAAAGAGTTAACAAAGTCTTGGAGGGTTTGTTTAAGAGCTTGTGTGTCAGATCTAGGGGACCATGGGAAAACCATCTACATTAGTCGGGTTTTCGTATAATAATAGTTATCAGACTAGCATTAGGAATGGACTGTTTGAAGCTTTGTATGGAAGGCTATGCAAATCTTCCGTTTGTTGCTTAGAGACCTGGGGTAGGTAGTTCTTGACCAGATTTAGTGAGAGAAGATACATAAAAGATTGAGTTGATTCGAGCTAGAATGAAGGAGGCTCAATCTAGACAGAAGAGTATTGTAGATAGAAGAAGGAAAAACTTAGAGTTCACTGTTGGAGATCACGTGTTTATTAAGATTTCACCGATGAAGGGTGTGATTAGGTTCGGCAAATCAGGAAAGTTGGCACCGAGATTCGTTGGACCTTTTCATATTATATAGAGGATCGAGAAACTCGCATATAAAATGGATTTACCAAGTAGTTTGGCAGGAGTTCACGATGTTTTCCATGTTTGTCATCTTAGGAAGTGTGTAAGAGACCCGGAGACTACTATAGCACCGACTATGTTAGAGGATTAACTAGTAGAACCGGACTTGGCTATAGTTAGAAAGTTTTATTCGTAAAATTGCGAGAGATGACAAGAGGCTAAGGAACAAGACAGTCAGATTAGTGAAAGTCCAATAGATCGACGATGAGAGAAACTGTATTTGAAAGTCTAAGAACAGGATTAGAGATGCTTATCCTGATTTGTTTGAGGTATGTTTTGCCTTTTTGATTGATTTGTTGTATACCTTAACATAATTTCGAGGATGAAATTCTTTAAGGAGGGAAGACTGTAACGATCCTAATTTAGTAACATTATTTAGCACATTTAATTAGCTAAATAAAATAAAATAATGTGATGATTGGGGAATTAGGATATGATTTAATTAAGGGGTAGCCATGTCATGTAACCAATGAATTAAAGAAGAGTTAGAATGAAATAGAGGAATGGTTTCAGCCCCTAAGTTTTCGACCGTGTTCTATCGCCTCCACCTTGATCGACACCAATACACAGGTATCAGTTGACTGGTACGTAGTGGATTGGACTAAGACGAAAGGTACTGGGTCAAGATAGGGGGTTCCGAGGGGGTCGAAGGGTTGCCATGTTTTATGTTAGAAATGCGCCTGCTTTACTTTCGAAAGAAGAGCTTTCGACTTGGTTGGCTTTCGGCCTGGTCAAATTATTTTAAGGAATGGTTTCGAATGGGTTGCGCCTTTATATTTGAAGTAAATGCTTTCAAAGGGGTCGAAACCCCAAGCTGTCGCTTTTCTTACCTTTCGAAGTCAATGGTTTCGGAAGGTACACTTTCTTTTAAACTTGACCACTTCTCCAATGCTTTCGGAAGGTTGGTTTTTAGGAATTGATTTTAGAAGGAATGCTTTCGACTTAAATGGTTTTAATTACCCTTTTTCTCTGTTGAAGTATAACCCAAAACGTTTCAAAGAAGGCAATTTTAAATGGTTTCGAAGGAAAGGTTTTTCAAAGTTTTTGAAAGGTTTACTTGAATGGTTTGAAAGGAATGTTTTGGCCTTTCGGCCTAGGTTAAATAAATGTTTATTTGGTTTCGAAAGGGGTACTTTTGATGGTTTCAAAAGGGTTACTTTCAATGGAATTCGAAAGGGGTACTTTCAAATGTTTAAATGTTTTACCAACAAAGATTTGAGTAAAGTATATATAACATAGCTAGGTGTTTTGAGTAAAGCATAGAGTAAATATTTTCCTTGTTTGAGTTAGATGTAAAGGTTTTAAATCAGTTTGAGAAGAAAAAATTTCAAGGAAAATTTAAGGGATGGTGTCTATAAGTAAAATGACTTAGATATTAGAATACCAGATGAGACTGGTATAGGGTCGCACCCTATACATTAGCTATTAGTCCCAGCTAATTTAGTCTAAAATTCCAACATATAGGGCTTTATCATAGGTAAGACTAAATTTATGATTACACACAGAATGGGATACACACACACACACACACACACACACATATATGGTGAGCCCGCAAAACCATTAGGATTAGGTGACCATGAGAGATGTTAAGTGAGGGACAGACCATCTAGAAGAGAGGTATTTAACAGATAGTTAAGGACATACTGTCCAGAAGTGGAGTATCTAACATATGTTAGATTATTTTATTTATATTGTCTGACAGTCCCAAGTCAGCCAAAGGTTAGTAGTTAGCCAAACAAAACTACAGCGTTCGAACATATAGTTCATTTATTACCTTATATGTATGTTTACATAATAATGCTTTATAGATTTTAATATGTTTTAGTTGCAGGAAAAGATTTTCAAAAGATATGTTTTAAAAGGATATTAGTGAGGGGAAACCCATTCAACTAAGCAGTGTGGTCTCACTTAATGTGAAATAACCGGGATATATAGTATTATTCACACCAGACTTTATGTCTGACTCGAAGTTTATGTTTACCCCTTAAACTCTCGGGAGCTCAATATTAATTTGAGTGGGCTGAGGATTGAGGTTTATAGGTTTTAGTAGGATGGCGAATAAAGCTACTGAAGACAAGCAGGAGGCTGACTGATAGCTATTAGGAGTTGCTTTCTTTGTTGTTTTATTTCCACTATGTTGTATTATGCCAGATATAGCAATATAGTACTTTGGTCAACTAAGGAACATCATCATATGTCTCTCTTAGCATATTTATGTAATAATTATATTTGATCTTTACTCGGGAAACGTGGAATTATGTAATCTGGACATGAAACATGTGTTTTGAAATGTAATGAAAAATGTTGTTGTTTTTGAAACCTGTGATTTTGTTTCATATTCAAGTGCTTCTGATATTATGGATACCATTAACATAGCCATATTTAACTGCCAATAGTTAACACTATAGAAAACTGTAGCATTTATTGCGTATGGCTTTGGGCCTCTAGATAGGGGATGTTACAATAGCTGAGCCATGTCTATTTGTGGAAAGGAATTTTGCCCCTAATGTCGAGGGAAAAGGTTGGCAAGTGGATGGTCGATTCACGTCCACTTGGTGATTAAGCAATAGATGGATAGATCACATCCATGCTTAGGTTGAACGGTCAGGCCTCATGCAATTTACTTCGTACTCTTCCTCGAAAGTCGAGGTAGAGAGTCGTTGGGTGGACAGTCATGTCGCTTTCATCTCGAGCTATAGTCGTGTCCTTGTGTCAAGGGCAGTGGTTAATGAGTAGACAGATTGTCACGCCTACTTTTAGCCGATCTCCCAAAATACCTTCTATGTTCAGGGCAGGAGTCGATGTGTGGACGGTCACGTCACGTCCACTTCTAGTTAAATCCTAGTCTCGTTGAGTTTTAGGAAATGCATAAGTATTTTACCGAACTTCAAGTAGGAGCTGGGGAGTGGATGGTCGGTTTACATCCATTCCGAGCCTTTCTTTGATCTCTCAGTCAACTATGGAGGTTGATGAGTTGACGGTAAGTCATGTCCACTTTGTATCAAAGTTTGACATTGTCAGGCTCTGAGAAAGGCGTGGCTGTTCTGTCATAATGGAAGCACGGAATTGGAAGTGGATGGCCAAGTCATACCCACTTTCCATTTCAAGTCCTTGCCACCAAGTCAATGACATATGATAACTGATAGTGGTTGAGTCACGCTCCTCTTGATGATAATCCAAATGTCCGATCATGGTCTATGGAGGTCGGTCAATGCCTAACTCTGGGTTATCTGCATCATTTGCAAGTAGTCCAATTCAAGTTGGTCGTAGTTCAAAACATAACTGACATTGAAATAAAATTTATAAATAGGTGAAATAGTGTCGTGTGCTCGCTACTCCACTTTGCCTCAGCTTTTCCCAGTTGGAAGTCGACTGTCGGTGGCCCAGTTGATAATTAAAAATCTTTATTAGTAAGGGTCACATCTCCTGCCTATCATTCTACGGGGCTTGCATATACTTTGAAGCTTTCATTTTTGGATTAGCTCTCCAATTCATCTCGAAGGTGTTTATAATCGTCAATGTTATGATCATATGTATCGTGAAATATACAGTACTTTTCAAACTTCCTTTGGGTTTTAGTGGACTCTCTCGGGCTGGTTTCCTGTACCGCTTTAAGTCGTGAGTTGCCAAGTAGACGCTTCCGTTGAATCATTCAAAGGAATATATGAGCTAAATTTTGGAATTCTTGGCCGTCTCCTGGAATTCGAGTCCTCATCTAGGGCATCGTCATTGTGGCCCTTGCTTTGAATCCCTTTGTCCAATAGGCTTGTATTGGATTTTCCTTAGTCTACTTTGCCTCTTCCTTTCTTAAGTTCTGATCCTCTTTGTAACAGAAATGATTCAAGGTCGTAGGAGACTCTCTAGCTAGCCAGTCATCAAAGCTTATCTCAGGGTCTATTCCCCTTATCAATGCCATCGATATGATATTCTTGTTGGGATCGCTCATTTCAAAGACAGCGGTGTTAAATCTCCACCAAAATTCTTTGAGCGGCTTGCTTGCCGCTTGGGTTAAGTTAAATAACAACATTACATCCTTTGGATCATGTATTCCGAGTTACTCAATGAACTTCTTAGTTGGTTGATTAAATGAAGAGATGGACCTAAGCAATAATCACATAAACTACTTGATTACTACTATCACGAGGAATATTGTGAAGTATCAGCATTTACTGCATTCGTCGCTCCAGCGAAATCCATGTGTCCTTCATATTTTTGAGATGCTCTTAGGGGTCTGTGTTTCAAGAATATACCAATTGGCATACTGAATCTCGTTAGATATTCCACACGCTGAATGGCTTCATTAAAGGGGCTTCGACTGGAGGAAATGCTCCAATCGTCATTAGCCTGGTCCATTTTCAATTTATGGCTATTTGTAATGCTTATGAATGATATATGCATGATTGTCCAATGTTTGGATGGTTGAAAATGACGATCGAATGGAGAACCTATTAGGTTAGGGTCATGAATCGATGATCCTAAAATTTTTCTAACTGGATGAGATTGATATAAGGTAATAAGGAACCCCCCATAAGGTTGGAGTCTGACCTCAGAAAATATGCTATTGCTTGGAGTCAGAACACGATTCGCTTGGAGTAGAAAAATTTTGAAGCGCTGGGTCAGTGATGAACGATGCTAGGATATAATTTGGGGTTTGCTTGGAGGAAATCTGGGTTTACCCGAATCCGACTTTGGGCCAAAATTTCCTAAAGTTTGCTTCAGGTTCAACTTCAGATCACTTGGCAAAAACCCGGGTCTGACTTGGGGAAATTTTTAAAGCGAATTTTGTTATAATCATTTGGATGGGTTTTGTTGATTTTCAAAGACGACCACTCATGACTTGACGATGGGATTTCCATGATGGAAAGTAATGGAATTGATGAAGAATAAGTGATGTAGGGCAGTCATCACATAAGCCATTGTACCATAGCTGCCAAGTCAGGCATTTGGAAGCTGGTTAGTTGAGAGCAGTCACAATCTACCATGGGAGGATGACCTAGTAACCGATCCTAGTTCATGTCGCCTTGGTTCTCTGGCCATTGGGAGCACCATTTGAGTAGAGTTCCTTATCCATTTCTTGGCATTGCGTTTGAGTAGAGTTTTTTTGATGAATCAATCCCTTCCTTCTTCACATTTTAATTTAGTTGCCAATCCTCTACTTCACATTCAGTCGAAAATTTTCACCGAACGCTTCCTTCTAATTCTTTCACCAATCGCTTCCTTCTAATTCTTTCACCGATCGCTTCCTTCTAATTCTTTCATCGGTCCCTTCTATTTGCACTTGTTTATCACCTATCCTCTCTTACTATCATATTCTATTGAAATTGAAGCTCAAGGCCATCACATAATCATTCAAACACATGGCCGATTTAATAGATAGACTGATGATCTATGATATGTGATCGCATGTAGGCATTGAAGTGACGAAATTGTAGACTTAGGGGATCAATGAAGATAATTTGAAGGGATCGGAGAAAATGATGTTAATCATCTGTTTGAAAAGGTAAATTTAAAGAATGTGGTGAAAAGTTATTTTTAATAACCATTTTAAAGTTTTTATTTTGTTTTTGGGCACATTGTTATAATTAATTCAGTGTACACTTTGCTTTTAACAATAGAACTTTTGAAAAGAAAAATAAAATTTGAAGGGTATGTAAGGCCCAACTTTTGAATTCCTTTTGTAAATAAGAAATGGTTATATATCCTAAAACGTTCCATAAATACATGTTTTGTACCCTAAAATAAAAATAGTAAGTGAAAAGATATCACATTTTCTTTGAAAAAATATGTAATATAAAAGTCTTTTGTGAAAATTTCTTTTTTATTAAAAAAGATTTTAGAAAGATGCATTTTTATGTACATTTTTATTAAGTTAACTTAATCATTTTTGAAAACTTAATTGAAGAAAATATTATGACCCTAGTTAAAGGAAATAGTTGTTAAAAATAAATAAAAGGTTTTAAAGTTTTAAAAACTTATAAGTTTTGTAGTAATGGTAAAAATCAAAGGTTTTGATTTAAAAAGATAAAATGAAAATATTATGGCTATTACTTAAAACTTAATAAAGTGGAAATCATGTTGAAGTTGGATATATAGGATTAAATAGCCTATCAGGACAAAAATTTGGCTATGGAGTTTGAAAGTATTGGAATGATTAGGGCAAAGATAAGTAGTAACGTGGGAGTTTCGTAACATTTTTAACCAATGATTAAATTGGAAGGGTGCTAAGTTAAAGTTCTTGTAGTGGTGAAAGGTGAACAACACCTTGTGTTTCTCCACTCAAGTATGATTTAAGTAAATATATCTTAGAATAAGGAAAGAATAAGTCAAGAAGTTTTTCTGCTTGAAGTGTTAAAGGTACAAGTAGGGTCTACTTTAATCCATATCAAGAGTGCTAAGTAACAAATAGGAATTTCCTTAACTACATTAGGCAAGCTTAAGTGGAACAATAAGTGTACGCTTGGCACTATAGCAACAAGACTTTAGTTGGTACCATATAGATAAGCATAGGATACATGTAGGCTATGGACAGTCCATGTATTGAATTGTTCCATGTAGGCTATAGGCAGACCAAGTGCAATGCATCTATTTTATACATGTCATTAGATTTATATCATAATAGTTGTGTTCATGGATGTCTAGATGTGAATCTTGGAATTGTAGGATTGAATCTTGCACATACTTGAGTATGGAAAAATAATGGGTAATAGTAGTTTCTGAAACTTGCAGATTATGTAATAGCTCCAGATTGATAGACTCAATTCACTTAAGCAGGTAAAAATGTGGAATTAGTCATTGCGATAATTGTTGGATAATTGATATGGATTAGTAAACTCAAATTGGAAGTTACTTTTAAATGAAAATGAGATTTAAGTGGCATTTTAATTCATTAGTATGAAGTGAGACACAATATATATTTCTACAAATTATCCAGTTCCACAATAATAGTGTATTGTTTGAAATAACAAGAAATATACTCAAAAGGAAAGAAATATACAAAATAGAGATAGTTTCTATATTTTGTACTATTTATTTCAATAATGAATAAGAGTGATAATTCCTTATAATTCCAAAATAACACAAATTTCCTTTTAGATATTTTATGGAAAGTTAGAGCATTCACGGTTCCTTTTAGGGTAAAGTGCAGTTCCAATGCATTTAGATTCAAAAATTCCTAAGTATAAATGAAAGTATTTGTTATTATGTCAATTGGATTAAAATGGCAAAGGATCATCTTATATCTAGTTGTCTCAACCATAAGAGGATTGAATGGAGTGATAAGAGGCTATGCCTCATTTATGGAATGACACCAAGGATTAGAAAAAGAAATTATTTGGAAGTTCAAACTACGAGAGGTGTCCTCGATAAGATTTTTGTCAAGATTTTTGTAATGGATGATAAATTCACGAATTTAGGTCTCGATCAAGGGAAAAAAGAAAAAAAAGAAAAAATTATTGTTATAAGCATGCATTGAGTATGTGAAGGCGATTTTTATAGAAAAGAAGATTGAGAATTTTTTATTAGAATGATCTTAGACTATAACTGTAATGAATTTAGGGACTTTTATTGTAAAGCCTAAATGAGAAGATAGACCAAACTTTCATTTGTAGAACTTGGAATAGATTCATATAGACGACAAACATGATACTTACAGACCACGGTTTTTGAAAATTTGGGAAACGGTCCAAAAGTAAAGAGAAATGACTTGAGTTGAGATGAATTTGGAAAAGAAGTTGTGTTATTTTTTATATTTAGGAATCACAGTTTGGACAACCATGAGGAAAATGGAGTTATATCAAAGAGACAAGTGGTACCATAGAAAGAAGAAGTACAATCCATAATTTAGTTATCCCACTTGGTATCTAGGCATTGAGATGATTAGGCACACCCTTAAAAGGTTTAAGATAGTAAGTTGTGCACTAAAGGTTTTATGAAGCTACAACTAGTGAGAGCATACTTATGTTCAAGTTGTGTAGCATGGTGCAAGATAACATCATCTAAGTAAGTAGCAAGGACCGATGCATATATAACTAAATTGGGAATTTTAGGCCAGTGGTGAAAGTTGTTAGGATAGTCAGGATCCAATTGATAGAAGGACAAAGACTGCACCAAATAAGTAGAAAGCAAGTACAGACAAGAGATACATTGGGTATTATGTGGAGCCGAGTCCATAATAGAGAACGGGCAAGTAGAAGATCCCCAAGAGATGTAGGAATGGATTAACTAATGGGAAGCTGTCATCAGGTACTTGTGGAAGTGTCTATGTGGTGTAGATGCCATAGTCAAGCCATTTTTGTTAGAAAAGCAGAGGTTACTTTTTTATTTAGGTTATAGTTGCGGTAGAGACCATTGGATAGTAGGAATGATTGAAACGTGTCAATAAGACGCGTTATGGATGATGGATGCTAACAGATGTATTTGGGTGTATTGTTTGTATTGTATTTATTTGCACGTCTAAGACAGTATATCCTCTAGGTATTACACATACACACTACCCCTTTTTTATTGTCTAGCTGTTTGATAGGATACGTACGAATGGTTAATTATTATTGTGCTAATGGACATTATGCATGTGGATGTTGCATATTGTTTGTACGGTTGTGCATACATATAGAATTACATGCATACTTATTTAGGATTTTTCATACATGTGGATGGATGGCATGAGCATTTTCGTGAAAAGAATCGATTGAATCAGTACAACGCTTGCTCTTTTTACATTAGTATAGGTTCACTATATATTATGTTACATAGATACATATTTTATTAGAATAATTTCTAAGGACCGTTATTGATCATGTATGATGAATGAGTACATGGTTTTCGTTATTGGTTGGTGCACTTAGTCCTTTAAGATTTTAGGGATGAAATCCTTTTAAGGGTAGAATGTAACAGCTTGGGAATTTATGTAAAATTTAATAAGAATTTAATAGAAATTTAAATGGAAATTTAATAAGAAAATAAATTTAATTAAAACAAGGATTATAAAGAATTTTTTCACAAATGTCCGAATTTAGCTATGAAACATGCACGATTGTGTTCATAGCAATTTTCTGCATGATTTTCATATATAACACTTTGAAGTTGGAGTTATTACAGAGAAGTCACGACATTTGAAAAATTAAAAAAGTAATCATTGACAAAAATTTAATTGAACATATGTATGTAAGTTGACCCAAGATTTTGATAGGTCAACCCGTGGTCTTTGTAGGTCGACCTATGGCCTTCTTAGGTTGTATGGATTTCGATTTATACTAATATGTTATTTGACAGTCGAGATCATTTCTTTAGGACGAAGTATTGTGATGACTGGAAATTTTTTTTGCCTAAGTTATTCTAATGGCCCTAAACCCAAAACTAGCCCTATAAATATGGTGTTGGAGAAACCCTAATTCTCCATTACAAATTAACCCCAAGAAGACTTTGCCTAATTTTTCCCTAAAACCTAATTTCTAAAACCCTAAAATCAAACCTAATAAATCGAAGAGGCAAAAGCAAGCAATCAAAGGAGGGCTAATGCAATCTAGGGAAGGAGCCTTCGATTGGTGGACAAAGTCTCAAATGTAAGAGCTTAGGATAAAGGTGAGTGGGCACAAATTTGATAATTTGATTAGTGCAATTAAATTTAAACTATTGTAACTGATCTAGGATGTAGAACCCTAATTGGATAAGCAAGAACCCTAGAATTAAACATGTTAACTTAAATTTGAAATTTTCTAAACAATTAGATCCGTAAAACCCTAAAAATCAATTTAAAGTAATTGGAAATTTAATTAGTTAAATAAAACACTTGTTTTGTGTCAAATTTCTAATTCAAAATCACAATCCCTAGATTTGATCAAAATGTGGAAATTGAACTAGTTATTAGTAGAGATTAGGGATAACTGAAATGATTAATCAAGTTAACTTAAACAACAAATTAATTGACAGCAGAAAAGAAAGAAAACCCTAATTTTAACGTGCAAATGGTTGACCCGGATTGCTAGGGGTTGTTCGGTAGTGGTCGATCTGGGGAGACCTTGGATTGACTGATTGGAAGAAAATTTACAGATCTTGAACCTTGGCGTAAGGCCCAAGTTAAACATTAAAAAATTATTTAATTTCATGCAAAATTATATGATATGGTAAATTGATAATTAATCCTTCTAAGCTAAGTAAACATATTAGAGATGGTAGGGCTATAAATCCCTTATTAAGAGAATTGTAAGGCCATAAATCCCTTATAACCCCTACCAAGGGACAATAGGTCATCAAGTTTTGGGTAATAGTTAAATACCTCAATAAGAGGTGAGATTTGACTAGGATAACATATTTTGTAGACACTCAAAATGTATTTAGTTGTGGTAGCATTCAGTACTTATGGAGATACCAATGGATGAGCCCTATCCTAATGGGAATTCTTGTACGCATGGTCCTGGCACGATGTGATACATGTGGACTCCAATGCAGGACGATAAGAGGCTACTACAGGAGATGTTTGGCACCATGATTGAGAGGTGGATAATAGGCGCATACATTGAGTTGCATTGTTGATTTGTAGTACAAGTGTGCATTTCGGGGTTCTCCTCTCGAGGGTAGTAGTGATAGGTAATTTCTGATAACTCTAAAGAAGTTGGCCAATCATTAGTGTAAGGTCCGATTTATAGTTTGACCTATTGTGCTAGATAAGAATCTTTAGGTATTGGATCTTAGGAATTCACGGATACTTGTTACACATCCTACATCAGTTAGAGTAGTTTTAAAGTAGTTTAATAAATCATCACATATCAAACTTGTTCTATTTAGCCAAATTTTTGTCCGACCCATCCCCTTTTTTCCATTTTCCCACCACTGGATAACAGGTTGTCAATTAATTTGGCATAGTACGAGGAGAAAGGAGCTCAATGACGGAGATCTCATATTATTTATTGTTTCTCTTGCAGTCACTTATTGTGCTAAATGTTTGTAAAACTTATATTTTACTTTGAAGAAAAAAATATATGTAAAATAAATATTTAGGAGACTGTTTTTCTGAGATGTCTATTTTATTATACTTATATTCTAATTACTGTCGCTATGAGATCTGAAAGTATAGAATGTCTTAGAACCCACCCCTATAATTATGCTCTATAATTTTTTAACATCCCAACAACTTGTATTTCTTAGCACAACATGAAACCAAAAACCACCATGAGTTTGGATCGATGTATCCGGAAGTGCGGGTTATTACATATCCCTATGTTTTTATGTTCAGTTTCACACTTTACTTCATCAATTTAGTGATGTATTCGTTAAATTACATTAATTAAATGAAAACCTAGTTTATGTTTACTATTTATATCGAATTCCCTCCCAAACCCCTACTTAATTCAAATTTAAATGTTTATTGATGTTCATTTACACTAACATGGCCTACATATCACATTTATAGGATCAAATTCAAACAAAGAGGAAACTATGATCATTGAATTCGACGTTCACTATCTGAACTCGGTTGTTTGGCCTCCTACGCTTCCTTGCTGCAGAATTACCCTCCAAATTGGCATAAATTCTCCTTGCTATCTTCATGATACCATTGATCTCAAGCAATTTCATTGAGATTTGAATGAGGTATCATTGTTTAAATCTTTCTTTAAAGAGGAAGAAGGAGAATGAGGAAAAATGTGGTTGGTTTCTAGGAAATTAAAACAAGTACGTGATTTCTGTTTAAGTAGGAGGGAAATATCTATCGTATTAAATTCTAAATTTTAAACTTCAGTGCCCGGTGAACTTGACATAGTTTAGACCATAACCCCTTCATATAGACTTCAATGAGGCAAATCAAAATACTTTATGAACTAAAAAATGAGATGGTTGCAGCAACACCGGTTTATCAAATTCCAAAGTTGAAAAATGACCATTTTACCCCTCCTTATTTATATTTATTTTATTAACATATCTAATTTAATTATTTTCATACTATTATATTAATAACATTTAATTATAATATTTACTATTTTCTGGGGTTTCACATAAAATGACTTGATTAGAGAGTAAAGCGAATCTTTGGAGCAGTGAGGTGAACATAGAGAGCAACATGTAGAAATGTTTTTCAATTAAAGCCACATGGATAATTATAGAATAATAGTACATGTAAGAGATGAAGTTGCATTAGTATAATAAATTGAAAAGGAGGAGTTCATTATATACAACAAAGATGGATCAACTAGAAAGGATTGTTTGATAAGGAACCATTTGAGATCCAATTTTTGTCTAGTTAAATTCAAGGGAGTCAAGCCACACGTTAAGACAGTCTATGCACTTGAATGAAAACTATATAGTAAGTAAGGGACTCCATGGCAAACACGGAGTTAAGAGAGAAAACTTGTTACTTGTCGTAGTATGCGTGTCTATGCGTGTATCCAACACATCATTCCGCATTTACTCTTATAAAGTTGCATGTAGTCATCTAGGGTGGATAGCATTAATGAAAGGATGGAACATAAACCGTCATGTAGTAAAGAAAAACATTTGAGCTAGAGTACAATGGTGAGGATGAGCTAATAAGGGAATAACCATGGATGTTTGAGAATTATCAATCCACGAATGAGGGAATAATGCAAGGTGCTCCACATGAAATTATTTTGCTACAATGATCTGTAGAAAGTTTCTACCTTTTCCACATGAAGAACTAATTTTGCAGCGTCATGTAAGAATATTTCCAAGTCCTAATAGTGATCCAATATTATAGGGCATAGTATTTTGTTTGCACTCAAGCTTATATGAGAATCTATAACCATTTTTATTAGTATTTAGGATTAACAAAGATGTATGGATGAGGCTAAAATTGAGAAAAATTTCAGGGAAGCATTTATTTATGGGAATTTATTGTATGATATCCCTTAGTATGGTTAAATCGCATAAGGGATTAACCAATCAAAGCATGGTATTATCTTATGCAAACTCTAGCATTATTGACTTCACTTTGATATGAGTTATTTCAACCATAATCACTATGATGTCACATTGGATGTTGATATGAGGACACTTGTGGTATTTGATTGCATGAGACAATCGTTGATGGTGAGAGAGTAGTAGTAGCGTAGGCTTGATCAATATTGTCATCCCAAGGTCTCGATGAGAATTAGGAATTTGCTCATATCTATTTTTACGGTTATTTTTAGTGCCTAACTTTATGAAATACTAAAAGCGTTTTTCAAAAACCCAAATTTACCCTCTTAGCCAGAGATTGAGTTCCACATCAACATCGAGAAAGATGTTAAACCTGTTTCTTATGTTTGAGGGCAAATGAAATTTAGTGAATAAAGAGTCATGAGGTGTAGGCCATGTGTATACTAAAGGAAAGACTTCATCAAAAGAGGCATTTAGACCGAGACAAACCTAAAGAATTTTCTACAAAGATCGGTGATTTGTTAGGACTTGACATCGACTATCATTGGTTAGAGAAACACATAATCATTGCCTAGTGCGCATTTTTAAATTAAATTAGTGGAGAAGAGATGATATCATGGTTATATTTAGTTTCTAGCTTTTATAAACTAATTTTTTTTGAGGTAGTATATTGGATATAATATTGAGGATCCGACCAAGTCCTATGTAGTTAGCTTTGACATTCGAGATAACTAGCCAGCAGCATGCTTTGGTTGATCCTATGAATCATATGCTTAGAGATTAACCTGATTAATCTGTACTTGTATTTGTGGATGATACCTTGCCCTCGTTGAAGATTTTAGGAGGACATAAGGTACTTTTCATAGTGTATTTCAGGACTTTAGTGGAAAACAGCTAAAAGTTAGCTTCCTAGAATATTACTTATATAGCAAGAGTTTCGGAGTTTGGAGCACATTATCTTAAGGAAAGACGAAATAGTTTATCTAATCCAATCAGTGTAGTTAGAAATGAAAGAAGACTCAAGCACACTATGGACGCCTATAGCTTTCTATAATCTGCTAAACATGTTTGGAAGTCAGTTGGGAACTGTTTGGAAGTACAAACACCATTGACACATTTACTAAGTAAATCAGTTCTATTGCTTGAGATGCATGACATAAGTAATCCTTTATGTGAACGAAGAAACATATGACCAACATAGCATATTTATTTTTCCAGTATGTGTTGGATTGGGTGCATTGCTAAATGTTCTAAAATGAGGAAAGTTCAAAAAATGTCCTTTTATTAGTTTGCACTAGACCTTATTTTGTGTTTTCATGGATAATTTATTTACACTATGCCTCGCCCCATTCTAGCGACCAAATTGTTAGAGTGTTAAATCACTACCCTATAGCTTAGATCAAAAGACTCAAGAGGAGCAATCGCTCGTAAAAACTAATTTTGATCAAGATGAATAAGTTACAATACCTGAACAATTATGAAATAATACGTATCTCGTCTCGACATAAGGCAATGTATACTAGTTTAAGAATTTATAAAATCACATATCGGGAGCACATAAATGGAGGTCTTATCACAACACATAGCAAAATAAAAGATATATAAATATAAGCATATCAAAATTTATATACAACTTGACATCATATCACAACACATATACAACATCATCAACTAGGAAGACTGTATACAAAACTACCTCAAAACCATGACGTCCTAGCATAAATTTACTATAAACAACAGTTGCTACATACATACTAACACAACTCTACTGACTCAAGATGTGTCTCATGATTATTTTCACTCTCGATCACTCTAATAATTCCTCTAATACCAGTTGATATGGCAGGTCTATTATAATGATCTACCCTTTGTAACACACTGCATCAACGTTGAATGACAACGTCCAACTCTAGAATACCACAAACGACAGTCCATTCGGGTAAAATAAAAAAGTAAACATCAGAAAGGCACAAAGGTAGAATCACATAACAGAATGATAATATGTAATATACTGAATATATAAGTAATAGGATAAAAAATATACAAGAGACTGCACTGATGGAAGTAACTGATAAATGGATATCAATATAGAAAGTTGGAATACGATATCTAATACAACAAGTCTCGTATATAATTAGGCTATCTATCATGTAATACTACTACAATAATTATATATCCAAAGTACCGTCTTAGGCTCCAAAGTGCCCCAGCTATCCTGAAAGTGTAACCCCAAAAGCACCTAACTTTGAAACTACTCAATCGAGTGCTCAAGATTTTTCATGCATAAGGAGACAAAGACAAAACACGGGTTAGACATAAAGCCTGGCGTGAGGGTAACTGTCTCAAAATACTGTATACCACAATTATATACATATAAAACTAGAAACCACTAGGCATGGCTGGTCCTCTCCACAATCATGGCTCAAGGGTATCCCCAAACGTCCATAAACAAGTGAAGTAATCCTGTCTCAAAAGATATGAAATCATACCATAAACTACTCTTCTATTGTAGTCAACAAGTCAGTGCAATTACTAAAGTGTGACCGACATGTAGAAATATACCACGATGCAACTAACCTAATATAAAAGAGGATGGGTAATATACATATCGTAATATAAGTCTAACACACAGTAAGCAATAATAACTTACTACTGATAACAAGCACAATCATAACAATCAAGGCCAAACGGAGAATGAAAATTAACAATCATCATCGCTAATGGGTGGAGTCCGCTAAGGATATCTAACATAGTCCAATAATACACATCTCGTACTCGAAATGAATAGGGTCACCATTTAGTCGTACTAAGACCTAGAGCCATATCTGATGTGAGATCGACCTCGTGAAGATCCTACCGTGCTCATGTCCAAATATGAATACCCATAATTGATATCCATGCTAAATCACTGTTTGCTAACAAAAAGAACTATCGAAAGCCACAATTATATTATGGAATTTCCTTAAAACCAACACTTCTAAAGAATTTGGCATGTAGGTCCTATCGCAACGTCCATTGTTACTATAGAATAGTGTAAGAGCTACCATAGATTGATAATGCGATCGCTCTCTGCTCTTGCTCTGAAACTGCATCTGCATGTCATGTTGAATTACCAGTAACTACCAATGATAACCATCAAGAGCCATAACTTTAATGTGGACTCCCTGAAAAACCAACACCTTAAAAGATGTTGGCATGTAGGTCTTGTCGCAGCACCTGATGGTATTGTGAAACAGTGCGAGACCCACTCTAGACTAGCATCGTAGTCTCTCTCCACTCTTGCTTTGGGATTATGTATACAGGTTATGTCTAATTGCAAATGGCTACTAATGAGACCTATCGAGAGCCACAACTATATTGTGGACTCTCTTGAAAACTAACACCTCAAAAGAGGTTAGCTTGTAGGTCCCGTCACAGTACCTGTCCATACAACATAACGTTCAGTGACCTAGTCTATACTAGCATCCCAGTCTCTTCCGCCATTGCTCCGGAACCACATATGTAGTTCATTTCTTCTCAATGGTACAATGGATTCCTTTTACAAAATCGATATCATCTAATTATCAATGGATAGAAAAATCTAGATTTATGCTATTCTGTGCTACTGAACTTTACCATAGTTTTGAAGCCCTACCAAGATAGGATATTCCCATAACTTTGGCCAAACTCAATTGGAAACGCCTCGAGCTCAAATAATCCAAAGCTAACCAATCATGCCTCTGCTTGAGTTCAAGATCTCCTCCTAATCGCACACACTTGTAGTTGTTGACCGTGAAATTGACCGCTATCTTGATCTCGTATTTGATTGGCACTCGATCGCTACTCTTTCATATGCGATTAGTGGTAAGCCTTCAATATGTCCCTATTACTAATAAACGACAAATTAGACTAACCAACAAATCAAATTCTACTTATCTGGCATTCGATTCTAATCTACAATCGATTTAACTAATTCAATCAATTAAAAAGAATAACATGAAAATATGAAGTTCAATCATTAATCAAGTTGTCATACCATTCGGTAATCTATGATATCATCCATCCACTAATATATTATTTTTGTATATAATATATTATTTACAAATAACCATAATATGATAAACCATTTAAAAGCTTAATATTATTTAATTATATGGTTATAATAAAATATACTCATTCATACTATTTTTCTAAAATCATTGCCATTTTATAACATATCATTATATTTTTAAAAACTGAATTAAGTAATATATTTCACATTATAATATTCTATAAATCCATATTCTTTTTACAAAATATTATTTTCGCTTATAACTCCATTTAATCAATAATACATTTAATTTATCAATTTAAATCAAGTATGTTTCATTCATACTATTTTAGCAAAAAAATCAGAATAACATTTTATAAAATATCTCATTTACTCAAAAGGAATTTTAAGTAATTATAACAATCAATTTGTCAAATTAAATTAACTGTATATCCATTTACCTATATAACCATTCAATAATTTTTTAAGTCTTCATGCTAATCTCTAAAAGTCGTGCTTTTACATTCTAATTAGTAATAAAGTATATACAATATTTCTTTCACTATGTTAAATTACCAATTAGGCTTAAATCAATTTATAACCATGTTATAAATTAGCATCAAACACCTCTAGCCTCTATTCAATGCGAATAGATCTATAAAATTATACATAGGTTCTAAATCAATCACCTAAATATTCACTCTAACCAATCCACTAGATAGGGAATTTATTGCATAAAAATCGTAAACGAGTCATCGACATTTACCTAGGAACTCAACAACTATCATATGTTGATAAAGATCCATCCAAACATCATATATTAATGCATCACATTTCTCTACATCATTTTGGTAATATAAATTGGTATATAAAAACACTGGGATTTATACGATAATAAAGAGTAGAGTTATCGTTTTTCTCATCTTAGGCATAACTTTCAGTCTTCCAAATTGCAACCAAAGTTGTTCTATTGCATAGGTGACGTCTCCGTGAGTCCAACGCAAGAAACTACGTTCCAAGCCTACCTTGTATGAGTGAGATACGGGTTAATGAGCATTTCGAAGTTAGTTAATTAATCGATCTCTTAGGTAAGTAGGTATTTAAATAATTTCCCTCCTTAACCACGTTTAAACCATTATTCCCCTCGATCAAACTCTCCCGCCTTCGTTCAACAACCCACACCGCCCCCTATAAGCCGCTGATTGTCCACTCAACCCAGCGCCGACCTCCCTTTGCCTCGACAATCCCCATGCCACCCATATCAGTGCCTCTGGTGGCTTACATTATTGGATCTAAAAACTTCCTATCGCAATTTTAAATAGATTGCCAATGCCACTGTGTTTCAACCAACCCTATTGCCTCTGCCCATAACTTGCCCTCGCATAGGCAAACAATTTCCCTCTAGGCGTAGCCAGTTAAAGAGCCACAACGAAGAGATCCAATGCTAAGAAATGGTGGCCATTGGTTGAAGAAATGACAACATGGATTATCATAGAGTGGAAATAATATTTTCTAAAAATATAATTAAATAAAAAAGTATTTATTCAATTTTCACCACACGTTTTTGAGTTATTGTAACAAGTTCCGATCAGAATGGTTCTCAAACTGCATGACTCTGCATATTTTATCGATCATTTTGGTATAAATATGACATAATTCGAGATCGCTCCTTGGATGGTCAATTCCGTATGTATCGATCACAAATATCTATTGAGAAATCAAAAAATCAAAATGAAGCTTGATTACTGTCATTAATAACCAAGTTCCCTAATTCAGACTCAATGGAAAATGTTTCGGTGCCTAATTCTATTCTACAAAATTTAGCCTTTCAGATTGATCTACTAATCGAATGCATGCTAGCAGCTAAAAAGTCTATCGGTCGAAACATATCGATGATTATACTCATTCTCAACCACTCGGACGATCCGGACTCTATGGAAGTGGTCTTGAGTCCTAATTCATCCATTTGTAAGAGTTGATTTTTTTAATTTGTCAATTAAATTAACAATTTAATATTTAAATAAATCAATTATTTAAATATCCAAGGGTATAAAAATACAGGTTGTTACAGTCTTCCCCCTTAAAAGAATTTCATCCTTGAAATTCCAAAGAAAATTATAACTCTATCCTAACACAGTGTCTTACCAATGACATTGCACTTAAATTATTGCTTATCCAAAATAATCATTTGCTAGTAAATACACATGCAACGTATAGTAACTCATAGCAAGTAGGTCCTATACCATCATATCTGGGCACTAGCCTGCACAAGAACACACATGGAAATACACATGTCTACTAACATGGCGCATCCCACCATTGGAGCATCAACAAATTCTCAAAATCTAAACAATGAATCACTATCTTCAAGTGATCGCAACAAGGAAAAGGACTTGGACTAGTATCTGGGCTTTCATCCTCATTCCCTAAGTACAATCATAAACAACCCTTAGTCTAATTGACTAAACCAAATGCTTAATCTACACATACGTTTCCAATGAAATATAAATGGTAATTCAAACGAGAATTTAACTAGCTTTACTATGCTACAAACTCTCTTGACTATCGGCTATATCTAACACCTTCTTGTAAATTTTTCTTTTAAATTCGACTAAGGTTACGGAAAATTTCGGCAGCACCTCCTTTGCGTGGCTCGATCTTAAAAACCATAACCTTACCCAAAACAACAAATAAGCCTATATATGGGACCTCCCATATCTGGGGACAATAAAATAATATATACATATGATATACGATATAGAGTGTGTATGTCACATAGCAAACGCATCCTTAAGCCTAAACACGTACCATGTTGTAAGCAAGCTAACTCAACCTACAAAACTAAAAGCAGCTACAAGCCTCTACTTTCATGCACCTGCATTTCACTTACGTAATCCAAAAGAAAATCATATACATCAAAGAGAATCAATATACCCTCATATACACACCATATACAAGCATAAGTAGCAAAATTGTTATAACATGCTTATCCAAATAGTTAATCCATACTTATCACCATGACCACATAATCCTGAATAGCAACCAAATGTGCAACTCAACACACACTCAACTTGCATTTCCAATCATGAATGCAAATGATGGGATGATGCAAATCTACATGTAAACTTTAGCAAGGCCTAAATCCATATGCAACAAGTATCTCAAATAAAAATGTTGCAACTAACTATGCAATAAACACATCCAATACATCAAGCATCTCAAATAAATATGTTGCAACAAACACATCTAATGCATTAAGCATTCCAATTAAATATGCCGCTATCGAAAATAACCAGCAAACTTGTGAAACATAAGCAACAATAAAGCAAGCTCTACACCACCCTTTTATACATTTTAATAAAATGAAAAGGAAAATAAAAATTGTCCTTTTATAACTAGAGGCATATTTATATAAAGCTCCATCAAACATGAACAAGCTTAGCCATATCAATCTGAAGTCATATATCCCTATTCCCAAAAATGAATAGACTCTCAAGGTCTAAGACACCTTCGGTTCACTTCCTCTAATCAACTCATCATTATTACATCACTAGAAATACCCCCTTATACAAATGGAAAATTAATAAACAATGACAACAAAATAAAAAAATTAATCACAAAATTAAACAACTAATCAATACTTAAGCAACAACAATTAATCAATCAATCGAAAATATACAATCTATCAGTAGTTAACAATAGAAAACAACAACTAGCTACAACAGTAAACCAACCATCAAATAATAGCAAGCAACTAAAAACAACAAAAGCATACAAAATAATGAAACATAACACAGATTTTATACTGATATACAAGGTGACCAACAATAGCCTAAACGTGTATGTCAAGCTGTAAATCCCCATGAGTCTACTCAACATACCAGATGACACAAATATTCAAGTGGTGTAACTCCCTTTCACGAATACCCCCTTTCACGAATACCATATGTGAAAGACAGTCATACCTCCTACTCTAAAATGGAAAATTTAGATGATAAGCGATCTAAGTCTCCACTTTCCTTTCCTTCTTAACAGAACTCGTTCTCTAAAGGAGAAACCTTTAAAATTTTGAATAATAATTGAATGATTATCTATAAATGCTTAGGCCAGCTCGGTTTCAAATTCACATCAACCACACAATAATAATAAAGATAATGTACTAAGTGTACTACAATGCTTGTCTAAGCAAGTATCATATCACTATTTTGAAGATTATCCAAATCATCGTAAAACTAGTCAAGAAGTTCCTTCTCGAACTACCATAAGCTGTCCTAATCGTACCATACCATACACAATTTTACAATAAATGAAGATCATCCTAAAGGATATACGATGTCCAATCAAATCCTCTGTTTTCTCACAAGGTCTCTTTTTAAAACTAGGACGGTTACTTGACTCCTATCATGCGAACTCTGATCCGGTTCCTTGGTCGGTCTAGCAAAATTTCCTTGCTCGACCAGAGTCCCACTTCGTAAATCTCCTACTAATCTTAAGAATCCTACTTAAGCGCTCACCTTTAAGAATCGTGTGGAAAACCCTTGTCCAACAAGCAGAAATAACTCATAAACCTTGCACTCGAACTGGGGATTAAGAACTGGTATGTTAGTGGATCAATCTTTAGAAAATACCTCTTCAGCACATGGGATTATTCCCATAACCTAATGTTTACTAATGTTGGAAAAACTTTTCTAACACGAATGACTCTATGCATAACATATAAGTCATCCGTTTAGCCTTTGCTCAATTCTAGGTAACCGCCGGATCATAATTGGATACTTAAAGGCTATACCCAAAAGGGCTATACCACCTTCAACACTTACCGCAGTTGATGGGATGTTTATGTATAGCGGGACATCCCATTTTGTGGCAAAACAGTCTCTGAACTAATCTGTCACTCCAGATTTCCTATTCTTAGTGGCTCTTGTATTCCATCTACTAATACCTATGGCCTGAACAACTATACCTTAGCAACTAACCATTCAAATAAATCTAAGTCTAGAGAACAAGTGGTGTATGGAATATTATATAGTAGAAATATATAAGTATGCTTTCCCAACGTATCTTCTCCTACCAGGTTGCTTAATTCAAATTAGTATATAAGGTCCTAAGTGTTGAGCCTAAGCTTTGATACTAAGTGTAATGACCCGCCCTTTATAACACCCTGAATCAACGTTGAGTGACAACGTCAGACTCCAAAATACCACAAATGACAGTCCGTTGGGGTAAAATTAAAAAACCAAACATCATCCAGGCACAATAGTAGAATCTCATAGCAGAATAATAATATATAATATACATGAGCAATATGGCAAACATAGTCAGGAGGCTGCACTGATGGAAGTAACCAATAAATGGATACCAATATGGAAAGTCGAAATACGATATCTGATACAACAAGTCATGTACATTATTAGCCTATCTGTCATGTAATACTACTATAAAAAGTATATATCCAAAGTACTGACTTCGCCTCCATAGTGGTCTAACAGTCTAGAAAGTTTATACCATAGTTATATACATTTAAAACAAGAAACCACTAGGCACTACCAATCCTCTCCACAAACATGGCTCAGGAGTATCCCGGACTGTCCATAAACAAGTATAGTAATCCTGTATCAAAAGATAGGAAATCATACGATAACTTGCTCTTCTCCTGTAATCAACAAGTCAACACAATTACTATAGTGTGTTTGACATGTAACAATATACCATGATGCAGGTAACCTAATATAAAAGAAGAAGGGTAATATAAATACCGTAATATAAATCAAAGTAAGCAATAATAACTTGCTATAGATAACATGTACAATCATAAAAATTAAGGCCAAACGGAGAATGAAAATTAACAATCATCATCGATGATGGGTGGAGTCCGCTAAGGATATTTAATGTAGTCCAACGTTACCCATCTAGTACTTGAAATAAATAAGGTCAGCACTTGGCCATACTATAGACCTAGAGCAATATCTATCGTGACATTGACCTCGTGAAGATCTCACCGTGCTCATATCCAACTACGAATACCCCCAAATCACCATTTGCTAACAAAGTTAACTATCGAGAGCCACAATTATATTATGAACTTTCCTTAAAGCCAACACTTCTAAAGAAGTTGGCATGTAGGTCCTGTCACAACATCCGGTGGTACTATAGAACAGTGTAAGACCTACCCTAGATTGACTTCACAATCACTCTCCACCCCTACTAGGAATGGCGTCTTCAGGTTATGCTAAATTACCAATAACTGCCAGTGAAAACCATCGAGTGCCATAACTTTATTATGGACTCCCCTGAAAAATCAACACCTTAAAGTAAGTTGGCATGTAGGTCTTGTCACCGCACTCGATGGTACTATAAAACAGTGTAAGATCTACTCTAGACTAGCATTGCAGTCTCTCTCTGCCCCTACTCCGGAACCATGTATGCAGGCTGTCTCTTATGGCCAATAGCTACCAATGAGACCTATCGAGAGCCATAGTTATATCGTGGACTAATTTTTCCTGTTGGTCCTATCACATTACCCGTTCGTACAATGCAACAGTGGGTGACCTCCTCTAGACTAGCATCCCAGTCTCTCTCTGCCCTTGTCTAGAACCACTTATGCAGGCATGTCATCTCAACGGTATCATGGATTTCTTTACAAAACCGTTATCATCTAATTGTCTATGGATAGAAAAACCTGGATTCGAGCTATCCCGTGCTAATGTATTTTACCAGAGCTCCAAAGCTCTATTATGATAGGATATTCCCATAGCTTTTCCCGAACTCAACCAGAAATTCCTCGAGCTCAAATTAACCCAAAATCAATATAGCATGCCTTAACTTGAGTTCATATGCTCCTCCAATCGTACATGGTCATCATTGGTGACCATGAAACTCACCACTATCCTGATCTCATATTCGATTGGCTCTCGATCGCTATACTTTCATGTTCGATTACTGATCAGACATACAATTTGTCCCCATCACTAATATAACAACAAATCAAACTAATCAACAAATCAAACAATCAACTGATCTACCAATCAATTCTAATCTACAATCAATTCAACCAATTAAAAACAATGATATGCAAATATAAAGTCTAATCATTAATCAACTTGTTATACCATTCGACAATCTATGAGAAGTTCCATCCATTGATATATTATTTCCAAATATGATATATTATTTATAAAATAATATAAGCTGATAAATCTTTTAAAAGCTTAATATTATTTAATTATACAATTATAATTAAATATACTCATTCATACTATTTTTATAAAATCATAACCATTTTATAAAAATATCATTATATATTAAAAGATCGAATTATGTAATATATTTCACCTCATAATATTCTATAAATCCATATTCCATTTGTAAAATATTATTTTCGCTTAAAACTCCATTTAAGCCATAATACGCTTAATTTATCAATTTAAATCAAGTATGTTTCATTCACTCTATTTTAAAAAATAAATCAAAAAAGCATTTTATAAAATATCTCATTTACTCAAAATGAATTTTAAGCAATTATAGCACTTAATTTGCCAAATTAAATTAGTTTTAGATCCATTTACCAAATCCATAAAATCATTCGATCATTTTTATGTCTTTATGCTTATCTCTAAAAGTTATACTTTTAAATTCCGATTAGTAATAGAACATAAATCAATATTTCTATCATTAGTTTAAATATCAACTTATGGTTAAATTAATTTATAACCACATTATTAATTAATATCAGCCCCCTCCAATCTCTACTCAATATGAAAAATCAACATACTTATACACAGGATCTAAATTGATCATCTAAATATCCACACTAACCAATCCAATCAAATAGGGAAATTATTAAGTGAAACAACAATTAGGTCATCAACATTTACTTAGGATCTCAACAACTATCCTATATCGATAATGATCCATCCAAACATTATATATTAATGCATCACATTTCTCTACATCATTCTAATCATATAAACCGTTATATAAAAATACTAGGATCTATACTATAATAAGATGTAGAGTTATCATTACACTCGCCTTAGCCATAATTTCGGTCATCCAAATTGCAACCAATTGTTGATATCTCTACGAGTCCAAAGTAAGAAATCGCTTTCCAATCTGACCTCGTATGAGCAGGATATGGCTTAATGAACATTACAAAGTAAATTAATCAATTGACCTCTTAAATAATTAGGAAATCTAACTAACTACCCTCCTTAACCTCTTATAAACCCTTATAGTCCTCAATCAAACTCTGCCGCCTTCGTTCAAAGAACCATGTCGCCGCCACAGGCCGTGGACCGTCCATCCAACCCAGCGTTAACCTGCCCTTGCTCCGACGATCCTCACGCCATCCGCATCAGCCCCTCTAGTAGCCTACAACACCCGATCCGAAACCCTCCATCGCAATTTTAAAATAAGTGCCGATGCCACCATGCTATGCTCCAAGATAATCTCCTTCACCCAGTGCCTAGAAACACAACTACCCTTCAGGCGTTGCCGATCAAAGAGCCACGTCGGAGGAGATCTAATGCCAATAAATGGTGACCGCTTGTTTAGGGAATGACAACATGGATTATCAAAGAGTGAAAATAATATTTTCGAAAATATATTTAAATATAAAATTATTTATTCAATTTCCAGTATACATTTTCAACTCATACGAGCCGTAACAAGCTCCGATCGAAACGATTCTTAAACCGCGCAACTCTACATATTTTCCCGATTTTTTTGTTATAAAATATGACACAACCCGATATCACTCCTCGAACAGTCAATTTCGCATGTATCGATCACAAATATCCATCAAGAAATTTGCAACTCAAAATGAAGTATGCTTACCATCATGTATAACCAAATACCCATAATTCGGACTCATTGGAAAACCCTAATTCTATCATATAAATTTATCTTTTTGGTCGATCTACCATTGAACACATTCCATAAGCTAAAATATTAGCCAATCGAAACATATCGATGCATATACCTATTTCCAACCATTCGAATGATCCGGACTCAATGGAAGTGGTCTTCAGTACTAATTCGTCCAATTATGAGATTTTAGTTTTCAACCCATCAATTACATTAACAATTTAATATTCATATAAATCAATTATCTAAATATCCTAGTATATAGAAATGCACGTTGTTACATGCTTGAAGCTCCTACTCTAAAGTAACTCTAAGATTATAAATAGTATTATAATCTCCATCAGTCTCGATGTCATAGGAAATTGCTTAAATGGGAAAATGAAATCATCCTAGAAACAAAACATCAGTCTAACCTGAGCAGATATTACCAAACAAAACTTCAAGTCGGGCTAGAAGCTAGTTGTGAGTATAGTATTGGAATAAAGATAAGTGAATGTGTCGTGTCGGATTTTGTAAGTTATAAACGTTACACATAGGGTCACTCACACCATATAAATTTCCCATGACCCATTTTTACAAATTAGTGATAACACACATGACATGCTACTATTTAATATAACATATATAGTGGCGACTCTAATCAATTGGAATATCATATCCTATCCAAATATATTAAGAGTTGCATTATGTTGTATAAATTTAAATTATCATTCAAATAATTCATTTTATGAGGTTCGGCTTTCCTACATTTCCTTATAAGAGTGGTATATCATACCCTCTTTTGTGAATCCCATTAGGATTGCACATTGGCAAACCTCTTCTATGGATTTTTCCTCTACTAGACTATTTCCCTCAATAAGTCCACATAGTCTCTTTCACCCACTGATTCCTATCAGTTCTGAGTCCACTTCACACAATCCTTTAGCTCCACATGCCTTCTTAGCATACGAAAGCATAATATATATCTTAAGCATGCTATAGTCCATTTCAATTTTTCATATGGTGGCGCAATTTCTCACTTGTACTACAGTTTCGAAAATATTTACATATCCATGCAACATATCATTTGGATACGATGATGAGCAACATCCATTACCATTCCGGTTGCGATCTTTGAACCAGTCCGTTAGGATAGATACTAGTGTCTAGTAGTCAAAACCCTGTGCCATTCTTGATAAATATTAAATTCATTATTTCAAATCATTTGACTTTCCTTACGACATTTATTCCATAACCGTCATTATATCCTATTACATAACCCATGTGTTTGTCATATTCGTGCATTGTGTTTCAAACTTGTAATTCACAATATTTTTAATGACAAAAGCGCTGATAAAACATGACATCTAATATTAACATTTGGATCATTTATAGTTGTGAACATTATCATCATAACACAAGCATATTCCATAACAATCGTATCATTCAAGCTAAAGTTAATTTGAATTATTTTGAAATATAATCTAATTGCTGATTTTAGTTTAAATCCCGAAGGACATTTAAGTAATTTAAATTTGTACTTAAAATATATTTTATTTCAAAACAATTCAATATTGCATTATGGAATTTTTCAAAACAATAAATATGCATTTTACCAATATTTTTGTGTAAAACTATTTGAATATTAAAAATTCCCCTTTTTAATTTAATTTCAAATTAGTTAAAATACAAGTTCAAAATTTATGAAGTATCATATATATGTCAAATTTATTTTTAAAAATTCAAATATTAAAATGTTTAAAATTTTGAATTTAAAATAGATTTGAGATATATAGTATTTTTTTGGAGATAAACCCTATAGAAACATTCTATAGGAAGCCATCACCTTGTTATCAAATCATTTAAGAGTTTTAAACCAAAATTTCCTATGCATTGAAATTCAATTTTAACATATAAAACTAACTATGATACTTTATATCAACATAAACAGGTAAATGAAAGAATTAAAGCAATAGAATTAGCCAAAGTTCTTGGTAATACTGCCCATAATTACTACCCTAGTGGTCAACTGTCAGTATCTGGGCAGTTGACTGGTGGTGATGATTTCCTAGGCGGTAATGCCCAAAGCTTCATCATCTAGGTCTCCATTCCTAGGCATTTGATAGTCGACTTCAATATATTTTCAAGGATGGTTTCGACTAAGCTTTCACCACCTATCTTACTTCGATCGTATCACTAATTAAAATGAAGGAACTAAGCTAGATAGAGGATTATAGTACAGACCAATATGTTTACTTTGATCTTGTTACTAATCAAGATGAATCAATAAAGCTGGTCATAGGACTATAACATACGTCGATATGTTTGTACTTACTATGACGATATTCAGTATGTATATGTATGTATGTATGTATATATATATATATATATGTGTGTGTGTGTGTGTGTGTGTGTGTGTATGTGTGTGTGTGCGTTTGTGTGTGTATACAATACTCACTTCCTATACTTTGATTAATGAAGAACTACGGGGGCTAAAGTACGAGGAAGAAAATTATACCGTTGACGGGTTTCCTGAGTTCAGGAGGGAGGTGAAAAGGAATAGAGTAATGGCGTTATTTATATAGGGTATGGTTAGGTGTTTCTTTAGAGTTAAAAAATTCATAAACATTAAACTATAATGATTATATAGATAAGATTAAAAAGTGAGGTCCAATAAAAAAAATTCCCATTTATTTTTGTTTGCTTTTAAATAATTCTAGACCATTAACTTCCTTATAACTCAAGCTACCTTTATACGCCCATTTAAAAATCTAATAAAGGCATTTTATCCAAATTTTATTTTATTTTATTAAAATATCACTTCTCGATTTTCAATAATTTTAAAATAATTGTTTTATTTCATAATAAATTCCAAAATTTCATAAATATTATTATTTAGCCATAATAATTTTGCAAACTTTTAGACCTTTAAAAATATTCTCAAATTTTCAAATTGGAATTTAAATTTTTTATTTTTCAAATAAATCCCTAAAAATTTCCTTTATTGAATTAAATTCAATAAATTTCCCAAAATTATTATCTAACGCCATTTATGTCCTAAATTATGGTAAATCAAATAACGGGATGTTACACAGTAATCGAATTTAGTAACCATTAACAAAAATTTGAATTAATTTAATTCAATTGATTTTATATTAAAACTTAAATGTATAAATATTTATATTTTATGACATAAATTTACATTTGAGTTATATATACTATTTAGTTCAACTTTAACTTTTATTGGTCAAATCTAATATATAAAATGTTCACATTAATAAAGCAAGCACTATAAATATTGCAAACTAATCTAGGGAATATAAATGTAAATGTCAACCTATAGTACTTATATGTGTAAATAACCATTATTTGGTTTATGGCTATAATTAAGGGAACAATATCAAGAGCAAAAATATAACGATCTCACCATGAAAGGTGGTATTAAATATAGTAAACACATACAATTTCGATCATTGAAAAATGAATATGTGTATTAATATTATTAATACATTATTATTACACACATGCACACATTACTATTTTTCAATAATGACAAAAAATGGTCTTTTCTGTCTATAAAATTAATGTACATATGCATATATATAAAAGGCCAAAATGTATTTATATATATATATACCTATATTTACTTAATACACACACACACACAAACACATATGTTGGCATATGGCTATTTATTTAAAATTTAACTTCATTTTGACTAATTCAAACATATATCAAAATATTTTTCAAATAATATATATATTTTTATATTTAAAACTAAGGAAAAATCCTTTATTATTTAAATCGAGAATATAATTTTTTGTCAAACATAAAAATAAATTTTTTGTTGAATCTGAAATTCTTATATATATTGGAAGAGAGATATTTTTAAAAAACATTAATTGTATATAATTACATGTGTGTGTATTTATTTAAGTATCATGTGTATATTATTTTATTTTTGAATTTTTTAAAACTTTGGCTAAAATTAAATGGAATACGGTATATTTGTATATGTATAATATTCAAAACAAATGGGTATCCATTTTTATCTTTCAGTTGTCGACACGTCGGTTGTTAGCTTTTCCTCTTTGGATTGTTGTTTCTTATGCTTAAACTCAATGTGTAGGTCCCAACTTGAAGGATTCCACCAATTCTCTAATGGGGGATAAAGTTATAAAGTGTTTATGTAACTTGAATGGGAGAAGGTGAGGCTACTTATAACCATCATATGAAATAATATCTTCCACATTTCATTCTCCTTTGGATCCAGTTCTTATCTGGATTCACAAACAAAGTATGTAGTCCCTCATTAAGCTTTTATAGTGTTAGACCTAATAATTTATTAATCATTAATTAATTTTATAAGCTCGTAAATTTAATAAAATCAATATGTGTAGCAACTATATAATATTTTAATTAATTATAAGGCCTTAAATAAATAAATGTTATAATAATTCATGGCAACAATTCTACTAATTTTACAACTAACTTATAACATTTATAAATTAATTATCCATCGATGAACACAAAAATTAGTTAATAACTCTATTGTGTTGACTTCCTTATGGTTCTTAGTTAATATTTAAAAAGTGTAAATACCAAAGCATGTATATATCGAGCACAAATTCAGTTACTTATAGTTCATTTAGGAAAATCCAATTTCTAGTCTTTGTTAAGCTATAACTTATAATGATATTTTTATGCACGTTTAATTTCATCATCAACATATCACTAGGATACCTGGAGTTTTGTCAATGGCAGAAAAAATCAATAATATATGTTGTTAAATGCATAGGCCACTTTAAAGTCCTTGACACAATTCGATAACATTTATCAATTAATTGTTTTACTCTATGTAGAAATTTTGGCTTTAAGTTGACTATCAATTACGATGATACTAACATTCTACAATGAATTGGACAAATCCTCCTTTAAGTATCATTTAACTTCAAGTAGTTCTATGTACCCGACTATGATCGTACCATGATTGTGATATCATGTGGTTGACCATAATCAAAGTGCAATTTGGTTACTTAAGACCGACTTTGCTCTCAAGTCTGAAAACTACTGTATATCGTTACATAAGATCTTCTATTTTTACACAGTTGTATTAACCTATATAATACTCCTTTTGATTTGTTCTATGATTATTATGAACAAAATATGTAATCCCTTGGTGTACTCAAAGGTCATTAATAATTCACCATCCATCGTATGGAGAGATTTACATACACTAGTCTTAACGGACGTATCGGTATCCTTTTCTGAATATATCTTGACTAGGAATATTTAAGGATAAATATTTGTATATCGATTCAAAATTCATGGTGATGAACACATTCACAACTGCAATCTAAATAATACATTTCCTAATGATTTTCTACTTATGTATATTTAATGTATTCATATCATATTTATATCACAACATTACAAAACGTATAATGGAAAATAAAACTAAAAGCACACTTTATTTTAAACAAGATTCATTTATAAGAGTTATATTGCATTATAATTTACATAATAGACCCTATGGCACACAACTCTATTAGTCTCCTACTTGTCGTCGGAGCCAATTATGGAGCCTCATACCTTCGATCCGTCTACCTATATTAGATTAAGAAAGGACCTTAGTTATGGATCTAAAATGATTTCCTTAGAATCTAATCTCTCGATCACTACCTATCCATCATTGATAAGTTTTCTTATGATGTGGAACTTGCGATGGATGTGTCTCAACTTCTGATAAGATCGTGGTTCTTTGGCAATCGGTATTTTTAGCATTATTATCATAATACATCAACATCGGAATTTCAATGTTTTGGATTACTCCTAGCTCTTCAATAAATTTATGCATACACACTACTTTTTTTGCAACATCTTTTTGGCAATATTCTCAGTCTCCATCATTGAATCGACCACAACTTCTTAGTTCCAACAAACAACCTCTCCGTTGAGGGTAAATACGAATCAAAAGACAAATCGGGTATCGTCGACATCACTTTAGAACTAGAGTCTGAGTACCGTTTGATAAGGAGTTCATTATTTTCATATTAGAAACAAATACTTATAATTTCTCACATACTTTAGGATGACCTTAACATCTATCCAAATTTCACTTCGATATGATTGATATCGGCTAACTACACCTAGTATTAACCTCGTACATAGCATAACATAGATGATGGATACTATTTTCAGGAATAAGTAGTCCTACTCATACCCTATTTTTTATATATAGGGATTTTTTACTAAATAGAACAATTCCATGTCACGTTCGAACAATTCCACGCTTGGAATTTTTCATACTAAATCTTCTTAATATTGTATCTATGTACATAGATGAGGACAATCTTAATAACCTTCTCGATCTATCTATAAATATCTTCATACCTAGTATATAAGATTCCTATCCTAAATCCATCATTAAAAAGTTATTGGACAACCAAGATTTCACTATTGCCAATCATCAATAAATCGTGAATGTATAAACTAAGAATATAATAATACAAATTTTATTTTCTTTGTATGTAAATTTAATCAATTTTTCAGCTGAAACCAAATAGTTTGATCACCTTTGCTAAAACATTAATTCGAACTCCTTGATGCTTACTTAAGACCATAAATTGACCTTAAGTGTCTACATGCATTGTTGATGCTCCTATTAACCTCGAAACACTTTAGCAGTGACATACAAATGGTCTCTTAAATCACTATTTAAAATGTTATTTTAACATCCATTTGACATATTTCATAGTCATAACAAGCAATGACTGCAAATATAATCCAGATAATTTAAGCGTGATGACTGGAAAAAACATTTCTTCATAATAAATGCCTTGAATTTGACAGAAACCTTTTGCCACCAACCTTTTTAGGTCTAGAACTGTCCATCTACATCAATCTTTTCCTTATAGATCCATTTGCAACTGACGAGTTTTACCCCGTCAGGTACATTTTCTAAAGTCCAAAGTATGTTTTTGTACATGGAATCAATTTTGGATTTTATCACATTAAGCCATAAGGTAGAGTCTTTACTCTTCAAGACTTGTCGATATGTGAGGTATCATCGTCATGGATGATGATATCCTCTTTCTTGTCAATGACGAAAATCCATAGTATTTCTTTGGCATGCGAGATTCCTTACTGGACCTTCTAATAGGTTATTGTAACAACCCGATATTTTCAGCCATTCGCATCCACACATGTCGGACTTGAATTGCTCAAAATACCACATTGTAAATAAATTTGGAGCAAATGAAATACAATCACAGAATCACAGATAAAGAAATATCAGAATAACTCATAGCGGAAACTAAATACCATAGTAGTTCATGAAGCTACTATAACAAACTCTCAAAACAATTACGTAATAGCAGTTTGAAAACATATACAACAGAAATCTCAAATACATAGAAGTTTATAAATACCAGAGCTAAAATAGAACAACTGAAACTAATGGGAGTAGATAACTAGACAAGCAGAATCTCCAACAATTCCTAGCTCCAGAAAAGAAATCCAAAGCTAAGCTGTAAATACTCAGGTTGACCCGAGCGTAAAGTAAAACACAAAACACTCGAGTCAGGACATATATACTTACACAATGTAAACCAACTCAAGTGAACTGTAGTAGCAATGTAAAATAACTTAAAGGATGCTTGGGATCGCCCATCCTCTAAGGATCAGTTAAACCATAAATTAAATACATCCTGTGGTTAAAATTTTAAAATGGTAATTTGTACTTTGAAATCAAATATCATTTCAAAATTCAATATCATTCAAAATCCATTTTAAATTATCAAAATATCATATTTTTCCAAAACCACATTCATTTTATTTAATTTAAATACCATTTCAAATCACATTTCAAAATGGTTTATATTTCAAATCAAAATATTCCATTTAAACCATTTAATAATTCCATTTAAACCAATTAAATATTCCAATTGGACCAATTAAATATTCCATTTAAATCATTTAATATTCCATTTAAATCATTTACATATTCCATTTAAATCATTTAATAGTGAAGTTATTATATTTAATAATCAAATATCAAATTCTCGAAAATTTATCCTTTTAAAAGTTCATTTATTCTTTTAAATTTATCAAAACAGTGTAAATTCAACTTTCGCAGCACTTAGAAGATGCTACGGAAAGTTATGTTTTAAAACAATTCATTTAATAAAAGACAACATTTAAAATGCTGTTATAGGTTTAATTTAGTTCAAATAAAACCTTAGTTAATTGCAACAACTACAACACTTATAAAGTGCTATAATAGCCCTTAATTCAATTTAGCCATTTAGTTCATTTCTTTCAACTACAGCATTTACAAATGCTGTAATATCCTTTACATTAGAAATAATAACATTTCAAAAATGTTGTTAATTGAATTCCAAATATTCAATATAATTTCACAAACAATTAAATTTTTATTTAAATTATTTTAAACTTATAAAATCATATATTTTCACTTTTAAAACAATCATTTAAATACCCTTATATTCATGATTTTATAAAGTTAAAATTTCGTTCAAAAATCAATTAATGATAATTTACTTATATAATTCAACATTCAATTTCAATTCTTTATAATTAAAATTTTAACTTAACACTTAAGTTTTAATTTTCAAATATAACTTATTTACCATTTTATTTACTTAACTTAAAATTCTTTTTTAAAACAAAATTCACAAATTTCCAATTTAAGTTATATTTCAAAATTCAACTTAAATATTCATTTATTTCACATTTTAATTTATACAGAAATCATTAACACTTTATAAAAATCATTTTAAATTCAATTTACATCAAATTTAAATCTATTTAACATATTTTTCCTACTTAATTTAAATCCCATTTAAAACCAAATCATAATTTCCAAAGTAACTTATATTTCAAATTTCTAACTTTACCATTAATTTATTTCACTTATAAATTTTTAGAAAATCAATAATGCTTTATAAAAATCATTTTTAATTAAGTTAAAATCAAAATATTATAATATTTACATTTCTAAAACACTTTAAAATTTTTATAAAAATATTTACTAACCACGGGTCTGTATATCATTTTCTGTCCTAAGTATAGTGATATAGATATTATATCATTTCAATCCGTAATTTACAAAGGAAACCCGGGTTCTATCATTTTAAACCTGCAATCCCAAGTAAAAATAAAATAAATAAAAAATCGTTCAGGCCTATCATTTCAGCCCATAACGATTTTTCACTATTCTAAAGTCTGTTCGGGCATGTATCATTTCAACCCATAGTGATTCTAATCTAAAGGGAACTTGCAGTGTGATAAACTGATATAAATAAACAGAATAACATTATATAACAGTAACAGATGGTATAACAGGTAAATAAGCATAGGTGAACATCATATGATCATAACATAACAAATATAGCATGGTGATATGTTTTGCAGATTCAATTGTGATCAGTTTACTAGTCATATAAGTATAACTTTGTCTGGTGAGAATTACTCACTTGTATAAGCTGGAGATGACAACCAAATACACAAACAAAGATCTTCAAAGGCACGAAAGCACGACTTGAATTTGAGAGTGGGAGGGCCAAAGCTAATTGCCTTGTCACATAGCAAACAAAACAACTACAAACATGAATTTCAAACCAAAATATTACTAAATAATGCTAGAAATAAATGCACAACACAAAGCCAAAGCTTTTGTACTTGCATTCAACAACTTATGCTTCAGCCATAGATTTGAAAAGAACTGCTATGGGATGGATTTGGAATAGGTTAAGGTTCAAATGGGGTCGGCCATAACAATATAAAGGAGTAGAGAGATATGTGTGCATGTACACACAACTACAAAGCAACACAAGTGGATTTCATGGCATCAAAGTCTCGGCCAAGGCATGGATGAGCAAGGCCTGATTTGGAGAGTTCATGTACAGGTGTGGTAGAGGTCTCAGGTCAAAAAGTGGCTAGTGGTGGTGTATGTGTCGGCCAAGGTGGTGGTTGGAGTGGTGGAACCAATATGGAGCTCGGCTATGACATAAAGGTGGAGTTTGCTTCATTTTTTGTGGATCTTCAACATGGATGGCCACGGCTATAGAAGGGCAGTAGAAAGGAGGAGATGGTGGCTAGTTATGGTGGTAGTAGAGGCAGACGAGGTGCTGGAGTATGAAGGGCCGAACATATAGATTGAATGCAAGTGCAAAATTCATAACAGAACAATGCAAAAAGTGAAAAAGAATAAAAAGTTTACCAAAAATTTTCTCTTGGAGATGGCCGAATATTTTTTCTAGGGTTTGAGATGATTTTTTCACGTGAGAAAGAATGGAATGGTCGGCTGAAACAATGAGAAATATGGCAGCAAATTGAAGTGGTGTGTTGTTTGGTGAAAAGATGGAGTGAATATGAAAAGGCTAAGCATATAAAAGGACAAAAACCATTCAAATTTACATAATTTATTTTGCAATTTTAAATACATGTAAAATACATATAAATAAATATAAAATGAATGCACAAAAATAAATAAATAAATTTTAAATAAATATAATTAAATTAAGAAAATAGCTAAAAATTGGAAACTAGGCTTTAAAATTTGAAAATAAATTCAATAAACTTTGGAAAAATTCCATCATCACTTTAAAATATTTTTTAAAATAAAATATATACCTAACATGTCATATAACACATATTATAACATAATTTGACAAATAAAAATATTATTTATATAAATTAAAATAGAAAATTTTATTGAATAAATCAATTCACACCCAACATTGAAAAAAGCATAACTTTAACAATATAAATCGGATTTCAACAAAACAAAAGGCAGTATTATTGAAATTAAATTTATTTTCATTATAAAATATAAAATTCAAAAATTTAAATTTCAAATTTAAAAGTCGAAGTTTGACTAGATTGACCAAAATCCACATTTTCTGAAAATATCCTATTTATTCCGGTTTGAAATTATAATTCACACAAAATAAAATTTTATATTTAAAATAATTTTTTTATTCATTTTGATAAATAAATTAAAGTTTTTAAATCAGGAGTTTAAATTTAAATAATTATAGTACACAATTAAATAATCACAAAATATTGGGTTGTTACAGTTATATATCTTCTATTAGTGTTGAATTACTATCTAATACTTAGTTTTTGTGAAAGTTTCTTAGATCTAATCCAAATCTATTATACTACCTCTAATTATGCTAAACATGAATTCCTTTTTCAAAAAGGTGGCGTGTCTCAAAATAAACACTTTTGTTTCTTGGTACGACAAAATATGTATCGATGAGAATTTGCAGGATACCCTATATACTAGCATAAAATTGATCTTGCCTCAAGTTTACTTGGGTTATGTTTTAACATAAGCCGCACAACCCCATACCTTAAGATAATTAAGGTAGGGTTTCTTACAGTTCATAACTCATACGAAGTCTTAGGCACATGTTTACATGGTACAAAATTCAACATATATTTCACGCTTTCAGTGCATATCCCTAAAAGGAAACTCAGTATTACTCATCGCCACATATTTAATAGAGTGTGATTTATCCTTTCTAAAACATTATCATGTGAAGGAGTGTAAAGAGGAGTGACTCGTGAGAGAATCTAAACCTCTTTTAGGTACTTTTGGAGATCATATCCAATATACTCACCACCTCTAACATACAAGTTTTTTAATTTTCTTACATGTTTGGTTTTCAACTTCGTTCTTATATTTGAAGAATTTATCATAAACCTTTAATTTTTATTTCATAATATACACGTATCAATGTCAGGATAAATCTTTAGTGGCTGTAACAAAATATGTGAATCCATCTTTAGCAGCTGTAGACATAGGCCACATACATTTATATGTACTAGTGCTAAAAGTTCAATAATTCTCTTGTTTCTCCGACTGAATGGGTGCATAACCATTTTACCTTGGCTCGTAATGTTTAAGTAACAAATGATTAGGAGTCAAAAGGTGATAAAATCCCTTGATTTCTGAACCTACTCAGTCGTTTCTTACTTATATGGCCTAGTCTATGATGCCAAATATAGCTATCAATTATTTTAGACGCACTAGTATTTTCAACGAAAAATACACGATTATACATAGGTATATAAATGCCATCATTAAAAGTACCAAAGCAAACAATTTTATTATCACAACAAATATTCATAGTATTGTCATAATAAATAAAACTATAGCAATTTTCCAACAAATGGGAAATAGAGATTTTTCCAATAAGAGTAAAGCAAAATAACAAATATATAAAAAAAATCATGTCTACTAAAAAGCTTCACCACTTATTTATATCTATACTACTTTCATTGTGGCGTTATTCAAGTTGATGTAATTAACCATTGGTTGATTCTGCCACCACCGCTCATTTGGAACATTCCCAACTCGCAACTCCTTAATTAAGGTTGAACGTATATTAAGGATTAACACACTTTATTCTATATCACTTATGAATTTCGAGTCTGAATACTCCTCCATATAAAATTCTTTGTTTCTATAAAAAATTCTCTAGTATTTCATATAAACTCGAGAGCACTCATAATTACCGTTTAATGATTTTAATTCAAATTTGAAAATTGGCTCAATGCACCAATTATAAATGAATTTCGATTTGGTTGACAGTGTGTCACATATAGTAATTCCTATTGCTAATGCAGAAGGAACCTATGTCATATGTTGTATATTACATTTTAATATGATGTTTGCACACATAGTTTGGGATAATTCCAAAATCCTTACTTACACTTTTAGACACATTTTATTATCTTTTAATATTCATTTTCCATAGACACGCTTCCTCTGCATTTTGACTGAAAATCAAACAAAATGACGTCTTTATTAAAATATTTGCTTAGTTCTTATGCTTGTCGAATAAAACTATCGTATCAGTTCTTGGATTTTATCTAACACTTACAAACTCAATTATCGTTTCCACCAATATCATGAAAATTTTCCATTAGTGTATATAGTCTATTCTAAATCATTATTCAAAAAATATATATATCAATAAAGATGTACCAAATTCAAAGTCAAATTAGATGATAATTTTTCGAATAGATCTGAATCAACTAAGTACATTGATGGGGAATCCATTCCGCTAATTTCAACAATTAAAAATAATTAAAATTAATCAAAATTCATGAAATTATTCTCATTAACATTGCTTACTACGTTCCAACTACATCCGCCTTTCTTTTTAAGGCACACCGGCGGTAGATGGATCATCTCACTTTGGGCATAACTATCAAAATTGTATTTTGACAATGTACTTGGAATCTATTTCGGATTTAACCATACATTAGATCCTATACTCTTTTTATGACTCATTAGCAACCGAGAAATTTTTTACTACTAAGATTCATTTTCTCAAATTTGATATAAAACTCATAGTTTACCACTAAAGTATGTCAAAATTCGTATTGCAAACTCTAATGAATTGTGTCAGTTTTAGGCTCGATTAATTTTCTTTTCATCTATTGTAATCAGTTTCTATGTTCGAGTCTCCATATCTTATCCAACTCTATTCTGCTACCATAAGTTTTTAAAAGAAATTCTTTCGATTGTGGAGGTGATGCTTCTTGAAACAAAAATTATTTCTTAGTATGGTGTAATAGGAATTCAGAGATATTATGAACCTCCTTTTATATGTGTATAAAAGATATTTAGTTTTTTAGTTTACTACACCTATTTCATTACAAAAATTAGACAACCACACATCTTAAACTATTTATGATTAGAGTTTCTTATCAATTCATGTCTTATATGAATACGATCTTTTAAACTATACTTCCGATGAAATTATGTTTAACCTATGTACTTACTCTTAAGCACTTGTCCTTATAGAAGGAAGTTAACTCAACTTCACTCATCATCTATCGTACTACATCCAATAAATCCAGATTATGTACCATACGAAGAAGTGATTTTTGAAATTTAATCTTATTCATTTTTAGGTACATTTGAAACTTTTCTCCAATACACTCACTTATTCTATCAAATCGAATGCTTTGCATGGACCATTTTCTACTTTCATTTTGCATTCTATGAATGTATCACATATATACTACCTGTAAATCAAATATAAATGTGCGACTGTGATAATTCGTCAGTGATTTTGAGTAAGTAAACGGATCCATTTTAATATCATTCGACCTTCGACTACAGATATCTATATGTATCACTTTGAAGATTTCACCAACTCTTTTATCGCTCCCACTGAATGAGTGCTTTTCCATTAATCAATTGAGATATAGTTCACTAGTACCATATGATATTTAATCATATGATTAAAGAATTATGTGACGATTTGTTTTTCCATACCCTTTGAATCGATAGTAAACCATGTCCAACTCAAATTGCATGAAAAGACGAAACATGAAAGGTAATAAAGAAAAATAGACAGAACAAAATCTCACATGAATGGAATAATATATAATATTGAACAAATATCTTTACAGCGGAAAACTTTTAAATACATATATCAGAGTCTAACCTAAATTCAACCTGGATAGTTATAAACATCTATCCTTACCATTGCTAACAAACATCAAACTAAAACAAACTAAGTACAGCGGATAATAGAATATGTGCATACATAGATGAATAAGTCCAGCTTTCCTTTGGAAACTTCAACCTTCTTTAACTAAACCTAAAACTACTTGGATCTGACCCGAGTATTGAAAATACCCTGATCAGGCTTGATAAGCCAGCGTGAGAAACTCAAATATAAATGACAGTATCATATATCGGCCTTTGAATAAAATCCTTTGAAGGAAAGAGTATCTCATAAGACCATGCCCACACATAAAAACGGACGGGTTTTTACCTTATGATAACTAAAACACTTTTATATCAAAACATTTGATATTATTTTTAATGACATTCTTTGAAAACATTTGCAAATAAACTTATTAATCTTATCCGAAATGGTTATCCATATAGCGTTTCGAAGCTATTCATTATGCCAATACAAACAAAATCGCAGGTTCTTATTACAGGCTGGATATCCATACAAATGACCAGGTGAAGAGACTACCTTTCGATGGATACACCTCTAGATGGATGTCCTGAGGCACAGAACATCTGCTTTCTACCAACACAAGACCGACCTACTTCTATAACTAGATAGTACCGAATATGTCATCCCCCAGTCGTTACCGACCTTCAAACCAGGCACCAGAGCATACACACTACATTAATTTACATCTCGAATTTCATAGTGGGAATAGATATATCTAGAAGGGGATGATCATACCCTGATTTGGAATGACCCACTTAGGCTTGCCGCATCTAACCCTGTTTCGATCATTCATGGTTAATGAGGCTTGAGGTAATGATTTCCTTTTCACATATCACATATCACATTACCTGAATGCCACACAACCATTTCCGTTGACTACTAATTTCCTTCCAACAAAAATGCAACTTTTGAGCTCGTATGTCTCAAGGAGGGTGTTAAGCTAAGAGAAGTTGCCTTCCCCACCACCACTGATGTATGTTTCTAAAAACCAATATACGTAATCTTTAGAAATGCAATGTTAGACAAACATCCATACATGTTGTCTAAGAACAGGACAAATCAAAGGCACTTTCCTACTACCAATAGTAGCGAGCAGTCCTTGTAATCCAAAAAATCTCCACAATGAGGAGGCCATTGCTATAAATAACTCTATATGGGAGCTACTCAGAGCATGTCATAAGCAGTCCTCACGCTATGAAGATCCATGGTCTTCAATAATCATCATCTTCAATATTTCTTCACATTCGAACGCATATATTGATTCAAAGTGGTTTTCGGATAGGAATCACCAAAATCCTACACCGGTTCCTTCAAAATCCAATTATCGATAAAAAGGATGTTAAGTTCATATGTGGATATCAATCATCAATCAATTACTTCATATTTTATAAAATATATTTCTTAGATATGTTCTTTTCAGCCTCAATATCAAATCATCTGTTTATTTAAACCTTTCTTAAATCCTGAATAATTCCAAATCATTTTCTCTTTTACTTCGGAAAACCTTTCCAAATCATTCATTAAATCTTAGTAAAAGATTTATTTCTTAACTTCAAATCATATTCTTGCAAGTTGAAGATTTTCATAACAAAGTACTACTGCCACTTTAAATATGGTAAATTTCACATCCAGGGACAAATTGCAAGTGATCCCACATCATGAATATCCTTGTCTTCAACGATCTTTGTCTTCAACATGTTTTATTTCAAAAATAAGTTTGAAGGGGTTTTCAGATGATTTCAAAATCTCTTTATTTTGTCTTAGAGTAATTTTAAGCAATTCATTCTTTTTCTATGGATAATATTTTAATTTCCCTTATTTAACTCTTGATCCAAATTCCTTAACTTTTAAGCAGGTCAAAAACAATGTTATTTAAGACATCGTTTACGATAAACCCTAAAATCAATCGTAGCAAAACATTTTTGAGTAAATAGGATCATGGAAATCATTCATTTTGGAGATTGCTTGAATTTTGGATAATACTTATCTTCTTTTATTTCAGAAACTTAATACAATCTTTTTCGAGCATCCGAACATTCCTTTCAGTCTGTTCCACCCCTCGCCTAAGAAAAGAAAATAGAGGCCAGGTAAGTTTAGGGAACTGGTTGTTCCATCCCTAACCTTAGTTAAAAACCTTATTTATCTTCCCAGATCTCATACGTGGGACAAATGTACTAGTCGTTTCCGCATTACTCAGTTTGTTATTTTATTCAATATTCTTCACTTTTTGTTTAAGCGGTATAAACAATTCCTCTTAACCATTTATTCAAACTCTTATTAAAACTCACAAATCATCTTTAAATGACTCAATTATTCTTTTAAAATCATTCAAAAAATATATAGGAAAGAAATGTTAAGTTCAAAACTACATTTCAAAAGTTATTAAAAATTGCTGCGAAAAGCGTTGCGAAAAATATTGTAAATAGTGTTTTAAAAGCTATATTCTTCAAAATGACTTTTGTATCATTTAGATATCCATATTTTAAACTTAAATCAGTTTCAAAACATTTTAAAAGATTTTTATAATTTATTTCATATATTTATAACATTTAAAATATCAATTTTGAACTTTGGTCACTTTACTACAAAAAACATGTTTTTTTTGGAAAATTGATTTGGACATACTTTAAAATATACAAGATGAAATCTTGATTTTCTTCCTTTATTTCTTTAAACATATTTAAATGTTTTATAAACATTTCTAAATCATTTAAACTATTTCCAAAAGGTTTAAGCATTCCATATACACCATTTCATTTTCAAAAGGAAAGTGATTTCCTTTGTGCTTATCGACGTGTATTAACGTGACTTGGTAAAACAATTTAACAATCATATCAAACAATAAATACTTGATGATCAAAGTATATATAAGAATCCAAAGAAATCATAATACATCATCAAACATGTATATATAGAAATAGAGATGTTAAATAGAGTTTCTCATCATTAACCAAAACAATTAACTTCCTATCAACATTCAAACTAATCCGCGCTTCACTAACTACTTTCTACTCCACTTAAACATTAGTAAACAATACGCTCTCCCTTCCAATCGCTTGGGTGAGGCTTAAGATAGAGGTTGGCCAAAATTATAAAGAAGAAGCGGTAGAGCTTTGACCTTGAATTCTCAAAATCAGATTCGAAAAAGAGGTCATCTTCTTTCTTGTTTTTGACTACCTTACTCTCAAAATGTGGAAAACTTATTAACTGAAAAGTTGTTGAAAATTATTTTCTATTGAATTAAAAAAATAATCACTTGATTTTGATTATTTATGAGGAGGATACGATAGAATGAAGAAGATGTATTGTCGGATTGAAAAAATAAAGCTCGAAAATGCACTTCAAAGAATTGAGTTTCAGGTGTAGCAAACCTCAAAGATAGAAAAAGTGGTCAACATAAACGTTGTAGCCATTGGAATTTCATATGGTTTAGAAAAGATAATTTCTTAATTTGAATCAGTTATTATCAAGTTAAGATCAAAATAAAATGGGTTCTTTGGCTTAAAAATCGGGCCAGAGAATGCACTGGAATGAAGTGGATTTTTGACATGGTTATCTTTAGAACGAGACAAAGTGGTCAACATAAATGTTGTAGCCACAGAAAAAAACATGGTTGAGATTTTTTTTTTACATTTTGGCACTATTTTGAAGAAGTTATGATCGAGAGAAGAAGAGGTAAAATGTGAAGAAAAGATGAATTTGAATTAAAGAAAACGAACATTGATTTTTTTCGAATATCTTGTAAATATTTTGACATCATCTCTTTCTAATTTTTTTCTAAGGCTTGGAAGCCATTAAAGATAAGAGGAAGAAGATGAAAAAGCTTGAGAAAAGTAGAATAAAAAATGTGAATGAAAATGAATAAGGAGGTGGGTATTTATAGAAAAAGAAAGAAGTGGTAAATTTACCAAAATAACCTCTTCCAAATTACCAAACTCAACTTACTTCAACTTAAAACAATCTTCACTTTTTCAATACTTAACATCATCTTTCATATTCTTATTTTATGTCTTAGTCATTTAAAGATTAAGTAAAGAAAAGTAATTATTTTGTTGGATTTTGATGTAATTTGGATTTGATGTTTACTTTTGACTTTTCTTAAACTTACTTACTTTTCTTAATGATTTTCTAGAAGTTTTCTAATATTATTTAGTAAATGAAAATATAATTAGCATTAAAATGTGTATGTTTATATTTCAAACATATTATCCAAGGTGTAATGACGTTGCGACAACTTTTGATCAACAAAACGTTGATTTTCGATAAAACGTTTTACGGTCACATTTTGATGTTTTTGTTAAAGTATTTATCTATGCAAAAAAAACTTCAAAATTTATTTGTTATTATATTTAAATAATTAAAAAAAGCATATTTGACTTATAAAATAATATCCAAATCTATTTGTAAAAATACGACATCGATTTATCGTTATGCAACGAAATTTATCAACTTTTATAAAATAAGTTTTATATATTTATCGAACCATTATAAATTAAATTACTATTATTATCAAATGATTTTAAATCAATTATATATATTTAAAAGGTATTATTTATCTTTTGAACAAATTTCATGAATATTTATCTTCTTTGTTGGAATCCGACTTTTGTCAATTTTATAATGGAAATCCAAAATATTTATTCAATATCAAAAATAAGTTTACCATTCTTATTTATCATATAAAAATGGATTGTTTAAGTTTGAAAAATCTACATTTGAATATTTAAATAAACTAAATTTTCCACTTTCAAAATGGTTAAATTATGGGTCGTTACAAATTATTTCTCAAAGATATGGCTTAATCCATGATTCCAAAATAAATATACAAATGTTAGATACTCCTATATTTTGTACAATCTATGTATCACTTTTGTTATGAAAAAAATACCATAGATTTTTCCTATAGTGTATTATATTCATACTAAAAAAACATATCTATTTTTAGTCAATATTGACAAACTGTTATTATTTAATAAATAATACTGAGTATGTATGTACAAAGATAATATTTTATAATTTGATGCATTTACTAATAAGTGACATATGTTATGCTTCCCTATTCCTTTCATTACAATAGTAGCTCATGGAACAAGAAGCTCCACTCAATTACAAATTATGGCCTATTTATTTCTTTTACTATAACTGATTTACGCTCGAGAGTTTTCTGTAACAAACCGGGGTTTTGCACAGATTTATTATCGTCAAGTGACGACTAAAATTAATAGCTGATTGCTGTTGGAAGTTTTTTAAATCAGGTTTAAATTCTTTTATAAAAAATTGGTTAAGAGTGATGCGGGCTTTCAATTCGATCTTGGCCCATGTTCTTTGTCTTAGGGCTGTGCTTATTATCGAAAGCAAGCGACTGTTCCTTCACTGATTTTCATTTTCGTAACCCTAAAAAATTCAAAACTAACGAAGAGAATAAAAATGGCGGCTCTCTGTTATTCGTTCGCTCGTCTTCAAAATTAGGGCTTTGCTGCCAAAAATCGATGCTCGGTGGATGACGATTTTTTTGGTTCTTGGTTTGTGGATCGGTTATCATTTCGCGTTGCTTCGGCCGCTTGATTCATGTTCATCTTCGCTTCGACATAGGTGAGTAATTATATTTACTCACATCTACTTCAATCCTAAGTTGTCGAGTTTGAATTCTTCGATTTTCGTTCGATTTTGTTTCGTTGATTGATGAATTCTTTAATTTTGTCAATTTTGTATAACCTGATACTTGATATACGCGGGTTTGAGCTGTTCGATTCTTGACAACCTTGTCTCTGACTCGTTCAGCTTATTCTTTGATCATGGTTTTGATTTGGTTCGATGTTGACTTCGATTTTGATCGAAATTCTTGCTGTAGCATACTTGACTTGTTGATTTTTACTTGATGTTCCTTTTGACTTCGGCTCTGGCCATTTTTGTTTCAGTGCTCGTCTCCATTGCACTTGAACCTTGGTAGCGGTTATCGCCTCTGTACAATGGTTCAAGTTATTTAATTATGTTCAAGTTGGAACTAAGCAATTTGGATCTGTTGTTTACATTGTATTATACCTGTATGTTGTCATTGGTTGCAACTGCAGTTTTATTATGGTGACTTCATTATTAACTCAATTTTGTCTCAACCATCATACATTTGAATGTTGCATATTGTTGCATATGCTTGTGTACTAGTTAGTTTGCATCTTCTTGTAGTTCTGTCTGGCCATTCTTTATGCTATCTGAACTAGTCTGGAATGGATGAATACTTGTGGTCTTCATATGCATTTCTATTTAAGTTACATCCAAGACTCTGACTTGCTTGGAAATCCACACCATTTAGTACAAACATTGTCGTTTGTTCTTGTAGTCTTTGGTAGCACCCTGTTTCACCGGTACATATGCACTACTCACTCTCTGTTAACATGTAATTTTTCCCTTTTACTCGGCCACAACCCAGTTTTGGTTCAAAGCACTTGAACTTGATACTGTACGTGGTTGTTTCATGTGATGTTCACTTTTGTAGCAGTTTCAACTTAATGCATATATCCCTGGGCTTCAAGTATAGATGCCTGGACTTTTATATGTGCACTCATTATCACTTGCTGTTGTGGTTTTATTGCTCCACCATACTTTAGTATTTTCATTTAGTATGAGTCTTGCATTGCCCAGTTTCGCAGTTGCATCCCATATATGTGTTTCCACCTGAGCAGCATTGTATTGGGTTCATGTAGTATTGGGGCCTTACATCTTACTGTTCACTAGTAGTTGACTAGCTGTCTTGGAGTTTCATGTTATATATGTGTGTTCATGAAGGTTTACATCGACTGTTTTGCTTGGGGGTCTTGTGGCACTGCTTACTGTCGTGTTACATTGAGTTATCATGTTGCCTATATGTTGTTTCTTGTACTTGTTCTTTCCAGTCAGTTGCAATTGAATTTGACTATCTTGTTGAATTCACTTAAGATTGCACTTGGTTTCATTAATTGATTCATGTACAGTCTGCTATCCACTGTTTTTCAAGTTAGCGTATTGAGTCCTCATTCACTTTAGTTCTCACTGCATATCTTTACGTGCTAGTGGCTGTGCTCATCATATATTGATTGGAAGTTTAGTTCATGTATCTTAAACTTGTGTCGTAGTGATACATTTATATCCACAGTTATTTCTTGCATTTTGTTCATCAAGTATGCACTTCCACATTGCTAGTCTTTGGTGATGCTTGACTTGATATTGTACTTGATTGTTGATCAGAGTGGTCACAGCATCTGTTTCTGTTGATTGATTTAAACTTGGGTCGAGGCTTGATTTTTATATCTTGACCATTTCAATTGAGTTTATACCTGAGTTGAATCCAGCTATTAGCTCAGATTTGACCTTGTGCTCGTTGTGAGCTTTCACTGTGCATTTCCTGATCGTTTGCATATTTTATATGCTGTAGTGGCGAGGCAGTGCACGCGAGCGTGTACTGCAGCCACACCGTATTGTTTTGGTTGGTATTTCTTTTGCTTTTGATGCGTTGATCTTTTGCGTATTTCATATGCCGTATTGGCGAGGCAGTACACGTTAGCGTGTACCGCAGCCAATCAGTACTGATGTTTTTAAGTGACATTTCAATTGTTTGAATTGATTTGGTTTGATTTGATCATTTTGTCGTTGTCTAATTATCTATTTGATAATCAGATTTTGAGTTCCTAATTATTTATTTAATAATTAGATTTTGTTGTTAATTGCCGATTAGGCAATTCTGATGTTTTTCTAAAATTATCTTTATTAAAATTCTTTTCACTTATCTTTGTTGATGATTTGATTATGCTGATTTGTTGTTTAACACTGTTACGTGTTATATTTACCGTTATCTGATTTCCTTATTTAAGAATCGGATAGGTAAATTTATTGTGACCGTCGTCTAATTTTTATTTGATTATTATTGCTTCTGTGCACTAATAACTGAGTTTGAATTAGACTGACCCGTGTATTATTTCTTTTGAATTAAATACTCGGGTCAGACCGAGTATTTACAGGTTGTTGATATCTTACTTTGGGTTGCTGTTAGAGCTACGAAGTCTTTTCATACTTTTTGGAGTTATCGTGTCGTAGTATAGGAAGATATGTATTCATGTATATTATATACGATAATGTACTTGTATATGTAACTTGCAGAGTCGACAGTTGTAGTTGTATCATATGTACTGTATCACATGTATTGTAACTGACATTAGTTATTATATATATGAGATTTTTGTTTATCCGTGTTCTGCAATTGAATTATCTGTGTTATTATTATATCTATTGTCCTAAACTATTATGAACCATCATAGTTCGTTTTACACTGGAATTGGATATGTTGATGGGAGTAAATAAATAAGAGATGAAAATTAAAAATATATACCACTCCTATCGAGATAACCAATACTAGTGTAACGCCTAACTACGGATGGCCGCTCCTATCTAGCCTTATTCTTCGTAATAACGGACAGTATTTCTTTTAATACTCTTTGTTATTGTGAGCATAGAGGTGGGGCGTTACAGTTGGTATCAGAGCTTGGGGTTTATGGACATAATATAAAACATAACTTTATGGAACATGTGTTACAACTATTAGTCGATGTTTTATTTGTGCTTTGAGTCAAAATTAAAGTTTTGAAATTTTGATGAAATTTTTAAATAGCTTTATTTAAAAATAAAAGTGAGTTTGTGTTGATGATTGAATACAGTTAATAACCTTTTGCTTTAAAAATCAAAATATGAAATTGAAATAAATTTCATTTGTTGTTTACATAGTTGTGTTTAGTTTGTTCTCTTTGAAAATTTCGAATCCGATTTGAGGATCCGAAGCGATTGCAGTTATGTGAATTTGTTGAGAATTTTGCTGTTTTGTACTTATCTTCGTTGAAGATATATTTGAATGATTTCTTTGTTCATTTTGCGGTAACTGCAGTAATTTTACGTTGAACCGATGTTTGGTTTTGATGTATTTTGTTGCCGTTATTTTTATAACGGGATTTTTACACCTATGCTAAATCTTGAAGCATGGTGTTTGTTGACATTTTTTTTTGAATGAAAATTCTCTGGTGTTATATTTTGATGCAAATTATTTTGATGAGATTTTGACGTTTAAAAATTACTGTCGCATTGACTTCAGTATCCGTCATATTTTAAAGTGGATTTTCAAGCGGTTATCCTGCAATGCTGATTTTGAGATCCGTTTGTACGGTGTTTTGAGAAGTGCAATTTCCTTGTTGAAATTATCACTAATATTGCTGTTTTTTTCACGGATTTGCAAATCGTTTTAAAAATAAAATTGTTTTCCAAAATTCTTATAGTTTACTCTTTCAAAAGAATGAGGAAGCGCTTTAAACGTTTCAGCAAAATCGAGGACTATGAACCCTTTCTTTTACCGATTCGCTTAATTCCGGACTTGTTCGTTTGAGAATGTAAATTATTACTTTTATAAAATAAATGAAATTATTTTCAGAAGTTTTGCAGTTTGCGCTTTCAAAGGAATGAGGAAGCGATTTAAACGTTTCAGCAAAATTGAGGATTATGACCCCTTTCTTTTACTGATTCGCTTAATTCCAGACTTGTTCGTTTGAGAATGTGAAATGTTATTTTTGAAATATACAATTTTGCACTTTCAAGGAAACAATGAAGAGAATTAAACGATTTAGTAAAACTCGTGGTTATGGGACATGTACGTTTGCTATTTTGGTTAATTCTGGACTCGTTAATTGAAATATTTGCTGTTTTGATGATTTTGATGATTTTCGTGTGCTTTCGAGCCACTATGATGGACTTTCGGGTCATATGATGGACCTTCGGGTCAAATACCAGTACCAGACCTTCGGGTCATATGTTGGACCTTCGGGTCATATGATGGGCGCCAAAATTATGATGACGGTACTTGGTAGGCTTCGGCCATATGAGATGCACGAGCGCGTAGCTAAAACTCGCCATATGATGGGATCGATCTAACCTTTTATGTTGATTTTCTAGAATATCTCAATTGATTTCTAGATATTTGTTGAATCTAATTATCTGCAGGTAATTAGATATTTGATGTTATGAGTTCTGATTATCGTTTTTGATAATCGGATATTTGTTGTTTCTGATTATCGCTTATGATAATTAGATATTTGATGTTATGAGTTCTGATTATCTTTGTTCATAATTAGATATTTGATGTTATGAGCTCTGATTATCGTTTTTGATAATCGGATATTTGTTGTTTCTGATTATCGCTTGTGATAATTAGATATTTGATGTTATGAGTTTTGATTATCTTTGTTGATAATTAGATATTTGATGTTATGAGTTCTGATTATCGTTTTTGATAATCAGATATTTGTTGTTTCTGATTATCGCTTGTGATAATTAGATATTTGATGTTATGAGTTCTGATTATCTTTGTTGATAATTAGATATTTGATGTTATGAGTTCTGATTATCGTTTTTGATAATCGGATATTTGTTGTTTCTGATTATCGCTTGTGATAATTAGATATTTGATGTTATGAGTTCTGATTATCTTTGTTGATAATTAGATATTTGATGTTATGAGTTTTGATTATCGTTTTTGATAATCGAATATTTGTTGATTTGAGATTTGATTATCGTTTTTGATAATCGAATATTTGTTGATTTGAGATTTGATTATCGTTTTTGATAATCGAATATTTGTTGATTTGAGATTTGATTATCGTTTTTGATAATTGAATATTTGTTGATTTGAGATTTGATTATCGTCTTTGATAATCGAATATTTGCTGATTTGAGATTTGATTATCGTTTTTGATAATCGAATATTTGCTGATTTGAGATTTGATTATCGTTTTTGATAATCGAATATTTGTTGATTTGAGATTTGATTATCGTTTTTGATAGTTGAATATTTGTTGATTTTGATCATCGTTTTTGACAATCGAATAATTATTGTTTCTGATTACCGTTTTAATAACTAGATGATTGCAGTTTTGTGAATTGTGGTTTATGTTTTCTAATTATCTTTGTTGATAATTAGATTTTGCTGTTTTCTGATTTTCGTATCGATAATTAGGTATCGTTGTTTTGTGGTTTCTGTATTCAAATTATCTAATTGATAATTAAATATTGCTGATAATCGTATTTATTCAGTTTTGCTATTTTCTGAATTATCTATTGATAATTAGATTTTGTTGAGAATTTGTGAATTTATTTTATGAAATTAAAAGATTTCTGTGGTAATGTGTTCTTGACCAGTATTTTTCTAGCTTAACCAGTTTATGTTAGAAAAATAATTGTTATCGACGACTTTATTTATGAAAATTGCGGGGATGCAATTTTTATAAGGAGGGGAGTCTGTAACAAACCGGGGTTTTGCACAAATTTATTATCGTCGAGTGACAATTAAAATTAATAGGAGATTGCTGTTGGAAGTTTTTTAAATCAGGTTTAAATTCTTTTATAAAAAAATGGTTAAGAGTGATGCGGGCTTTCAATTCGATCTTGGCCCATGTTCTTTGTCTTAGGGCTGTGCTTATTATCGAAAGCAAGCGACTGTTCCTTCACTGGTTTTCATTTTCGTAACCCTAAAAAAATCAAAACTAACGAAGAGAATAAAAATGGCGGCTCTCTGTTATTCGTTCGCTCGTCTTCAAAATTAGGGATTTGCTGCCAAAAATCGATGCTCGGTGGATGACGATTTTTTTGGTTCTTGGTTTGTGGATCGGTTATCACTTCGCGTTGCTTCGGCCGCTTGATTCATGTTCATCTTCGCTTCGACATAGGTGAGTAATTATATTTACTCACATCTACTTCAATCCTAAGTTGTCGAGTTTGAATTCTTCGATTTTCGTTCGATTTTGTTTCGTTGATTGATGAATTCTTTAATTTTGTCAATTTTGTATAACCTGATACTTGATATACGCGGGTTTGAGCTGTTCGATTCTTGACAACCTTGTCTCTGACTCGTTCAGCTTATTCTTTGATCATGGTTTTGATTTGGTTCGATGTTGACTTCGATTTTGATCGAAAGTCTTGCTGTAACATACTTGACTTGTTGATTTTTACTTGATTTTCCTTTTGACTTCGGCTCTGGCCATTTTTGTTTCAGTGCTCGTCTCGATTGCAGTTGAACCTTGGTAGCGGTTATCGCCTCTGTACAATGGTTCAAGTTATTTAATTATGTTCAAGTTGGAACTAAGCAATTTGGATCTGTTGTTTACATTGTATTATACCTGTATGTTGTCATTGGTTGCAACTGCAGTTTTATTATGGTGACTTCATTATTAACTCAATTTTGTCTCAACCATCATACATTTGAATGTTGCATATTGTTGCATATGCTTGTGTACTGGTTAGTTTGCATCTTCTTGTAGTTCTGTCTGGCCATTCTTTATGCTAACTGAACTAGTCTGGAATGGATGAATACTTGTGGTCTTCATATGCATTTCTATTTAAGTTACATCCAAGACTCTGACTTGCTTGGAAATCCACACCATTTAGTACAAACATTGTCGTTTGTTCTTGTAGTCTTTGGTAGCACCCTGTTTCACCGGTACATATGCACTGCTCACTCTCTATTAACATGTAATTTTTCCCTTTTACTCGGCCACAACCCAGTTTTGGTTCGAAGCACTTGAACTTGATACTGTACATGGTTGTTTCATGTGATGTTCACTTTTGTAGCAGTTTCAACTTAATGCATATATCCCTGGGCTTCAAGTATAGATGCCTGGACTTTTATATGTGCACTCATTATCACTTGCTGTTGTGGTTTTATTGCTCCACCATACTTCAGTATTTTCATTTAGTATGAGTCTTGCATTGCCCAGTTTCGCAGTTGCATCCCATATATGTGTTTCCACCTGAGCAGCATTGTATTGGGTTCTTGTAGTATTGGGGCCTTACATCTTACTGTTCACTAGTAGTTGACTAGCTGTCTTGGAGTTTCATGTCATATATGTGTGTTCATGAAGGTTTACATCGACTGTTTTGCTTGGGGGTCTTGTGGCACTGCTTACTGTCGTGTTACATTGAGTTATCATGTTGCCTATATGTTGCTTCTTGCACTTGTTCTTTCCAGTCAGTTGAAATTGAATTTGACAATCTTGTTGAATTCACTTGAGATTGCACTTGTTTTCATTAATTGATTCATGTATAGTCTGCTGTCCACTGTTTTTCAAGTTAGCGTATTGAGTCCTCATTCACTTTAGTTCTTACTGCATATCTTTACGTGCTAGTGGCTGTGCACATCATATATTGATTGGAAGTTTAGTTCATGTATCTTAAACTTGTATCATAGTGATACATTTATATCCACAGTTATTTCTTGCATTTTGTTCATCAAGTATGCACTTCCACGTTGCTATGATGTATTGAGATGCCCAGTCTTTGGTGATGCTTGACTTGATATTGTACTTGATTGTTGATCAGAGTGGTCACAACATCTGTTTCTGTTGATTGATTTAAACTTGGGTCGAGGCTTGATTTTTATATCTTGACCATTTCAATTAAATTTATACCTGAGTTGAATCCAGCTATTAGCTCGGATTTGACCCTGTGCTCGTTGTGAGCTTTCACTGTGCATTTCCTAATCTTTTGCATATTTTATATGCTGTAGTGGCGAGGCAGTGCACGCGAGCGTGTACTGCAGCCACAACGTATTGTTTTGGTTGGTATTTCTTTTGCTTTTGATGCGTTGATCTTTTGCGTATTTCATATGCCGTATTGGCGAGGCAGTACACGTTAGTGTGTACCGCAGCCAATCAGTACTGATGTTTTTAAGTGAAATTTCAATTGTTTGAATTGATTTGGTTTGATTTGATCATTTTGTCGTTGTCTAATTATCTATTTGATAATCAGATTTTGAGTTCCTAATTATTTATTTAATAATTAGATTTTGTTGTTAATTGCCGATTAGGCAATTCTGATGTTTTTCTAAAATTATCTTCGTTGAAATTCTTTTCACTTATCTTTGTTGATGATTTGATTATGCTGATTTGTTGTTTAACACTGTTACGTGTTATATTTACCGTTATCCAATTTCCTTATTTGAGAATCGGATAGGTAAATTTATTGTGACCGTCGTCTAATTTTTATTTGATTATTATTGCTTCTGTGCACTAATAACTGAGTTTGAATTAGACTGACCCGTGTATTATTTCTTTTGAATTTAATACTCGGGTCAGACCGAGTATTTACAGGTTGTTGATATCTTACTTTGGGTTGCTGCTAGAGCTACGAAGTCTTTTCATACTTTTTGGAGTTGTCGTGTCGTAGTATAGGAAGATATGTATTCATGTATATTATATACGATAATGTACTTGTATATGTAACTTCCAGAGTCGACAGTTGTAGTTGTATCATATGTACTGTATCACATGTATTGTAACTGACATCATTTATTATATATGTGAGATTTTTGTTTATCTGTGTTCCGCAATTGAATTATCTGTGTTATTATTATATCTATTGTCCTAAACTATTATGAACCATCATAGTTCGTTTTACACTGGAATTGGATATGTTGATGGGAGTAAATAAATAAGAGATGAAAATTAAGAATATATACCACTCCTATCGAGATAACCAATACTAGTGTAAGGCCTAACTACGGATGGCCGCTCCTATCCAGCCTTATTCTTCGTAATAACGGACAGTATTTCTTTTAATACTCTTTGTTATTGTGAGCATAGAGGTGGGGCATTACATTTTCTATCAAATATTTTAAATTCATATAAAAAAATTCTTTAAAAAACAATTTTCTATAAAAAATACATTTGGAGTAATAATCACATTTCTCATCCAACATTAATTATCTACTAGTACTTCATATATTTCTCATTTCAAATATCACTTTATGAAGCAACAATAACATTCATTCTATTCATCCAACTTTGCCTAAGTTACATCCAATCACATACACTCTCATTCCTTTTCAAATGGTTGGACCATTTGAAGAAAATCCTTATTATAAGAATGCCTCATTACGAAAGTCAATTTTGCCGTCCTCAACACTTAAGGATATCAAATAAACTGCACTTTATGCAAACTAATCAAATCAATATTTTAGTGATCAAACTCTTAGCTTTATCTTGTGGCTTTCGATCTAATGCTACGTTGTATATGTTAAGTTCCTTACTGTAGTAAATTGTATTGAATACATGAACTAGAACATGTTTTACTTGTTAATTTCGAACGAACATAAATTAGTTACATATTCTAATATTGTAAGAATATGTGACATAAGCATAAACTAAATAGGCTAAATGCAAAACTTATTTATGTTTTTGGGATCAAGGAATTAGTTTTGCGTTTTCATTGTAAGGACATGAGCTTTCTTTTTTGGGCTAAAGTAAAAAGTTAATGAAAATTTAATCTTCATGTTGTCTTCTTCTGTAACAACCCGCCTTTTTGACCATGGAAAGTCGGCACCAAATAATCCTTGGTATTCCAATGTCAAACATCCAATTGCAAGAAAAGCAGAATGTTAGGGTAAAATAAAATGAACAAATAGGGGAAATAGAATCTCATAGTGGAAGCGACAACAGATAATATAATAAAGACAACATACACTATCACTCTAAGAAACAAAGTACATTAGAGCTCAAAACAAACCTCATAAGTTGGACAGTTATAAATTTCTAACCTTATAATTGCTGATTGGTATATATATTAATAGAGAGGAAAATAAAAATATTATGGCAGGTGAACATACAGCTCCACTCCAATAGTACTATGTCCCACCAATGACAACCTAGAAAAATACTCGTTCTGACCCAATCACTATAATAAAATAACACCCAGATCAGTCTGGAAAACCAGCATGAGAATACTTAAGTAATATGATGAACATATAATAATTCTATAAGAAAACGCTGCTAATCGTGGTACAAGTTTTCTCCTTACAAGAACAACATATATAAATGAAAGAATGGAAATAGTTAAAATAAAACCCAACTGTAAGAATGGGTATACGTAAGATTAAAATCCAAATTTAAATAATGGACAAATAATTAAACATCGAGAAGAGCTCAAGACACTTCTTAGTGCAATTAAGAGAATAATTCAAAGATTTGAAGCAAATAGGAAAGGGAAATTTTCTAATGATGACTAAGAGAGCGCGGCCCCTTATCGAAAGTATACCTCTAAACGTATACCTAAGAACTACGATGGCTCTCATACACGTCCATGACAAACCCCGCGAACCTTACTAAGAATTCGAGTATTTCACATCTCTGAATGCATACCAGCAAATCCAATTTAAAGTAAATATGAAGAAGTAATCCCACATAGCTTGGCTTCAACTTGCTCTTTGGTTTTAGTCATCTCTGATAAAGAATATCAATGCCGAATGAGCAACAAATCATCTTGGATTGACGAAACATAAAAGATGAAAAGATTATTTCCAATGTTCGGATAAAAAAGGGAATCCAACATGACTAGCAGAGTGTTTCCCTACACTTAAAGTATAACTCTAGATAGAATATAGTTGAGAGCCCATGCTAAACATGCAACTCTTAAGAACTTCCAAGCCAGACTTCGCCTCACATGAGCATCCGAATGTACTCACATCAACACAGGCGTGCTATCAACACTTCTCTAGATAAATGTGAATACATCCTAATAGGAGCAAACCACATGGCTTTGCTCCCACTCGCACTTTGGTTTTAGTTATCAGAGTTGTTGGATGCCAATGCTCAAAGTGAGTGACAAATCGTCTTAGATTGACAAAGTAATGATATCAAAATTTATAGTTAAGAAATCAATTATTGAAAGCAAATGAATGATTATATATGAAAATTAGGTCACATACACTTATCACCAATGAATGAATCAAGCTCATAAAACATTTGATTCTTACTTGTGCTTCATTTTCACATTATAAATTTGTAAAATGCTTTTAAAATCACTCTTTAAAAATTTTCTTTTAAAAGGGAAAATTATATTTCTAAGTGTATCAAAATGAATGGCCAAAATCAACTATCGATAAAACACTATTTACTCTAACCCTAGAAACAATTTACATTTAGCTTTATTTTTAAACATTTCTTTTTAAAGGATTTTCTCATTTATAGACAATCTTTTATAAATTTTACACAACGTTAATTATCGTGGAAGAAAATAAATCGTATACATAATCTTTTATAAATTTAAAACAACATTAATTATCCTAAAGGAAAGTAAATCAAATTTATAATCTTTTATAAATTTAAACAACATTAATTATCCTGGACGAAAATAAATCAAATTTGAAAATCCTTTTTATAAATTGAAATAATTTTAATTATCTTAAAAGATAATTAATCAAATTTATAACTTCTTTTGTAAATTTTAATCACTACTTATCCTTTATTTTCAAAATTCTCAAAATATTTGAAAATATAGTTTAAATAACTTTCAAAGTGCAAAAATACGACCAAACATTTATTTTGCAAAAATGCAAGCATAAGTTCAACAAAAGCAAGGGCTTAAGGAGATGATATTTCATAAGCTTCATTATAGCGATAATTGCTATAAAGACCCTTGCACAAATCAAAAAGTATGTCACAAATATTTCAACCAAGCATATATAAGTATAAGAACATAAGTAAGATGCATATAACAGTAAATTAAAAATGGTGAGAAACCTCTTAGGATCTCTCTGCAAAAGTCCTATGTAAATCACACATATGCATGTGAATTTTTGAAATAATGTTCCGAGCAACCTATTCACCATGAAACTACTCAGACTTCTTCTTTTTTTCCCATGCAACAAAATAGTTTTTTATGTCGTTCGTTATCAAGAAGGAATTCGAATCCAAGCAAACAATCAAATGATAATCCTTTTACTTCACGAGCACAGAAAGGTGATTTATTCTGCCTGATACAATGTCTAAAATATTCTATTTAATTTAATTATAGCAAAATAATGCTTTATTCTGCTAAGTAGATTTCCAAATAATTCATCCAATTTAATAATAGTAGAAAGATGTTTTATTCTGCTAAACAGTTACTACAAACAAGTATAATTAATTTAACTATGTTACACATAATTGAATAAAATCATTATAATTTTATTATTAATTTATAATTCATTACAATTATCGACTATCATCCAAGTGTCCAACTACAAATTTAACCATATAGAAATCATATAGTTTATTTAAAGGTGAGTTAACTCATCAAAATTGCTTTCGCTACCGGTTTAGTCTAAAATCAATGTTCAATTTTAGCCTAAAGTTCAACTTGCTTCAAGCTCGACGAAACCAATTCCAACACATAGCTAACATTCAAAGAGTCCAATGCAACAAACAGCGTTCGAATCCGATCTCCTATGAGCAAGATATTAATTTTATAAGTTATCGATTCAATTAAATTAATTAACAACTGATATAACTAGTAATTTAATTACTAAAAAAACCTTCTTCCTAAATTCATAATTCCTGCTTCCTTAAGATACTCATGTATGCCCACACAGAAACACCCATGACTGCAACTTTGAATAATCATTTCAATCTTGTTTCTCGATGAAAACGACCAAGGACACTTTCAATAAACACCACTTCTCCATCTCAACATGAGCGCTTATCCACTCGAAGCTTGGCCAACCAAGAATAATCACGACCTAGCCATCACTTACGACCATACACCTATATTGCACCACCCTAAACTAACCCGCACCCTTCCAAAATCGATCCTTAGATTACACCCTTGAGAATGTTATTGGAACCCACGACAACTCATATCATCGCCTAAAACTCAATAAAATTGAAACCCTAGTTTTGGTGATAAACTATGGGTTCTCAATACAACATCGCGTGCTACAAAATGACATGGATTTGTTGATCTTTCTATTTCAAACTCGAAAGAAACTTATTTGCTGATTTTAGTTAAGTGGATAATTTGATATTGAATTTTGAATATGCATCCATATTGTTCGTTTTGGTTTCATAGAACAAAAAGTGAAAATGGGTAAGGAAAATGAATTGCCTAAGTGTTGATCGTCTTTTTTTAGTTTTATAAGTTTATTCTTTACTTAAATCACAAGTTAGCCAAAAATTCAAGTTAATTGATATTCTCATGCTACCTATCTCTCAAAAATCAAATAAATATTAACGGTTGGTTTAAAATTTGAATTTGAATTCTTAAAAGGTTTTTGCGGTATTCCGCTACAAAATATTCCTTCTATGTACAAACCACGATCGACGAAAAAAAATAGGCGCAATCACAAATCAATAATAACATACACGGATCATTTTTTTATGATATTTTAAAAATGCCATCGTTTTCCGTAAAATATGCCAAACGACGACTTAAGTATTTTCCAAATTAAAAATGATTGAAAAATCAAATATATTTAATTAAAAATATTACAATAAAAATCAAATCATTTTATTAACAATTGATTTTTTTTATTATTTATCTGAACTATTTCTTATTGTAAATAAATTTACAAAATGAATTCACCATTATTATTTATTAATTAAAAGGAGTTAAATTAGACTATTAAATCCATTTAATTAGCATTTAATTCAAAAATTAAATATTTCAATAATCATTATAATTAAATTCATGTTATCAAACTTTAAAACAAATTATTTAAATATTTAAAATTAATTAAATATTCAACATCAAAAATATAAAATTTCGATATGTTACATTCTCCCCCTAAAAGAATTTCGTCCCTAAAATTCCAAAGGAAGAAAATGACTCAAAACTCTTATGGTTTAAAAACTCTAACTTAGAACGAGCTATTAAACCTTTTGAAGTCCTTTCTGTTATGAAAAATTTCGGTGGCACCTTCTTTGCATGACTAGATCTAAGAAATTATAACTCTTTACTACTGGCCCAACCCAATCAACGAAAACAAAAGCCAAATGGCCTTCTATATATGGGGATAAAATCATCAATTAATCAAAATACCAATTTCTAAATCTTCTACATACCTCTTTGCATTTGTTTTTTATTTCCTTTGCAAGCAACTTACTTTCTTGATAATAACGCATGTGCACAAGAAATCAGATAGTAATCTTTGCATCCCTGTACCTGTCTTGTGATTACATAATTCAAAAGAGAACTATGCTAACAGAAAGCAATAAACAATCTATTTCTATTATAACCAATAAATAAATAAATAATATATCAACCATATGCAATAAAAGTACAGAGAATACTCTGCAGTAAAATACTAAGCATCTAATCTTTTTCAAAAGGTAAATTCAAAACAAAATGCCAGAAATTTTATATTCAAAATATAAAGTTAAAATTTCCTTCGAAGATAAATAAATCAAAACAAAAATCAATTATGACAAGGAGAGGGGGCTCCTCCTGTCGAAGCATTGTATAACTCTAAAATTAAAATTCACCAAGCATCCAGTGGTGTTCCAGTTCTTCCTAAAATAACAACTGGAGTAAATAAATATATCTGGCGAGTTTCCAAATTGGAAAACTCACAAGCGACTAACTTTAGTCACAACCAAAAATATTCGCAAAAGAACTTCACAAAACTCATTTAAAATATTCTAAAATAATAACACTTTTCCCAAAATTTTCAAAATAATAATATTATTATTTCTTTTACAATTTCTTTCAAAATATTTTTTTTCAAAAGCACCAGGATTTAAGTCCTAATAAACAACAACTTTATAAACTGTAGTCAATAAAACCGCACTATCAATCAGATCAATTACATAAAGGAATATACTAACACTTAACATTATTTAAAATATTAAATGACTAACTAAAATATTTAGAATCTTTCTTAGATTTACAACCTTCTTGATCATCCAAGGACATAGATAATTTTCTACGCAACCAAATATGATATACAAATATATTTAAGCCTGAATGATGCACATAAATCATCCATATGCAATATTTGATCCAACCATTTGCTCGGATATATAGACTTTACCTTCAAACTAGTATCGCATAGTTGACCTCATTAGTGCGGACTCCGATCAGATTCCTCGATTAGAAACCTTCGTTGTCCTTTACTAGCTATATATTATGATTGAAAACCTCAGTTTCATATCAAGAATCCAAATCAAGCGTTTGCTTACATGAATCAAGTGAGAAATCCTATTTCGAACAGATGCGAATCACTCCAAAGTTATGTATTCGAATCCTAGATTGAGAACTGTACGAATAAATAATCTAAGTATAACTTACATACTGAATTTTATTGGTTTCATAACTATATCAATCTTTTTCTAAATCACATTCATTTTCATTTATGAATTATTTCATAAATTTTTTCTTAAGTTTATAAAACTTTTATAAAGACATGATACTATTTAAGTATTAAATTAAAAACTTACTCTACCATTATTTACTTGTATAATACTCCTCTATATCCTCAGATTACTTACAAAACACCATTTTCATTTTAGTTTTCAAAATTTAGATGAAGGCCCAAACAAAATGTGGATCTTTAAAATTGAGTCAACCTTCTAACCTTTTTACCTAAGAGTATTCTAAGATGTTTACTTAGTTGGCAGAATAACATGAAATAGTTTATGAGATTTAGATGTGAAACAAAAATATAGTTTTAATAGAAAATGCTTATTAAAATATTCCTATTCATATTAACCCATTTAAAAACTTAAGTTAAATTATCTCCCTTCTATCCAGGAGTTTACAAATTTCATTTATCAAATCATTATTCAAAATAATTTTATGTTAAATCAATTTCCTTTAAGAAATGTTAAGAACTAAATACCCTTTTCGAAATTATATAATATATGTTTCTATATATAAAATAACTTTTACAATTAATTCACTAAAACTTGCTACAGGATCGTTCAGATTTGGACTCATATCGATCGCACAATGATGAAGAGAATAATTTACTCAGTGCACCATGACATTCATCTAAACAAATGTTCGATCATCACTTAGAAGATTATTAAGATTACCATAAAACTAACTGAGATGATTTCCCTCAAACTATTCAATGAAAACGTATTTTCTTTAAAATTTTCTCTTTGAAATATTTATTCTCATGAATACCTCCAACTAACATTACCATTAATTTTCTCAGTAGTCTTTCTGAAATCATTTCAAACAATACCGGGATTTAAATTTTCAAAAACCATTTTTATAGTTGTAAAATAATATAAATCATTTTATAAACCTGATTTGTCTCAAATTGAATTTATATAAAATGTTCTCATATTATAATAATTTTTATTAATTATAATAAAATTTTCATAATTATTTATCCTCTAAATGTCTTATCTTTCAATTTATTATTAAATAATTTCTATTAAAAGTTTTGTGACGACCCGAAATTTTAAGCAATATCAATTTATTGATACAAATTAAATTAATTTGATCATTTTACATTATAAATTAACAAGTTAAAATTCTTTTAAAGGTTAATAGTAATAATTTGATAATATCAATGAATATTTTTATTAACAATATAAAATAGGTAAGTTTAATTCTTTTGAAAATTAATAATATTTTAATTTGGGAATATTTATTTTAGCAATTTAAAATTGGAATATTTATTTCTCCCAAAGTTAATCAAAATATTTTCTGTTTACAATATATATATATATATATATATATATATTGATATATATTGTAAATAGGAAGTCTTTAAGTAATAAAAGCTATATATTCAAATTGTAATATATATGAATGTATATATTATGATTTGGTTTGTGTTTTAAAATTTAATATAGTAATTATCAAATCTAATGTTAAAATTATTTTCCATTTGAAATATGTATATATTTGTATATATTAGAAATAGGAAAAATATTGATTTGAATTTAATAAGTGTTTTCAAACTTTAATAAATATATAATTTGTAAGTTGAAAATTTTAATTTGTCTTAATACTTTTAAAAATGACATATGAGATTTAAATTTTTATAACAAGAATAATTTCTTATTTATATATATTTTAAGCTTTTGGTTTAAATAAGAATTAAAGTTGAAGTTCACTTTCAATTGTTTTCAATATTCTTTCATTTTAATTTTTATCATAAGATAAGTTTGTTTTAAATTTTTTATATAAAGAGTTAAACTCAATTTCTCAAGTTTATAAACGTATGTTATATTAAATTGAATCAAAAATATAAGTTATTTATAAATGTCCACATGAACTTGATTTTGAATATTTATTAAAATCTAAAACTTGTTTATTAAAAGATAAGTATACACATTTTATAATCATATAAATATTACATAATTACATATACATAGTTTAAATAAATTATAAATGAGAAAATAACATTTAAAATATTAATTAAACATTAAAAACATTTTTTAAACATTAATAAACATTAAATAACACTTATAAAACACTTGTAAGTATATTAATATTTGTTAATGACACTTGTAAACTTTTGAGCATATGTGTAAGTTAACTAAGGGCTTAAAGTGACAAATGTAATTCTCTTAATAATTTGATTTAAAATCAAATTGTAAAATAAGAAAAAAAAGAAGAGTTTTATTCTTCAGCAAAATCCTTTTCTTCATTTCAAAAAAATGAATGCAAAACAATAAAATAGGAAAGACATTAAATTGCAGAAATCTGGAAACTGTAAAATCTGGAAAAAAAAGGGGAAATATGGGAAATTCAATCAACATGGAAGGACTTCAAGTTCAATCATGCAGACAAGAAAACTAATTCATCAACTTGCAAAAACTGGAATCAATCAAGCAATTCAACATGCAGTGAAATTTTAAAAGAGCTGGAAGCATATAAGTCTCTGTCTTCTGCATATAGGTGAGGAAATGATTTTCATTAAAACAAAAAACAGTTTAAATCCTGTTTCAATATGTTATTATGATGAATATTATGTTGTTAATGGAATACTTGAATTTAATTGAATTGCATGTCTAGATATATGGATTGAAATACCTGTATAGTTAATTTTTTTACTGTGTGTTTATAAACAGTTTCAAAATTTTATAATAAATTCAATAACTAGTTTTTGAATTCGAATTTGACTTTGAATTTAAATAGAAGTTGTTTGTAATAGAGTAATCTATCATCTAAAAATAGTTATAGGATTTTAAAGTGAATAATTAGCTCTGAAATTCTGAGTTTACAGTAAATTTTTAAATTGGGTCAAAAATTTATCAAAACAATTTTAAGTTTTGATTACATAATTTAATTCGTGATGTTAAATTATGAATTTTAATGGTTGAATCACAATTTTTAGGTTAGTATTTAGTGTGAATTTTTGAGTTGACTGATTTGGGCATTTTGGCCGGTTCACGGCAAACGACGGCGAACTGTGCAACGCCGTTGAGCATGAAGATCATGGGGAAGACAAGGACCATTAGAAAAATAGTTTGGGAATTTATTGATGAGGCGGTTGACCGAAATTTTGATCGTGTAGGGTTTTGCAGCTTGTTTTTGCCGACGTTATTCTATTGGGTCTCGTGATGGTGTGGAGCTATCGGGGTTGATCGCATGTGTTGCCGTAGATTCTGGAAGTCACGACGTGGCTTCGGGGAGGAGGGCGTGGCGGCTTGTGGCAAGGATAGTCGGTGGCATGTGATTCTTTATGATGATATGGTTCAGGAAGTTGGGTTGAATGGTTGAAATTGGATTCTCGATCGAATTGAATTTTCTGGGTTTCGTTAGTAGTTGTAGAGGTCAATTGCGACTTAGTGGAGGCCGGCGTGGAGTTCGCCGACGATCGGTGAGGAAGTGCACGTTGATGTGCATGGTTTTCGTAGGATTTGGCAATTGAGCTGGTCTTGAGTTTAGTCTGATATCTTGTTTAGATTTGTAGGATCAGATGAGGGAGTCCTTGGTTATAATAGTATGGTTACTTAAGATTTTGTAGAGCAAGTATTCCAGTTTAGGTACCTGGAAAACTCTTGATAATATTAGGAAGTTCTATTCAGAATTTTGTCTGGATAGATAAAATTGTTTGTTTGAATTGGTTGCTATAATTAATTTTGTGATTGCTGATTGAATTTTTTTTTTGTTGCTGGGTTATTAAATTATCTTTGCTTTTCAATTTCGAGGACGAAATTCTTTTAAGGGGGAAGGAATGTGACGACCCAGAATTTTAAGCAATATCAATTTAATAATCTTTGATAAAAATTAAATTAATTTGATCATTTTACATTATAAATTAACAAGTTAAAATTCTTTTAAAGGTTAATAGTAATAATTTGATAATATCTATGAATCTTTTTCTTAACAATATAAAATAGGTAAGTTTAATTCTTTTGAAAATTAATAATATTTTAATTTGGGAATATTTATTTTAGAAATTTAAAATTGGTAATATTTATTTCTCTAAAAGTTAATCAAAATATTTTCTATTTATAATATATATTGATATATATTGTAAATAGGAAGTCTTTAAGTAATAAAAGCTATATATTCAAATTGTAATATATATGAATGTATATATTATGATTTGGTTTGTGTTTTAAAATTTAATATATTAATTATCAAATCTAATGTTAAAATAATTTTCCATTTGAAATATGTATATATTTGTATATATTATAAATAGGAAAAATATTGATTTGAATTTAATAAGTGTTTTCAAACTTTATTATATATATAATTTGTAATTTGAAAATTTTAATTTGTCTTAATACTTTTAAAAATGATATATGAGATTTAAATTTTTATAACAAGAGTAATTTCTTATTTATATATATTTTAAGCTTTTGTTTTAAATAAGAATTAAAGTCGAAGTTCACTTTCAATTGTTTTCAGTATTCTTTCATTTTAATTTTTATCATAAGATAAGTTTGTTTTAAATTTTTTATATAAAGAGTTAAACTCAATTTCTCAAGTTTATAAACATATGTTATATTAAATTAAATCAAAAATATAAGTTATTTATAAATGTTCACATGAATTTGATTTTGAATATTTATTAAAATCTAAAACTTGTTTATTAAAAGATAATTATACACATTTTATAATCATATAAATATTACATAATTACATATACATAGTTTAAATAAATTATAAATGAGAAAATAACATTTAAAATATTAATTAAACATTAAAAACATTTTTTAAACATTAATAAACATTAAATAACACTTATAAAACACTTGTAAGTATATTAATATTTGTTAATGACACTTGTAAACTTTTGAGCATATGTGTAAGTTAACTAAGGGCTTAAAGTGACAAATGTAATTCTCTTAATAATTTAATTAAAATCAAATTGTAAAATAAGAAGAAAAAAAGAGTTTTATTCTTCAGCAAAATCCTTTTCTTCATTTCAGGAAAATGAATGCAAAACAATAAAATAGGAAAGACATTAAACTGTAGAAATCTGGAAACTGTAAAATCTGGAAAAAGGGGAAATCTGGGAAATTCAATCAACATGGAAGGACTTCAAGTTCAATCATGCAGACAAGAAAACTAATTCATCAACATTCAAAAACTGGAATCAATCAAGCAATTCAACACGCAGTGAAATTTTAAAAGGGATGGAAGCATATAAGTCTCTGTCTTCTGCATATAGGTGAGTAAATGATTTTCCTTAAAAAAAACAATTTAAATCCTGTTTCAATCTGTTATTGTGATGAATATTATGTTGTTAATGGAATACTTGAATTTAATTGAATTGCATGTCTGGATATATGGATTAAAATGCCTGTATAGTTAAATTTTTTACTGTGTGTTTATAAACAGTTTCAAAATTTTATAATAAATTCAATAACTAGTTTTTGAATTCGAATTCGACTTTGAATTGTAAATAGAAGTTGTTTGTAATCAAGTAATCTATCATCTAAAAATAGTTATAGGATTTTAAAGTGAATAATTAGCTCTGAAATTTTGAGTTTACAGTAAAATTTTAAATTGGGTCAAAAATTTATCAAAACAATTTTAAGTTTTGATTACATAATTTAATTCGTGATGTTAAATTATGAATTTTAATGTTTGAATCACAATTTTTAGGTTAGTATTTAGTGTGAATTTTTGAGTTGACTGATTTGGCCATTTTGGCCGATTCACGGCAAACGACGGCGAACTGTGCAACGCCGTTGAGCATGAAGATCATGGGGAAGACAAGGACAATTAGAAAAATAGTTTGGGAATTTATTGATGAGGGGGATGGCCGGAATTCGATCGTGTATGTTGACCTAGATTCTGGAAGTCACGATGTGGCTTCAGGGAGGAGGGCGTGGCGGCTTGTGGCAAGGATATTCGGCGGCATGTGATTCTTGATGATGTGGTTTAGGAAGTTGGGTTGAAGGGTCGAAATTTGATTCTCGATCGAATTGAATTTTCTGGGTTTTGTTAGTAGTTGTAGAGGTCGATTGCGACTTAGTGGAGGCCGGCGTGGAGTTCGCCGACGACCAGTGAGGAAGTGCACGTCGATGTGCACGGTTTTCGTGCATCAGATTTTGGTTTGGGAAGAGAAGGTTGGAGCTCGAGTTTTCTTTCGGGTAAGTGATAATTTGGCTCAAAGCAGGTTTTGGTTTGAGGATACTCGGGGTTGACGCGAGTTTCTTTAGTGGGTTGCTCGAGTTTTGTTGAGCAGGGTTTGGTTTTGGGTTCAACAATTTTTAAAGTTTTAAAATTTTTAATAGCAATGTTTTTAAGGGTTTTGAAACAAAAGGAACTTGATTTTTGTAAATGATTAAAGTTTTAAACAAAAGTTAAACAAGTTTATTTTTTTTAAAATAAATTTGTTTTAAAGTTAGGTTTTAAACAAGTTCTTATGTTTTGAAATATAAAAGTTTAAAAATAAAATAAGTGAATTTTTGAATAAAGTTTGTATTAAATTTTATGTAATAACTTTGGAAAGTTTAAAAAATTTTAAAAGTTTAATTTTGAATGCTTGAATTGTTAAGATTAAAATTGATTTCTAAATTATTATATTCTTAAATAAAGATAAATGATAAAGATTTAGAGATCAGTTATAATGAAGATTTATCTTAAGAAATTAAGTGTTTGATTTATTGAAGATAAATAAATTAGTGAAAATAATTAAGATAATTCAATTATTATTAATAATTAAAGTGTTATTGGTTAACAGAACAACTTAATTAAGGTAATGATTTACTTACTTAAGAATCTTTTTTAAATAGTAAATTAAAGAATCATTTAATTAAATTTAAATGATTAGTTAAATAATTAATTAAGTAATTAATTAAGTGATTAATTAAAGATAATCACTTTTGAGTTAATTGAGTATAATTTCTGGGTGAAGTAATTAAGTGATTAATTACTGAAGGTAATTAAATAAAAGATAATTACTTTACGAAAGTAATTAAGTGGATGTGATTAAGGGTTAATCACTTGAGTTATTAATTAAAGAATTAATTAATAAAATTAATTAATAAAATTAATTAAAGGTTTAAATTATTTAACTAATGGTTAATTAATAAAAGGATTAAGCGTAATTAATTAAGTGATTAATTACTTGTTAAAGTAATTAATTAAGAAAGAATTTAATTAATGAAGTAATCATTAATAATGGAATTAAATAATTAATTGTTAATTAATAATTAAAAGGTAATTGGTCTATAATTAAGTTTTGATTACCAAATGTAAATAAAAATAATAATTAATCAAATGTGATTAATTAAAGGTAATTGATTAAATGTGATTAATTAAAAGTAGTTAATCAAGAGTATTTAATTAAAAGTAATTCATCAAGTATGATTTATTTAAAAGGTGATTAATCAGGTTTGATTAATTAAAGGATAATTAAAGAATAATTATCAGAATAATTAATCAAGCGTGATTAATTTAAAAGAGTAATTAAGAGATAATTACTTGGTATAATTAAGAAGTAATTAATCAAGATGATTAATTAAAATTGTAATTAAGGAATAATTACTTAAAGCAATTATGAGATAATTAATCAAGGATGATTAATTCAAAGTGGATAATTAAGTGATGTTTAGTTAATTAATTTGTAATTAATTAATGAATATGTAAGTTGGATTAATAATAATCCAAGTGATTAAGTAGGAATTAATTTAATTAAGGATAAATTAAATTAATTTAGTTGGATCAAACCTTGTTATGGTTGATTTATGATTGGATGATAAATATCATTGGATGAGTCAATGATATTAGATGATATCGTATGTCATTAATTGATATGTGATGAATGTGATATATCTGAGATGTGATATATATGCTGCTTTGTGATATGTATGGATGAATGTGATAATAGTGGATTATCTATCTGTGTAATGTTAATCATCCATTTATGTTTATGTGATATTCTGAATATCTACTGTTTAAAATCCCTTAAGTACAACTTGGACATTAAAATGGCGTTTGGATTCGGTGAGACCGGGATCGGGTTTCCATATTTGGATATCCGAAAACCACATCGATCCAAATTAAACGTTAGGTCGTGAATCCAAGTGGAGTGCAAGTGAAGACTCGAGGTGTAAGAACTATTCATCAGTATAACTCTAGGGGTGATTCCGTGATGAGTTTGACGGAAATAGTACTTACAGGTTCGAGATGGTGATTCAGAGTGCAAGGGCTATGGTCGTTGACTTTGAGGGTGATTCCAAAATGAGTGCAACGAGATAGTGCCTTCGGTTCCGTTCGAACCCGTAACGGACTTGTATGGATTGAATGCTCTCAGAACATCGTCAAGTGGACGATGAGCATTCCAAGATAAATGTGTCCTATAAAGGTAATCGCAGCCTCAAGCCTCATCAACCGGGAATGGCTAAAACAGGGGAGGTGCAACAAGGTTAAGTGGGTCATGCCCAAGTAGGACGAGATTTGCCCCTGTCTGGATGTCTGTTTTTATTTCGTCTTTGTGGGCGGTTGGATTTGCAGCCAACTGCGGGGTGGTCATGTTCGGGACTGTTCAGTAAGGAATTGTCCCGGCCTTGTGTTGCAGGGGATCGGGAGTGGCCCTCGGTATGGTGATCTAGGCCACATACTGCTACGGGCGGTACCCCAGTTGCCCTGCCATTGTTGGAAACTCATTCTTCCTACGAGACCCTACGGTTTTGTTTGTATTACCCACTTTTGTGGCTAGTAGCAGGAATTTAATCATGTAACAATTTCGGCTATTTCATATTTACTTGAAAACCCTAGACACTATTATAATATCACTGGATTTCCTATCAAATGTTTTGGTTAGCGTAAGGTAAAAACTTTTCCATGTTTATGTGTGGAAAGTCTTACGTGATACCTTTTCTTTTCAAAGGATTTTCTAAAGCAAGCAATCTTAAACCGTTTACTCACACCAGACCGCTGTCTGACCCGAGTATTTATTTTTTATTTTATTAAATCTTGGGTACTCGTATTATGTATGAGTAGTCAAGTGATTTAGGTTATCCCTGACGAATTATGGAGGAGCTTTGGAGCAGGAGGCTTCAGCGTGTAGATATAGATAGAGTTTCCGCTACGTGTCTGTATAGTTGTTCTTGTATTGTATATTAGACAGAAATGTTATAACTGTCTAAATTGAGATGTATAGTTGTGTACTCTGATGTATATGATACTATATATATGTTATATGTTATATTTCATTCGTTCCGCTATGATATTCTTATGTGTTGTTGTTCTTTCTTCTCTTTCTTTTCTTCTTCTATCTATTTCTTTCTTTAAAAGTGATGCGTCTTTCTGGTGATAGAAAGCCGGGTCGCTACATTTGGTACCAGAGCGTTAGGTTGAGTGAATACCTAGGCTCTGGAGCGGTGTCTATCTTGAGAGAGCGTACTTGTAATTTATATATATATATATATATATATTTATATATCTACCTAATCTGTTGGGTGATCTGTTCGGATTTTCCAACATAGCTTATAAAGGTAGATAGGGTAGGAGTGTGTGGAACACGACTACCACTAATGGTAGAGGCTTATATGTTGTGGTTGGAGGTGTGTCTATCGAGATTGTAGATCTAATACCGTCTCGAATAAGCTTTGTAGATTGGTGAAAGGATTTCATTGATCCCAGGGAAAGTATTATCAAGGATTGGAGTATATTCTTGAAGTGGGAGGTTGATTTGCTCTCGAGTAAGCGGGATTTTCCAGAGTTAAATCTGTCAGCTGAGCAGAAGCAGGTGATGGTATCTTGATAGCTTCAAGGAATAGCTGTGTGATGGGATGCAGTATCCATTTATGGTTCTGAAGATGTTCTTTTGAAGCAAATTTAGATGGTGTTGGAGGAACAGTTGATGCCCACTACAGGGAAGATTCGTATATGTAGAGATTTTCTGAATCTTAAGTAAGGGTGTCTTATCTATATTGAAGTATGAGACTAAGGTCGATGAGTTACCTCATTTCGGACATGGTCTCATTTTTTTCCTTAAGAAGATCAAGCGGTTGGTGTTTGGTTTGGAGCCGAGTTTTTTAAGGAGATGTCTACTCGTCTCAAGGATTTTTGGTGAATTGGGTTATAGTTTTGTGTTTCAAGAAGCTTGGGGTTAAGGATGATCTTTTGGCATAGCTGTATCATTGAAGTGAAGTTTGGAAGCAGTAGCGGGGATCAGTTTCTTCGATGGTTCAGAAATCTTTGGTTTGGGAATTGAGGAATCTCATATAGAGGTAAAAGCTATGAAGTAGTCAGAGATTTTCCAGATGTTTTTGGAGGAATTCTGAAGTCTACCCGAATCGGAGATTGAGTTTTCTTATCGACTTGGATTCCAGGAGCAATACTGATGGTTCAACCTAGTAGAGGGATGACTCTTGGAGCGAGAAGAAGTTTGGTGAACCAGCTCAGGATTCTTGAGGAGGGATTGATCATCTAGTTCTAGTTAAGATTCTGCTAGGATGTTTTGACCAAGTGGAATGGTCACTAAGATTTTATGAGTCGGATGAACAATGTAAGAAGAAAGTTTGTGCTCGAGTTCTTCGGTAGCATTCTCATCTACTCCAGATCAGAGTTGTGCAACGGAAGCGAGATAGTAGTTATTCTAGAATGAGAGCAACCGGGAGTTGCAGTTTTCTTGGATTAAAGAATTTCTACAGGAAATTCAAGTATGAAGAAATTTTCTGGATTTGAAAGGTAAGGTTGTCAAGTACAATTGTTTGGCTATTCCAGATAAGAGATGTAGGTCTGAAGTCCATTAATACTTATGGAATAGAGTTGTGTTTTGGATTTCAGCAAAAATTTTGGGAGAGCAATTTTGTTGAGTAGGACCTGGAGATTGGTTTGATTTTGGTCCATATTTTTTCATGAAGCAATCAGCAAGGGTTAAGTTGATCAGGAAGGATGAAGGTGACTCAAGAGCATCAGAAGAGTTATGCAGTCAAGGATTAAGGAGATTTGGAATGTGAAGTTGGAATTTGGATATTGTTTTAGATTTATCCGATCAAAAGAGATAAGAGATTTGGTAAAACTGAAGGGCTAGCTCCGGAAGTATTTTGAGATTTTTTTCCTGTGTTCTCTGGAGATTAGATTTGATCTACAGATTGAATTGCCAGTTTGGATAACTGGAATTCATTGTATTTCACATATCTCTGAGGAATATGTGTATGATTCATCGAGTGATAGAATCAGCAGTTTAGAAGGATTTGGCAATTGAGCTGGTCTTGAGTTTAGTCTGACATCTTATTCAGATTTGTAGGATCAGATGAGGGAGTTCTTGGTTATAATAGTATGGTTACTTAAGATTTTGTAGAGCAAGTATTCCAGTATAGGTACCTGGAAAACTCTTGATAATATTAGGAAGTTCTATTCAGAATTTTGTCTGGATAGATAAAATTGTTTGTTTGAATTGGTTGCTATAATTAATTGTGTGATTGCTGATTGAATTTTTTTTTTGTTGCTGGGTTATTAAATTATCTTTGCTTTTCAATTTCGAGGACGAAATTCTTTTAACGGGGGAGGAATGTGACGACCCAGAATTTTAAGCAATATCAATTTAATAATCTTTGATAAAAATTAAATTAATTTGATCATTTTACATTATAAATTAACAAGTTAAAATTCTTTTAAAGGTTAATAGTAATAATTTGATAATATCTATGCATATTTTTCTTAACAATATAAAATAGGTAAGTTTAATTCTTTTGAAAATTAATAATATTTTAATTTGGGAATATTTATTTTAGAAATTTAAAATTGGTAATATTTATTTCTCCAAAAGTTAATCAAAATATTTTCTATTTATAATATATATTGATATATATTGTAAATAGGAAATCTTTAAGTAATAAAAGCTATATATTCAAATTGTAATATATATGAATGTATATATTATGATTTGGTTTGTGTTTTAAAATTTAATATATTAATTATCAAATCTAATGTTAAAATAATTTTCCATTTGAAATATGTATATATTTGTATATATTATAAATAGGAAAAATATTGATTTGAATTTAATAAGTGTTTTCAAACTTTAATATATATATATATATATATATATAATTTGTAATTTGAAAATTTTAATTTGTCTTAATACTTTTAAAAATGATATATGAGATTTAAATTTTTATAACAAGAATAATTTCTTATTTATATATATTTTAAGCTTTTGGTTTAAATAAGAATTAAAGTTGAAGTTCACTTTCAATTGTTTTCAATATTCTTTCATTTTAATTTTTATCATAAGATAAGTTTGTTTTAAATTTTTTATATAAAGAGTTAAACTCAATTTCTCAAGTTTATAAACATATGTTATATTAAATTGAATCAAAAATATAAGTTATTTACATATATTCACATGAATTTGATTTTGAATATTTATTAAAATCTAAAACTTGTTTATTAAAAGATAAGTATACACATTTTATAATCATATAAATATTACATAATTACATATACATAGTTTAAATAAATTATAAATGAGAAAATAACATTTAAAATATTAATTAAACATTAAAAACATTTTTTAAACATTAATAAACATTAAATAACACTTATAAAACACTTGTAAGTATATTAATATTTGTTAATGACACTTGTAAACTTTTGAGCATATGTGTAAGTTAACTAAGGGCTTAAAGTGACAAATGTAATTCTCTTAATAATTTAATTTAAAATCAAATTGTAAAATAAGAAAAAAAAGTGTTTTATTCTTCAGCAAAATCCTTTTCTTCATTTCAAAAAAATGAATGCAAAACAACAAAATAGGAAAGACATTAAACTGTAGAAATCTGGAAACTGTAAAATCTGGAAAAAGGGGAAATCTGGGAAATTCAATCAACATGGAAGGACTTCAAGTTCAATCACGCAGACATGAAAACTAATTCATCAACATGCAAAAACTGGAACCAATCAAGCAATTCAACATGCAGTGAAATTTTAAAAGGGCTGAAAGCATATAAGTCTCTGTCTTCTGCATATAGGTGAGTAAATGATTTTCTTTAAAAAAAAAAGTTTAAATCCTGTTTTAATCTGTTATTGCGATGAATATTATGTTGTTAATGGAATACTTGAATTTAATTGAATTGCATGTCTGGATATATGAATTAAAATGCCTGTATAGTTAAAAAATTTACTGTGTGTTTATAAATAGTTTCAAAATTTTATAATAAATTCAATAACAAGTTTTTGAATTCGAATTTGACTTTGAATTGTAAATAGAAGTTGTTTGTAATCAAGTAATCTATCATCTAAAAATAGTTATAGGATTTAAAGTGAATAATTAGCTCCGAAATTTTGAGTTTACAGTAAAATTTTAAATTGGGTCAAAAATTTATCAAAACAATTTTAAGTTTTGACTATATAATTTAATTCATGATGTTAAATTATGAATTTTAATGGTTGAATCACAATTTTTAGGTTAGTATTTAGTGTGAATTTTTGAGTTGACTGATTTGGGCATTTTGGCCGTTTCACGGCAAATGATGGCGAACTGTGCAACACCGTTGAGCATGAAGATCATGGGGAAGACAAGGACCATCAGAAAAATAGTTTGGGAATTTATTGTTGAGGGGGATGGCCGGAATTTGATCGTGTAGGGTTTTGCATCTTGTTTTTGCCGACGTTGTTCTATTGAGTCTCGCGATGGCATGTAGCTATCGGGGTTGATCGCGTATGTTGCCGTAGACTCTGGAAGTCACGACGTGGCTTCAGGGAGGAGGGCGTGGCGGCTTGTGGCAAGGATAGTCGGCGCCATGTGATTCTTTCTGATGATGTGGTTTAGGAAGTTGGGTTGAAGGGTCGAAATTTGATTCTCGATCGAATTGAATTTTCTGGATTTCGTTAGTAGTTGTAGAGGTCGATTGCGACTTAGTGGAGGCCGGCGTGGAGTTCGCCGACGATCGGTGAGGAAGTGCACGTTGATGTGCATGGTTTTCGTGCATCAGATTTTGGTTTGGGAAGAGAAGGTTGGAGCTCGAGTTTTCTTTCGGGTAAGTGATAATTTGGCTCGAAGCAGGTTTTGGTTTGAGGATACTCAGGGTTGACGTGAGTTTCTTTAGTGGGTTGCTTGATTTTTGTTGAGCAGGGTTTTGTTTTGGTTTCAGCAGTTTTTAAAGTTTTAAAAATTTTAACAGCAATGTTTTTAAGGGTTTTGAAACAAAAGGAACTTGAGTTTTGTAAATGATTAAAGTTTTAAACAAAAGTTAAACAAGTTTATTAAACTAAATTTGTTTTAAAGTTAGGTTTTGAACAAGTTCTTATATTTTGAAATTTAAAAGTTTAAAAATAAAATAAGTGAATTTTTGAATAAAGTTTGTATTAAATTTTATGTAAAAACTTTGGAAAGTTTAAAAAAATTTAAAAGTTTAATTTTGAATGTTTAAATTGTTAAGATTAAAATTGATTTCTAAAATATTATATTCTTAAATAAAGATAAATGATAAAGATTTAAAGATAAATTATAATGAAGATTTATCTTAAGAAATTAAGTGTTCGATTTATTGAAGATAAATAAATTAGTGAAAATAATTAAGATAATTCAATTATTATTAATAATTAAAGTGTTATTGGTTAATAGAACAACTTAATTAAGGTAATGGATTAATTAATTAAGAATCTTTTTAATATAGTAAATTAAAAAATCATTTAATTAAATTTAAATGATTAGTTAAATAATTAATTAAGTAATTAACTAAGTGATTAATTAAAGATAATCACTTTTGAGTTAATTGAGTATAATTTCTGGGTGAAGTAATTAAGTGATTAATTACTGAAGGTAATTAAATAAAAGAGAATTGCTTTACGAAGTAATTAAGTGGATGTGATTAAGGGTTAATCACTTGAGTTATTAATTAAAGAATTAATTAATAAAATTAATTAAAGGTTTAAATTATTTAATTAATGGTTAATTAATAAAAGGATTAAGAGTAATTAATTAAATGATTAATTACTTGTTAAAGTAATTAATTAAGAAAGAATTTAATTAATGAAGTAATCATTAATTAATGGAATTAAAAATTAATTGTTAATTAATAATTAAAAGGTAATTGATCTATAATTAAGTTTTGATTACCAAATGTAAATAAAAAGAATAATTAATCAAATGTGATTAATTAAAGGTAATTGATTAAATGTGATTAATTAAAAGTAGTTAATCAAGAGTATTTAGTTAAAAGTAATTCATCAGGTATGATTAATTTAAAAAGGTGATTAATCAGGTGTGATTAATTAAAGGATAATTAAGGAATAATTATCAGAATAATTAAAGAATAACTAATCAAGTGTGATTAATTTAAAAGGGTAATTAAGAGATAATTACTTGGTATAATTAAGAAGTAATTAATCAAGATGATTAGTTAAAATTGTAATTAAGGAATAATTACTTAAAGCAATTATGAGATAATTAATCAAGGATGATTAATTCAAAGTGGATAATTAAGTGATGTTTAGTTAATTAATTTGTAATTAATTAATGAATATGTAAGTTAGATTAATAATAATCCAAGTGATTAAGTAGGAATTAATTTAATTAAGGATAAATTAAATTAATTTAGTTGGATCAAACCTTGTTATGGTTGATTTATGATTGGATGGTAAATGTCATTGGATGAGTTAATGATATTAGATGATATCGTATGTCATTGATTGATATGTGATGAATGTGAAATATCTACGATGTGATATATATGCTGCTTTGTGATATGTATGGATGAATGTGATAATAGTGGATTATCTATCTGTGTAATGTGAATCATCCATTTATGTTTATGTGATATTCTGAATATCTACTGTTTAAAAACCCTTAAGTACAATTTGGATATTAAAATGGCATTTGGATTCGGTGAGACCGGGATCGGGTTTCCATATTTGGATATCCGAAAACCACATCGATCCAAATTAAACGTTAGGTCGTGAATCCAAGTGAAGTGCAAGTGAAGACTCGAGGTGTAAGAACTATTCGCCAGTATAACTCTGGGGGTGATTCCATGATGAGTTTGACGGAAATAGTACTTACAAGTTCGAGATGGTGATTCAGAGTGGAAGGGCTATGGTCGTTGACTCTGAGGGTGATTCCAAAATGAGTGCAACGAGATAGTGCCTTCGGTTCCGTCCGAACCCAGAACAGACTTGTATGGATTGAATGCTTTCAGAACATCGTCAAGTGGACGATGAGCATTCCAAGATAAATGTGTCCTATATAGGTAATCGCAGCCTCAAGCCTCATCAACCGGGAATGGCTAAAATAGGGGAGGTGCAACAAGGTTAACTGGGTCATGCCCAAGTAGGACGAGATTTACCCCTGTCTATATGTCCCTTATTATTTCGGCTTTGTGGGCGGTTGGATCTACAGCCAACTGCGGGGTGGTCTTGTTCGTGACTGTTCGGTAAGGAATGGTTCCAGCCTTTAGCTGCAAGGGATTGGGAGTGGTCCTCGGTACGGTGATCCAGACCACGTACTGTGACGGGCGGTACCCCAGTAGCCCTGCCATTATTGGAAACCCATTCTTCCTACGAGACCCTACGCTTTTGTTTGTATTACCCACTTTTGTGGCTAGTAGCTGGAATTTAATCATGTAACAATTTTGGCTATTTCATATTTACTTGGAAACCCTAGACACTATTATAATATCACTGGATTTCCTATCAAATGTTTTGGTTAGCGAAAGGTAAAAACATTTCCATGTTTATGTGTGGAAAGTCTTACGTGATACCTTTTCTTTTCAAAGGATTTTCTAAAGTTAAGCAATCTTAAACCGTTTACTCACACCAGACCCCTGTCTGACCCGAGTGTTTATTTTCTGTTTTATTAAACTCTTGGGTACTCATATTATGTATGAGTAGTCAAGTGATTCAGGTTATCCTTGACGAATTAAGAAGGAGCTTTGGAGCAGGAGGCTTCAGCGTGTAGATATAGGTAGAGTTTCCACTGTGTGTTATTCTGTATAGTTGTTCTTGTATTGTATATTAGACAGAAATGTTATAACTGTCTAAATTGAGATGTATAGTTGTGTACTCTGATGTATATGATACTATATATATGTTATATATTATATTTCATTCGTTCTGCTGTGAGATTCTGATGTGTTGTTGTTCTTTCTTCTCTTTCTTTTCTTCTTCTATCTCTTTCTTTCTTAAAAAGTGATGCGTCTTTCTGGTGATAGAAAGTCGGGTCGCTACAAGTTTAATTTTAAGTCAACATTATTAAAAGACGACATTTAATTGAACATTTTCTCCAAACACTTTACCGTCGGACTGTTAAACTTAATCCATAAGAGTTTCATTTGAATGTACTCATAATTATCAAAACAATAAATGGCCAAACCTGGTTGAGCATAAATTAACAATCAACAACCAATTCTCCTAAACTATCTAATCATGACAAATTAAATAATAATGGTAATAATAAATATTATCATTTTTAAACAAACACACCATAATAACTATATAAATTTGAAAATTATCCCTTTATATATAAATATATAATCCCAAGTAAAAATTTTCATTTACCATATTTCCGAAAAGTTTAGTATCTTGTCCGTTTTTCTTGTTCAATTGTTTAAAAATCCCTATTGACAACGTGACATCCCACGTCTCGACCAAAATCCATAAGCACATCAATAGAACAATTAACACGAGATGTTTTTATAGAATTAACAAATACGTTCTTGTATATGTAATACTCTCAAACCCATTCTAGGGTGTCACATACCCTATCTGTAATGAGCAATACCTTACCAAAGCCAAGGTTCTCGCTTAACCTTCAGCTCTGATACCAAGTGTAAAGTTCTTCTTACTTAAAGGTAACTAAATGGTAAACTTATTCCTTATTTTACAGCCACTCCGTCGACTTCTCAGCCAACATGTAAAGGGATGCGTACTAGTGAGAGACAAATCTTTGTCTTATAGTTTAAAATGTATGAGCCCTCTATCACACTGTCACTCTAACAATTGCAAGAACGATAACATATAATATATAATAAAAACGGTATAAACTATCACTACAGGATACAAAGTACATCAGAGTTAAAATCAAACCTCATCAGCTGGATAGTGATAAATTCTGACTTTATAATTGATGGTAGGTTTATATGATAATACAACAGAAAATAAAAATATTATGCAAGTGAACATCTAGCTTTACTCTATGAGCTTCATGTCCCACCAACGACAACCTGAAAAAATACTCGGTCTGACCCGAGCATTATAATAAAACAATTCCCGAATCTGCCTGGAAAACCAATGTGAGAAAACTCAAGTAATATGATGAACATATAATAATTCTGTGTGACCACGTCATTAAACACGGAACGAGCTTTTACCTCACAAGAAAAACATCCTTCGATGAAAGAATGGAAACAATCAGAACAAAACCTAACTTGTAAGAATGGGGATTAATAAGACTAAAATCCAAACCTAAATAATGGACATAAATAATTAAACATCGAGAAGTGCTTTAGACATTTCTTGGTGCAATTAAGAGAACAATTCAAAGATTTTAATCAAATAAGAAAAGGAAAATTTTCCAATGATTACTAGGAGGATGCGCCACCTTACCAAAAGTATACCTCTAGAAATATACCTGATAATTACGATGGCTCTTGGACACGTCCAAGTCGAACCTTGCCAAACTTACGGAGAATCCAAGGCATTTCATATCTCCGAACGCATATCATAGAATCCAATCTAGAGTAGATGTGAAGATACCCTAATGGGAGTAACCCTATATAGCTTGGCTTCCACTCGCTCTTTGGTTTTAGTCATCTATGAAAAAAAATACCAATGCTCAAAGGAGCAACAAATCGGCTTGGATTGATGAAAAACAAAAGAAGAAAAGATTAATTCCAATGTTTGGATCGAAATAAGGAGAATGAATTTATCCAACATGACTAAAAGGGTACACCCTCTGAACTAAAAGTATACTTGTAGATAAAATATACTTGAGAGGCCAAGTTAAACACGTATCACTTTTGAGACTTCCAAGCTGGATCTCACCTCACAAGAGAATTCGGTTATGCTTACATTAGCACAAGTATGCGATCAACACTTCTCTAGATAATTGTTAATATATCCTAATGAGTGCGACCCATGGGGCTTGGTTCCCACTCGCAATTTGGTTTTACTTATCCACAGTGATGGGTGTCAATACCCAAATGAGCGACATGTTGTCTTAGATTGATGAAGCACAAAGAATGATATCAAAATTGATAGCTAATAAATCTACTATTGAAAGTAAACGAAAGTTTGCATATGGAAATTAGATCACATACACTTGTCACCAATTAACGAATCAAGCCCTTTAAACTTTAATTCTTACTTGCGCTTGATTTTCACGTCATAAATATTTATAACACACTTTCGAAAACACTTTTTAAAAATATTCTTTTAGAAGGGTAAATAATATTTATAAGTGTATTAAAAAGAAAGGACAAAATCAATTGTTGTTTAAACACTGTTTACTCTAAACCTAAAAATAATTTACAATTAGCTTTAATTTTAAACATTTATTTTTAAAAGATTTTCTCATTTATTAGACATTTTTTATAAATTTTACACAACGTTAATTATCTAAAAGGAAAATAAATCGAAATCATAATCTTTTATAAATTTAAACAATATTAGTTATTTCAGAGGAAAAAAATCAAATTTAAAATACTTTATAAATTGAAACAATTTTAATGATCTCATAAGATAATTAATCAACTTTATAACTTCTTTTATAAATTTTAATCACTATTTATCCTTTATTTTTAAAATTCACAAAATATTCGAAAATATGGTTTAAACAACTTTCAAAGTGCAGGAACGCGATTAAACATTTATTTTGTAAAAAAACAAGCACAAATTCAACACACACAAGGATTTAAGGAGATGATATTTCATAAACATCAGTATAGTGATAACTACTGTAACAACACTCACACAAATCAAACAGTATGTCATAAATATTTCAATCTGACATTAACAAAAGTAGGATAAGAATATAAATAAGATGCATATAACAGTAAATTAATAATGGAGAAGACCCCTTAGGACCTCTCTACAAATGTTCCTTGTAGATCACACATATGTCTATGTATTTTCGAAGTGTTCTGTAACAACATATTCACTATAAAAACATTCTGACTTATTCTTTTTCTCCTCTGCAACAAAATATTTATTTATGGCATCTGCTATTAAGTAGGAATTTGTATCCAAAATAACTAATCAGATAATAATCTTTTTACTTCGCAAGAAAAAACACTGATTTATTCCACTAGATAAATGTTTGAAATATCACTCAATTTAATCATAGTAGAATATAGTTTTATTTTGCTAAACAGATATCCAAATAATCTATCCAGTTTAATTAGAGCGGAATGGTGTCTTATTCTTCTAAATAGACACCACAAACGAAGTATAATTAATTTAGCTATGTTAAACATAATTTAATTAAATCATTATAATTTTATTATTAATTTATATAGGTGGAACCCAGTGCACGAAGCTCCCGTATGATAGCGGGCACTGGAGAAGTCGATAATATATGCAGCCTAAATTCAAGTTTATTATTAATTTATACTTTATTAAAATTATTAATTATCATCCATGCATTAAACAACAATATACAACCACACAGAAATCATATAGGTTATTTAAAGTTGAGTTAGCTCACCTAAGTTCTACTTGACGCTTTCGTGTTGCAGTTTGGTCTAAAATAAAAAAAACGTTCGATTTTCACATAAAATTAAACTAGCTCCAAATTCGATGAAACCTGTTACAACACGTAGCTACTTTTCCTACAAGTCTAACACAACTGACCGCGTCTGAATCCGACATGGTATGGACAAGATATTAATTTTATAAGTTATCAATTTAATTGAATTAATTAACAACTTAATTAACAGTTTAATTACAAAAACAACCTTCTTCCTGAATTCATAGTTTCTACTTCCTCAGGATCCTTATGCATGCCTACACATAGAAACGCCTTGGTCGCAAATTCAAACAATGATTTTTACCTCGTGTCTCGATGAAAACGACCATGGATACTTCCAGCAACCACCTCTTCGCCATCTCAAAGCCGAGCACCTATCCACTTGAAGCTCAGCTAACCAAAAATAATCATGACTTGACCATCACTTGTAACGGTGCATCTATGTTGCACCACCCTAAACTGAGCTGCACCCTTCCAAAAATCGACCTCTAGATGCTACTCCATTCAAGAAAGTTATTAGAACCTATGAAAACTCCTATCATTGCCTGAAGCTCAAGAAAATCAAAACCCTAGTTTTGGTGATAAATTGCTAAGATTCTCAAAACAACATCATACGCCACAAAATAGGCATGGATTTGTAGATATTGCTATTTCAAACTTAAAAAAACCCATTCGGCGATTTTTAGTTGAGAGGATGATTTGATATTGAATTTTGAAATAGGCGGCCATTTTTTTCTTTTTGGTTACAGTAAAATAAAAAGTGAAAATGGGTAAGGAAAATGAATTGCCTAAGAGTTGACCTTCTTTTATTTAGTTTTATAAACAAAAAGTTTATTCCTTACTTAAATCACAACTTAGCCAACTAATTCAAGTTAAGCAATATTTCTAAGCCACCTATCATCTCAGAAGTCAAATCAATATTATTGGTTGGTTGAAAATTTGAATTTGAATTCTTAAAAGATTTTTGTAGTATTTCGCTATACAATATTCCGTCTGCAAATGAACTATGACCGACAGAAATAAAATATGATCATGTACCAAAATGTGACACAATTTCAAATAAAACAATAAAATATACATATTATTCTATTCTGTGAAATTTCATACATACCATCGTTTTTCGTAAAATACGCCAAATGATGATTTAAGTATTTTCCAACTTAGAAATTATAGAAAAATCAAATAAATTAGATTAAAAATACTATAACAAAAATTGAATCATTTTAATAATAATTGATTTTCTTATTATTTATGAAATATTTATTGCTGTAAATAAATTTACAAAATGAATTCACCATTTTTATTAATTAAAAGGAGTAAAATAAGGTTATTAAATCCATTTAATTAATACTTAAGTCAAATTTCAAATATTTAAATAAGCATTATATTTGAATTCATGTTATCAAATTTAAAAACCAATTATTTAAATATGTAAAATTAATTAAATATTCAAAATCAAAATGATAAAATTCTAGGATGTCACATCTTCCATTTTAACTTCATACCGCCAAATCTTCTCTCACCTTTATTTCTTTTCCTCTATGATGTTTATGTTGAACATTGTGTGATTTCTCAATTTTGAATCCTCTACATCAATATCAAGGACTTCAGTGACTTCAATTTACTACAATATCATCAAAATTTCCAAGTTCTTTGATTTGCTTTAATGATTTTTATTTACGATCAACTTCATCGATTTCGATTTGGCATCAATCTCAATGGTTTCAATGGGTTCGAATTTATTTTAGGTTTTTTATTTTGAAATACGTTCATTTTTATATTCATTTTAGATTTATTGTTCTGCTTTATTTTAATTTAGTTTTTCTAATCTTTCATTATCTGATTTTGTTGATTTGTTAATGGCTGAATTAGGTTTAAACAATAGTCGAAATATTTCAAAGTTTTCTTTTATATGTAATTCTATATTCTTCTATCATTTTGTATTACTAATTCATTATGATGAATTTCATATACAGAATGTTATGCTTATCTATCATTGTTCATTAATAATTCATCTCGATTGACTTGAAAAAAATGCTATGTTTATTTATCACTCTGCATTACTAATTTGTATTACCTATTTTTTTTTGTATACACTTATTTGTTTTACTAATATATTTTCCTTCTTTTGCAGTAATGATGGCAATAGTATTTAGGCAAATAGATTATTAGTTGTTTTTAAACATAATGAGAATAGTTAATTTACTCGTCTTAACATGGATTCTTCTTTATTTGGTGCTAAGAGCAAAATTTATGAAGTTTGGTCACATCTTAGTCCTTTTTCTACTGATATATCTTGTATCTCGAAAATAAGGTTAATATTCTTGATATTGATTTTGATTTACTTAGTACTGTATGCTTTCTACTATATAAAAGAAGCCATTAATTTAATTTTAGCACAAAGTCAAATATTTTTACATTGGAATTGGATATTGGTGGCGGTGTTTTAGGCACTTATAGTGTTCAAAGTACTTCAGTTAGTAGTGATTCTGCTAGAAATAGCGATTCACTTACTGATTCCTCTTGTTATTTGAAAGATATGTTGATGAAAGTTTCTCAAAAACTCTTATGGATTTTCTTGGTTTTTTAACGAAGATGAGGATGTTAGGAAGTTATTAATGGGCTATCACATTAGAAATGGATATGATTTGGCTTTTGTTAGAAATTCTCTTAAAAGAATTTCAGTTATTTGTTCTTCATCTAAGAATAGTTTTATGTCCTATGATAATGCTTCTTTGGATACTAGACAACCTTCTCGAGTTTTATAATAACATACAATTTTGATCATTCATATGGTGCTGGTCTTAGGGATGTTACCAAAATTCATATTTCAAGTATATTTATGAAATCATTAATTATTGATTAAATTCGAGGCTCTCCAATGAATAAACTAAAAGTTATTATGAAAGAGTTCAAAAGATAATATAACCTCAATTTGTTATTGTTATCCCACCTTTTGGCAAAGTCGAGATATCAAGAAATTAACTGAAAATCAATGATTACTAGTCATAGATATCAATTGTACATCGTAGGTTCACTACAGATATCGATGAATTCTGTCCGAGTCTGAATTAGGCTACAATTGACAAGGCATGACAAGCAAAGCCATAAAGGCCGGCATTTCAAATTTCAGGTCAATCAGAGTTCATATTATCGAGATATGATCGATACAAGTTGAGAAAGACATGTTGCTCGCATCCATCAGGGGAAGTCTGATTTCGAATCGATCAAATTCGAATCAATCAGAAAGCCATGATATTGACTTGTTCGAATCGATCGATTTCGTATCGATCACTGTGACTTCGCTTCGCATCCATCAAGTTCGTATCGATTAGATTCCCGTATGTTTGAATCCATCCAAGAAATCCTATTCATATCCATGTGTTCGAATTAAGTCATCGCGTCGATTCTGTTCGCATCGATTATGTGAATTACACTGTTCTTATCGATCTAATGGGAGCCTTGTTCGCATCAATCCAAAACTTGTTGTTCGTATTGATCCCTAGAAATCATGAACCCTTAGTTCGTATTGACTAGTTGATAAATACGAACAAAATCAGGGCCGATCAATACAAACAGTGCATCCCCTTTAATAATCGACACGAATTGATGATCCCCAAACATCGATGCTAACAGAGCTACGAAACATCGATACGAACAAGGTGCAAATGAGACTCGATCAACTCGGCATAAAAAGTGGATCGATCCGAAGAGTGCATGCCATGTCAACCTGCTATCACGTGCTTGGATCGATACAAATGGATCGGTATGAAGGATCGATTCGAACACGGCAACGTTAACAAAAAATATCTTGCATCGATCATATCTCACAATCCACAAGTCCAAATGCTATGAAATTTTCACAGGAGCTTACGTACATGCTAGAGGAGATTCATGCCAAATTTCAGCTCGATTGGACTAAATCTTGATCGATATGAAATTGATTCGTATCGATCACGGATCGAGTCGAAACTTCATGGGATCGACCGCGTGGGTCTACTCACATGCCAGAAGAAGTCTCCCAAAGTTTGGGCAAGATATTTGCATGGAACGCCTATAAATAGCCCCTAAATCCTACGGAAAAGGGAATTTTGAAAAAAGTGACGTCCAGACTCTGCCGAAATCACGATTATACTCAAACTCCATCATTGTGCTTGAAAATTATTGCTTGAATCCACTGTAACTAGTAAGAACATCAATAAAATGATTATCATTTGAAGTGGATGTAGACCGGAGATAGCCGAACCACTATAAATCTCATGTTTCTGTTTGTTATTTCTCAATTGTTGTTTTCTGTTTTGCTTGGATCAAAGACTTGGGTTTGAACATTGTTGATTTATATTCATATATTGGTGCTTTCACGATATTCGAGGTTTGTGACCAATTTTGGTGCAAACACTTTGGTGATTTCACTGAGAATCATCTAGCACCTGCTACAGTAGATTTGAAGTTTGGATTTGAAAGATTGAAGAATTTTGATCTGAAAGTCAATGACGCGACAAACTAGTAGAAGACAAAGAGCCGAGAGAAGCCAACAAGGAGGAAGCCAAGAGGCATCCTCTGGATCTGGAGAAGGACAAGCTTCTATTTACATCACCAGGGACGAGATGGAGGCTATGATAGATTCAATACATGAAAGATTATTGAAGAGTCAACAGGATATGGTGCAAAGATTCTTTGAGCAGATGAGAGCGCCTGGAGCATAGTTCCTAGGATCGACTACAGCGGCTGCGAATACAGGACAACGAGTTAGGATTGCAGAAACCAATGGAGTTCAGATTCAAAACCAGAATGCAGAGCTTGAAGGCAATCAGCAAGGACTTGGGGGCAGACCCTCAGGATCCGACACTGGAAGACCCATAGATGGAGCTCAACACGATAGAGCCAATGCTAATGCTAATGAGCCACATGAAGAATATTACCCAGAATACCCTTCGAGACCTGGGGGGTAGGATAGAGGCATGCTGAGGAGACAACCCCTGGATGAAAATGAAAAGATGGCTCGATTAGTGTGACGAATTTTGAGAGAAGGGTTGTCGACCAGAGGATTTGGGGAAGTTAGTCGGAGTCCATTCACTCCGAATACCAGAAATGCAAGGAACCCTCCAAAGTTCAAGTTACCCATGCTGGATCCTTACGACGGAAAGTCAGACCCGACCATGCACATTACCAGATATATCAGGCATATGGAAGTGCTGGGAGCATCCGAGGAAGTGATAGCGCGATGTTTCCCTTTATTCTTATCAGATTTGGCTATGCTTTGGTTTAGGAAGCTAGAGAATGGATCGATCAGAACATGGGGCGAACTAGTGGAGTGCTTCATGATACAGTTCAGGGTCCACGTGACGCGACCCAAGAGTGTGATGACTTTAGCTTCGATAAAGCAGAGGACCGGAGAGTCCATAAAAGATTTTCTATTACGATTCAATGCAACGGTGGCTTCAGTAGATCGCCCGGATCCATCGATGATTTTGATGGCGCTGGTAGTAGGAGTTGCTGAAGGCACATAGTTTAAGGATTCCTTGGCAAGGGATCCACCACAAGATCTAGGGGAATTCTATCATGAGGCTGAAAGATTCATTCGGTTGGAAGTTTCATGTGTCGAGAGACGAGAAACAAACATTGTGCAAGGTGAAGGAACAGTCAAAGAACAGTCTGGAGCAGACAAAGGAAAGCGAAAGCAGGATGACAGATACGATGGTCCTGGAAAACAGAGGAAATTCCAAGAACCCAGATTCAGACAGTACACAGACTTGACGATAAGCCTGGAACGGATTTACATGGAGACTAGGGGGGAACTCCCCTATCGAAAACCATCCAAGAGAGATCACACAGAGCAAGAACATAGGAGTGGAAAGTATTCCCTATTCCATGAGCTAGAAGGGAATACTACCGATGAATGCCTCCATCTGAAGGATGAGGTGGAAGAGCATGCCAGAAGTGGTAGATTGCCACAATACACCAAAGAACGTACATCGGTCGTAGGACCTGAGCAACTACCGCCTCTACCTAATAGAACTGATCTTGGAGAGGAGTCACAACTCGTTATCAATCGATTATGATGGAAAGGGCCAAGTTCAAGATTTGGACTTTGGTCGATTAGATTTCTTAGATTTGATTTTAAAATAAATGGCTATTCCACTTACACATGTATGGGAACCGGAACGATCCCCAGGCATGCTCTGAGATGGTAATAGACCGCTTAGCCCGGAGAGGCAATGTCCATCTTTTCCTGATGTTTGAGATTGAACATTTAGGATTTGAATTTAATAAATGAACTTGAATTTCTTGAAATAAACCTTTGACCGGAGAGTTAAAGGATGAATATTAAAAACCATCTTGAAAATGATCACTTTATGACTTTGCCCGGAGAGGCGGGGTCCGGAATGCAGGAAGTGAACCGCTTCGCCGGAGAGCGACATGATCGACTCACTTAACGCCGTTCCCCATTCACCGGTGAGTGATTGGACCGAGGTTCGATAAGAGCCCGGAGTGGCTATGATCAACCTAGGATTTAGGCCATGACATCGCTTAATGTTCAGAAACATTGAACCGAAGTGCAGGGGGTTTTGCCGCTTCGCCAGAGAGCGATAGGATCAGCTCACTTGATGCTGTTTCCACTTCATCGGAGAGTGACAGAATGGGATCCAGCAAGAGCCCGGAGAGGCTATGATCGGTCCAGAAAGACCAAGACATCGCTATACGCCCTCACTAGGGCCGGAGTGTAAGGAATAGAAAGCAACGTCGGAGCGCAACAGGATCTTTCTATTCGACCACTAAGTCTGGAATGGACTTGGCAAGGGTCCGGAGTGACCATTGATAGTCCAGAGAGGCTGTAAAATTTCATTCTTGGCTTCCACAGAAGGAAATGGATACCGATTCGGCTTTGAACAGCCATAAACTTGGTTGACAATACTATAACTATGGATAAAACATGAACTCGCTGTATTTGATTTGAAGTTATTCAAAACGTGCCTTTTACAAAAAGGCATGTTTTGGGGGGAGGGGGAAGTGTTATCCCATCTTTTGGCAAAGTCAAAATATCAAGAAATTAACTGAAAATAATGATTACTAGTCATAAATATTGATTATACATCGCAGGTTCACTATAGATATCGATGAATTCTATTCGAGTCCGGATCGGGCTACAGTTGACAAGGCTTGACAAGCAAAGCCATAAAAGCTGATGTTTCAAATTTCAGGTCAATCAGATTTCATATGATCGAGATATGATTGACACAAGTTGAGAAAGACACGCTGTTTGTATCCATCGGGGGAAGTCTGATTTTGAATTGATCAAATTCGAATCGATCAGAAAGCCATGATATTGACCTGTTCGAATCGATTGATTTCGTATCGATCAGTGTGACTTCGCTTCGTATCCATCGAGTTTGTATCGATCAGATTGCCGTTTTTTCGAATCCATCCAAGAAATCTTATTCGTATCCATGTGTTCGAATCGAGTCTTCGCGTCGATTTTGTTCGTGTCGATCCTGTGAATTACACTGTTCGTGTCGATCTATTGGTAGCCTTGTTCGCATCAATCCAAAACTTGCTATTCGTATCGATCCCCAGGAATCATGAACCCTTAGTTCGTATCGACCAGTTGATAGGTACGAACAGAATCAGGGTCGATCAATACGAACAGTGCATCCCCTTTAATAATCGATACGAAGTGATGATCCCCAAACATCGATGCGAACAAAGCTATGAACCATCGATACGAACAAGGTGCAAATGAGACTCGATTAACTCGGCATAAAAAGTGGATCGATTCGAAAAGTGCGCGCCACGTCAACCTGCTATCACGTGCTTGAATCGATACGAAGGATCGATTCGAACACGGCAGTGCTTACGAGAACACAATCTTGCATCTATCATATCTCACAATCCACAAGTTCAAATGCTACGAAATTTTCACAGGAGCTTACGTACATGCTAGAGGAGGTTTATGCCAAATTTTAGCATGATTGGACCAAATCTTAATCAATACGAAATTGATTCGTATAGATCACCGATCGAGTCCAAACTTCATGGGATCGATCGCATGGGTCCACTCTCGTGTCAAAAGGAGTCTCCCGAAGTTTGGGCGAGATATTTGCATGGAACTCCTATAAATAGCACCCTAGAGCCTATAGAAATCGGAATTTTAGAAAAAGCGATGTCCAGACTCTGCCGAAATCATGATTATACTCAAACTCCATCATTGTGCTTGAAAATTATTACTTGAATCCATTGTAACTAGTAAGAACCTCAATAAAAAGATTATCATTTGAAGTGGATGTAAGTCGGAGATAGTCGAACGACTATAAATCTCGTGTTTTCTATTTGTTATTTCTCAATTGTTTTTTCTGTTTTGCTTGGATCTGAGACTTGGGTTTGAACATTGTTGATTTATATTCATATATTGGTGCTTTCACGATATTCGAGGTTTGTGGCCAATTTTGGCGTAAACAGTTGTATTATTATGCCTATAGTGGAAAGCAATTGATGTTTAAAGAAATATATGAAGATGATGCTATGTCGTACTATAATTTAAAATTGTATTTGGAAGCTTTGAAAAAAATGCAATCTTGCTAGTTACATAGCAATGGACGTTAGTTTTATAAGAAATCAATTTAAAAGGGTTTGACTTGGTTATAGTGCTTGTTTACTTGGATTCAAGAATTGTCGGCCATTGATTTCATTTAAATGCGGCCGCTTTAAAGGGATGGCCCGATGTTTTGTTAGCTGCTACTATTAGAAACGATAATCATGGTATGGGTGTCATTTTAACTATAGGCTTTTTCAGTTTTTTATTTTTTCGTGAACATTATTCTACTTAGTTTCAGGGTGTTTAACGTTTTTATTTCATAATGCTTGTTATATATAGCACTGCTAATTCCTACTAGTAGAGTTTAGTAAACGTAGATATATCAGTATGTACCACTAATGTATGCAACTGGAATATAAAAATAAAATTGATATGTTTATAAATCGTTTTGTATTAGTAATACGTGCTAGTGGACTTTATATGCATAAAACTATGTTTATCTTTCATTAAATAATATTATAACTCGTTAGTGGGGTTCAAGAATAAAATGCTTTTTAGCTATCATTTTGAATTACTATTAAATGCTTGTGGACTTTATAAATATAAATTCTATGTTTATTTATTACTTTGCATTACAAATACATGCTCATGGACAAAAATCAAATTTATTATTGCTAGATTTTCCACTAGTTAACCATAAAATACGAATAAGGATAAAGAAGGCCTTTCAAGAAGCTTCCATATAAGTAAAGAGTAGTATGTAAAGCCACTTTTCGACGATGTCGAAAGGATTGTTCAATGCCCAGTGAGAAAAAGCACGTATGAATTTCGAAGCAAGGCTGCAAGCATGGAGGAAAGAATTATTAAGGCATAAAGAAATAGCTAAGTACGGAACCACCAAGCACCTTCCGGCTAAGAAAGAAGGATAGTTCCGCAGCCATTCATCATAAAACAAATTTTGCTCAAAGAATACACTTTCCAACTAAGACGAAGGGTCTTTCAGCTAAGATTAAAAATAAGGAGTTCAAATCAAAACTTTCGAAGGAGTCGAAGGCATGCAGTCAATAATTTGTAGCAGTCCCAGGCTATTTTCAGGGGACGACGGGTTTCATTTCCCAAATTTCAATGAATTCTTACCTTTCGAAGAGGGTGGAGAAGCCAAAGCAAGAGCAAGCAACTCTATAATGACCTTTTCGAAAGCATAGTTAGCCTTGCGAACAGGTAGGAATACGTGCAAAGCACCTTTCGACAATGTCGAAAGGTTTATGAAAAAGGCAGTGTTCATAAGTCTGCAAGGAATGAAAGACAACTTTTCGACAACATTCAAGAAAAGTACCTCTTTCGACAGTAATCAAGTAGGGGAAGGACCTCTTGACAAGGCCGAAGGGTTCACAACAGTCAACTAAGGGAGTAATCTTCTGATAAGGTCGAAAGGTTCACAATACCATATAAAAGACATCCCTTGGGAAAAGACCAAAGGTTCATTAATACAGGGGAAATGTAGATCCTTCGACAACATTCAAAGGTCCATGATGATATATAGTGAACAAACGTTTCGATTTTACAACTACAAAAAAGAGGCGACTTTAATCCCAGTCGAAGGCATGGAGCCGAAGGGAGGGCCGCTTGCATCTATAAATAGGACCCAAGGGGTCCAGTTTCGGGATCCGATTTTCTTTTCATCCTGCTTTCACTCAACGAATATTGCTTCTACGTACTACTTTGTAACCTTAATTTAGAAATCAAATTGGAGATTGGTTTCTTGAATTTTTTTATCAAACTTCATCATGAGGAAATAAAGAGAATTGTGGCTTATGATCGACTTGAAATTTGGAGATGATCATGATTAGGCGTTAGGTCAATATTAACGGTTAATCATATATGATTTATATTAGCTTCAAAATTGGTCACTAACACCCAAATCCAGATGAAAGCACCAAACCACAGTCATAGATAATAGATAGGATGTATGTAGAGAGGATAAATATGAAGAACAATAAAAATTAAAAGGAAAGCATAATAACAAGGATTTATAGTGGTTCGACTAACTCCAATCTACGTCCACTCCAGAAATTTTCTTTTTATTGATATGAAAATTAATTATAGTTACAATTTAGTGTTTTTTAAACAATAATAACAGAGTTGCCTTAGTAGAGACTAGGAAGAGGAACATAGTCTCGATCCCCTTTTCTGAAGCCCCACATGCTACACTCATAGGAAAACCTAGGTTACTGGGATTTCTGAATGATACTAGCCCACTAAGACCATAGCTAAGCCCACGCCCTTCATCACGACGGATCCTCGGTCCTCAATAAGCCGACCTGAGGTAGCCAGGGTGCTGACCTAAAGTGACCCTAACCTCGACTCAAAGTAAAGTGCTCAATGACTTGAAATCACTTGCTGGCCAACCTGGAGTTGATGAGTGCCGATCCCGATCCACTTCATTATGACCGAACCACCTTCATGCTAACGCAAAGTCTTCACAACACCGACCCAGTGTCTATGCCCGACCGACCCAAAGCATGCCGAACCACTACCTTATGCGGACCCACTCGTGAAACCCAGCACGTCGAACCACTCAACCCTACCAGTCCACACCATCCTACCAAACCACCTCAGCCCAACTACCTTGGCCGACCAACACATGGCCGATCCACTAAGGCTGAACCACATAGGCCAAACCACTAATGCCAAACCATATCTGGTCGTGCCACTCCTTTGCCGACCCAATGCCATCTTTATGTGCTATGACGAGCCACCATGCTTGGAATGCTATACCGACCCATAAAGTACTGGTCCATCTTGACTATGATGACCTGAAGCACACCTCGAGGCCGATCCACCTTCTACCGAACAACCCCAGTATGACCGAACCACCATCCTACGGACCTACTTCTCGACCGACCCCTAAAGCATCGAACACTGACTCAAAGCTTGTGCCCATCTAACTCGATGTAACCATCCCGAGGACCCGAAGAATGTCGAATGCCAACTAGGAGCTAGGCCCTCTTTGACTCGAAGTAGCTACTATGAAAACTCGAAGAAAGCCCAAATACGACACTAAGCAAACTCCAGGCAATTCAGAACAACTTGACTTTTTGTCGAAACTCGTATTTGAAGTATCCCAAGTCTCTTGTCCCTCAACTATGCCGAATCCGGGCTTCATAACCATGTTTGTCATCCGTTATTGATTATTTATCCATCCAGTTGAACCTAACCCATCGAATTCCAGTCTCAACAAACGAGTAATCGATTCAGTTAAACCTGTCTCCCTACGGCCTTTCCAAAAGGCGAGTTAAAACTTGCCCCCCAAAACATGCCTTGCGGTAGGATGGCGTGTTTTGAATAGCTTCAACTCCAATATCTAAGGTTTATGTTCCATTCATAACCATACCATTATATCCATGATTCAATTCATCCTACCCAAATGCCATGTTCTTATCCAAATCCACAATTGCTCCGAGTCGATATCCGATTCTGAGCCAGTAACCAAACCCTTAGCCAATTCCCTAGCCATCCAAACTCATCAACTGAGTTTTAATCAAACCCATGACCTTTTCGGGTTTAAATTTAAATCCATAGACCTTGCCAGGTTGCTTTATCCTATTCCGGCCTCAACTCTCCCATTAAGGACTTTTATGTTCTCGGACTTCGGCTCTTCGACCAAAGGTTCTTATATTCTCCGGCCTCGGCTCTCTGGTCGAGGACTTTTATATTCTCCTACCTCGGCTCTTCGGTCGAGGGCTTTCATAATCTCTGGCCTCGGCTCTCCGGCCAAGGACATTTATATTCTCTGGCCTCGGCTCTCTGGCCAAGGACTTTTTATATTCTCTGGGCTCGGCTCTCCGGCCAAAGACATTTATATTTCCGGCCTCGGCCGAGGACTTTTTATATTCTCCCGCCTCATCTCTCCGGTAGAGGACTATTATATTTTTCGGCCTCGGCTCTTCGGTCGAGGACTTTTTATATTCTTTGACCTCGGCTCTCTGGGCGAGGACTTTTATATTCTCCGACCTCGGCTCTCCGACTAAGGACTTTTATATTCTCCTGCCTCGGCTCTCCGACCGAGGACTTTTTATATTCTCTGGCCTCGGCTCTCTGGCCGAGGACTTTCATATTCTCTGTCTTCGGCACTTTGGCCATGGATTTTTATGTTGTGTTCGAGTCTATTCCGTCGCTTTCTGGCAAAGGGACTCATAACTTGCGATCACTACCCCGTCTCTTCGGTGGGGACGGTAATCGCGAGACCTATATTATTTATTACATTGACCCAAACTCAATCGTTCAAAATAAAAAAAATTATATCTAGGGAAAACCAAATAAATGTTTGTACATCCAAAGGAGAAACCAAATTTTTAGAAAAACGAAAAGAAAAACAGGATTTCATAGACTCGAGCAAAACAGTTCATCATCTTTAGAGCATGGCTAGGGACCGTTCTCGATCCCGTACATGTGTAAGTGATTTGGCCATATTACTTTGAATTCTATTATTTATTCAAAGCCATAAATCTATTTAGTTGATAATAAGCCGATGTTGCCCAGATCCAATGCCATCTTCGTTCGAGGTGGGCGGTGGCCGCTTCTGTTCCACTGCCACAGCTCAATTCCTTGCATACTTCTCTAGATGACCATTCCTTACATGCTCCTCAACGATATCTTTCAAATGCCTACAGTCGTTTGTGTTGTGCCCATCCAGCTCATGGAATAGGCAATGCTTTTCCGATGCCCATTTGTATTCATAATGTTCCTTCCTTGCCGGCCTTCGATATTGGAGGCGCCCTCGAGTATCCAAGTAAATCCTTTCTAGAGTCTCAGTTAAATCTATGTAAGAAGAAAACTATGACTCCCTCCGAGGCCTTTTCGAAGTGCTACCACTGTCATTCGTTTTCCTTTTTTCCTTTATTATTTTTGTTTGGATCCTCCCTAGGTGGACCTCCACCCCTTATTGCATAAGCTTCAGCCTCTCTCCCTTCTCTCTCAACCTGCACATCCTCCTGCCTTAAAAAGCTTTCGCTTTATGGTAGAACTGCTAAAGATCCATCGGTGAGTCCCGTTCCAATGATGTCTTAAAATCCGAATTATCTGCAACTCCTGAAACTGCCGCCATCAAAACCATCGATGGATTGGGTCGATCAACCAAAGTCACTGCCGCATTGAATCTGGTTAAGAAATCCCTAAGCGACTCTCCTTTCCATTGTTTCATCGATGTCAAAGTCATCAAGTTCTTGGGCCTAACTATGTAGACCCGAAACTATCACATAAACCTTTCAATCAGCTCCGGCCATGTGCCGATAGAGCCACTCTCCAGTTATCTGAACCATAATGCTGCTATATCCATCAAATACAAAGGGAAGCATCGTGCCATGACCTCCTCCGATACCCCTAATACTTCCATATGCCTCATGTACCTTGTCAAGTGAACAGCTGTTCTCCTTTCATACATCTCCTATGTTGGTAGTTTGAAATCCTATGGGCTCCTAGCTTGCCTGATCGCAGGAGAAAAGGGACTCCTATTCACATCCTCCAAATCTCTATTCACCAATCCGCCTCTCATGGCTCGCCTAATCATATCCTCCATCCTTTCACTCTCACCAAGCTATAGTCCTTATCCATTGCCACAAATCTGCCCCCCGAGCCCACGAGGGAATTCTAAATTCCGCTGTCTCGAACGAGTACCCATTCCTCTATCAACGCTGGATTGCACAGCTCCACCTGGTACTCTACCTGAGATTGGTTCAACATGCTCTGGGTGAGTGCCCCTTAGCTCTAGTGTTGCTCCCGATGGTCCCGCTCTATTCTGAATTCTGGTTGCTCCGTTCTCCTGATCCCTATTTTTAGCGTCTATTATAGTTGCCAAACTTTGACTCTGCACTCCAACTTGTGCAACTTGTCGAAGTAGGTTCTGCATCATCTCCTCTTGTCCTTTCAGCATCGTTTCCATCTTGTCTCTGGTGAGGAAAATCGAGGCCTGATTAGCTCTCGAGAAAGTCTCCTGACTCGCTTCATGCTGACTTCTTTTTGTCCTCTATCTCCTAGGTGATTGCTTCGCCATAGTATGCAGAATCCAAGTTCTTAAACCTTTAAATCCAAAATCCTCACTTTCCAATCCCCGAGTTTAGTTCATAGTGAAAGTACCAAAATGTTAGCGCAAAATTGGTCACTAAAACTCAAATCCATATGAAAGCACCAAATCATAGTCACAGATAATAGATAGATGTATGTAGAGAGAATAAATATGAAGAACAATAAAAATTAAAAGGAAAGCAATAATAACAGAGGATTTATAGTGGTTCGGCTGACTTCAGCTTACGTCACTTCAGAAATTTCCTTTTTATTGATATGAGAATTAATTATAGTTACAATCTAATGTTTTTGAAACAATAATGACAGAGTTGCCTTAGTAGAGACTAGAAAGGGGAACATAGTCCATATCCCCTTTTCTGAAGCCCCACATGCTGTATTTATGGGCAAAACCTATGTTACTGGGCTTCCTAAGTTATATTAGACCACTAAGACCATAGCTGAGCCCACACCCTTCATTACGACCGATCCCTTGTACTCAATAAGTCGACCCGAAGTAGCCAGGGTACTGACCCAAAGTGACCCTAACCTCGACTCGAAGTAAAGTGCTCAGCGACTCAAAGCCACTTTCTTGCCAACCCGGAGTTAGATGAGTACCGATCCCGATCCACTCCATTATGACTGAACCATCTTCATGCCAATGTAAAGTCTACACAACACCGACCCAGTGTCTATTCCCGACCGACCCAAAGCAAGCCAAATCACTACCTTATGACGACCTACTCGTGAACTCCAGCGCGCCGAACCACTCAACCATGCCGGTCAACACCATCCTGCCGAACCACCTCTACCCAACAAACTTGGTCGACCAACACATGGCCGATCCACTAAGGCCGAACGACATAGGCCCAACCACCAATGCCGAACCATATCTGCCGAGCCATTCCTTTACCGACCCAATGCCATTTTTGTATGCCATGCCGAGCCACCATGCTTGGAATGCTATACCGACCCATAAAGTGATGTTCTATCTTTACTATGTCGACCTAGAGCACTCCTCAAGACCGATCCACCTTCTACCGAACCACCTCGGTAAGACCGAACGACCTTCCTACCGACCTACTTCTCCATCGACCCCTAATGCATCAAACGATGACTCAAAGCAAGTGCCCCTCTAACTCGATGTAACCATCCTGAGGACCCGAAGAATGTTGAATGCCGACCAGAAGCTAGGCCCTCTTTGACTCGAAGTAGCTACCATGAAAACTCAAAACAAACCCAAATATGGCTCAAAGCAAACTCCAGGCAATTCACAACAACTTGAATTTTTGTCTAAACTCGTATTTAAAGTACCCCAAGTCTCCTATCCCTCTACTAGGCTGAATCTCGGCTTCATAACCATGTTTATCATCCGTTATTGATTATTTATCCATCCAGTTGAACCAAACCCATCAAATTTCAGTCCCAACAAACAAGTAGTCGATTCAGTTAAACCTGTCTGTCTATGGCCTTGCCAAAAGGCAGGTAAACAATTTATTTCTTATCTTCTTTGTTTATTTCGAGTATATGCCAATGAACTGTCATTAGACATTTTCATGAATCTTGTACCCTTTTCCTGGCTCTGTTCATAGCTATTTGTAAATTAGTCCCTAATATGATTCCATGGCATACTAACCCAGTTCTTATTTTTGTCTGATCATGTTTGGATGATGCATTCTTTTCGAAGGGTTTTCACGAGAAGAATATTAACCTAGGAAGTCAAAAGCATTAGAAAAATGTAAAACGGAGTAGCATCTCCTTTCTACAATGTCGAAAGGTCTACTACCTTCCAACAAGATTGAAAGGAGATGAAGATCTTTGATTGACTGCTCTCCGTTTACATGGGAGATGGAGTACAATGAAATGACAAGGTCAAAAGATATATAATCATAGCAACCTAGTCGAAACATTTAGATGAATTTTAAACCCTCCGGCCAGGGTAGAAGGTTTAATGATTCTATTATTCCAACCAATCTGTAAGGTTTAAATGAAGCCTCGACCTTTCGACATGGTTAATGAGTTAGTGAATTTTCTACTCAATTTCATAGAAGGGGTTAACAATTTCTCAAAACCTTTCAATATTTCCCATCTTAGGCTATGGTTAAAACTAAGGCCTTAAACCCTTCCGACTTAGTTATCTTATTCAAAAGGTGTGAATTCACTCAACCACAAAGTTGATCCCATGGGAAACAATCTTATGCTAAGCATTAGGGGTGTTAACAAGAAATCTTGTTAACATTTTTGGCATTAGAAGGAGAGCCCGAACATCCGACCTTGCTATATTAGTACAACTAATTGCGGAAATTTGTTTTGTTGTAAGAAAATGAGATCAAAAAGGCTTTCTACCATCAGCGAAAGGGACGAACATGTATCTTCACTGGAGGAAAATTTCTCACCATCTTTTAACCCAGGGAATAGGGAATAGGGAACAACAAACATGGGCAGTCTTCAGCCATAGCTCAAACAGCTCAGATTCGACTATCTCCATAACTAGCTCCAACTCAAAATCTTCAGCCAGAGGACCACATTGCTAAAATAACATATTTAGAACAGAAAATGGTAGAGACGAAGGATCTCCTAAATGAAGTACTATCTCACCGGTTATCTATGAAAGTTGCTACAACAGGAGAGGAAGTTGTCTCTCCTAGAAGAAATTTGAAAGTCAACATGGATGCTGCGAAGAGTAAAGCTAATATTTCCTTGTCTAAAAGGAAGGATTGCCTTCCACTAAAGCAAACTATCAAGGAAGGGTCAAAGAGGAAGATAAGGATTGTTCCGCAAGCTTTACTTTGTATGGCTACAAATTTGAAAAAGGAACTACTTGAACAATGATGCTTACCTCAAAGATGTAGCAGAGATGGCTGTGAAGTATCTACGGAATGTCAAGTGTAAGAACAGAGGATGAGAGAGTAAATGACAATGAGTGGGTTTCTCCTTTTATTAATGAAATCATGTCAGCTCCTATCCCACCTCACGTAAAGGTTCCTACAATGAAATATCATGGAACATCTGATATAGATGACCATTTGATGGAATTCGACAATCAAATGGATTTGTACAATGCTTCTGGCGCTATTAGATGTTGGCGTTTTCCAATCACACCATAAGAAGCTGCTGCTAAATTGTACCGACGACATCGTGACAATAAGATTTATTCTTGGAAGCAATACTCCTAAGAAATCTCTGCTCATTTTGTATCCGCAAGGACCCCTCTATCGATTATACAGTACTCGCTAATATCAGACAGAACCATGGAGAGTCATTAAGAGATTACTTGAAGAGGTTTAATAATGAAGCTTTGAAAGCCAAAGGAATAAATGATAGAGACAAGCTCATTGCTGCTCACTCAGGTCTTATAGTCAATTCTCCTTTCTAGAAGGAGTCGTTTATCCATGGATGCCAGGATTTACAAGACTTCCATTTTCAAGCTGACAAATTCATTCGAATGGATGAATTGTACTATTCAAATAAAAATTTAATCAAAAGAAAGACAGTGGTTAAATTCGGCTCAGAAAGGATTCCTAAAGGACCTAGATGGGAAGATGCTAATACTAACGCGTTGATGTTAAACCGACCAATATCTTACATCTATGCAATGACTCAAGACAAGTTCATTTTCCCGACCTCGTTCAAAGACCGAAATTACCTATTACAGAAGGAAGGAGATAAATATCGTGCTTACCATAAGACGAATGGTAACGGAACCAACGAATGTAAGGTATTTGTTGGAATAATTCATAAATTAATTTGAGAAGGACAGTTGAAGGAGTTTGTGAAGAATCCGCAACAGATTTTCCTGCCAGAGATGAGGCAAGAAAACCTACTGGTTATGCTATGAATATGATCGAAGACGAAGACCCACTAAGCTTGAGTCCACCCCAAAATAGAATTGATGTCATATACGGTGGACCGCATCCCGTGAGCAGAAGTCAGAATTCTCGAAATAAATACATTTGTGAAGTCAGGAAGGGTGTATTTTCTGTGCAAGAAGAACCACCACTCCGAAACCCAAAATACGATATCAACATGCACATTCTGGTGATCAATCCTGAGGAATTGAGAAGGGGAATCCATCATCACACAATAATGCGTTAATGATCACAGCTCAGATGGGATCCTCGGTGGTTACAAAATCTTAGTTGATGCTGGAAGTGCTGTAAATGTGATATTTCGACATGCATTTAATGAGATGTGAATCTCCATAGACAGACTTGAGCCTAGCCTCGAATCTATCTTCGGGTTTAACAATAAAGGGAGAACACCATTTGGGCGAGTGAAGCTTTTGGTTCAGTTGGGACTCCCTCCGTGCTCTGGTGTTTTTGATACAAACTTTGTGATCATAGATCAGCCATCATTCTACAACGCTTTCTTTGGACGTCCAGCATTAGACGAAGTGGATGCATTTGTCTCGCCAAAATATCTGATGCTCAAGTTCCTTACTAAGAGCGGCAAGGGAACTATCCGAGGCGAGCAATTTGCATCAAGGGAAATGTATTTTGCAACCTTGGAACAATATAACAGGGAGTTCACTTGTTACTTTGATTCTTCCATTACTTTACATCCTACGGACGATGGATTTCTACATCCATCATTCGAAGCAAAGAAAAAATCTGATAAAACTATAAAAGGTATTGTCGCAAGGTGTTTTGCAGTATATAGGAAGAGAAAGGTAATGGATTCCAACTCGTCAGAGGAAAGAGAAATTGTTACAGAGCTAGATTGTCGTGGGGAGGTTGAAAGAGTTAAGTCGGTTGAAGAAACAAAAGAAATTCCAATAGATTCTGCAAATTCTACCAAAATAATCAAAGTAGGAAAGGATCTCGAGCAGCAATTAAAGTCATGATTGATAGAATTCCTAAAGCCCGATAAGGATGTTTTTGCCTGGACCCAATCTGACATGGTAGGAGTTAACCCTATGGTGATGAGTCACGCCTTGAATGTCAATCCAGACATCCCTCCATCAGGCAAAACAAAAGATAATCCGATAAGGAGAGGACTGATGCCTTAAAGGTAGAAGATAAGAAGTTGCATCAAAATGGGTTTATCCGATAAGTCTTTTACCCTGAATGGTTGGCAAATCCGATTCTGGTACAGAAATCTAACGTGAAGTGGTGGACTTGTATGGATTATACAGATTTAAACAAAGCTACTCCAAAGGACTGTTAGCAACTGCCAAGGATAGATCAATTGGTTGACTCCACCAGTAGACATAAGCCGCTCTCCCTGATGGACACATACTCGGATACAATCAAATCCCTATGTTTAAACCCGATGAGGAACATATCAGCTTCATTATAGATGAGGGGACCTATTGTTATAAAGTAATGCCATTCGAATTGAAAATGCTAGGGGCAACTCACTAAAATTTGGTTAATCGAATGTTGAAAGAACAAATCGAAAAAAAAATGGAAGTTTATGTAGACGACATGTTAGCAAAATCCCAAGATGCGATGGACCATCTTGAAGATTTGGATGAAATGTTCAAAGTGCTCCGCAAGAATCAAATCAAACCCAACCCCCAAAAATGCAACTCTGAAGTCCATTTTGGAAAATTCAGGGCTATATTATGAGTGCATAAGGGATTGAGGCTAGCCCTGAGCAGAGCGAGGCCATTAAGGATATGGTAGAGCTAAAACAAGTAAAGTTGTCATGAGTTTGAATGGGAAAGTAGCAGCTCTAGGCAACTTTATATCAAAAGCCACTGATTAGTGCATACCATTCTTAAAGGTAATAAAGAAAAAGAAATTTTTTGAATGGAACAAAGATTGCAAAAAGGCATTTCAAGAGTTGAAGCTACATTTGGAAAAACCTCCGATCTTATCCAGCCCCGAAGAGGGAGAGGATTTATTCTTGTATATGGCAATTTCTAAACATGCAGTAAGTTCAGTATTGATCAGAAATGACAAAGGATTGCCATTGCCGGTTTATTATGTAAGTAGAAGATTAAAGGATGCCGAATTCCAATAGCCAGTCATTCAGAAACTAGTATACTGTTTAATTTTGACAGTTTGGAAATTAAGGCCTTACTTCCAAGCGCACTCGGTAAAGGTGTTGACCGAGTTTCCGTTGAAACAAGTCTTTGGTAAGCTTGAAACTTCTGGAAGCTTGATTAAGTGGGGCATTGAACTAAGTTAGTGTGATATAGCATATCAGCCCAAAATGGCTATAAAAGGGCAAACTTTAGCTGATTTCATTAACGATCATACGTGATTCATTTTAGAACAATCCGAAATGGAGAAGGATGTAAAACCTAAATGGCAGTTATTTGTGGATGGTGCCTCAAACGAACAAGGAGCCAGAGTAGGATATGTGATAATTACCCCAGATGGATACAAGCTTCATTATACTATGAAGTTGGGGTTCTTGGCAACTAACAATGTAGCAGAATATGAATCCATGGTTGCAAGATTAACCCTCGCAGTACAACTCAAGATCCTGAGGATTGAAGTATTCAGTGATTCTCAATTGATGGTTAACCAAATCTGTGACGACCCGCCCTTCTACTCCCAAAAAGACGTATCATCATTAAGAAAGAAAGGGATAGAAATTGAAAAGAATAGAAAAGGAAGAACAACAACATCAGAATCTCACAGCGGAACAGAACAAAATATAATATATCACATAACTATTACATAGTTACATATATCAGAGTTATACAATATCAATACACATGACAGTCATACATACATCTATCACTATTTACATCAGAGATATAACATACATCAACTAACACAGCGGAACTAGATAGATAGCTACATACGTCTGGAACTCCTGCTCCAAGCTTCTCCAGAAATCAAAGACCAAATCCTATCACTTGGCTACTCTAAAAAATTTGAGTACCCAAGAGTTTATGGAAAAAAAAAATATAAACTCCGGGTCAGACATGGGTCCGGTATGAGTAAACGGTTTAAAGTTGTTTAACTTTGAAAAAAAACATTTGAAAACAAAAGGTATCACGTAAGACTCCCCACAAATAAATACGGGTAAGTTTTTACCTTACGCTAACCAAAACATTTCATAGGAAATCCAGTGATATTATAATAATGTCTAGGGTTTTCAAGTAAAATAAAGAAATAGCTGAAATGCTTACATCTCACATTCCAACATAGTTGGGCACAATCAAAACGTACGGCGCTTATTGGAGATTGGATTCCATACAATGGCAGGGCTACTGGGGTATCGCCCGTCACAGTACCGAGGAGCCACCCTAACTCCCCTGCAACACAAGGCCGGAACCATTCCTTACTAAACAGTCCCGAACAAGATAACCCTGGCAGTTGTTGCAATCAACTGCCCACACATTCGAAAAATAAAGGGACATCTAGACAGGGGTATATCTCGTCCTTCTTGGGCATGACCCACCTAACCTTGCTGCACCTCCCCTGTTTTAGCCATTCCCGGTTGATGAGGCTTGAGGCTGTGATTACCTTTTGTAGAACATACCTCTTAGAATGCTCATCGTCTGCATGACGATGTGATGAAAGCATTCAATCCATACAAGTTCGTTCCGGGTTCGAACGAAACCAAAGGCATTATCTCGTTACACTCATTTTGGAATCACCCTCAGAGTCAACGACGATAATCCTTGCATTCTGAAAACATCATCTCGATGTTCATTTCAGAATTCACGACCTAACGTTTAAATTGGATCAATGTGGTTTTCGGAATATCAAATTGATACCCGATCCCGGTCTCATCGAAATCCAAACGCCAATTTTAAAGGCCAAGTTGTCTAATTAACTTAAACAGTTTAATTTAATGATTGAATTCAAATAACATTTATCATAGATAAATCATACACAACTATCATAGATACATCAAGAGCATATCACAGAGCATCACAGAATATCCTCAATAAATATCACAAAACATATATTCTTCATTCACAACAATCCATAAGCAATCACCTTTGATTCTTGTTGTAATTGATTTAATTTAAATTAATTACTTAAGAATCTCTTGATCCTGTTTAATTAATCAATAATTATCAATTAATTACTTATTCCATTTCAATTTATTTAATTATTAAATCATTTCTTAATCATTATTTAATTACTTAAATACTTTATTCACACTATTTAATTACTTCTTAATTAAGTTATTTAGCTTTAATTAACGATTCCTTAATCATTAATTTAATAACCTTAGTTATTAATTAAATAAACTTAATTATCCATTTATTAATTAATTAATCATTTATTAATTCTTAATTAAATTACTTAATTAATTAACTATTAATCATTCATTAATTAACTGAAATAGTTAATTTCAATTTACTTATCACTTAATCATTTGTTTAGCAATCTTTAATTATATTATAAAGTAATTATTCTTAACTACTTTCTAGAATAACTAAATTAATATTAATTATTCAACTTAGTTAACATTTTAAAAGGAATGTTCTTTAACTTATGAAATCAATCTATTACTAATTACAAACTTATATGTTAATAAGTTTTATACTCATCTTATATTAATTATTCAATTAGAATGATAATTAAGAGCTTAAAACATTTTAAAGTGTTAACAAAAATAATTAACTTGTATCTAGGTTTTTAACCTAACTGTTAAACGCTATAAAGTTTTACTGGGTTCAAAACTTGTTGAAAAATTGTTTATTTAACATTACTTTTTAAAATACACTACCTGCAATTTGAAGATAAACCGAGGCTTCCCTTATTAAACTCGTGAGCCACTTCGAGTAACCCCCCATATCACCCGAGACCTTCCTATAACTCCTTCTTCTTCTTCCCTTCTATTATTCATTTCTACAAGAAGTTAAATTATATCTTAAATTAAAACATCAGTAAACACTCACGCACTCAACTCGAATTCAAACCCGAAGGAAACAGCCGGTCGACTCGAGCATTAACTCGCGATAATCTCTGATCAACGTCACTGATACTGCCTTCAAGCCGTACACGTGCACGGCGACACGATTCGACTCTGGCGATCACCATCAACATCGGCAAGTCGCAAATTGTTCACAAGCTCGGAATCAAATTTCAAATTGCCTGGAAAAAATTGAACTTCAAAAAACAGCAGTTCACTCTAAAAAACTGCAAACACCCCATCATCTAAAATGCCTCGCCACCGCCTCCTAGACCACCGGTGACACCAAAATTTCGTCTACGCCTCGACAACACTCCCAGCAACCCTCCACCCAAGTCTCGAACAACTCGATCGCGTTAAGGTGACATACCCATCATTTTACTGACTCGAACAAAAACTGTGAATAACACCCTAAAATGTATTCGTTTTTTTAATTTATACATTAGAAAAATTCTCTGATAATTTTCTCAAGATCCATGATGTTAATACTCACTTCAATTCAAATTCCAACATTTTAAATTGGATTGATAACCTGAAATTGGCAAAAATGTAATCTTTGTTCATATACAAACTGCACCTTAAATACAAATCTAAAATCTTCATTTTCGTTTTAAAAATCATCAATTTCATTAAGGATTCAAAATATATCTTGAATTAGCTTCTTGTAAGACTTGAATTTATCAATAAATTTCTTGATTTCCTCTAAAACCGTATTACAATAACACACCTTTACAAAGATGATTTAAACAGCTTACAAATCTTAATTTTAGTTTTAATACCTTGTTTGATTGGAAAATCAAAACTTAACATAGATTAGCAGCAAATAATTTAAGTTTGAACCAAATGTTCACCCTGTATCAATTTTAAACAGAGGAGTATATACAATCACAGGACAATATTTAAGATTAAAACATATACCACAAGATCACAGAATCTCCTTAAGTGTTTGACCAGCAAAATTCTGAACAAAGAATACTCTGAGGTGATGAAGGCTGTAGTTGAATCCCTGTTTGTTTTGAGTGCTTCCTGTTTCTGTTTTGAATTAAATTTGATTTTTACTTCTTTTACCTTGTCTTTTTTTTCTCTGGTTTACTAAAATTTTTACTGAACGAACTAGAAAAAGATGATGCATCCAAATATATATATATATATATATATATATATATATATATATATATATAAGTAAAGAACATGATGCTTAAGGAAGGTATTATCTAGCCAAGCACTTTCTTCATTTTTTTTTTACATGAACAGATTTTATTACTGCAAAGCAAAGGATTTGTAATATTTGCTTTTGAACAAAAGAGTGGCTGAGTTGATAGCAAGTACATGCTTTGTTTCTTAATATGTCTACATATTATAATTGTGTTCGGTTGTATAAAGATAAATATTTGTATGAAAAAACACATTTTGGAGGAAATACTTGGCTTGCAAATGAAGCTTTATTTTGTATGTAAGCATTTTCCTTATTACTTCTAGTCCAAATAGTTTATACACACATGTTTTTGTCAGGTATTGATTTATGCTTTGGTCTTGTATGAAGATACTTGTATATACATATTTATTTTCAGATAGACTTGGATCATGTGGGAGAAGATATTTTGTTTTTATCTTTATATTTTATGAACATATAGTTTTCCAGGTTTGTTTATACCTCTTTGCCTTATTTTAACTTCTAATTGTATGTTTTATTAACTTCTAGTTTGAATAGTTTACACTCATAGTGTCAGGTTTCATTTTATTTTGCTTACTGATTTTAAGGTTATGTTGTATGCATACCTTATCACTTAATTCTTATTTTCATTTATTTTTACATTTGAATTTTATATTTTTCTTACAAATGTTAAAGTTATGTTGTATGTTTAACAATATTACTTAATCTTTGTTTTTTTCTTTTATTTTCATTTCTAGCTATCAATGTTTAAGTTATTTTCAATATGGTTTACTTACTTATATTTATATTTATTTCTATTTGTACTTTACTATCAATATTTAAATTATAAACATATGTTTAACTTACATTTATACTTATTTTTATTTTTATATTTTACATTTACAAGCTTTGATTTTATTTTGAACATTATTTTCTATATATTGCATTTATATATTTATAACAAGAAAAAGTATTTTACTTTAATTATACCAGATAGATTTTACTTTAAATATTCTTAAGAGATTTTATTTAAATTTTCAAATCATTTTTTCCCTTTCAAAAATACAATTCATACAAATAAATGTCAATTATTCGCAGAAGTCATATTTATTTTATTTAATTAGATTAAATATTTATTAAAATAACAGGGGCAAAATCCTGGTCGTTACAAAATCAAACAAGTATATCAAATCGATGATCCCAAACTTAGTCAGTATATGAAGAAAGTTTTAAAAATGCTCGCACTTTTCAAAGATTTCTTTGTACACTAAACACCAAGAGAGACAATTCTCAAGCAGATTCGCTGGCTAAATTGGCAAGTTCGAGAGGAGCCCCTGAGACTCAAATTGTGCCTGTGGGATTTCAGGTCAATCCCAGCATTGAGGAAAATAAACAAGAGGAAACCAAGGAGCTATTAATATTAACTCGATCACAAGCCTTAGCCCAAGAATCGAAAGAAATAGATTTGGAAATACTGAATGAAGAACCAGTAGCCCCAATAGTAGAAGAATATTATGAAAACACTTAGATGGCTCTGATTATGAGTTATATTGTCAATGGGACACTACCTGCAGATAAAATAGAAGCATGAAAACTAAAAAGACAAGCCCAAAACTTTACCATTATGGATGGAATTCTGTACAAAAAAGGATATGCCCCTCCTTATTTGCGATGTCTAAAACCCAAGAGAAGATTGAGAATATTAAAGGAAGTGCACGAAGGATTTTGTGGAGATCACTCTAACGAGATCGAACTTGCTAAAATCATAACGAGACACGGGTTTTACTAGCGACATTGGACCAACCAAGAAACATAGAATGTTGAAAGGTGTGAAAAATGTCAACATATTCAAAGATACCACGTCTTCCTCCGATTTAACTAACCTCTATTACCAATCCATCGACATTTGATGTTTAGGGAATTAGGAGATGAAGCGACCTTAAGAATGGGTGGATACTAAAGGAGACTATCAAAGTACTACAACTCAAAGGAAAAAAAAAGTTCATTCAAACAAGGAGATTTGGTACTTAGAAGAGTAATGGCCAATATTTGAAACCCATCAGATGGGTCATTGGGACCAAATTGGGAAGGTCCACTAACAATTTTCCAAAGAAATCCCCCCAGGGGTCTACAAGCTATGCCATCCTGATGGTAATGTGGTACCAAGAACCTGGAAAGCAGAACAATTGAAACCGTATTTTTCAATTCTGAATGAATAAAGCATTTTTAGGAATGACTCTGATATGATTCATCAAGGAAAGTTTACATGGTCTGGAGTAAAACTCTCCTTAAACTTGGACTACCTAAGGGGTAAACTACCAATAATGGTAGAAGGCCCTTGGTTGTGCCAAGATGGCTAGGTGAAGGCACCTCATGAAGGGAGGGTGTAAGCCTTTATCCATGCCAAAGTCAGAAATGACCAGGTTAAAGCAGCACAAGTCCTTATTCACGTCACGTTATGGCCAGGATAAGGCACCTCCTAGAGGGAAGGCGGGTAGTCCCTTGGTCCCGCCACGCTATAGCCTGGCCAACATACTGAATAAGCCCTTAATAACGTCATGCTATGGTCAGGTTAAGGCGCCTCCTGGAGGGAAGACGGGCAAGTCCTCGGGCCCTATTTTGGAATAAGCTAGCCGAGCGCAATGGAAACTCGGATGAAATGTCCGACAGACTAAGAAATCCATGCTTGAAACAGGCACCGCTAGAAATCGGCATAGCCTAAATGGCAACCGTCAAAAGATTGGCAAAGTATAAAATGAAAAACAGCCTAAAATGAGCTCTGCTTAAATAAGCACAAAATTGGACTAAAGAGTCCCTGTCTGAAATAGGCCAAAACAAATGAACCAAGAAAACATGAACCTAAGAAAGCAAAAGCATGCAAGACATCCTCAACGCCTGGAGATGGCACATTCGACAAAAAGAATCAAAAAGAATTCTCTAAGTTCTCTTTGTACACATCTGCCAGATGGGTATTCTGATCTTTTATTATTAGTTACCATAAATGGTATTATGGTCTTCTATTATTAATTGCCAGAAATGGTATTCCAGTCATCTATTATTAATTGCCAGAAATGATATTCTGGTCTTCTACTGTTAATTACCAGAAATGGTATTCTGGTCATCTATTAGTGACTAACAGAAATGGTATTCTAGGAATTTATTATTAATTATCAGAAATGATTTTATGAAAGTGGCATTCTGGACTTCTATCATTAGTTACCTAAAATGATGTTTTGAAATTCAACTATAAAATATCAGAAAGGGATATTCTGGTCATCTATTACTCATTACGAGAAATGGTTTTTTGGATTTCCATTATCAGTGCCAAATTAGATTTCCGGTCTTCTATTACTCATTATCAAATGTGCATTTCTGTTCTTCTACTTCTTATCACCAGAAACAACCTTATGATCTTCTATTATTGAGTGACAAAACAAATCATCTGAACCTTTAGCGTTAACAACCAAAAATAATCTTCTAAACCTTTACATCAGAATGGTTGATCGGATTGGTATTCTAGCCCTCTCTCATTATTATAAATTAATATTAAATCATAGCCTTCCATTATAATCAAAATGATTCTGATCTCCCTATTATTATTCGGTGTGGAACTTTTAGCCTTTGTTGTCGCAAGATACGAAATTCTTAATTATCTATGTATGATCTTCTGACATTCTATTGCTAAGAGTAAGTTTTTAAACACCTGTTCTTATTAATAAGGTCGATCCATCATGGAAATACAGGTCCTTTAGTATAAATTCTGGAACTTCTATCATTCATGGAAAAATAGGAAATAACTACTATCTAGTTCTGGATGTTCAAAGGGTGAATCTTCCACCAAAATAAATCGCAGTTGAAGGTCAATCAAACTGAAAAGGTACTTGTAGCATAAACTAACCATTCAAATATTATTAGATCTATTACAAGAATAAAGGTATACATGAACTATTTGGTAATCCTTGAGTTTTTTTCCCTAAAGAATAAAAGCCTTCTTCATACAAGGGGGGGCTAAATGTTAACCATAAAATATGAATAAGGATAAAGAAGGCCTTTCAGGAAGCTTTTGCATAAGTAAAGGGTAGCAGGTAAAGCCACCTTTCGATGGTCTCGAAAGGATTGTTCAATGCCAGTGAGGAAAAGCACGTAAGAACTTCGAAGCAAGGCCTCCGCAAGCTTGAAGGAAAGAATTATTAATGCATAACGAAGCAGCTAAGTACAAAACCACCAAGCACCTTCCGGCTAAAAAAGAAGGATAGTTCCGCAACCATTCATCATAAAACAAATGTTACTCAAAGAATCCACCTTCACTACTACAAAACAGGCCATTTGCATCGGTTGTTTACCCTCCTTTTGCATCAGTTCAGCAACCGATGCATATGCAACCGATGCAACAGGCTTAACACTTTTGCATCAGTTCTGAAATCGATGCAAAAAGGTCATTTTTGCATCGGTTGTTACTAACAACTGATGCAAAATATCATGGTTGGTTGCTTGAAAACATCCCCTATGTTGCATAGCTTGTTGTTGAAAACCGATGCAAACTAATCCCTCTATTGCATCGGTTTTTTTATAACAACCGATGCAAACTAATCCCTCAGAAACCATTATTATAGTACTCAAATAGACTATATATATATATATATATATATATATATATTATTGATAATCCAAACGCCACAAGCCTAACAAAACAACTCACGAACTAGAAACATGAACAATTTCATTATTTGCAAGGGAAAATCTCATTATTACACAACATATTCAACCAAATATGCATAGAAATGCATGACAGTAATACACAAACTCAAGTCCAACTTTGCATTCATTTTCTCCTCACATAAAAACTCTCTATATAATTCTCATGAAAACTAAACCTGTGGTGATGTAGCAGCATCAAAAGACTTCCTCCTAACCAGCAAGCAAGTAATCCTTTCAGGCTCCGCCCTCACATCATCAATCGTGCTAATCACAAAATCAGGCCTATGAAGAGCAAGATTGAGCCTATCCTACCCCACCACAATCATACTCGCATCCAGCAACACATGCCATGAGTTCCTATGTGCTTCAGACACCCAATGCATCGACCATTTCATCCCATTTACCTTGACCGGATAACAAAACAACCCTTTAGGGCTATGCTTACACTTCCTTCTAAAATACTGACTCAGTTGCGACCCTTTTATCCTTAGGTCAAGCCAGGTATCGGGCGCCGAAATTACCTTAGCATCCTTGTAGCCAGCAAAAGCTCTAATGCTGTCCACCTCCTCCTCTATGACACTCAGATAGTAATTGTACCTGAAGAAGGGGTAGCTCTCCCCTACAAGCATCATTGCATCTTTGTACGTAGGGACAAAAAGGACGACCATCGGATAGTAATTTTTCCACATATTCCGTTTCATTTGGGGTTATGGGGCCTGACCATCGGAGTTCCAGCCCATGAAGAGTTGATAATGCTTCTGCGACTATGTGAGGTGGGATGTATTCTCTTGGGCATACTTTCTACATTTCAAGAAACACATCATTAATACAACAGTTTTTCTTTTATTTTCAAGAAAATGCACTGATATACTGGTTAAATGTTTATATGAGATGCAATGAATCATCAAAAGCTTGCTTTAGCTTAGAAAATTTTATTTATACATGTATTATGCTAGTGCTATATTATTTAGGTTCCTATTTTGCTATATTTCAGTGTGTGATGTATGCTTGAACGCAACACTGTATGCAAAAAGATGAAGACAGAAAATAAACATACCTGAGTTTCAGAAAGAACATTGTTTTCAATATTTTTTCCCATTAAACTGAATGATTTGTTAGTAGATGGATGACTGAAGGTTAATGGAAAAAGCTAAACCAACAGGCACCTAATCTTCCTACCCTGTTTAAACGTTTCTATGTTGCAAACTAAAGTTAGAAAAAATATGTGTGCATACTACATAGGCATACTATTTGACATATACTGTCCCTACTCACCACCCTTCTAATATCTATTTAACAATATCGCATATGTCCAATTTTCATATTATATAATTGATTCATTTATCATTGATTTGAACCTGTATTATATATATTTGCATAGCCCGGTTGGTTGAAGATCACTGCTTTCCTTTCTTTCAGTTCCATTCTCTTCTCTTCTCCCTATGACTACGGAACTGGAATCAAGTGGAAACTCAATGTCCACAGCATCCTCTAATATTAATTCACCATCTTCATCCTACTCAAACTAGAAAAAATCAGATAAATAAATGTACCACAACAACAGGTGAGCATTGTTATTCTCAGTTTTCTTTGCATGTAGTATATATCTCTTAATAACCTTTGAAGCGACTATACGCTGCTCTGAATCTAGATACACACTCGGTTCATCAATAAGATATATGTCTGCAGGCTGCACATACAATTTCATTGTTTCAAGCATTGCAATAATGATTTGAATTTAAAACATGATAAAATTAAAAGTGTACCATTCCATGACACAAAATGAAAAATTAAAACTTAGCTACCTTTCCAAGGCAAAGGTAGATAGACACTCTTTGCAGCTCCCCACCAGAGAGATTGGCAACTTTTTGGTCCATTAGCTATTCGATTTGTAAAGGCTTCATGACATCGGAAAAACTGAGGATGTAAATAGAACTCTCTAATTCTTTTTTCCAGCATTTCCCTCACAGTACCTTCAAATGTAAGGCTTATCTTCTACCATTTGTATGATACATTAAACTTAGGTATCTCGATCTCTTCGCCTTCCACCACATCAGGCTTAACCAATCTAGCCTGCAGTCACCAGATTTATAAATGAAAATAAGCCACATGTGATGTGGTAACATTTAGTTTGAACTCACAAGTAAAAATAGGAAGATTGAGGGAAAAAAGTATCAAGGTAAATGATAAGTCTTAATGTAATGTAATTTAATCTTATCGACCTTCTAAACAAATTGTGAAACTTTAAGGCAAAGGCCAGTCAGTGCAATTCTTGCATACTAAAAAAATAAGACCATTACTTAAATTTAGATCAAACTATGTGATTACAGACTCATCACGCTTGCAACAATAAATTTGGTTTGTTAAAAATCACACATTGTTGACATTTTACTTTGTAGTTCATCTTTGTGCATTAGTTAAATCAAAATTCAAAATCATGAAATCTATATGTGGTAATTATAAGTTGATTTTTCAATAAACTACAAGCATAGGCATTAAAAAAAAAAGCATACCAACATGCGATAAATGTTGTCTTCCTAGTTCCATTCTCCCCCAACATCATAATAATCTGAGAATTTGAGAATTCCCCTTCACACACAGATAACTTAAAATTTCCCTGAGTTTTACTCATATTAGGATATCTGTAACACTGGTAAGATTGAATTTCTTCAGCACTTTCTTGAGATGTCTCGGACACCTGTACAAAGTAGACATGATTAAAAAAAGAATAAAACGATATCATAAAATACCATAAAACTATAAATTCGTGTACCACATAACTTACCTTAAATGTTAATGACTCTTCTCGGAACCTCAGATTCTCAGTTGGCACAAAATCAGCTAAAAAAATGTTAATTCCTTCTCTAACTAAGAAAGGCATTGTAACCACTCCGTATGCTCCTGGTTTGCCATATAAACAGCAAATAAAATCTGACAAGTAATCAAGGATGCTAAGGCCATGCTCCACAACAATAACATAACTGCAGAAGCAAAAAATGGAAAGTTTATACCAACGGCAAATTGTAAAACAGTAGTTTACAAGAGTATCCATACAGAACCTTATTCTAAATCCTTTGAAAATTATTGGTATCAAAAATTTCATGGCCATTCTGTAAATAAAATATGTTCATTTCTTTTACAACTATTGATAAAACCAAAGGCAGTTAGAAATAAAATAAGATTTTTTGAAACTTAATTGTTTCAACTATTTGATCTAGTAGGGACTTCTAAAATGAGCAAAATGTCAAAAAGAAGAGCAGAAAAGTTTTGATGTATAACTATTTGTGAAATTTGTTTTTCACAAACATGCTGAGTATTTCTAATATATGTCATATATGTCATATAATGTATGATCATCTACTTTATCTGTTCTTTGGTCGGTGGTGACAGATTTTGAATTGATCGCTAAAACAAGTCATGCTGACATTATATTATTTTTTTACTGTGGAAAATAGATCAATTTTCTTAAATAAGTTCTCTGATGCATCAGATACTATTCATGCTTTCGCACTATCGGAGGATGACACTTGTGCTTTCTTTACTGAGGAAGACGAAGAATTGGAGCAACCACCACAAACGTCAAAGCCACTGCCATCTCTAGCAGATAGAAGGCGTTTGCTTAACCTTGCTAAGATCGCGGCAGCTGCACGTATATCTATTAGATTATTAAATTGATTTCCCATATTAAATTTATCTTTTGATAAATAACTTAAGTACTCTGTTGACTAATATAAAGTTTAAGCTTACCTTTGCAGTTTTAACTTAATTAGTTAATTGTTTTTCCTTTTATTTAAGAAAAGGGGATGTACATTGACTGCTATCTGACTGACATACATCATCTATTAATTCTCTTGCTTTCTAACTGTGTAGCTTAGGAGTTGATTCCTTTTGCTAAAGATTACTTCTTCTCCTTTAGAAGATTGTTTTAAATATGATATTTTTTTTCTTTCTTTTCTATTTGGAAGTTTATCATACTGAGAGTAACGAATCTGCGCCAATTTTTTTCAACTGCAATTCACTGATTTAAACAAAATTACTTCAACTCCTAGAGCATGCTGCTTATCAGCAGTCAAAACTACTTACAAGTTATGTATTGCAATGTTGGTGTTTGAGAACTATTTATATGTAACAAAGGTAGCTAATAAGTAGAAAATGAAGAAGCAACTATTTATTGACCGAGTTATGAAGCAATTGCACAAGTTATTTTGACCAAATATTTCTATTTAAAAATTAAATTACATCAAAACACTTACTTCTAAATTGCCAAATGGACTCTTTTAGTAAATTTTATAGTTTAGGGCAATATGATCCGAATGTAGGTAAACTCAGATAGTCTACTAAATAATAGTGTACTTATACTCCTCTTATATATGAAAAATTCTGCTGTATTTTTGCCTGTGTATGAAAAATGTACTTTGGAATAGCCAAAACTGCCAATAAATTGGTATGATCTTGATTCCTTATAAATACACAACCTTAAGTAGCCTGACAAGTTATGTTCGTCATTAAAACAGGTAAAGACGAGGGATTTGAAATGAAGATGGCCAGCATAGAAGCTGATCTGCATATCCTAAAAGTTCAGGTGATTATGTATTGCGATAAAATCAGAAAAATAAACGATTTCAAAGACTTAACCTTCTAACAAATCTATTATCAAATAATATAATACAGGAAGAGATGATGAGACAGTACCCAAACGAGGAAGAGATAAGGAAGAAAGCACTACCTCCGAGGGAGCTAATAAACCTATGCCTAAAAAACAAGGACCGAGCCCTATCCCTATTACCCTTTGAAATATTCGCATGGACCAGCTCCTCCTTCAGAAAAGCCAACCGACACCTACTGGAAGCATGCTGGAAGAACGTGGTGGATCAGAACGACTGGGCGGCGCCGAGCCAGGCGTCGATGAAGGAAGGATGGAGCGATGAGGTGATACTGGAGACTTTAAAAGAGACAGTTTTGTTTAAGGCGTCGATGTGCTGTTACGGTCCTGGTGCTGAGGTTTACGATGGTGATTTTGGTTAGGTGCTTCCATTGAGGAAAGAGGAGGCGGAGATGTCTGTGGAAAGCGTCCTGATGATGCATAGGGATTTTCCTGATGCTGGTAAGCTCATGATGAATTGGGTGAAGAAGATCGGTGGGAAGTGAAATTTTATCGAACTTCTTTGATTTCGATTTTTGTTTGTTTGGGATGCTCGGCCGGGAATTGGATTTTTTTTAGGAGTGTGTTATTGAGGATGAAGGAGCACATTTGTTCAAAGTAAACTTTGGAGCCAATTTTTCATTATTTCCCACCTAAATTTCATATTGCCATCAACATGTAGTTGCATCGGTTGACTTTAAAACCGATGCGACTAAAACTATTTGCATCGGTTGTTGGTGAGAACTGATGCAAATTTGATTTTTTATTACCTATTGCTTTCCACGTACCAATTGCATCGGTTATTAAGATAGAACTGATGCAAATAGTTCTATTTGCATCAGTTTTTACTTCAACCGATGCAAATGAGGTGAAGCAATATGCACTTTTTGTACTAGTGCTTCCAGCTAAGACGGAAGGTCTTTCGGCAAAGATTAAAGAAAAAAAGTTCATATCAAACTTTCGAAGAAGTCGAAGGGATGCAGTCAACAATTTGTAGCAGTCCTAGACCTTTCAGAGGGGATGAAGGTTTTCATTTCCCAACTTTCAATAAATTCTTACCTTTCGAAGAGGGCGGAGAAGCCAAAGCAAGAGCAAGCAACTCTATAATTACCTTTTCAAAAGCATAGTAAGCCTTTCGAACCGGTTGGATCGCATGCAAAATACCTTTCGATGATGTCGAAAGTTTTATGAAGAAGGCAGCGTTCATAAATCTGCAAGGAATGAGAAACAACCTTTGGAAAACATTCAAGAAAAGCATGACTTTCAGCAGCAATCAAGTAGGGGATGGACATCCTGGCAAGGCCTAATGGTTCACAATAGTTAAGTAAGGGAGCAACCTTCCGACAAGGTCGAAGGGTTCATAATACCATATAAAAGACTGACCCATCAGGAAAGACGAAAGGTTCATGAATACATAGGAAATGCTGACCCTTCAACAACATTCAAAGGTCCATGATGATGTACTGTGGACAAACCTTTAGACAAGGTCGAAAGGTTTACAACTGTATATAAGATGCGAACTTTTGTCCCAATCGAAGGCATGGAGCTGAAGGGAGGGCCGCCTGCATCTATAAATAGGAACCAAGGGGTCCAGTGTCAGGATTCGATTTTCTTCTCATTATGCTTTCACTCAACTCTATTGCTTCCGCTGATTACTTTGTAACCATAATTTAGAAATCAAATTAGGGATTGGCATAAAGAAATAAAGAGAATTGTGGCTTGTGATCGACTCGGAATTTGGAGATGATCATGAGTAGGCGTCAATTCAATATTAACGGCTGATCATATGTGATTTATTTCTTATCTTCTTTGTTTATTTTGAGTATATGCCATGAAACTGTCATTAGACGTTTTCATGAATCTTGTACCCTTTTCTTGGCTCTGGTCATAAAAAGAGAGATGCTACTTGTAAATTAGTCCCTAATATGATTCCATGGCATATTAACCCAGTTCTTATTTTTGTCCGATCATGTTTGGATGATGCATTCTTTTCAAATGGTTTTCACGAGAAGAATATTAACCTAGGAAGGAAAAAGCATTAGAAAAATGTAAAACGGAGTAGCATCTCCTTTCGACAACGTCGAAAAGTCTACTATCTTCCAACAAGATTGAAAGAAGATGAAGATCATTGATCGACTGCTCTCGGTTTCCAAAGGAGATGGAATACAATGAAATGGCAAGGTCGAAAGATATATATTCATAATAACCTAGTCGAAAGATTTAGATGATGTTCAGACCCTCCGTCTAGGGCAGAAGGTTTAATGATTCTATTATTCCAACCAATCCGTAAGGTTTAAACGGAGCCTCAACCTTTCGACATGGTTAATGAATTAGTTATTTTTCTACTCAATTTCATAGAAGGGTAAACAATTTCTCAAAACCTTTCAATATTTCCCATCTTAGGCTAAGGTTAAAACTAAGGCGTTAAACCCTTCCGACTTAGTCATTTTATTCGAAAGATGTGATTCACTCAACCACAAAGTTGAGCCCATGTGAAACAATCTCATGCTAAGCATTGGGGGTGTTAACAATAAATCCTGTTAACAATTAATTTTCTATTTTGTAGGTTTATGGCCAATTGCAATGGGTATTGTTTCACATGAAAATGAAGCTAATTGGTTTTGGTTTTTGTCTCATTTAAAAGAAACGCTTCATAAGTTTTTTCTTTAATTTTTATGTTAGATCGTCAATGAGATTTGATTTTAGGTGTTTTCAAAAGATTTCCTTCTTGTTGTCAAATTTACCGTCTACTTCATAGGGAGACAAATATTGATACTGTTGTTAAGGCGGGTAAAGGTGATTCATCAATAGTTGATTGGTTTAGGCTTTGCGCAAAAGCTATAAATATATATGACTTTGATCGATGTATTTGTGTATTTACGGAAATTGGAGGCCTGGTTGCAAATAATTTTTTAAGAGATAAACCTTTTGATCATTGGAAGGATTTAATTTTCATGGTGAATACTATTCTAATGTTGCTGAAAGTTTTAACTCATGGACTTTGGAAGATGGAGTTATGCCAATTACTTCTTGTTTGGATAGTATTTGAGTGAAAGCAATAGAGAAAATCGCTATAAGGGAGGAGGATGACATTTATGGACAATAGTTCTTTGTCTTGTTATGGTAGAACATTTATCAAAATTAGTTGTTGATTGTTTTGGTTAGGATGTTTTCAAGTCTTCAGAGTTTGTTTTTGAAGTATGATCGCTAATGTCACATGTTTTTGATTTTCAAAATCATTAATGTAGTTGTATTCAATGGAGATTTACTAGTTTTCTATGTGCTCATGTGATTAAGTGCATTAATGGTTTACGATTAATGGAGCACTACTTTACTATTGATGCTTTTCGATATTTATACGCTAAATCTATTAACCCTATTCCAAATTTTGATTAGCCAATTAAGACTAAAAATGATGATGTTATTAGGCCTCATAAAGACATTTGTGGCTGAGGAAGATAGTCTACCATGAGGCATTGTAACAACCCAGAAATTGAACGATAAATAATTTAAAAGAAATTAATAAATAGTTTGCAAAGCCAAAAATGGAATTTTCATAAAATTCAGAATTCGACTAGGAAACATGCACCATTGCGTTCGTGGTGATTTTCTGATCAATTTTCACGTATAATGTTTTTTGATTGAAGTTCAAACAAAAAAGTATTAACGTTTGAAGATTCTAGATTGAAAACAATTATATATGTTATTAAGGAAATAAATATAATTAACTAACATCAATTAACATTAACAATTACTTAAAGTCTAAGTAGAATTAATGTTAAATAAGATCGAATATAGAATTAGACAAAATAAATTATAAAAGGAATTAAACGGAAGGCAAAGATTAATTACATAAACAAAGCAACTAGTCGACCACCTTATTGAGACCAGTCGACTACTAGCGGTCAACCGGTGGCATCATTGCAGTCGACCAGTGGTTAGCGGTGGTTATAATTTAAACCTAGGCCAAATGGCACATATTTAATATAATCAAATCTAACAGCTGGCGTTGATTCGAATCCTATAAATACAGGCCTAAATCCTTACATTTCTTCTCACACTTTATGTTGCAACGACGAAACTCTATCATTTTCTTTTATTTATAAATTCTAAAATCTGTATAAATATAATACGTACATACATACATATAAGTGGAGAATAATATAGAAGAATAGGGTCAAATTGAATTTCCATGTAAATTTGTAAATCTAATTCGAAATCTAAATTTAATTCAAATCACTTCTTGGATCTAAAATTCTAATAAATATGTGTATGCTTTCGATACATGTTTTTATACGAACAAAGGGAGTCAAACAAGAATAAGATGATTTAGATATAGAGATTAGGAAGCTTATAGCTGAGTGGGAAATTATATATTTTTATATAATATTGGATTTACATCATTATAAATTTGTTGCATGTATGCCTAAAAGTAAATTTTGAGTTGTAGTCTTAAATATATACATATAACAAATTTAAGAATCATGCCTACATATTCTGTGAATTGTTAATTTTGATTAAATATTGCATATACTTGAATCTAAAATGTAAGGGTGAAAGTAGTCCCTAAATTAATAATATTATATAATGATTCTAGATTTTTCGATTGAATTATATATGTTAGTAAACAAGAATTAGAAGTTATTATAATTTTGATTAGGGTTTAAGTAGTATTTTAATTCATTGAAGTGAAATCTATTTGCAATGTAAATTTCTATGAATTTTCCAGTTTATAAATATGAATAAAAACATATCATTAAAAATAACAAGAAGCATGCCTAAAAGAAAGAGATCTACAAAATAGGACTATTTACTGTATTTTGTACCGTCAATTTCAATAAGAATAGAAATGATAATTCCTTATGATTCCAAATATAACACAAGTCCTCCTTTAGATAGTTTATGGAAAATTTCAATGTTAATTTTTCCTTTTAGCAAGAGAAAGTACAAACCAAAGTACTGTAAATAGTGATGATAATACTAATTTAACCATAGGTCTAATATATGTGATTTAAGATAATTTAGTAAACAAATAATAAGGGAAGAAATATAAATGAAGCAATGGGGAATTAAGAGGATAAAATAATCAAAGAAAGGTGGTAAATAGTTAAAAAGAAACATTAAGCTATATTTAATATTGTTATATAGAAGTTAAGCAGTAAAAGATATTAAATCCATTAAAATTAGAATTAAGTGTAAATGACATTAAACGACGTTAATGAAACAAGAAGTAAGTTATATAAAAATAATTGAATATTAACAATTGAACATGGAAGGCATAGTAAATAAATAGCCTTAAGTATGTATTTATGGCGGGTATGAATTATTGAATCTAGTTAATAATTTAGATTAATTAAAGACGACATTGTCATTAATATGAATTGGAATGCGAGGCCAGTCGTGTTACACTACAGAAGTCAGCCAACCACAAGAAGCTATGAACTATTATGTGCACATTATGCTGATGTGGGACTTATCCAACTGTAGGACCCGTAGGATTATACATTTACGTATTAGTGAAGAGAAAATACCAAAGTAAGGGTTTTCCTCAGTTTAATTGTCAAAGGCCAAGTGGATTCTGCTTCAATACTTAGGAGGTATATGTTATGTAATCAATTGGGTATTTCTTTGATTGTATTATGCAATCTTAATGGAATAATGAGCGTAGGCTCGACGCTATGTCATTAAAGTTGGTACCATATATGCGAGAAGTAGAGCTGGACACATATGTCAAGAGCGTCATTGGTTCTGGGGCGGATAGTAGAGACACGAGGGTTACGCCTAAACGAATTACACTTCCTACTATTGTAGATCATGTTTGGGACATGCATCGCTTCAGAGTTGCAAGTTTGCTTGTTTGTTGTTAGGAGGCAAGGCTAGATACACTTAGTTGAGGTCTTTTAACCAAATAAGGTAGTCTAGGGAGCTAAGTCTTCATTAGTCTATAGAGATGAGTCTATGATTAGTCCAAGGAATGAAATCCTCAATACTAAATGGCTAGATAAGTCTTTAAGACATGGTTAAATGCATCTAAAATGTTGTAATGTTATTATTAGGCACTAACAGGGAAGATCTTCGGTAGGTGGGGAGTTACAGATACTAGTGGAGAAAGTATCATGCTTTAAAGGGGACTATGGTACTTATACACACACACATATACACATACATACACACACACACACATATGCGGTTATTGTATACCTCAAGTAGGTGGGGCTTATCATACGTGTATATAAAGTTGAGGCGACTAGGTTTGAAAATGTAGACATGACATGCAATGGAAATCATATGGAATAAACTACTGTTATGATAAAGTATGCATTTTTCCTGTGACTACAGCCCTACACCTCCGGTGGCTCTATGAAGGTAGCTTGCCAATGTAGGAATGTAGCTAAAAATTTAAATTAGAGAAAAACCTAAACACCGAACCTATAGAACATCTCATAGAGCATGGACAAATTATAATAGGTGAGACAGTGATATAATCAAATGAACCATAAATAAGAACATCAGAGTTCACCGGGTTCATAGACTACACAAAAACCGAAATAAAGAGCTTATACATCCAAATCTACAAAAGTAAACTCTATAACTCTCTCTTAAGATACATGTACTAGTATTGCTCTAAAGTACCGCACAGCAGAATAGAAGCGATAGTTAGATATAAGAGTGTGTGTGTGTGTGAAAGCATAACCTCCTGCCTATACTCTATACAGCTCCATGTGCTATCCAGACTCGTTATCCCCAGTCTACTCATTTAAGTGTACCCATGATAATAAGAAGCAAGCATAAAACCTCGAGTTAGCCAATAGTATGGTGTGAGTGATACATCATCTCAAAGATACCATAAAAATCGTATATAGTAAATATGGACATTGGGTATTGGGTATGAAGAAGCATACCTGACTTGTTCCATGAAGAGCCATACCGGACTTGCTCCTACACCCGAAGAGTTAGCACATAATAGTTGATATTTGCTAATCTACTATAAAAACCTTATAATTTTACTACATTCGAAGTACAATGCCTAGTGTTTGGGCATGCTTTAACATCCCCTATCTTAAGGCCCTAAGCTAAGCGCTATTGATGCTGCAGTCATCTATAGCATTAACTTCAAGTGAAAAAATACGGCCATTTTAATGGTATCTATGATATCAAAAGCACACGAGTATGAAACAAAACATAGATTATAAACAACGTTTCTGATTATAATTCACAAAACCTATTTTATACTCAATTACACGATCTAGTAATCTTTTCACGAGTTCAGATCAAATGTAATTATTACATAAATAAGCCAAGAGCGACATATCAAGATGCACCTTTGGTTGACCAAAGTACTATATAGTCATAACTGACTTAATACAACACAACGAAATAAAACGAAATAAAACAAAACAAAACAACTCCTAAATAGCTATCCATCAACCTCCTACTCGTCTCCGAAAGCTTTATTCGTCCACCCACTAAAACTCATTTAATCTACACAAATATTTTTTGAGCACTCGAGAGTTTAAAGGAAAACATAAACTTCAAGTAAGGCATAAAGCCTGGTGTGAATAATACTATTACATCTTGGTTTATTGATATTAAATGAGACCGCGTCGTTTAGTTAAGCGGATTTCCCCTCACTAATTTCCCTATCAAACATACCTTTTTTCAAATCATAATCCTGCAACTAGACTGGTTAATCAAACTGATTATATCAATAATAGCAAATACCATATATGCTCAAACAGGTAATAAATAGACCTGTTGTCCGAAAAAATGTAATTCCGTTTGGCTAACTACTAACATTTGGCTGACTTGGGCCCACCAAACAAACTAAATAAATTGTCTAACAACTGTTAGAAATACTTTTAGATGGTCTATCCTTAACTTACTTTTCCAAGGGTCACCTAATCGTAATAGTTTTGCGGGTTCACCAATAACCTTTTTTGTACATATATATATTCCTTTTTATGTGTTACATTTAAGTCTTACCTGTAACTAAGCCTTACCCAGTGGAATTTTGGACCAAATTAGCTAAAGGCTAATCGCTAATGTATAGGGCGTGATACTATACTAGTCCCATACTGTATACAAATATCTAAGTCACTTTACTTAGGGTTAACTACCCTTTAAATTTTCCTTGAAAACCTTTTCAAAAAGGTTTAACCCTTTAAATCATACTTGGACAAAGAAAATATACTATTTTCTTTACTCAAATCTCATTGCCATGATATGTGCTTTACTCAAACCTCTATTTAAAACCTTTAGACAATCTCATTCGAAATCAATGAAAGTACCCCTTTTGAAACCATTAAAAGTACCCCTTTTGATATAAGTAAACTACTTTACTATATAACCTTAGGCCTAAAGGTCAAACATGCCTTTTGAAACCATTGAAAACATCTTCTTTGAAAGCTATAAACCTTAAACATCCTCTTTTAAAATCTTATAAATATTCCTTTCGAAACCATTGGAAACCTTCCATTTAAAACTAAGGTAAACCTTTCGAAAACACCGGGTATTCAATCCTTTGAAACCTTATATACATATAGCTTTCGAAAATACTGGAAACCTTCCCTTCAAAACCTTTACTTATTACCTTTCGAAAGCACTAAAGTATACTACTTTAATAAACATTTCGAAAGCTTTAGGCTTAAGTATAAATGTGTGGAAAAACCTTTCGAAACCATTGGAAACCATTCCTTTTGAAACCTTTGGTTTTAACTTTCAAATATCAAAAAGGGTCATAGTACAACCAAATTGAAAAATATTCTTTCGAAAGCAATTCCTAAATAAAAGAAGTGGATGGTGTCAAAACCTATCCCTTCGATTGCATTGGAGAGGCGAATTTAATTTTAAAACAAAAGGACCTTTTCGAAACCAATATGGGTCAAAATGAAAAAGGTGGCAGTTAGGAGTTTCCACCCCTTCGAAAGCATATACTTTAAAACAAAGGCGCAACCTCATTCAAAAGCATTCTTTCTTTAAAACCAACGACCAAGTCGAAAGCTATCTTATTCAAAACCATTCCTTTCGAAAGCAAAGCAGGCGCATTGTCTTTAGAAAGCAAAGCAAAGGCTTTGACCCCATAAGAACTACCTGTTTTGACCCAGTAACTTTCGCATATACCAACTCACTTCGTACCAAGTCTTTAATACTTTGTGCATTGGTTTAGATAGTGATGAAGGCAGAAGCACATGTCGAAACCTGGGTGCCAGAAACGGCGAAACATGTAAAAAGCATGTTTAAAATGATTTTTAACCTTTTAAAGTAATTCTTTTCAACTAACCTCCCATGTTTTTCAAATATGAATTGTAGCTAATTTCTTTTCTAAAAGTGGTGCCGAAATTTTAGGAATAAAAAAATTAGATTATTTATAAAATGCCCCTTCTTCTTTTATAAATATATAAAACATTTAAGTCCCATACCTTAAATAATATTATATATCTATTAAAATGCTTCATAAAATTCTATAAAAATTCACATAATCTCTTTAATATGTTTTCTAAGATATTTAAATTTCAGACCAAAACCATATTTATTATTTCCGAAATTAATTTTAAACCCAAGTATCCTTTTTATTTACTAGAAAATTAACAATAATTCCACAATAATTCAAAAAATTATGAAACTTGAAACCCATTTCCAAAATATCATTTCTGACCTTATATAAAATTAGCAAGGCATTTAGATGTTATCTCATAGGTTTTTCAATCCAAAACATATCATAAATTCAATATGGAAAAGCATAATTCATCAACAGGCATACATACACACACACACACAGATATATATATATATATATATAAACATCATTCAAAACATTGCAATACACTTGCATAATCGTTCGGGTATAACCTTTGAAACCGATAATATTGAAATATGAGATGTAACATATTACTCACCTTTAGCTTTTTTGTTAAGGTGTTGAAATTTGATTCTTGGATTGAATTTGATTAGCCCCTTTGATTTAGCTAATCTTCCCCCTCACTCTTTTCAATAGTGGCTAGCATATAGATTTAGATTTAGTTTGGTGAAAGTGAGAAATGATATGGTGTGAAAGGTTTAGGGTATATGAATATGCCTCATTCTTGTTTTTCCCTAATCTAATTTCCACTTCCTATCTACTTTAATTCCATTTATTTCATTAGTTTAACTAGCCATAGTACACTTTAAATTATACAAACCTCAATCCCTTAACCAAATAATCTTTGCATTATCCTATTTAATTTAACTAATTAAATCTCCTAAATAATGCTAAATTTAGATTAGGATGTTACAGATGTTATCCCACCTTTTTGTCAAGGCTGGAATATCAACAAGTTGGCAAGGAATGATGGATACTGGGATTGGAGATCGATTGGAATCAAGGCCGAATCGATATCGTCAAAATTTGGTTTGGCTCCGATCGGGACAGAATCGACTGGAGATGATGATGAGGACTAGGAGAGGCTATGTTTCAAATTTCAGGTTAATCGAAGTTCGTATGAAGGAGATATGATCGATGAAAGGTAGGAAGGACATGTAGTTCGTATCCATCGATGTATAGGATTGGCTCGTATCGATGCGTTTCGCATCGATCAGGAAGATGGTGGTTCGAATCGATGCACCTCGTATCGATCAGAGATAAGGGTTTCGTATCGATACGGTTCGTATCGATCGGCATGGGTTCGGCTCAATGAAGTTCGCATCGATCAGGTGTTGGTTCGACTCGATAGTGTTCGTATCGATCAAAGGCAAAGCAGGGTGAAGGACTTCGAATTGATACTATTCGTATCGATCATCATGGACACAACTCAATGGTTTCGTATCGGTCAGGATGGGAAGAGGTGGCATGCTTCGAATCGATACTCTCGTATCAATAGTAGATGGACTTTGGCACTTTCGTATCCATCAGGTAAAATCTCGCTCGTATCCATCAGGTAAGGCTTCGTTCGTATCCATCATCGTGTATGGTTTCGTACCCATCTGTTGGCCTTTCATTCGTATCGATAGCATTCAACATTTTCGTATCGATTGAATCGATACGAAATACTCCCCTGCGATCGATACGAGAGCAAACAGTTGAAATACACGAAGGAGTGATGGACACGTGCAAGCGTGAAGCGTGGATACGTGCGCGTCTCTAGGAAGGAAGCATTCAACTCGGCGCATCATGTGGAGTCAACACGCCGTGATATTCGAATCAATCCGGGAAGATGGCGCCACGTCATTGTGCGCGTGTGCTTCTGATGGAGTCGAAAGTAATGGAGTCGAACAGATGGATTCGAATACGACAGCCAATGGAAAACCCAATTTCGAATCGATCATAACTCAAGATCCACTGATCCAAATGCAACTAAATTTTCACAGTAGCTTGCATACAAGGTAAGGAATGTTCCTGCCAAGTTTCAGCTCGATTGGATCATTCTTTGTTGGATACGAAATCACTTCGTATCGATCACAAATTGAGTCGGAACTTGGTGGGGTCGGTCGTGTGGGCCCACTCACGTGCCAGAAAAAGTCTCCCGTAGTTTGAGCGAGATCTGAGGCTCCTACGCCTATAAATAGAGCCCCAAAGCCTACAAAAAAAGGATCTTTTGGCCATTGAACGTCCAAACTCTGTCGGATTCATCTCTACACTTCAATACAACTATTGTACTCGATATTCTTCATTACAACTGCTGTAATCATCTGTAACCAGCAAGAATCATTAATAAAAGGATAAAACTTTGAAGTGGACGTAGGCTGGAGATAGCCGAACCACTATAATTCTTGTGTCTCTGTCATTACTTTTGGAATATTACTTGTAATTTGCTGTGATCTGTGACTTGTGCTTGGGATATCGCTGATTTTTATTCATACTTTAGTGCTTTCACGGTATTTGGGGTTTGTGACCATTTTGGCGCAAACACTTTGGTGCTTTCACTAAGAAGGACTAGCACCCGCTACATCGGATTTGAAGTTCAGATTTTAAGAGTTTGAGGAGTTTTAACTTGAAGACAATGACTAGGCAAAATAGTAGAAGGCAAAGGGCTGAGAGAAGCCAACAAGGAGGAAGCCAGGAAGCATCCTCCGGAGCTGGAGAAGGGCAAGCTTCCATCTACATCACCAGAGACGAAATCGAAGCTATAACAAATTCATTGCAAGAGAGGTTGTTGAAGAATCAACGGGAAATGATGCAGACATTCTTCGAGCAGATAAGAGCTGCAAGGATGTAGAACTTAGGAACAGCTACAGCGACTGTGGATGCAGGACAAGGGACTAGGGTTGTGCAACCTAATGGAGGACAGGATACAGAGCCAGAAGGTTATCAACAAGGGCTTGGGGGCAGGCCCAAAGGATCCAACACGGGAGGACCTTTGGAAGGAGTTCAACAGACCAGAGCTAACGTTGCTGCTAGTGAGCCACATGAGGAATATGTGCCGGAGTTCCCTCGGGGGCAACTCCTGACGGACAGTACTGGATTAGTGGAGATCATCAGGAAAACTGTGCGAGGTGGTTTGACCAACAGAGACTTGGAAGGAATGAACAGGAGTCCATTCGCTCGGGAAATAAGTATGGCTCAGAATCCACCTAAGTTTAAGTTACCTAGCGTGGAGGTATATGATGGCAAGGCAGACCCAACGGATCACTTGATGAGATACACCAGACATATGGAGGTGTTGGGGCATCGGAGGAAGTAATGGCCAGATGCTTCCCTTTGTATTTGACGGACTTAGCTGCAATGTGGTTTATACAGCTGGGAGAAGGATCTATCAGGACTCAGAGGGAATTGGTGGATAGGTTTTTGGGACAGTTTCGGGTTCACATCAAGAGGCTGAAGAATGTGATGACGTTGACATCGGTAAAGCAAAGGATGGATGAATCGCTTAGAGCTTTTCTAACTCGATTCAATGCGGCGGTTGCTTCGGTGGATCGGCCTGATCCATCTATTGTTTTAATTGCGGCAATATCGGGAGTCAGGGAGGATTCGGATTTCAAGGTATCTCTGATACGAGATCCCCTACAGGATCTCGAGGAATTCTTTCACGAGGCAGAAAGGTTCCTTCGGCAAGAAGATGCGAGTATGGATTTAAAGTTGAAGGAGGTAAATCCAATTGAGGGTGGAGGACCATCTAGCAAAGATTCGGATAAAGACAAAGGAAAGAGGAAGTTGGACGATGATTCTGGAAAAAATAGGAAGCGATGGAAGGAACCAAAGTTTTCGACATACACACGATTGAACGAGACACTGGAGCGGATATACCTGGATACTCAGAATCGCCTTCCATACCGAAGGTCGGCAAGGAGAGAACCATCAGAACGGGAGAGGACATTAGGAAGGCACTGTCTCTTCCATGATTTAGATGGACATGATACAAACAGCTGCAGGCACTTAAAGGATATAATCGAGGAGCATGTAAGAAATGGACAGTTGCGATAATATGTCGGAACTCGAAATGCAGCGGTGGAACAGGAGCAACCACAAACTACCTCACACCATGACGATGTGAGGCCCAGGAATAATGGTCGATTGATTATCCATTGACCAGTATAATATGAAATAAGTAGCGAACTACTGGTAAGCAACCAAGTCATTTACACATGTATGGGGACGGAGATAGCCCTTGGGCATGCTCTGAATGATGATAAACTGCGATGCTATGGTTTTTGAAATTTATCTTTTGCTTTTGGATTGGACACTGTTTTTCTTTTTGGATTTGGTTTTGGAGTTTGGATAGAACTCCTGGTTTTCATTTGCTTTCGGTTTGGACACTGCCTCTTCTGGTTTGATTTTGGAGTTTGGATTGAACTCCTGATTTTGTTTTCTTTCTGATTTGGATTTTCCTTTGGATGGTTGGTTTCTGTTTTGGATGCTGGTTTGGATTTCTGATTTTCTGGTTTGATTTGGATTTTGGATTGGATTTTGATTGGATTTTTATGTGGTTTTTGATAAAAGGTCGTCGAGCATGGATTATGCCTGGCAAGGGGTGAGTCGCTTTGCCCGAACGTGGTAAATTGACTCATTTAGGTCGTTGAGTATGGACTATGCTCAACAAGGGTCCGGAGAGACCAGGATTCGGCCTAGGACTTAGGCCCCATATTATCGATTATTGTTTCAGGTCGTTGAGTATGGGCTATGCTCAACAAGGGTTCGGAGAGACCAGGATTCAGCTTAGGACTTAAGCCATGACATTATACAACGTCCAGGGACACTGGACCACGGTCGTCAGGTGTGGATTGCGCTTGGCAAGAACCCGGAGAGGTTAGCTCAACGTCCAGGGACACTGGACCACGGTCGTCAGGTGTGGATTGCGCTTGGCAAGAACCCGGAGAGGTTAGCTCAACGTCCAGGGACACTGGAACACGGTCGTCAGGTGTGGATTGGACTTGGCAAGAACCCGGAGAGGTTAGCTCAACGTCCAGGGACACCGGACCACGGTCGTCAGGTGTGGATTGCGCTTGGTAAGAACCCGGAGAGGTTAGCTCAACGTCCTGGGACACTGGACCACGGTCGTCAAGTGTGGATTGCGCTCGGCAAGAGCCCGGAGAGGTTATGGATTTGGATATCGACCCGGAGGGAACCAGATTCGGTTATTGGCTATCGGATAAGGATGGATTACGACTCGGTTGTCGAGTTCGGATGGATATGGAATTGGCTAAGGCTTTGGTTATTGGATTAGGAATTGGGCATCGACTCGGAACAGTCCAGGTTGACATACTTTGGCTATGAACTTTGGATATTGGATTTGGAACTGTTCAAAACACGCCTTCTTACAACAAGGCATGTTTTGGGGGGCAAATGTTATCCCACCTTTTGGTCAAGGATGGAATATCAACAAGTTGGCAAGGAATGATGGATACTGGGATTGGAGATCGATTGGAATCAAGGCCGCAATCGATATCGTCAAAATTTGGTTTGGCTTCGATCGGGACGGAATCGACTGGAGATGATGATGAGGACTAGGAGAGGCTATGTTTCAAATTTTAGGTTAATCGGAGTTCGTATGAAGTAGATATGATCGATGCAAGGTAGGAAGGACATGCAGTTCGTATCCATCGGTGTAAAGGATTGGTTCGTATCGATGCGTTTCGCATCGATCAGGAAGATGGTGGTTCGAATCGATGCACTTCGTATCGATCAGAGATAAGAGTTTTGTATTGATACGGTTCGTATTGATCGGCATGGGTTCGGCTCAATGAAGTTCGCATCGATCAGGTGTTGGTTCGACTCGATAGTGTTCGTATCGATCAAAGGCAAAGCAGGATGAAGGACTTAGAATTGATACTGTTCGTATCGATCATCATGGACACGGCTCAATGGTTTCGTATCGGTCAGGATGGAAAGAGGTGGCATGCTTCGAATCGATACTCTCGTATCGATAACAGATGGACTTTGGCATTTTCGTATCCATCAGGTAAAATCTCGCTCGTATCCATCAGGTAAGGCTTCGTTCGTATCCATCGTCGAGTATGGTTTCGTACCCATGGCCTTTCATTCGTATCGATAGCATTCAACATTTTCGTATCGATCGGATCGATACGAAATACTCCCCTGCGATCGATACGAGAGCAAACAGTTGAAGTACATGAAGGAGTGATGGACACGTGCAAGCGTGAAGCGTGGATACGTGCGCGTCTCTAGGAAGGAAGCATTCAACTCGACGCATCACGTGGAGTCAACACGCCGTGATATTCGAATCGATTCGGGAAGATAGCGCCACGTCATTGCGCGTGCGTGCTTCTGATGGAGTCGAAAGTAATGGAGTCGAACAGATGGATTCAAATACGACAGCAAACAGAAAACCCAATTTCGAATCGATCATAACTCAAGATCCACTGATCCAAATGAAACAAAATTTTCACAACAGCTTGCATATAAGGTAAGGAATGTTCCTGCCAAGTTTCAGCTCGATTGGATCATTCTTTGATGGATACGAAATCACTTCGTATCGATCACAGATTGAGTCGAAACTTGGTGGGGTCGGTCGCGTGGGCCCACTCACATGCCAGAAAAAGTCTCCCGTAGTTTGAGCGAGATCTGAGCCTCCTACGCCTATAAATAGAGCCCCAGAGCCTACATAAAAAGGATCTTTTGGCCATTGAACGTCCAGACTCTGCCGGATTCATCTCTACACTTCAATACAACTATTGTACTCGAAATTCTTCATTACAACTGCTGTAATCATCTGTAACCAGCAATAATCATTAATAAAAGGATAAAACTTTGAAGTGGACGTAGGCCGGAGATAGCCGAACCACTATAATTCTTGTGTCTTTGTCATTACTTTTGGAATATTACTTGTAATTTGCTGTGATCTGTGACTTGTGCTTGGGATATCGCTGATTTTTATTCATACTTTGGTGCTTTCACGGTATTTGGGGTTTGTGACCATTTTTGGCGCAAACAACAGGCTCCCCTCCTTAATTAATTTTGTCCTCAAAGTAACGATAAGGCACTCATCAAATCAATCAAAAAGGTAAAGCATACCATGAAACAAGCCAGGATAAGTACCCCGAATCCTACTCTTAGTTTCTCAAGTATAGTCTCTCTTGTCGTCATTCCACTAGACTATGACTAATCTGACCGTGACATCCCCCTACTTGGAGGCCCAAAACTAATGGCTATAGATGTTGCAGTCATCCATAGTTATTAATATTCGGTGATCAAATATGGCGGGGTTAGATACATTGATACATAGATCACAGAAATATATAAAAATAACAATTCAAAAACATATTTCCACATGCGATCCAAAATATTTCTTGTTCATTACATAATCCCCAAATTACCTTAGCCACATTCTGCAAAATACAATTATTACAAATAATCCAAGAGCGACATATGAAGATTCCCTTTTGGTTGATTAGAGAATACAGTAAGGCTAATAAATCTGCCTTTACAACAAAACACACAATGGAAAAACTCTAATTAACTATCTGCCTCCTGCATGATTCTGGAAGCTTTATTCGTCTAAGAAGAGAACCTGAAAATATTAAATCTCAAACAACTCAAAGTCAATTGAGTACCTGAGTGTTTAAGGAGAAAACGAAAACTTCGAGTCAGGCATAAAGCCAAGTATGAATAATAATCTAACATCTCAATCCTTATAGATATCTAGTGAGACCACGCTGCTTAGTGGAACGGGTTTTCACCTCACTAGTATCCTAAAAAAAATTTAAAACCACATACCGTGCTCTTACATCCACAGTGGTTAAAATATACATTTTCAAAATATTATGATGATATGCATACTTGAAAATAATTTATATTTCCTTTCCCCAGTTTAAACTGGCACCCTGTCTTAGTTATAGTTCCTGAGTCACTATTAACCTTTTTAGTTTTCATGGGTTACTAATAACCTTATTATAATTAATAGACTCCCTGTCCTATTCATAGTTTTCATGGGTTCACTAAGAACCTATAGGCACCTGCCAGTTAACTTAATTAATTCATGGGTCCCCCCGAACCTATTAGTCATTCCAATAACTAATCAATTTATCCTTATTTTTGTGGGTTGAATAGGAACCTATGGGCATATTCAGTTAATCACTTCACATCATACTTTTCATGGGTTGAATAGGAATCTAATAATACTTCCATTAACCACTTACTTATCCTAGTTTTCATGGGTTTACTAGGAACCTATTGAATGACGTCAATTCTTAGTCTGGATATAGTTTTCATGGGTTCGCTACAAACCAATTAGCTACGACCAACTGTCCTTAATGCATAGTTTTCATGGGTTAATTATGAACCTTTTGGTATGCACTAATAACTACTTATCATAGTTTTCATGGGTTTACTATGAACCTTTCGTTATGCAACAATAACTACCTTATCATAGTTTTCTTGGGTTTACTATGAACTTGTTGTTTTGAACCAATAACTACCTTATCATAGTTTTCATGGGTTTACTATGAACCTTTTGATATGATGCAATAACTACAAAATTTAGGCATCTAATATTTTTGGTCACCCTTAATCCATGGAAGCAATTCTACTCACTCAGGAGTTTAAGCCATTTATATTCACTATTGAGTTAACCAAGTGGTTCTTCTACCCCTTTTCGTAAAATACCGTTATGGGTCTAATGTGAATATATTAATATTTGAAGAAGAAAAACAATAATAACAGTACCACTCATGTGGGTTTAAAGTCCTTGAAATACATATCTTAACATAGTTAACATTTAACTTATATTTTTATCAAGGCAATACTTCTTTAAAATTTCATACTTAAAGCCATTACAAAACTCCTTTATATAAGATGTGGGATTTCACCTTTTTTTCTTAAAAAAATTAGAGTATTGGTTGTCAAACCTTTCAAAACCAAACCTTTTGGCCTTGTCAAAGGTCTTCAAAAAAAACATTTGAATTTTAACCTTTCGAAACCTTTGAAAACATTTAGCATTTTAAACCTTTTGAAAGCATTGAACTCTTAATATATAAACCTTTCGAAACTAATGGATTTTACCTTTCGAAAACTTACTGGGATCAAGTTAAAACATGCAAAAGGTCTATTTTTAAAACCTTTCGAATACAATGGAAGCAACCTTTTGACTTTTCGGGGGGTCTGCTTCGAAAGCTTTAAAACATTTCACTTAAAACAATAAGCCTCCGCCTTTAAAATACCTTCTTCGAAAGCTCTGGTTATACTTCAGTTATAAAGCAAGAATAAATCATATAAGTCGAAAGCTTTGAAACCTTTCAAAAGCAATGGGAGAAGCGGCTGGTTTCTAAAACAAGTAAACCTTTCATCTATATCGAAAGCAACGTCTTCAAAAGGTTCGAAAAAGCAGCTATAACCTTTCGACTATGTCGGAAGGTTCAAAACAAAACAATGATAAGTGGTCGAAAGGTTTCAAAACAAAATAGTGGTAAAGCAGTAGTAACCTTTTGACTTTGTTGAAAGTTTTAAAACCTTTCTTTTAAGCATTTGACCTGGTTGAAAGCAACCAAGTCGAAAGCTCTAATTTGAAAGCAAAGCAGATGAAAGCTTTTGTCTATAAAACAAACATACCCCAACCTCTTTGGCCACCAAACATTCGACTAAGAACCCTACAACTCTGTCCAATTCATTACATACCAGCTGCTTGATACCATATGCATTGGTTCAACCTAGTTGAAAACTCTGAACCTCTCGACCTTGTCAGAAGGTCTGGATAAAAAGGTTTGTCGCCATATAAGGCTGAAACAGGCTAATAGTACGATTTCTTTGTTTATAACTTAAAAAGGATAACTTTTCAACTAACCTACCTTTGTTTGTCAAATTATGATTGGTTAACAATTTCTTTTCGGAAAAATGCTGCCACTATTTTCAGATTTAAATAATAATTTTAATTTATAAAATGCCCCTTCTCCTTAATTAAATATATAAAATATTTAAGTCCCGTACCTTAAATAATTTTATATATTCAACAAAACAGTTAGGAATAATCTGGAAAATCCTGGAAAATCAATTTAACATGTTTTTCGACATATAACAGTTTCTAACCCATTTAATCAATATTTTAACCGTAATTAATTTATAATCCAATAGATCATTTTCTTCACTAGAAAATTAATATAAAAACCATATAAGCTCAATAAATTTAGAGATTCGAAACCCATCTACAGAATCATGTTTTTCTATAACATAAATTTTTTCCATGGCATTTAAAAATCATTTCATCTCGGTTTTGCCCTAAATAGTGCATATTCCTTATTAAACATCCTTATTTAAACACATATAAATTAAAATCAAGCATATTCTCATTCAACATCTCATAAAGCAGATTCATTATTATATCCGAAGCCATTTGACGAAAAAATCAAAATGGAGATGTAGAAATTATATTCACCTTAGATTGGATAATAAAATTGAAGTATGATTGAGAATGATTCCTTCTAAGGTTGATTCCTAAGCTTTTAGGTTGATTTTCTCTTCTCTTCTAACAGGTTGATTTTCTCTTCTCTTCTAATGGCTGGCCTTGTTTCTTCTCCTGGTTATAAATTTTATTTGAGATAAAAATGAATGTGTAAGACCTAATGAGAATGGTGTAAGGGTGGGAAGTATGGTCATTTCTCTAATACCCTTATGTTTATTTTCCTAACCATATATATATATATGTGTGTGTGTGTGTGTGTGTGTGTGTGTGTGTGTGTGTGTGTATTAGATTTTAAATAAGCACGACCACCTAGTTTATTAATCAACCTCAATCTCCTTATCTTCATTATTCTATTTAATTTATTCTAATTAAATTTCCTAAATTATGTCAATATAATTGGGCGTGTTTTAGGTTCTCCTCCTTGAAGAATTTCATCCTCTAAATTCAGCTAGGAATAACAAGAAAATATAGTAATCATTTGTGACATCTCCTAATGACCTGTTAGCCCATCAGATTAGCAACCAATCTATATAAATCTAACGTAGACATAACATTAAAGTAGATTAGGATAAGCCTCTCAAATCATGTCCTCTATCTCCCAAGTACAGTCTTTCTCGTTGTCTCTCCTTTGAAACTTTACCAACTTGACTGTCTTGTCCTCAAACTCTTCACATCTCTCGCTACAACCCGGACTGGTTGTCTAACAAAAGTTAAATCAGGCTCCACTGCTAAATCCCCAACTATGCTTGTGGAATAGTAGCCTCTGGATCATGCACATACTTACGAAGATGAGACACATGGAATACATTATGAACACCTGCCAAACTTCTTGATAACTCTACTCTGTATGCAAGCTTCCCAATCCTTTCTATAATCTGAAATGGACTAACATATCTCGAGGCCAACTTTCTCGACTTTCCAAATCGTACCACACTATTCGTCGGTGATACTTTGATGAAAACTCTGTCTCCCATTAAGAACTCTAAGTCTTCATGCCTTTTATCTACGTGACTTTTCTGCTTGGATTGAGCTTCCTTCATCCGTCCTCCGATTAATTCAATCTTTTCCGATGCCTCTCTAACCAAATTTGGACCTAAGACTAATATGTCTTCAGTCTCTAACTAACATGCTGGTGATCTGCATGGTCTTCTATACAAAGCTTCAAAATGCACCATTCCTATACTAGCATGATAACTATTATTATAGGAGAATTCAATCCAATTTAGGTGATCTTCCCTAGATCCACCAAAGTCTAGCATATAAGCTCTAAATGAATCCTCGAGTACCTTATTGACTCTCTTTGTCTGCCCGTCCATCTGTGGGTGATATGCTGTACTCATCTTGAGCTTAGTACCTAATACCTCTTGTAGACTCCTCCAAAAATTCGCTAGTGAATAATGCATCTCTATCGATGACTATGCTACTAGGAATCCCATGAAGTCTAACTATGTTCTTCATGAATAACCTTGCTAAAACAGGAGTCGTCCTAGTTGATTTTACAGGAATGAAATGGGCACTCTTAGTCAATCTATCTACAATAACCATTATGCTTTCATTTCCTCTATTGGACCTTGGCAACTCATCTATAAAGCCCATCGATATCGAATCCCAATTCCAAACTGGGATATCTAAAGGCTGAAGTAATCCACTTGGCTTCTGATGTTCGAATTTCACTTGTTGACAATTAAAACATTGCCTAACCCACAAGCCAACATCCTTCTTCATGCCTTCCTAATAGAAGCTCCTCTTTATATCTTGATACATCTTTGTTCCTCCAGAATGAATTGTAAACTTCGATCGATGACATTGTTCTAGAACTTCTCTCTTTAAGTTCTCTATATCTGGAACACATAATCATCCCTTCTTTCTCGACCATCCTCATTGGTGAAGATTAAAATCCTTTAGGTCATCAACCTCTAATCCTTCCTCAAGCCTTCTAGTCATCTCGGCTAAAACTGGATCTTCTCTCTGCTTAGAGGCTATCTCCTCAATCAGCATTGGTCGAACTTCTAAACAAGATAACCTGGCAGTAATCTGACTAGAACTAGCAGTAGATCTCAACTGCACACCACAACTGGCTAAAGCTTTTAGATCCTTCCATTTTTCCGACATTGCTGACACCACATTTTTATGTTTTCTACCGAGAGCATTTGTACCTTATTTCCTTTCCCTGGAGTATACTCTATACCTAAATCAAAAGCTTCCAAAAACTCTAGCCATCTCTGCTGCATCATATCCGACTCCTTCTGAAAGAATAAATACTTTAATGACATGATCGGTAAACAACTCAAATCTCTCCCAAAAGATAATGCCTTCAAATCTTCAAGGCAAAGATCAATGTAGCCAACTCTAAGTCATGAGCATGATATCTAACTTCGTGCGGTCTAAGATGCCTAGATGCATAAGCAATAAATTTGCCTTTCTGCATCAATACTGCTCCCAAGCCAGTAACACTTGCATCAGTGTATGCTGCCAACCCTTAGTTACCATACGGAACTACTAACAATGGAGCATTAGTCAATTAATGCTTTAACATAAGGAACGATTCCTCACGTTTGTCGGACCAAACAACTTCACTACCTTCCTGGTCAACTTAGTCAAATGCGTTGCTATCCGCATAAATCCTTAATGAATCTCCAATAATAACCAGTAAGTCCGGGAAAACTTCATATTTTAGTTTTCGACTATGGTCTCTTCCAGTTATTGTCTGCTTGATCTTAACTGGATCAATTGACAATCCTTCCTCGAAAACCACATGACCAAGAAACTTAACTTCTCTCCTTTAGAAATGACATTTGGTAAACTTCACCTTTAACTGATTCTGCCTCAGCATTTCCAACATCACTCTAAGATGAATCTCATGCTCTCTTTCATCTTCAGAGTACATCAAAATGTCATCTATAAACACCAACACAAACCTATCCAAGTGCTCTTAGAAAACCCGGTTCATCAAATCAACCAGAAAATGGGTGCATTCGTCAATCCGAATGGCATCACCAACCACTCATGCAAACCGTACCTTGTTCGAAATGCCGTCAAATGAATGCTATCCCCCGCCACTCTCAACTGATGGAACCTCGAAGCCAAATCCAATTGGAAAAATATTCTGGCTCCACCCAACTAATCAAATAAGATCATCTATCCTCGACAGAGGGTACCTATTCTTCATTGTCCTTTCGTTTAACTTACGATAGTTAATGCACATTCTTAATGATCTATCTGGTTTCTTTACAAACACCATGGCTACTCTCGAAGGCGAACTACTTGGTCTAATAAAAATTCTTTCTTCAAGATCCACTAGCAGCGCCTTCAATTCCTACATCTCTGTCGGCGTCATATCCTACTAGATGGTCTACTGATAGGTTCAGCTTTTGGTATAAGGTCTATTCGAAAATCAACAGCTCATTTTGGGGGTAGTCCAGTAACCGGCTCAAAGACATCTACAAACTCTCTAGCCATGCGAAACTGACTAAGTTCTTGTCTAACCTTCATTGCACTCAACAAAGCACAAACACTCTTGCAAGAATTCTCTACCGAGAAAATGATTCGGTTATGACTATCTTGGTGTCTCAATGATATTTCCCAATCCTGGCAAAATATCCTAGCCTCATACTTACCTAACCAATCCATACCTAAGATGATCGTGAAATCTACAAAATCAAAAACATACAAGCTGCATGCAAACATATGACCTAACAAATCAAGTTCTAATTGGCCACATCTCATCCTAAGGGTTGCGACTAAGAGTTGCATATCCTCCTATTGGATTCGCAACCCTTAAGGAAGTAACAAGGTATTTGGGTTCTATACTTAACCTATTAACCAAATTCTGAGATATAAATGAATGTGATGCACCGATATTAAAAAGTACCATAACTGGTATACTCTGTATTACAAGCGTACCTTCCATCATAATCTTTCTTTTCTCTGCTGTAGTAGGTCTAAAAGAAGAAGGTGGTCCAATAGCAAATACCTTCCCTCTATCCGCTCTGATTGGCTCCGGACATTGGTTCTTAGTTAAAACATTTCACATTCTTCTTCTCCACAGGTTTCTTTCCTTTACTAGTCCTACACTAGTGAGCATAATGGCCCTTCTTATCATACCTATAACACACCAAATTAGCCTTTGCCTTCTTAGCTGCCTCCACTTTCTGGGTTCCTTTCTTCTCAAACAACTTCCTGTTCCTTCCCTGAGAACCTTGGGACTCAACTAGCTTCTCTCTAGCTGAAACAACAAGCATCTCCTCATGTGGGACTGTCATCTCCACCATCACATGATAATATTCTCTAATATGAGTCATAACCATTCTTCCTAGCTCTGGTTTCAACCCTCTAATGAATGTCTTATTCCTTCTAACATCAGTGTTAACCAAAGCATAACCATTTTGAGATAGCTCATCGAACTTAGCGGCATACTCGATCACAGACATTTGTCCTTGGACAAGATCCATAAACTACCTCATTAATGTCGATTTGGCAACCTCGGACAAGAATCTCTGCTCTAACCTCCTCTTAAAGTTAGCCCAAGTCAACTCTTTCTCTGACACTCGTACCATCACACTATTCCACTAATGAAGCGCTAACCCTTGCAACTGTCTAGAGGCTATCCTTCTCTTCTATCCATCATTCAAGCTTAACTCTATAAAGATCCTTTCGCAGTTCGACAGCCAATTCTCTACTTGAACGACATCTTTCGTTCTAGCAAACGGCTTTCCTCCTAGACTAACATAGTCTCTACTCAGTATAGCATAGTTATAACCAGCTGGAACTATAGGATTAGCTACACTAATATTCCCAGCAGCTTCTGCTTGCAAAAGATTGGCCAATAACTGATACACCATCCCCGCGTCCATTGGCGGATTTCCAGCACCTATATTGACCTCAGCATTTTGATTAGCATTGACCTGTTGGCCTGGGTTTCTCCGAGTATTAGGTCGAGCATTTCCATTGGTAGTGGTGCTTCCTCTACCCAGATTTCCTCTTTCGTTTCTTGCCTCCATACCTTCTTTCTCGTATATCTGCATATAAGCCTTAGTAAAACAGAAGAACGTCCTAAGAAAGATGGAAGTACGTACTTAAATATATACCTATATATCAAATACAAGTAGGTTATTATAGCATTAACCCAAACCCCGATTATATTTTAAATTCATTGGATTATGTTTGAAAAAGCTTTTTGGTTTAACTTTTCTTTTAAAGTTTCATAAACCTATGCTCTGATACCAACTTGTGATATCCCCCTACTTGGAGGCCCAAAACTAACGGCTATGGATGCTGCAGTCATCCATTGCTATTAATCTTCGGCAATCAAATACGGCGGTGTTAGAGACATTAATACACAGATCACAGAAATATGTAAAAAATTTAACAACTCAAAAACATATTTCCACATTCAATCCAAAACATTTCTTGTTTATTACATAATCCCTAACATGTTCTGCAAAATATAACTGCTACAAATACACCAAGAGCGACATATGAAGATGCCCTCTTGGTTGATCAGAGAATATAGTAAGGCTAATAAATCTGCCTTTACAACAAAACACACAGCGGAAAAACTCTATTTAACTATCTACCTCCTGCATGCCTCCGGAAGCTTCATTCATCTAAGAAGAGAGCCTGAAAACCTTAAATCTCAAATTACTCAAAGTCAATTGAGTACCAGAGAGTTTTAGGGGAAAACAAAAACTTTAAGTCAGACATAAAGCCTGGTATGAATAATATTCTAACATCTCAATCCTTTTAGATATCTAGTGAGACACGCCTCTTAGCGGAATGGGTTTTCCCTACGTTAGTATCCTAAAACCTTTTTAAAGTCATATACTATGTTCCTGCATCCACAATGGTTAAAACATACATTTTTAAAATATTATGATGACATGCGTACTTGAAAATAATTAATATTTCCATTCCCTTGTTTAAACTGACACCCAGTCTTAGTTATAGTTCCTAGGTCACTATTAACCTTTTTAGAGTTCATGGGTATACTAATAACGTTGTTATAATTAATAGACTCCCTGTCCTATTCATAGTTTTCATGGGATCACTAAGAACCTATAGGCTTGCCAATTAATTTAATTAATTCATGGGCCCCCCTGAACCTATTAGTCATTTTGATAACTAATCACCTTATCCTAGTTTTCAAGGGTTGATTATGAACCTATGGACTTATCCAGTAACTCACTTAACATCCTGGTATTTATTGGTCGACTAGGAACATACTAATACTTCCACTAACCACTTACTTATCCTAGTTTTCATCAGTTTACTTGGATCCTATTGACTGATGTCAATTCTTAGTCCGGATATAGTTTTCGTGGGTTCACTACAAACCAATTAACTCTTGCCAACCGTCCTTAATGCATAGTTTTCATGGGTTAAATATGAACCTTGGGTATGCACCAATAACCACCTCATCATAGTTTTCATGGGTTTACTATGAACCTTTTGGTATACACTAATAATTAACTTATCTTAGTTTTCTTGAGTTTACTATGAACCTTTCGGTATGAACTAATAACTACCTTATCATAGGTTTCATGGGTTACTATGAACCTTTTGGTATGAACCAATAGCTATAAAGTTTAGGCATCCTATATTTTGGTTACCATGACTCCATGGATGCAATTCTACTCATTTAGGTGTTTAAGCCATTTATATTCACTATTGAGTCAACCTATTGGTAATTCTATCCTTTTTCCCAAAATATAGTTATGGGTAAAACATGAGTATGTTCATATTTGAACAAGCAAACCAATAATTTAACAATACCACTCCTATGGGTTTAAAGTCCATGAAAAACATATCATAACATAGTTAACAGCTATAACTTATATGTTTATCAAGGCAATACTTCTTCAAAATTTCATATTTAAAGTCATTACAAAACTCCTTTATATAAGCGGTTGGATTTTCCTTTAAAAATATATATTAGATTATGGGTTTTTAAACCTTTCAAAACCAAATCGTTCAACCTTACTGAAAGGTCTTCAAAACAACCATTTGAATCCCAACCTTTCGAAACCATTGAAAACATTCAGCAATTTAAACCTTTCGAAATCATTGATCTCTTAAAATATAAATCTTTCGAATCTATTGGATTTTACCTTTCAGAAACTTACTGGGCTCAAATTAAAACATGCGGAAGGTCCTCTTTCAAAACCTTTCGACTACAGTGGAAGCAACCTTTTGACTTTATTTGAAGGTCTGCTCCGAAAGCTTTAAAACATTTCATTTAAAATAGTAGGCCTCTGCCTTTAAAACACCTTCTTCGAAAGCTTTGGTTATACTTCAATTATAAAGCAAGAGTAAATCATCTAAGTCGAAAGCTTTGAAACCTTTTGAAAGCAATGGGATAAGAGGTTGGTTTTTAAAACAAAGTAAACCTTTTGTCTTTGTCGAAAGGGACGACTTCAAAAGGTTGGAAAAAGCGGCTATAACCTTTCGACTGCATCGAAAGGTTCAAAATAAAACAATGATAAGTGGCAGTAACCTTTCGATGCGTCGAAAGGTTTCAAAAAAATAGTGGTAAAGCAGCAGTAGCCTTTTAACTTTTCAAAAGGTTTAAAACATTTTTTTAAAACATTTGACCTGGTTGAAAGCAACCAAGTCGAAAGCTCTAATTCGAAAGCAAAGCAGGTGAAATCTTTAGTTTATAAAACCAACATACCCCAACCTCTTTGGCCAATAAACTTTCGACTAAGAACCCTTCGAATCTGTCCAGTTCATTACGTACCAGCTGTTTGACACTATATGCATTGGTTCGACCTTGTCGAAAGCTATGAACCTCTTGACCTTGTCGGAAGCTTTGGGTTGGAAGATTTGTTGTCGTATAAGGCTGAAATATGCTAAAAGTATAATTTTTTTGTTGTTAACTTAAAAAGGATAACTTTTCAACTAACCTACCTTTGTTTGTAAAATTCTCATTGGTTAACAATTTCTTCTCAAAAAAATGCCGTCATTATTTTAAGATTTAAACAATAATTTTATTTTATAAATTGTCCATTCTCCTTAATTAAATATATAAAACATTTAAGTCCCAAAACTTAAATAATTTTATATATTCAACAAAACACTTCGGAAAAATCTAGAAAATTCCAGAAAATCAATTATAATATGTTTTTCAACATATGAAAATTTCTAACTCGTTTAATCAATATTTTAACCGTAATTAATTTATAACCCAATAAATCATTTTCTTTACTAGTAAATTAATATAAAATTCAGATCAGCTCAGAATATTATAAGAATCGAAACCCATCTACAAAATCATGTTTTCTATAACATAAAATTTTCCATGGCATTTAAAAATTATTTCATCTCGATTTTGCCCTAAATCGTGTACATTCCTTATTAAACAACCTTGTTTAAACACATATAAGTTAAAATCATGCATATCATCATTCAACATCTCATAAAACAGATTCATCATTAAATCCAGGACCATTTGATGTAAAAATAAAAATAGAGATTTAGAAATTCTTATTCACGTTATACTGGAAAAGGAAATTGAAGTATGATTGAGATTGGTTCCTTCTAAGTTGAATCCCACTTTTAAGTTGATTATCTTTTCTCTTCTAATAGCCGGCCTTGTTTCTTCTCATGGTTATAAATTTTGTTTGGGATAAAAATGAACGTGCAAGGCCTAGTGGGAATGGTATAAGAGTGGGAAGTATGGTCATTTACTTTAATGCCCTTATTTTATTTTCCTAACCATTTATATATGTTAACTAGATTTTAAATAAGCACGGCCACCTGGTTTATTAATCAACCTCTATCCCTTATCTACATTATTCTATTTAATTTATTATAATTAAATCTCCTGAATAAAATCAATACAATTAGGGGTGTTACACTGACTGTCACGTTCCTTAGCTTTTTCTCCTCTCTCGCGGCTATACCAATTGGTTTCCTAACTATAGTAAATTCGGTTCCACTACTAAATCATCTAACATAGTCAGTTGCAAAGTAGTTTCTGGATTCCAAATACATCTCCTTAGATGATAAACATGAAAAACATCATGGACTCCTGCCAAACTGTTCGCCAACTCTACTCTATATGCATGTTTCCCTATCCTTTCTACAACAGAAAATGGTCTAACGAACTTCGGTGCCAACTTTTTCGATTTCTAAAATCTAATTACTCTTTCATCGGTGATACCTTGATGAAAACTTGATCTCCAACCGAGAACTCCAAGTCTTTTCGTCATCTATCCGCATAGCTTTTCTTCTTGGATTGAGCTTCCTTCATCCTAGCTCGAATGATGTCAATCTTTTCTACAGCTTCTTTGACCAAATCTAGAACACGGACCAACCTATCCCCGGTCTCTAACCAACAAACAGGAGATTTGCATGGCCTTCCATACAAAGATTCAAAAGCTGACATTACTGCACTAGCCTGATAACTGTTGTTATATGGAAACTCTATCAGGTATAGATGGTCTTCCCTTGATCCCCCGTAATCTAGCACACAACTCGCTAGTGAATAAGGAATATGTGATGTCCCGGAAATTTGGGCAATATTTATTTAATAATTTCCATTAATAATTATTTTAAAATGTGAAATATTGATTTAATAATCCAATTCAAACAGAAATTATCTTTTGAAGATTAATATTTTTTTAGTTTGTCAAATGATATTCTTTTGAAAATTTATAATGATAACCCTATATTTGGGAATTTTATTCATTTCAAAAGATAAAAATATTTAAATGATAAGATTATCTTTCTAAGCTTATTTAAAGAATATTTTATTTATAATGTATATATGTGTATACATTGTAAATAGAGAATTTGATTTCTAATTTAAATTTAAATTTAATAAAGATATTTTCAAATTTATATATATATATATATATATATATATATATATATATATATAGATGTATAAATTATGAATTAGTTAATTTGATTTAAAATTAGTATAGAAAACTTTTCAAAAGTTTGTTTATAAATCTATCTTATATTTTCAGAAGAAATTTAAGTAAATATTTATTTTGATTAAAAATATAAAAGTTTAAATTGTAGTTAATAATAAAAGTTTATTTTGTTTTATTTTAAAAATTGTTTTCTTTTGAAATAGACTTAGTTCTTATATATATTAAAGATCAATATTTTAGTTTAGAACTTTGAAAATAAGTGATAATTCAACATTTTTTTCTTTTTAAATATTATCTTTTGAAAATTTAATTTAAAAAATATTATTTTAAAATATTCAAATAAACATTGTGATATGTAATTTTATAAAGGAAATTTTCATGTAATTATTCAAAGGCTAAATATAAATAAACATTTAAAACATGTTAAATTAATAAGAAATTGATTTAGAATGAATTTAAATACATTTATAAATTAAGAAATTTCTTTTAATATTAAGAAGAACATGTGTTGAGTATTTAACTAATAGGGGAGACACTTGTAATTAATCTACAAACTAAAGTAACATGTGGCATGTAATTTGTTTTTGAAATCTATTATTATAGATAAGAAACTTAGAAATTCATTATTGTTCAAACCATTTATCTTCAATTGGGAAATTTGAAATCAGATTTTAGAAAAGAAAATTTCAAAAAAAAACCATATACAATATAAAATCTGCAACAATCTGTTCAATCTTCAAATCTGTAATCTGTTAAAGAATCAACTTCAACTCTTACTCAAGCAAGGAAGAATGGGGTCAGCATGCAGTTTTTAATTCAACAATCAAAATGCAGTTTAAAGATCAACTACAACAGCAAACAAACCCAGATTCAACTTGCAAATCAGCTTCAGGGAATTCAAATCCGTTCTTGGAAAGTATGAGTTTGCATCTGAAATTGTTCTCTGATCCTCCTTAATAAAGTGAGTAAACCTTTATTTTTTTTTAAAAACAGTTCTTTCCTTTAAAATCAATGCTTAAGCAAGTATTAGCACTAAAGATTCTAATACAAACTGTTTAAAAAAATAATCAAAACTGACTATAGATAAACTGAAATGACTTTATTTTTTTTGAGGTTTTATTTTTTTTAAGGAGTAACCTCATAATTTAAAAGTTGCTTTAAATTATCCGTTGCATGTGTACTGATAGAAATAAGCATGTTTGTTTGATTGTAGTGTGATGATGTTCTGTGTGTATATGTAAAAATATATGTGTGTGTGTGTGTGTGTGTGTGTAATGCTAGGTATCTACATACCTGATTCTGTTTTTAAACTAAGATCTTAATAAAAATCCATTTCCACATGATTTGATTTTCTGTTAGGATTGACATGTGAACAAAAATTGTTTGTTTAGTATGAAATTATGGTTATAAATCAAAATTAAGATTTATTTAAGAACTGTTGACTCTGAAACAATAATATCTGTAATTATTTTCAATATGCAAGAACCTTAAACATCTTAAATCATTGAAACAGGTTTATAACCTGAATGCATGTATAAAACTATGATTTTTAAAACAAAAATACATTTTATAATTAACTGTTAAGTGTGCTTGTCTGAGTTGAACAAATTAGGGGTTTTTGGGTTTATATTGTGATCTAGTGATCGTGGGAAGTTGTAATTCTTCCTGGAGGTGGAGTGTAGATGGGTGAGTAGGGAGAAATTATCAGATGGACTGTCAGAGGGTGGTGGCGTCAGTGGTGGCCCATTACAGGTTCTAACCCTAGTTTCTGGAGGTAGGAGTTTTGTAGTTTTTCTTGATCTCTATTTTGCATCGAGTGATGCAAGACCTTGGGGATTTGCAGAGGGGACGTAGATGGAGAGTTGGCCAGAGTCGTAGTGGTTCTGATGATCGGAGATGGGCGTGAGCGATGTTGACAGGCTTGGGAATGTTGCTTGGTGGTGTTTCCAAGTTGACTTGGATTACTGGATTTTGATTTCAAGCTGCAGAAGATTATCTGAAGGTCATATCCATGTTGGAAGTTGGTTGGCGTCTTGGTGAAGTGGATTAGGGTGGCTGGAGATCGCCAAAGTGCTGGTGCATATGCACTGTGCATATTGTAAATCCTGATGAACTAGTTTGATTGTGAAGGGATGCAACTCGAAGTTTTCTCGGGAAGATCGAGTGGTTTACTGGGAGTAGTTAGGGCTTTTACTCGAAGTAGTTATTGAGGGGTATAGGGTAAGTTTGTTTCAGTATTATACAACCTAACAGTAATTCTGTTTTTAAGAAATTGAACGAAATTCAAATTTTATAAGAAGGATTTAAACAGATTTTTTTTAAAATGCAAAGTTTGAATTTGAATTCAAAGGAACTTTTGAATTCAAAGTTTTTAAAATGAGAGTTTTTAAATTTGAGTAAGATTTAAATCAAGTTTTCAAAAATCAAGTCTAAGTATAGTTTCAAGTTTTCTATGAATCCAGGATTTTTTAATTTAGATCAGTTTTGTAAATTTTAAATATTGAACAAGTTTAAAATGTTTTAAAGCAGAATTTAAAATGATTTGATTTCAAATAAATGGTTAGAACTTGATAGAATTCTTTTCTTTAATATTCGAATTAAAGTTATGATGTGTTTAACTTTAATTTGAAAAACTGAAAAAAAAAATCAATTTATTTTAAACTTAATTTCTTTTAATAAATTTAAGTAATTTAGTTTTAAACTTTTCTTACATAAATATCTTATATAAGTAATGATTATTCCTCACTTTTATTTTAAGGAATGAATTTGTTTAAAATCTGGATAAATGTTTTAAAAAGGGTTAAACATTTTAAATATTAAATTTTAAAATGGAATTTGAATTTTAAATTAGAAATGTATTGTTTTAAATAGATTTGAATGTTAATGAAGTCATTAATAAATAAATAAATTATCTTAGAAATAATGAAGATAATAAAATAATTTAATTAAGGAATAGCATATTTATTTGATTTTAAATAATGTTTTAGATTAATTTATACTTAGAGAGGATTAAAAGTGATTAATCTAAGATAATTATTCTTAAGTAAGTAATTAAAGAAAATGTTATTATTTAGTAAAGATAATTATCTAAGGATAATTAAGTAATTAATTAATATAATTAATTTTGAAAATTAATTAGATTAATTAATTGAATATAATCAATGGTAAATTGTTAAGTATAGTTACTGGATAAAGTAATTAAGGGTTACTTATTGTAGTTAATTATGATAATGTGATTTGTTAAATTAATTAATTTAGTTTAATTAATTTAAGTAAATCATTTGAAGGTTTAATAAGAGTAATTACTTAATGTAATAAATGGAGCATGATTACTTATAGAAGTAATAAATGATAATTACTAGAATGTAATTAGTGAGAGATGATTTCTAATGAAGTAATTTGGATAATTACTTTTGTAATTAATCAAGGGATTAATTAATGAAGATAATTAATTATGGGATAATTAATTTGTTAATGAGTAATTAAGGGTAGTTAATTACAAGATTAATATTAATCAAAGGTGATTAATAATTGTATTTTAAATTGTAGATTAATTACTAAATGTAATTAATTTTAAATAAAGTAATTAATTTAAATATAAATTAGAGATCATTAATTAATGATGTAATTAAGAATTGTTTAAATTAAAGAACAATTAATAATTAAGTGATTAATTATTATAATTAATTAAGGATGAATGTAATTAATTATAATTAATAAATGAAGTAAGTAAATGTTAATTACTTATGATTAAGGTTAATTAATTTTTGAAATTAATTAAAAAATAATTACTTATCGTAATTAGAGTATGATTAATCAAGGGTGTTTAATCAAGAAGAATACTTAGAGAATGATTAATTAACTTGGTTAATTAATTAATGGATATATAAGCAGTATTTATAGATGTGGTTATTAATTTATTTTAAATTAATTAGAGATAGAAGTAATTAATTTAATTCATTTTAAATTAATTATAGATGATGGTCAATAAATCTTTGCTTATGGATGATATTGATATTCCTTTGGATGGTTGTGATGTCAGAAATGAGATAAGTAATATCTGTATGATATGGATGCTTAGTTAAAGTATGATAATATGGATTATCTAGTTGTGATGATTATCTATTTGTGATTATGATACGGGTTATCCGTTTATGAAGAGAATGCGATTATCTATTGTGATATGTAATTTATCTATCTGTGTATATAGATAATGATGAATTGAATTAATTGTTCAAACTAAATTCACTTGGACATTAAGATGGCGTTTGGATTTCGATGAGACCGGGATCGGGTTTCCAAATTTGGAATTCTGAAAACCACAACGATCCCCATTAAACGTTAGGTCGTGAATCTCAAGTGAAGACTGAAGACTCGAGGTGTAAGAACTATTCGTCAATATAACTCTGAGGGTGATTCCGTGATGAGTTTGACGGAAATAGTACTTTCAGGTTCGAGATGATGATTCAGAGTGCAAGGGCTATTGTCGTTAACTGTGAGGGTGATTCCAAAATGAGTGTAACGAGATAGTGCCTTCGGTTTCGTTCGAACCCGGAACGAACTTGAATGGATCGAATGCTTTCAAAACATCGTCAGGTGGATGATGAGCGTTCTAAGATTTATATGTCCTATTAAGGTAATTGTAGCCTCAAGCCTCATCAACCGGGAATGGCTAAAACTGGGGAGGTGCAGCAAGGCTAAGTGGGTCATGCCCAAGTAGGACGAGATTTACCCCTGTCTAGAGGTCCATTTACATTTCGGTTATGTGGCAGTTGGCGACGACCAATCTGTGGGGTGGTCTTGTTCGGGACTGTCCGGTAAGGGATGGTCCAGGCTTTGTGTTGTAGGGGAGCGGGCGTACTCCTCGGTACGGTGATCTAGGCCACGTACTGTGACGGGCGGTACCCTAGTAGCCCTGCCATTGATGGAAACCCATTCTTCCTATAAGACCCTACAGTTTTCGTTGTATTACCCACTTTTGTGTCTAGTAGCTGGAATTTAATGAATGTAATTTTTTTGGCTATTTTCTATTAATTCGAAAACCCTAGACACTATTATAATATCACCGGATTTCCTATCAAATGTTTTGGTTAGTGTAAGGTAAAAACTTTTCCAAGTTCATGTGTGGGAAGTCTTACGTGATACCTTTTCTTTTCAAAAGATTTTCAAAGTTAAGCAACTTTTAAAACCGTTTACTCACACCAGACCCATGTCTGACCCGAGTGTTTATTTTCTGTTTTATTAAACTCTTGGGTACTCATGTTACGTATGAGTAGTCAAGTGTTTCAGGATTGCTTTGACGAATTCTGGAGGAGATATGGAGCAGGAGGCTTCAGCGTGTAGATATAATAATGGTTTCGCTGTGTTTGAATTGTATCTGTTTTCTATGATGTACTTGAATTGTAATTGCTAGATAGATGTTTATAACTGTCTAGTTTGTGTTGTATTAGCTGTATAACTCTAATGTATATGATACTATGTAATGTTTTATGTGAGATAATATAATTTATTCGTTCCGCTGTGAGATTCTGATGTTGTGTGTTTCTTTCTTTCATATCTTTTCTCTTTTCTATCCCTTTCTTTCTTCTTAATGATGCGTCTTTCTATGGAATGAAAGGCGGGTCGTTACACTGTGGTATCAGAGCACTAGGTTGAGCGAATACCTAGGCTCTGGAGTGGTGTCTATATTGAGGGAGCGTATTTGTAATTTTGAATATATATGTATATATATTTATTTCTTTCTACCTATTTGATTGGGTTACCTGTTCGGGTTTTCCAATATAAGTAATAAAGGTAGATAGGGTAGTGGTGTGTGTAACACAACTACTAATGGTTGGATTCCGAATGTTTGAGGTTAGAAGTGAATCTGCTAGGGCAGTATTGGGCATCTTGAGTAGTTTGGCAGTTTGGTGTGAAGGATTTCACCGATCTCTGAAGGAAATCTTTTCAAGGTTCGGAGTTTATCTTTGGAATGTAAGCTTGGTTACACTCATGCAATCAGATTTTCTTAAGTTTGGATCAGGTTGAAGTGCTATAGCTAGTGATGGTATCTTGGCAACCTTAGGAAGGAGTTCTGTCTGTATTTGAGTTTGAGACTCAGTTTGGCAGAGTGTTTTGTGCTTGGTTTGAGTCGAGTTTCCTGAGAGGTATCTGTCTATCTGGAAGACTCTATTGTGAAAGTGGATGGTGTAGCTTGTCCATTTCTTATGGAAGCGCAGTTGGGTATGAGGTTTGTGGTTGAAGGTGGACCACTAGTTTCTTCTTTGGATTAGAAGGCTTTAGCTGTTCTGATTGTTGAAGAGAGAACGGTTTCTTGAAATTTGAACTGAGTGGAATCGCAAAAGTGACTTGCGATGGTTCGGAAGTTCTCTGAGTAATCTTTGTTTGGTTTGAAGCATCTCTAGAGGATGTTTGAGTTATCGAAGTGGTTTGGTATTTTTCTGAATATCTTTGAAGGAATTAAGATTTGCATCCGCATTGAAAGATTGAGTTCTGATTCGACTTTGTTTTTGGAGCTTTACCGGTGGTTCAGCCTAGTAGGAGGGTTCTTTGAGAGAGAGATCTGTTTAAGCTGGCAGCATTGATCGGATCTAGTTTCTGGTTGAATTTTTGCTGTGGTGTTTGTGACCGAATCGGATAAGTCACTGAGATTTTATGGAGATTGATGAACATTGTTTTCGGAATAAGTTGATCGAGTTTGTGCTTGTGTTCAACAACAGCATTCTCAAATCAGAGTTGTGCAGCGGAAGCATAGTGGCAACTATTCCAGAATAGAAGCAACAGCCGATTCTTTGGGAATTTGAGTTTTGTCTTGGATCTGAGGATTTCTATAGGGAATTCATTTTGGATCTGGAGGCTTGGATGTCTTGTGCATCTGTTCTGTTTTCAGAATAAGAGTAGTATGTTTGAAGTCTTCTGATATTTGTGTAGCAGAGTTTGTGTGGTCGATTTTGATGGATCTTGAGAGAACCATTTTGTTGAGTAGGATCTAGAGATCGTTTATTTCCTTGTCCAGATTTGTTCCGTGAAGCATCTGCAAAGATTGGATTGATCTAGAAGGTTAAGGGCAGCAAGGATCGACATGAAAGATTTGTGGATAAGAGTATTGGATCTTTCTGTTTACTCTTAAGAGTTAAGTGTTTGGTCTACAGGACTGAATTTCCAGTTCGGATGGCTGGAATTTGTTATGTTTTTCACGTATCTCTGAGGGAGTACGCGTATGGTCTCTCTGGTTTTAGAATCAATAGTTCTGGGAGATTTGGAAGTTGATCAGGACTTGTTCGTGGTCCAGTATCCTGTTTATATTTGTAGATCTAGATACATAGGAGCTCTAGATCTGAGTGGTGTAGCCATTTTAGATTCTGTAGGGCGAGTGTCTTGGTGTTTGTACCTGGGAAACTGTAGGGAATTATCTAGAATTTTGTCTAGATAGTTAGAATTGTTTGTTTGAATTAGTTGCTAGTATTTGGTTGATAGCATATGTTTGCTATTTTAAATTAAAATCTGTATGGGATTATTAAATTATCTTTGCTTTTAAATTTCGGGGACGAAATTCTTTTAAGGGGGAGGAATGTGATGTCCCGGAAATTTGGGCAATATTTATTTAATAATTTCCATTAATAATTATTTTAAAATGTGAAATATTGATTTAATAATCCAATTCAAACAGAAATTATCTGTTGAAGATTACTATTTTTTTTAGTTTGTCAAATGATATTCTTTTGAAAATTTATAATGATAACTTTATATTTGGGAATTTTATTCATTTCAAAAGATAAAAATATTTAAATGATAAGATTATCATTCTAAGCTTATTTAAAGAATATTTTATTTATATTGTATATATGTGTATACATTGTAAATAGAGAGTTTGATTTTTAATTTAAATTTAAATTTAATAAAGATATTTTCAAATTTATATATATAGATGTATAAATTATGAATTGGTTAATTTGATTTAAAATTAGTATTGAAAACTTTTCAAAAGTTTGTTTATAAATCTATCTTATATTTTCAGAAGAAATTTAAGTAAATATTTATTTTGATTAAAAATATAAAAGTTTAAATTGTAGTTTATAATAAAAGTTTATTTTGTTTTATTTTAAAAATTGTTTTCTTTTGAAATAGACTTAGTTCTTATATATATATTAAAGATCAATATTTTAGTTTAGAACTTTGAAAATAAGGGATAATTCAACATTCTTTTTCTTTTTAAATATTCTATTTTGAAAATTTAATTTTAAAAAATATTATTTTAAAATATTCAAATAAACATTGTGATATGTAATTTTATAAAGGAAATTTTCATGTAATTATTCAAAGGCAAAATATAGATAAACATTTAAAACATGTTAAATTAATAAGAAATTGATTTAGAATGAATTTAAATACATTTATAAATTAAGAAATTTCTTTGAATATTAAGAAGAACATGTGTTAAGTATTTAACTAATAGGGGAGACACTTGTAATTAATCTACAAACTAAAGTAACATGTGGCATGTAATTTGTTTTTGAAATCTATTATTATAGATAAGAAACTTAGAAATTCATTATTGTTCAAACCATTTATCTTCAATTGGGAAATTTGAAATCAGATTTTAGAAAAGAAATTTTCAAAAAAAAACCATATACAATATAAAATCTGCAACAATCTGTTCAATCTTCAAATCTGTAATCTGTTAAAGAATCAACTTCAACTCTTACTCAAGCAAGGAAGAATGGGGTCAGCATGCAGTTTTTAATTCAACAATCAAAATGCAGTTTAAAGATCAACTACAACAGCAAACAAACCCAGATTCAACTTGCAAATCAGCTTCAGGGAATTCAAATCCGTTCTTGGAAAGTATGAGTTTGCATCTGAAATTGTTCTCTGCTCCTCCTTAATAAAGTGAGTAAACCTTTATTTTTTTTAAAATAGTTCTTTCCTTTAAAATCAATGCTTAAGCAAGTATTAGCACTACAGATTCTAATACAAACTATTTTTAAAAAAAAAAATCAAAACTGATTATAGATAAACTGCAGTGCCTTTATTTTTTTTAGGGAGTAACCTCACAATTTAAAAGTTGCTTTAAATTATCTGTTGCATGTGTACTGATAGAAATAAGCATGTTTGTTTCATTGTAGTGTGATGATGTTCTGTGTGTATATGTATAAATAAATATGTGTGTGTCTGTGTGTGTGTGTGTGTGTGTGTGTGTGATGCCAGGTATCTACATTCCTGATTCTGTTTTTAAACAAAGATCTTAATAAAAATCCATTTCCACATGATTTGATACTCTGTTAGGATTGACATGTAAACGAAAATTGTTTGTTTAGTATGAAATTATGGTTATAAATCAAAATTAAGATTTATTTAAGAACTGTTGACTCTGAAACAATAATATATGTTATTCTTTTCAATATGTAAGAACCTTAAACATCTTAAATCATTGAAACAGGTTTATAACCTGAATGCATGTATAAAACTATGATTTTTAAAACAAAAATAACATTTTATAATTAACTGTTGAGTGTGCTTGTCTGAGTTGAACAAATGAGGGGTTTTTGGATTTATATGGTGATCTAGTGATTGTGGGAAGTTGTAATTCTTCCTGGAGGTGGAGTGTAGATGGGTGAGTAAGGAGAAATTATTAGATGGACTGTCAGAGGGTAGTGGTGTCAGTGGTGGCCCATAACAGGTTCTAACCCTAGTTTTTGGAGGTAGGAGTTTTCTAGTTTTTCTTGATCTCTCTGTTGCATCGAGTGATGCAAGACCTTGGGGATTTGCAGAGGGGACGTAGATGGAGAGTTGGCCAGAGTCGCAGTGGTTCTGATGATCGGAGATGGGCGTGAGCGATGTTGACAGGTTTGGGAATGTTGCTTAATGGTGTTTCCAGGTTGACTTGGATTATTGGATTTTGATTTCAAGCCGCAAAGGAATATCTGAAGGTCATATCCTTGTTGGAAGTTGGTCGGCGTCTTGGTGAAGTGGATTAGGGTGGCTGGAGATCGCCTGAGTGCCGGTGCATATGCACCGTGCATATTGTAAATCCCGATGAACTGGTTGGATTGTGAAGAGATGTGACTCGAAGTTTTCTCGGGAAGATCGAGTGGTTTACTCGGAGTAATCAGGGCTTTTACTCGAAGTAGTTATTGAGGGGTATCGGGTAAGTTTGTTTCAGGTTTATACAACCTGACAGCAATTCTGTTTTTAAGAAATTGAATGAAATTCAAATTTTATAAGTAGGATTTAAACAGAGTTTTTAAAAAATGCAAAGTTTGAATTTGAATTCAAAGGAACTTTTGAATTCAAAGTTTTTAAAATGAGAGTTTTTAAATTTAAGTTAGATTTAAATCAAGTTTTTAAAAATCAAGTTTAAGTATAGTTTCAAGTTTTCTATGAATCCAGGATTTTTGAGTTTAGATCAGCTTTGTAAATTTTAAATATTGAACAAGGTTAAAATGTTTTAAAGTAGAATTTAATATGAATTTGATTTCAGATAAATGGTTAAAATTGATAGAATTCTTTTCTTTAATATTTGAATTAAAGTTATGATGTGTTTAACTTTAATTTGAAAAATTAAAAAGAAATCAATTTATTTTAAGCTTAATTTCTTTTAATAAATTTAAGTAATTTAGTTTTAAACTTTTCTTATATAAATATCTTATATAATTAATGATTATTCCTCACTTTTATTTTAAGGAATGAATTTATTTAAAATCTGGATAAATGTTTTAAAAAGGATTAAACATTTTAAATCTCAAATTTTAAAATGGAATTTGAATTTTAAATTAGAAATGTATTGTTTTAAATACATTTGAATGTTAATGAAGTCATTAATGAATAAATAAATTATCTTAGAAATAATTAAGATAATAAAAGAATTTAATTAAGGAATAACTTATTTATTTGATTTTAAATAATGTTTTAGATTAATTTATACTTAGAGAGGATTAATAATGATTAATCTAAGATAATTTTTCTTAAGTAAGTAATTAAAGAAAATGTTGTTATTTAATATAGATAATTATCTAAGGATAATTAAGTAATTAATTAATATGATTAATTTTGATAATTAATTAGATTAATTAATTGAATATAATCAATGGTAAATTGTTAAGTATAGTTACTGGATAAAGTAATTAAGGGTTACTTATTGTAATTAATTATGATAATGTGATTTGTTAAATTAATTAATTTAGTTTAATTAATTTAAGTAAATCATTTGATGGTTTAATAAGAGTAATTACTTAATGTAATAAATGGAGCATGATTACTTAGAGTAATAAATGATAATTACTGGAATGTAATTAGTGAGAGATGATTTTTAACGAAGTAATTTGGATAATTACTTTTGTAACTAATCAAGGGATTAATTAATGATGATAATTAATTATGGGATAATTAATTTGTTAATGAGTAATTATGGGTAGTTAATTACTGGATTAATATTAGTCAAAGGTGATTAATAATTGTATTTTAAATTGTAGATTAATTACTAAATGTAATTAATTTTAAATAAAGTAATTAATTTAAATATAAATTAGAGATCATTAATTAATATAATTAATGATGTAATTAAGAATTGTTTAAATTAAAGAATAATGAATAATTAGGTGATTAATTGTTATAATTAATTAAGGATGAATGTAATTAATTATAATTAATAAATGAAGTAATTAAATGTTAATTACTTATGATTAACGTTAATTAATTTGTGAAATTAATTAAAGACTAATTACTTATCGTAATTAGAGTATGATTAATCAAGGGTGTTTAATCAAGATGAATACTTAGAGAATGATTGATTAACTAGGTTAATTAATTAATGGATATATAAGCAGGATTTATAGATGTGGTTATTAATTTATTTAAATTAATTAGAGATAGAAGTAATTAATTTAATTCATTTTAAATTAATTATAGATGATGGTTAATAAATCTTTGCTTATGGATGGTATTGATATTCCTTTGGATGGTTGTGATCTCAGAAATGAGATGAGTAATATCTGTATGATATGGATGCTTAGTTAAAGTATGATAATATGGATTATCTGGTTGTGATGATTATCTGTTTGTGATTATGATACGGGGTATCCATTTATGATGAGAATGTGATTATCTATTGTGATATGTAATTTATCTATCTGTGTATATATAATAATGGTTGCGCTGTGTTTGAATTGTATATGTTTTCTCTGATGTACTTGAATTGTAATTGTAGATGTTTATAACTGTCTAGTTTGTGTTGTGTTAGCTGTATAACTCTGATGTATATGATACTGTGTAATGTTTTATGTGAGATAATATAATTTATTCGTTCCGCTGTGAGATTCTGATGTTGTATGTTTCTTTCTTTTCTATCTTTACTCTTTTCTATCCCTTTCTTTCTTCTTAATGATGCGTCTTTCTATGGAATGAAAGGCGGGTCGTTACAGAATATCTATCATTTAATATACTACTAGAATTCCCATGCAGTTTAGCTACATTCTTCATGAATTACTTAGCCAAAACAGGTGCAGTCCTAGTTGACTTAACTGGAACAAAAGTGGCACACTTAGTCAGCCTGTCCACTATAACCCATATGCTTTCATTTCCTCAGTTTGACCTTGGCAACCTGTCAATAAAATCCATACAAATAGAAACCGAATTCCATACTGGGACATCTAAAGGCTGAAGTAATGCACTCGGTTACTGATGTTCAGCTTTTCCTTGTTGAAAATTTAAACACTGCTTCACCCACAAGCCTACATCCGTCTTCATACCTTCCCAAAAGAAACTTTTCTTCATGTCCTGATACATCTTAGTTCCTCCTGGATGAATAGTAATCTTAGAACGATGGTATTCTTTAAGGACTTCTTTCCTAATCCTTCCCACATTCGAAACAAATAATTTTCCCTTCTTCCTTAACCACCCATTCTGGTCTAGATTGAAATCTTTCAAGTCATCGCTCTCATTCTCTCTTTTAACTTTCCGACCGGTTCAACTAACACTAGATCCTCATTCTATTTAGAAGCAATCCTTTTTATCATCATTGGTCGAACTTCTAAACAAGATAGTATAGCAGTTTCTGCACTAGACCCATCCTGAGTTCTCCACTGTACTCTACATGTCGTCAGCACTTCTAAATCTTTCCACTCTGCTATCATTGCCAACACCGCATTCTGATGTTCTATAAAAAGTGCATCTGCAACCTTGTTGCCTTTCCCTATTTTTTATTCTATACCGAAATCATATGCGACCAAAAGCTCCAATTATTTCTACTGCCTCATATTCAACTCCTTTTGAGAGGATAAATACTTCAACAACTTATGATCCGTATATAACTTAAATCTTTCTCCCTAAAGATAATATCCCCACAACTTCAACTCAAAAATTACCGTAGTTAATTTCAATTCACGCATTGGATATCTAACCTTATACGATCTAAGCTGTCGGGATACATAAGCAATCACTTCACCTATTTGCATTAACATAACTCCTAATCTAGTTCCACATGCATCCATGGAAACTAGCAAATCCTGATTCCCTTCTGGAACTACCAACACAGGTGCATTAGTCAATAAGTGCTTCAATCCTTGGAATGCTTCTATACACTTATCAGTCCAAATAAACATCACAACCTTTTGATTCAGCTTGGTCATCGGTGCCGCTATCCGCTCAAAGTCCTTAATGCATCTCCGGTAATAACCGGCTAATCCAAGGAAACTCTTTATCTTGGTCGCTGTCTCGGGTCTCCTCCAATTATTCACCGCCTCGATCTTAGCTGGGTCTATATACAACCCTTTCTCTAAGAATATATGACTAAGAGTCTTCACTTCCTTCTTCCAAAAATGGCACTTCGAAAACTTCGCTTTTAGTTGATGCTACCTCAACGTCTCAAGCACCACTCTAAGATGAAATTCATGCTCTCTTTCATCTCTAGAGTATATCAAAAATCATTTATGAAAATCTACAAGAACCTATCTAAGTGCTTTCGAAAAACAGGTTCATAAGTCCACAAAGAATGTCGGCGCATTAGTTAGTCCGATAGCATTGCTACCCATTCGTACAATCCATATCCGGTTCCAAACGCCATCAAAGGAATACTATCCTATGCTACTATAAGCTAATAGAAACCTATCTCAAATCCAACTCAGAAAATACTTTAGCTCTACCCAACTGGTCAAACAAATCTTCAGTTCTAGGCAATGGACATCGACTTTTTATCATTTTCTTATTCAACTTATGATAATCGATACATAACCTTAATGATCCGTCCGGCTTTTTAGAAAACACTACGACTGCTCCCCAATGCGAAATGCTCGGTCTAATAAAACTCTTGCCATCCAAATTCACCAACTGCACCTTTAGTTCCCTCATCTCGGTAGGTATCAAATTGCTTGGCGATCTACTCACTAATTCTGCTCCTGGCATACGAAACACAGTGGCTCGTTTCAGTGGCAATCCTACAACCAATTCAAAGACATCTACGAATTCTCTAACCACGAAAACACGATTCAACTCATCTTCTACCTCCACAACACCCAACAAAGCATGCATTAACCTTACAGATAAGGTTTTTTATGGAATATACAATCTGATCACTGCAGTCATAGTGTCTAAGTGATATTTTCCTATCATGAAAGAATATCCTTGCATCGTACTTACTTAACCAATCCATACCCAAAATAATTCCAAACCCTACAAAATCAAACACACACAAACTGCAAACAAAGGTATGATATAATGAATCAAACTCTATATGGTCACACTTCATCCTATATGTCGCATACCCTCCTATAGGATGTGCAACCCTTAAGGAAGTAAAAAGATATAAGAGTTATAGGTTAAGCTTATCTACCAAACAATGAGAGGTAAAAGAATGCGATGCACCAGCATTATATAGAACTCTAATTGACATACCATAAATCAAAAGCGTACCTCCCAACACTGCTTTTCCATTTTCCTACGCTGTCGATCTCGAGGTAGTTTGTTCCAATGCATACATTTTGCCTTTCCCATTCATAGTAGGCCCCTTGGACTGGTTCTTATAGTGTCCAACTTGATCGCAGTTGAAACACCTCACTTCTTTCTTCTCAGCGGCTTTCTTTCCTTTACGTCTCCGACATTCATAAGCATAATGTCCTTCTTGTCACACTTGTAATAGACCGTTTCTGGCTTTCCCTTCTTTGCGGCTCCACCCTTCTGAGCCCCTTTTTTGTGAAAGAACTATCTCTTTTGACCTTGCCCCACCTGGACTTCCTTGGTCATATTCTTTTCAAGAAAAGCTTGCATTTTCTTATGCCTCAACGCCATCTCAACTACAACATCACATGGGTCTCTGATATGTGATAACATGGCCTTAGTATGCTCCGGCTTTAACCCACTAATGAATCATTCCTCTTAATTACAATTTCAACAGATGCATAGCCATGCCTCGCTAGTTCCTCGAACCACGTTGCATACTCCAACACCGTCATGTCTCCTTCCTCCAACTCAGAAAACTTCCTGAACAAGGCAGACTCAGAAATCTCGGACATGAATCTCTCCTCGAACCTTCTCATGAACTCATCCCATGTCATATTCTCTTCATTAACTCCAACGATCACGCTATTCCACCAATATAGCACTGCTCCCTGTAGCAGTCTCGAAGCGATTCTTCTCTTCTGCTCATCATTAAGCCCTAGATCAACAAATATCCTTTCGCAATGAAGCGGCTAATTTTCTACTTCAATTGCATCCTCAGTACCGATGAATGGCTTTCCTCCTAGCCGAGCATAGTCTCTACTCAAAATGGCATAGTTATTCACCACCAGAGCTTCTTAGTTTCCTCTTCCAGCATTACCTCCCACTACTCCAGCATTATTTCCCACTTGCATCATGTTTACGAAAAAATGATACATTGCCTCCATTTCTACCTGCATGAATCCAGTATCCCCATTTTTAGATTGAGCCTTCCCATGTTACCTCCTCGTATTTGGTCTGACATTTCCATTTGAAGTAATACTTTCCCAACTAAGGTTAACTCTTCCTCTCCTTGCATCCATATCTACATTCGAGTCTCGTAAGATAATGACGAATAGCATAAGAGAGGCAGGAGAATAGAGCTAAAGCATATACTTATATATAGCAAATATAAGTACGTTACTATAGCATTATCCAATGCCCCGATCTTACCTCTGGTTCCCTAGTATCATGTTTTCAAAAGTTTAAAGCTTTTCATAAATTATGCTCTAATACCAAGTTGTAACATCCCCTATCTTGAGGCCAAAAGCTAAGCGCTACAGATGCTGCAGTCATCTATAGTATTAACTTCTGGCGACAAAATATGGCTGTGTTAATGGTATCCATAATATCAGAAGCACATGAATATAAAACAAAACACGGATTCGAAATAACTTTTGTGATTACATTTCATAAAACCTATTTCATATCCAATTACATAATCCCATAATTGTTTCCTAGGTTTAGATAAAATATAATTATTACATAAATACGCCAAGAGTGACATATGAAGATGCCCCGTTCGCTGAACAAAGTACTATGTAGTCATAACCGACTTAATACAACATAGTCGACCAAAAAAAAGACAACGACTCCTAAATAACTATCATTCGACCTCTTGCTCGTCTTTGGAAGCTTTATTCGTCTACCTACCAAAACCTAAACACCCAAATTCTCAACCTAGTCAAATCAATTTTGGACACCCGAGGGTTTAAGGGGAAAGCAAACTTTGAGTCGGACATAAAGCCTGGTGTGAATATTAATATTACAACTCAGTTTATTAATATTAAGGGAGACCACGCCACTTAAGGGAACGGGTTTCCCTTCACTAATATCCTTTTAAAACGTATCTTTTTGCAAATCATAATCTTGCAACCAAACTAGCAGTAATAGTAAATATCATATATGCCCAAAAAGGTTAATAAATGGACTAACTATTCGAACAAAATTCAGATTTGTTTGGCTAACACTAACCTTTGGCACACTCGGGCCTACTAGACAAACTAAATAAATTAGCTAACAACTGGTAGACATACATTTGGATAGTCTATCCTTAACTTACTTCTCCAAGGGTCACCTGATCCTAATGGTTTTGCGGGCTCACCAATAACCTATCTCTATGCATATATATTTCTTTATGTGTGTAACCATCATTTACGTCTTACCTATGACTGAGCCATGCATACTGGAACTTTGCACAAAATTAGCTAGGGGCTTATAGCAAATGTATAGGGTGCGATCCTATACTAGTCCTATTTGGTATACAAATATCCGAGTTATTTTACTAAGGGTTAACCACCCTTTAAATTTTCCTTGAAAACCTATTCAAAATGATTTAACACTTTAAATCATACTTATACAAGGAAAATATATTATTTGCTTTACTCAAATTTCATTGCCATGATATATGCTTTACTCAAAACATTGTTAATGAAAACATTCGAAACCTCTGTTTAAAACCTTTAAACAATCTCATTCGAAACCAATGAAAGTACCCCTTTCGAAACCATTGAAAGTACCTCTTTTGATATAAGTAAACTACTTTATAACCTTAGGCCCAAAGGCCAAACATACCTTTTGTAACCATTGAAAACATCTTTTTCGAATGCTTTATAAACCATAGACATCTTCTTTTAAAATCCTTTAAATATGCCTTTCAAAACTATGGGAAACCTTCCATTAAAACACTAAGGTAAACCTTTCGAAAACACTAGGTAATCACCACTTCGAAACCTTATATACATATACCTTTCGAAAAAACTGGAAACTTCCCTTCATACTTATTACCTTTCGAAAGCACTAAAGTATACTACTTAAATAAACATTTCGAAAGAATTCGGCTCAAGTATAAATGTGTGGAAAAACCTTTCGAAATCATTGGAAACCATTCCTTTCCAAACCTTTGGGTTTAAATTTCAAATACCAAAAAGGGTCAGAAAACAACAAAGTCGAAAGCAACTCTTTCGAAAACAATTCCTTAATAAAAGAAGTGGATGCTGTTGAAATCTATTCCTTCGAAAGCATTGGAGAGTAGACTTTAATTTTAAAACAAAGGTACCCTTTCAAAACCAATCTAGGCCGAAAGGGAAAAGGCGCCAGTTAGGGGTTTCAACCCATTCGAAAGCACATACTTAAAACAAAGGCACAAACTCATTTGAAAGCATTCTTTCTTTAAAACCATTGAACAAGTCAAAAGCTATCTTATTCGAAACCATTCCTTTCGAAAGCAAAGCAGGTGTATTTTCTTTAGAAAGCAAAGCAAAGTGTTCGACCCCATCGGAACCCCTTGCCTCGACCTAGTACCTTTCGCTTATGTCCAATTCACTATGTATCGAGCTTATATTATTATGTGCACTGGTTTCGATGGTGATGGAGGCGGAAGTACCAGTCGGAACCTAGATGTCGAAAGTGGCGAAACATGTAAAAATCATGTTTAAACTGATTTTTAACCTTTTAAAGTAATTCTTTTTAATTAACCTGTCTTGTTTGTCAAAATATGATTGGTTGCTAATTTCTTTTCTAAAAGTGCTGCCAAAATTTTATATATAAACAAATTAGATTATTTACAAAATGCCCCTTCTCTTTTTTAAATATATAAAATATCTAAGTCCCATACCTTAAATAATTTATATATCTATTAAAATGCTAAGGAAAATTCTAAAAAATTCACATATTCTCTTTTAATGTGTTTTTAAACATATTTAAATTTCAGACCCAAAACATTTTCATAGTTTCCAAAATTAATTTTAAACCCAAATAACCTTTTTCTTCATTAGAAAATTAATACTAATTCCATAATAATTCAAAAAATTAGGAAACTTTGAAACCCATTGCCAAAATATCATTTCTGACCTTATATAAAATTTGCAAGGCATTTGGTTGTCATCTTATTGGTTTTTCAATCCAAAACATATCATTAAATCAATATGGATAAGCATAATTCATCAACAAACATATACACATATAAAAGTTATTCAAAACAAGGCAATACACTTGCAAAATCATTTGGGTCTAACCTTAGAAACCGAAAAAATCAAAATATAAGATGCAACATTTTACTCTCCTTTAGCTTTGTTTTTAAGGTGTTGAGATTTGATTCTTGGATTGAATTTGATTAGTTTTTCCTCTTGATTTAGCTTATCTTCGCCTTACTCTTTTCAATAGTGGATGGCCTCTAAATTTCGTTCTAGTTTGTTGAACCCGAGAAGTGATATGGTGTGAAGAGTTTAGGGTATATGAATATGCCTCATTCCTATTTTACCCCTATCTAATCTCTCCTTCATATCTTATTTTAATTCCATTTATTTCATTAGTTTAACTAGGCATAACTACGGCATAAAACCTAAAATTATACAAATCTCAATCCCTTAACCAAATAGTCTTTACATTATTCTATTTAATTAAGAAAATTAAATCTAATGAATAATGTTATCTAAACTTAGGGGTGTTACATAAACAGTCGAAAATATCCACATCGCGTGACAACCTCGAGTGATACCATAGCATCCATCAAACAATCCTTACTATCACTCATATGCTTGGACATATGATAATTTTATGGCACAAGCATAAACCAGGGACCCAATCGTAATCTCGACATCATTGATGGTCCAATCCATGCCATTCCTAAAGACTAGGAACTAGGCCTAAAATAAAAACCCAGGTTAATCTACTATCACAAGATCTGTACATAATTGCAAATCCATGTGGGTGTCCCAACATACCCCTTCTTTACAAGCACACTAAAAGCCTTCAATTTATCAATGGTCCCTTTGCATGCATCTCCATAATAGAACTCAATTGCTATTCCATCAATGTTATCTCCACAGTAGGACACTATCGCAAATCCATCTTGCAAACCCATATCGTTAGCTTGCCCTTACGGGTCGCCGCCACAACTCCCGTTGTTAAATTATCATCTTCGCAATGTCTGTAGACACAATCATAAGTCATAGATCCATCATACCAAGATCCTGAAGTCATCATGTCAAAGTGCTATGTCATTGCTTCCTTTATTGCAGAACAAAATCCAAGGTCATTCCCCTTTCTAACCCGAAGCAACAATGCCTTGACTCAAAGTCGCCCCAACATGCCACGATACAACCCCGAGCACCCTTCCTTATTTGGTGCTCGGACATAGCCCTACCAAACATAAAATTCTATCCGGTCCCCCATGGGATCACTGAATGGGGATTGCTTTCAGTCCTCATCCCACTTCTGGACAGCAAATGATGCTTGGTCCCTTCAATGACAAACCAAGGCATCACTGAGCATGATATCATATCTGGCCCCTCCTTTTACCGAACCAAGGCGCCCACTGAATGAAAAATCATGTTCAGTCTTCCATCACTGCCAAATGAACTTCAATGCCCGACCACCGAAATAATCCCACTCCAGTTCAACCAATCACCAAACAAGCCTACTGCCAAATAGTCTACCACTAAACCAAAATTTTGTAGTGCCCCCGCTTCTTGATTCCACATTGATTTTACTGCTTGATCCATTCTTTGACCCTTGTGAAATTCTTATGCAATGATACAACTCTCAACAATATTGAGTTAATCCATCGAAGTCTGTTTTCACGATTCCTAACTCTTAGCAAGGGGTTTCCCCCCCGTGTGATTGTCGCATTCTCCTTCGTGTACATCATGCAATACTCATTTGATTTCTTCACGGGCGATACACCAAAGTAAAGGAATACAGTATCCTCCTGTACATGACTCCATTTTGGATAATGATTCGTGAAGCTTTCTGGAGAACTTGTCTTTTCTCACTTCTAAGCTCAAGCAAAGCTCCGTGTTTGAGATAGTTTCTGAATGGGGTCATCCGTGACTCCTTTTTGGGCGTTGCCTGATGTACCCAGTCCGTCTCCATGTGATCGATACTCAGAGAGATAAGTGTCTTAATGGGGACGAGTCCATTTGCTATGCTAGGCCAGTGATGGCCAGTTTTGCCAAAGAATCAGCCTTTTGATTGTGCACTCGGGGTATACAGAGAATGGCATAGTAGTCGAACTAATTTAACACTTCCTGGACCCGAGCAAGATAAGCAGCCAGCCTCCGGTCTCTATCTTGGTATTCTCCCCAAAGTTGGAACGTGACCAATTGAGAATCGCAGTAGATCTCTACAGCAAAAATTCTCAAGTCTTTGGCTAGTCTGAGTCCGGGGAGTAAAGCTTCGTATTCGGCCTCGTTGTTAGTCGCACGGAAGTCAAACTTCAAGGCGTAGCATATGGATCGACCTTATGGAGTTTCCAACACTAATCCAACGTTGAGAAACGGTCATTTGATGCACCATCTATGTATAGTGTTTGTTATCCCGCCTTTTGGTAAGGCCAAGATATCAAGAAATTGACTGAAGATCAAAGATCACTCATCCTGAATGTCGAGTAAGCACAGGCTCACTATGGATGTCGATGAATTTTGTCCAAGTCCAAATCAAGCTACAATTGATATGACATGACAAGCAAAGCTAAGGAAGCCAACATTCCAAATTTCAAGTCAATCGGAGTTTGTATGCTCAAGATGTGATCGATGCAAATCTAAGGAATTAACCTTACTCTGTATCCATCAAAAAGCCTTGGATCGAATCGATCTGTTCGAATCCATCACGCTATCCATCTGTTCGCATCCATCAAGTCATCTTTTGTTCGAACCCATCAGGATGTGCTGCTTTGTATCCATTGAGAGGAATGCTTGTTCTTATTGATCTATTCGACTCCACTACCAAACAAACTTCACTTCATACGACAGCTGTCTAGTTCGTATCCATCTTAGAATAACTTCGTTCGAATCCACCGAGACTCATTAGTTAGTATCCATCAGGTGACCTCAGTTCGTACCCATCAGGACATGAAAAAGCATCGTACTTCATATCCATTGATGTAACATTAACAACGATTTCGTATCGATCAAGTATCACACATTACTTCGTATCGATCGACCTTTCATCGATGCGAAGCTAACACCACTCATCGATATGCGGTGGGCATACAAAGGATCAATACGAAGTGAGACACAATAACAATCAATACGAACAGAGCTAGTTCTGTTCGATACGAACAACAGACTACACGATCGATACGAACTGGGGAACTTCCGTCGATACGAACTATGCAACCTCCATCAATACGAACTGTGCAACATCCATAGATGCGAACAAGGCAACGTCTTCGATACGAATGAGGTGAAAGCTTTGGAATGAGTCGGTCAACTCGGCGTCGAAAGTAGAGCGATCCAAAAATCCAGCGCCACGTCACTCACAGGTACGTGGCCAGCAGCGAGTCGAAGTGGTCGATACGAATCATATCGATGCGAAGGGGACCGAAACCGAAAACCTCCAATTTTCATTGATCATAACTTGCAATCCACAAGTCCAAATACTATGAAATTTTCACAGGAGATTGCGTGCAACTTAAATAATGTTCATGCTAAATTTCGACTCGATTGGAGCAAATCTTGATCGAAATGAGATTCGTTCGTATCAATTACGGATCGAGTCGAAATCTCCTGGGATCGATCTCGTGGTCCCACCCACGTGCTCGAAGAAGTCTCCTGAGATCTGAGCGAGATATTGGCCTCCTATGCCTATAAATAGAGCCCCAGGGCCTATAGAAGAGGGATCTCTTGGCTTTTGGACATCCAGACTCTACCAAACCATTTTTGAACTCCATAACTGCTGTTGTACTTGAATTTCAGTGCTTTAATCTGCTGTAATGAGTTGTAATCACTAAGTGCATATCAAAAAAGTCGTCAAATTCATAGCGGATGTAGGCCGTATGCCGACCCACTCTAAATTGCTGTGTTTCTACGTGTTTTCATATTTGTTTTGAAGTGGTTGTTAGATAATCCTCTTTTTACATTTCTATTCTTCATTTTTATCTCTTCAAATACTTCCAAAGAGTGTTGTGTCCATTTCTTGTACAAACACTTTGGTGCTTTCACTGAGAAAACACTGTTTTTATCCTATTCTTTTGATCTACTATCGATACCGGATTGCACAAATCCAAGAGGAAGATCCAGATCTCAAGTTCAGAATCCTTCCAACCTATTCAAATTTATATTAGATCTAGGAAAGGACTTCATTATCCACCATGGTTAGCACAAGGATCGCCTCTACAATTGCAGACCAAGAAGGATGGGACAGACAGAATCCCATACAGCTGTCTCCATCCAGTCAGAATACTACCGGACCGCCAAATCCATCCGGCCCTATCACCCGACAAGAGTTTCAAATGCTTATGTAAGAGCTAACTCAGAGCCGCCAACAACTTACTAAACAGCTGCGCGCCAATGCAGAGTTGACCAACCAGCTGAATCGCCAAAGGCATTGAAGATCCAGAAGAGAACATGCTTCTTATTCCTCCATAGAGAGTTCAGCCTCATATGACTACCATCATGGAACTACGCATCTACGGCTAAACAGGAGTTACACTCAACCTATCGAACAATAACCCGCACTGAACATTGGGTAACCCAGAGTTGGCCCGTCAACCAGCTACCAGACTGGACCCTCCTCTCGGGGTGGTACCGTTCCTCCCTATACTATAGACAATCGCGCTACCACCGTCGCTATTGAACCTGGAGTTGATGCATGGAATCAGTCAGATCCAAACCATCGTTGGCATGGACATACTCCCAAACCCTATGTTCCAGAAGACATCGAGCCAAGGAGGCGAGATACAAACCGTCGACTACAACCGGTCCAACCTCGCATTTTGGAACCCGACCACACCTAGGCTCAACATGCACAGAATGTCCAGATGCCGGATATACCGACGATGATTCGTCAGATGGTTCGAGAGTGTCAAGGCCTCACAAATGATGACTAGGGAATCTCCAAGAGTCATACTCCCTTTACTAACAAAATACTTTATGCTGAACCCCCTCGGCGATTTAGGATGCCAACTTTACCAGTTTACGAACGAAATTCCGATCCCATCAACATATCCTAAAGTATGAATGGTTGAGTGCTGCGAGAGCTGATGATCAGTTAAATGTCGAAGCTTCTTGATCTCCCTTGGGGGCATGCTATTATATGGTTCACTAAATTGCTACCTCGATCCATTTCCTGTTTTGATCAATTAGATACTTAGTTTGTTGAACAATTTTGCATGCACATAGCAAGACTGAAGGATGTTAACACTCTATCTAGTGTCACTCAGGCCCCTAGAGAGACACTTAGACGTTATCTGGAGAGATTTCACGCTGCATGTGCATAAATTAGCAATCCTAATGACAACTCAATTTTGATGGCACTAACTAAGGGGATTGATCCTGATTCAGAATTCGGTAACTAGTTGGCCGATAAACCCCCTGCATCATTGGACCGTTTCTACTCCAAGGCAGCCCAATTCTTGAGAAGGAGGACATGAAATAGTCTAGGAAACAGGATGATACAAGGCCCAGTATTGAAGGAATCCAAAGTAATGTAGCTATTAAACAAGCCGGGGAAAGTTCCAAAAAAGCGCAATTGAATATATAGAATAAGCAGAACCAGCAGAGAAGCGATGGAAACTAGAATAAGAAGCGGGATCAGAATCATGGTCCACAACGCGAAACTCCTATGTTTGAAAATTGCACTCCTTTGAATACGTCACCGGAGAATGTTTATTTACAAACTTGTAATACCATTCAATATAATAAACCAGCCCCAAAACCATCGTCAGAGAGGCAAATCTAGACGGGAAATTTTTGTAGATTTCAAGAAAGCTATAGCCACAATACAAATGAATGTCATCATTTACAAGATCTCATTGAGAAGTTGATTAGAGAAAGGAAGTTGGAACAGTTGTACAAGCACCGCGGTATGGAGGTGCAGGCCCATCGAATCAGAATAATATACCCAATCAGGTAAGGTAGAAGAAACCCACTCATACCGGTAGGAGGCTGGTGATAAATGCTATTATTGGTGGTCCTACTTTGTCAAGAGCCTAGAACGGCGAGGATCTTCGTCACTACTATACATGATAGGCTTTATTTATTTAGTCTATTTGTCATTTGCAATTTGTTTCTGCATTTGGAAATTTGAATTTGTAATAAGGTAACTGACTTTGCCGCATTTTCTCATTTCAGCAATAAAATGCCATCTCTTCGAGCCAGAATTGTGATTTATTGAATGTGACGTACAACCATCACGACGTACAAAGAGCTAAGTTCCATCATATGGGGGAATTTATTCAAATAGGGGGTTATTGTAATACGACCGGCCACTCACTAAGTGAAACCTGAGCTCGGGGGCAAGCCATCATGCTAAAGACAAAATAGGATTGATACACGACAATCCTCCAACTAACTCCAGTCTCACGGAGTGCGAGCTAGAGTATAAACTCTTAAATAAGATTTCGAGGATGGTGGATCCATCCACCTAATGACCTCCCCCGTATTCGAACCAAGTTCGAGGAGGATGGATCTGTCCATCTAACGACCTCACTTGATAACTCAAGGTGGATGTGAATCGACCATCCACGATCCTGATAAGTCCATCGTTCCTGGAGTACGGATGAAATTCGAGCGTCCAAATAGATTTAACTGACCATTTATTGGCTAACTCCAAATTCCCAGAGTGCGGATTAGAGTATAAATGTAATGCCCCAGCTCTATACCCACGCTAGCCAAGGACACTACGGTGTAATGCCGTCAACTAGCACGGAGAATAAGGCTGTTGAGGAGCGACCATCTGTATAATTGCTTTGTGCGAGTACCGATATGCCAGATAAAATATAACTTGCATTCTTTTCAAGAAGAAATCCGACATACCGACACAAACTCAAAGCTACTACACAGTGGCTATAGTGTCTTCGGAAACAAATATAGAAATAAACATAACACACATCAGTCACAGATAATTCATATCACAAAGGCAAAAATAGATATGAATATATATAACACATAAAAGTGTTCATCAGAGTAGTGATCTAAAAGATCCACAATGACACAAAAGGATAGCAACATGTGCTACACAAAAGAATAGGTACACAACTATGAGTCTATATCTCAAATCTATACAACAAAAACTACTAATCTAAGTAGTAAGCCAAAAGTCAGGATGATAACCCCAGAAGAGAAGTCAAGCAGAAGCACCTGTATCATCTCGGTCTAACCCGAGTATTATTTATAAGTAAATAATAAACGGATCAGTCTAGCTATAAATATCAGATGAAATGATATAGAATAAGAGATATGACTAAACGTATAATAATCACAATGCCAAGCTGTGATAAATAAGTAATTGAAAATCAACAAGAGATTAATCAATATCACAAAAATCTTCTCAAAGATCAAAAGGAATGTCATACTCCTTATTTTATTCACCGAGCAACAAATATTGACAACATATAAATGCCAATCATAAAATTTGGTGAAACACAAATTCTAGAAATCATCAATAGAAATCCAGAAATCACAAAAAGGCGGAGGCCTATCACAAAACGGGAGCATGAAAACTCACCAACACGTGTATCACAAACGGGACGCTATCCCATGGTCGCTAACCATAGAGCCGGTCCAACGATGTAGTACAATATCGGTACGCCCGAGGAACTTGAAACTCGAATATATCGAACATCGACGTAGTACAACGGTACGTCCAATGAACCGAACTCCATAAAAGAATATATGTCGCTAGCCCACAAGAATTGAGTCGAAACTCCAAATATAAATAGGTCGTTAGCCTATAATAAAAATGAGACGAAACTCAATAAAACGAGGTACTGTCCCCTACGTGGACAAAGAAATATAGCATATTGCTTGTCATAATCACAAAAATGATCTTCATCGATCATCAAGAAGTGTCAATTACACTAAGCTAGTAAATATATGAGCTTAGCTTCATGTCCCATAACCACTAGCTTAACTTAAATATTTACGAACATATTGTAGTTCTCCACTAGAAAATTGTCACATGAGATTCAATCGAACAAGTCCTAGAATTAACCAACGAAGTAAACGCAAGCATTTCATACCACTCGTTTTACTAAGCCGTTTAATTAGATTTCTCATACGAGTGAGGAAAAGGTTCGTATATACTAATAGATTGGAAAACAGTTTTAATAAATGAGCTTTGTATTGAAATAGTGTTGAAATCGTTTTGATGAAAGAGTTTTGATATTTACTACTAGTATAGAAAACTTTATATTTCTAAAGTGACAAATCACCAAACATAATTGTAAAACAATCAATCACCGAAATTCACATTCGAAGACGTGAATAAAAATCCATAGAAATCGATACCGAATCCATCAAAATGGATATTTCTAAAATTCCCGAAGAAAAGAAGTCATCAAAGTCAATAACAAATGATAACAACAAATAGGGAAAGAACTCGAATCTATTAAATTTGGAAACCACGCAAAATAAGCGAAATAGGCAGAATAGCAACAGGTCGGGCGGCCGGCTACAGAGCTCGGTCGACCGGACCCTGTTCTGAAAAATTTCTTAGGAAGCGGGTCGGTCGACTGAGCTCTGTAGCAGGTCGGCCGGACCAGAGACAGAAAAGTGCTTATGCACTTTGGTAGCAGGTCGGTCGGCCGGCCCAGGGGTCCGGTCGGCCGAACCTGATGTTCTGCAATTTTAAACCCATTTCAAATGAGGTGCAAACTCCTTCAATTTGCAAAAGGACAAGCACGGACGCTAGGGGTTTACGCCTATCGGCTTCCCGGTCCTATAAGCTCATCGATTCATCACTACAATATGATCAAAACATCAAAGTTATGATTTTTAAAGATTTGAACTCAAAACACCAAAAATTGGAATATTCACCAAATCAAACCAAACCAAAAGCAATTGCACAAGAATAAGCGTTAGGAATTCATACCTAATAATCGAAGATAATTATAAGCATAGATGTGAGATAAAAATTTCACCTTTGAACCCAAAATCAATGAATGAGAAGCTTGAAGACAAGAGAAGATCAACCACACTTCAATCTCAACACAAGAAGCTTGAATCTAAGCTTAAAGGAGAAACATTTCCTAAATTAGGTTTAGGAATTTCTGAAATTCAAGAGAGAAGTAGTTGGAGAAGATGAAGAGAAGGCTTATCAATGGGTTCTCTTGAATTTGGAGCTAGAATTTGAATTTGCTAATGAAGACTAGGGCTTGGAGTTTTAATTTCCTCTTCCACTCACCATTAATCTCTTTAGAACTGAAAAGTAGAGGAAGAGGGAGTGAATGAAGAGGGGGTTTCAGTTTGGGGTATTAAGTTGGCTAGTGGGCTGAACCCAACCCAAAGCCCTAAGTGAAAAAGTGGCAAAAATCAACTTACTCCAAACATATCAAAGCTTATACTCAAAAAGGTTGCAAACGGCATTTTGAACTCAATGGAAGAGGTCTCGAGTCTCAATTCGACTGTTTGCTAAAAGTAGGTTTTCGGACTAAAATCCGACTAACGATGAAATATTTAAATAAAATATTTAAATATTCGAATCGTAAAATATGCGGGTTGTTACAATAAATATCAACTCTAAGTTCCCAGAGCGTGAACTGGATTATAAATATCAATTTCAAATTCCTAGAGTGCGAGCCAGAGTATAAACATCAACTCCAAATTCCCACAGCGCAAATTAGAGTATAAACATCAACTCCTAATTCCCAAAGTGCGAACCATAGTATAAGCATCAACTCCAAATTCCTAGAGTGCAAATTGGAGTATAAACGTCAACTCTCGATTCCCAGAGTGTGAATAGGAGTATGAACATCAACTAACTCCAAATTCCCAGAGTGCGAATTGGAGTATAAATGTCAACTCTAGGTTCCCAAAGTTTGAATTAGAGTATAAATACTGACTCCAAATTCCCGAATTGTGAATTGGAGTATAAACGTTAACTTTGAATTCCCAGAGCGTGAGTCGAAGTATAAGCATCGACTCCAAGTTCCTAGAATGCAAGTTGGAGCATAAACACTAACTTCGGGTTCCTAGAGTGAGAACAGAGAACAAAAGTTGACTATCTCCAGATTTCTAGAGTGCAAACTAGGGAGTCGACCATAAATAATTCTATGTCCCCAGAGCATGGACATATACTTAAAAATTAAACAGGCGTGATCGACCGTTAGCGTACGAATGCAGGTCCCCGAAGTGTGGAGGCAATCATTAATAATTGAGCGAGTGTGATTCGACCACTAGACTCTCACTTATTTTGGCATCGATTAAATGATGTTAAGCTCGAAGAAATGAAGGCGAAATGCAATTGCTAAACAATCTTTACAACTCATCCTCGAAATTAGGGGCAGAGCTTAAGTGTCAACCATCGACCGAAGCCGTGCAACATCGAAGTTCAACTTTATCCCCGGTCACGACTCGTGTTTGTGATTTTCGGACTTGACAAATAATAACAAACTCAACTCAGAGGTTGGAACTCTGCAAATGCACTAGACTGGAATTCAAATACCGAAACACTTAAGCATAAAAGACGTAATAGAGTTAAAGCCAAAAACAAAATTTCATTTCAACTAACTGTGAAAGAAGTTCATGTATAGGTTTTTTCGAAATTCCTACAAGCATGTGCCGAACCCACATCTATACACGGCCAACGAAAGGAAATGAAAATAGATTCCTATCCATCTACCAAAAAATATGCCGAAGAGGCCTATCTACTCTGTTTTCTTTTTCGGCTTCCTCTTTGGTGTAGATCCGCCGGAGCTGCTATTTAATTTTCTCTTTGAGCTCTTGGCTTTTGGAAGACGATCTCCAGGCAAGAGCATGATCTCAACGTCCTCCTCCGAAGTTGAGTGTACGGGGATACTTTCTGCAAGCAGAGTCAGAGAGGTCGGATCTACTATAGGGGCGGAATAGACATGCTGGTATCAATGATTGTACCACCAGGTGATATCATTCTCAGCGGAGCCGGGCTAGGTGCCGCCATTCCACCTCCAAGCCTACCACCATGAGTCGCTACCTCCGTTTTAGCATTGATTTGATACCAAATGAAATGACCCTGACTCGACCTTTGAAAATCGACACCCAAATACTTCACCCATATTCGAATACCGCAGATTCAAACGTTGAATCTAGTTCGCCGAAGCTTATAACACATTAAGTACAACAACACAGCGGAAGAAATACAATATTATTGATATACAATATTCGATACAATAATGACACAACATCTGATACAATGAATATCAATGCTATCAGAGATACAAGACAACAATGGCAGAACAATAACACCAATCTGATCTTCCAAAGGATAGAAAGAAAGATAGAATTTGAAACAGAATTTCCAATGCCAAAACTCCAAAGATCTCTAAGCCATAAAATCGAACCATCTTCAGCTTGAATTAAGCAAGGTCGGTCATTTAATGAACCAAATGCGATCACCAAATCCAAAGGCTCCAAAGATATCGAATCTATATCTACTATCTGACTTCTGAAAAATCTAACTCTGGACTGCCTGTGTGGAAAATTGTGGGCACCCTGGAGTTTAGACATATCTCTTCTTCGCGAGTTACTTGAGCCTCGCTGGGGGCATCGGTGGTCAACACTGAAGGGCAAGTCGCAGGTGCGATCCCACTTAAAACAAATGGTAGGTCCATGAAAGGATCACTATGGTGACTGAGGAGTTCCTCCATCATTTGCTCGTCGAAAGAGAGTGTGCCCCTCTGCATCCCATCAATCGATGTAGTCATCGTTGTGGTGATCGCCTCAGTAATGATGGCTTCCTACGTTTGATGCAATTCTTGAGTTGCAGGAGGCGCTATCAATGTAACTCCAGTCACTGGACAGAGAAAAAGACAGACTTTTATAAAACACTTCAAATCAATCCTTTTAGTTTAGACACATATGAAGAATGTTCAGAGTACCTTCCTCAGTTAGGCTGATGGACGGCTGAGTGGCTTCAGAGGTGTGCTCTTTAACATGAGATAGCTGCGGCTGTTCTGGATTATAAGCGGGGACAGATTAGGGTTAAACCGTCGATGCAAATTCAATTTGAGTTGGTGCAGGGATCTCATGACTTGTATCGTGATGATCAATGCCTGAACCATCCCCAACTTCTGAGTGTTGGGCACCGAGCTTCTCCTTTTCGTGCAAGATCATCGACTCACAGAGAATCTTTCTCTCATCTTCGTTCAGCACGCGATTCTCAAGCTTAAATTCGTCGATCGATTCATCTGGGTGCACTGCATTCTCCTCCTCAACCAATCGGCCCCAGGCATTGTGAAGATGCACCGGTTAATTTTCGAGCCAGGCTGAGTTCTTGTGCTTTAGCAAATTAGCATTATAAGCGATGAGGAGATCTTCGATATCATCCTCTACCCTAGACTCCTCCACTAGGAACCTCTCCTCAATCTCAATCTCCACCGCACAAACTTTAGCCGTTGTCCCGTCCCTTTTATCCCGGAGTACTACTGCTTGCTCACATGCCTCCTGCACTGCGGTATTGGCGTCATCTCTCTCTTTGATGATTTCAGAAAGTTAGGACTTAAGCACGTTAAGTTCTTTGAGGTCCGTGTCCCGCTTGGAGTAACGGTGGTGTTTTGATGGCCAATCTCCTCCACCATGGCGTAGTGTGATTGCTTCATCCTCTCCATGGCCTAGTTGGCCTCGTAAGCCTTATGAATGGCCTCCATTTCTGACTTTCGTGAGGACTCAGCCTCAGTATTAAGCACTTGGATAATACGGTCCTTCTGGGCAAGCTCATTCTCTAACTTCTCAATGGTGGCCGCTCACTCAAAGGCCAACTTCGATGCTTTTCTCGCGGCTTCCCCCCACTCCTTGTATTGAGTGTAAATGTCATGGATGTAATTGTGCCTTGTGTTCTCAGCTTCCGTTGGAATTCTCTTTAAGCGTGGGGGGAAATATAACCATCGAAGTAAATATCTAGAAAATCCTTCTTCAATTGGGTGATTTTAATCGCTCCTTCCCCTATAGGCTCGGTAAGGACCTGCTCTGCAATTATGGGGGCTATTGTTTTAGTTCTATTATGGTGAGTTTCAGGCCTTGAGACGTGAGAAGATGGCTTGTGCTGTGAAGTTTCTGAGGGGCATGAGACATAAACATGAGGTTATGTAGGGTTTCTAGGAGGGAGAGAGCGAGATCGAGATCGGTGTCTATGGCCACTATCACTATCTCTGTTGTATCGTTCCTAACTAGAATAACCGCGGTTGCAGTTTCTATCATCTTCCCTTCTACGTGGCCATAATATGAACTCGAAGACTGACGCATTGAATAGAGGCTCCCAAGCATAGAATCCCGCCTAGTCATCGTATATGCGAAGTAAAAGAAGAATAGAGTTAGTAATCTCCATGAGTAAACAGCTTATGGTCAGAAATCGTATAGTGCCATGAATTGTGTATGTATGTGCAACCCGCCGGCCAACCAGAAATGCCGGCCACACTAGTGGGAAGAGACTCGCTTAAGTCTAAAGAATGTTGAAGCCCTTCCAATCCGGCAACATTTGAAGTGACACATAATCTAGAATTGGGATATCAACGAGCCGTTCGAAAAGGTTTTCCACCTGCGAAGGAGGAGCCTTTGAAATTCTAATCCCGAGAATAGGCAAAGAAATGACCGTTGATTTCCATCTCACGAATTTAGAACATTTGAAAGCAACTGCCTTGCCTTTTCTTTTTCCTTCAGAATCTTGAAAAGCATCAGAAGGCTAGGCTACAAGTTCGTCATCGGGGGATGTTCTTTCTGGGTCAACCTCCTCAGTTATAACGACTTCGGGCATCTTACGTTTCACTCATTTCTTCGACACAGCCCTTAGCGTTCCCTCCAGCCTTATGCTTTGGCTACACTCGATCAATCCCACGATTCTCAAATTTCTATCCGTTAGAACCGAGTCAATGTCCCTCACTTCACTTGGAACTTCTTAGAGAACCCGTACTATCTCTTTGAAATGCGCACCTTCAGGTCATGGAATTACAATTATAAAGAGAAGGAGATGTTAGTTTGACATCAGTTATGATCATCTTATTAACTACTTGAGAAGACTATGGTACTTACATCTGAATAACCATCGGTTGATAAACCCTAGGGGGCAGTGAACATAAAACCATTCCGTCTTAAAGTAGCTCAACCTGGTCCTTGACCCCATAACCACTTGACAATTTCTGACGGCTTCCAGGAACATATAAGAAGGGCTATCACCCCGACTCTTGATATTAAATAGGTATCTAATGTCAATCGGGGTCGGTGGTCGAAATAGATGCTCCATGAATACGATGAATAGGTTGTTCAACAGCGCATATCCGTTGGGGTGTAGCTGAGATGGAGCGCTTTCAAGAAAAGATAACACTTCCCTAATGCATTGGTTGAATGGAGGAAGTGTTCCTGCTACGCACGCATGGCGATTGAATGTAGTAAACTAGGGCTGTCAATTTCCTACACGACCCGAAACATGACCCGAAACCCACACAGAAATTAGCAGGTTAACCCGACCCATTTAAGTTGGCGGGTCATTTTCGGGTCAACCCGAATTTGACCCGTTTATAAACGGGTGGGTTTCTTGTTGACCCGCTAACCCGAAATTGACCCGTTAACAACCCGTTTACACTTATACGGGTTATACGTGCCGACCCGACCCATTTACGACCCGTTCCGACACGTTTACAACCCAATTATACCTTATACCGGTTGACCTAACCCATTTACGACCCGTTTATACCTTATACGGGTTGATCCGACCCATTTACGACCCGACCCGTTTATAATCGGGTTACACGGGTTGGGTTGGGTCAACCCGTTTATAAACGGGTCGGGTTCGGGTTGAGTTTTTATGACCCGTTTAATAAACGGGTTGACCCGACCCATTTAAAATCAACCCGAGCCCGACTTGACCCTTCCCAAACCAGACCCCACCCATTGGCAGACCTACAGTAATCCCTTCCGGTGGATAGTGCGGTCTATCATTCGGTCCCTGTATAGCACATCCTCTATTGACAAGCCATGCTTAAAACATATTCGTCCCAACATGTCTTCAGAAACATTGGACGGTACAAAATCTGGCTAATTACCAATAAACGTGGCGCCAGGTAGCTCATTTAGAGCCGGATCCATAACTTCGGCCGCAATGGCCAATATCTCGATCATTAGTGGAAACGAACTCTGAATTTCCTGTTGTTGTGAGCTTGTAGGTTCCATAACCAACTAACTTATGAAAAATCATCATTAGACGATAATAAGCCCGTGCATCCCCCAGTGTGAAGAGTGTGAATGGGTTGTACAGTGCAATGCTACAAATTGCATGAGGAATTCTGCAAAGTATGAAGAAATATGCAAATGATAAGACTTAAAAATTCAACTAGAGTGACCATCATCGCTGACCGTCACAACCGTGCCATCTAGATTTTAGAGACCGATTCAGATTAAAGTTCTTTTAAATTGAGTTAAGTTACAGTTCCATCGACGAGCTTTGAAAGGCGGTCAAGTATGCGATAAAGCAACTAAGTCCAGTTATGCAGGGCAGAAGCTCGTCGAAGTCAAATGTTTTAGTATGTACAAAATTTGTATACACCAAGGTTTGAAACTTGGATACGGTCATCAAAAATCTACTTTGTATCAATCAAGGGAAGATAAGCTTCGTGTCGGTCGAAAGTATTACTTTAATATCGATCTTTTGGCAATGACTTCGTATCGATGGTGTATCCTTCTCCCGTATCGATTACTCGTAGGTAGTTCGTATCGGTCGTGTAATCCTATTTCGTAACGATTGCATTGTCCATGCTTCGTATCAGTGGATTTAAAATGATACGAAGTTCTACAACTCCAATCGATACAAATATCCTCTTTCCATCTGGTAGTTCTAGATGTGTACGAACTCCACACTTCTAGTCGATACGAATGGTTCTTTTTCTTCCCATCTCCCATTGGAAAGAAGTCAGAGCCGAGCGCCCATCTGCTCTTAATCTTCCCCGGTCAACTCAAAATGCTATTTCCACCTCGCTTTGACCATCTATGGCATTCCCTTCACCAGTGTCAGACATAAGAACAAATGAAAGGATAAGAGGATTAAAGTCTTGTCATTTTTATGTTAATTTTGTTCGTTGATTTACCTAGTTTAAGCAGTTGGGTGGATTGAATGGCTTGAGGACGAAGAGCAGTTTTATTTCTCTCTACTTGAAGCCATATGAAGGCAAGGCTGGATGGAAACAAGAAAGCGAAAAATGGCTAATTACCGAGCCTATTTATACTAAAGAAACGACCATCCGTCTCCCGGTTAGAATGACCGGTTTGAATAGTCTCCAATGTTATCGATGTGAGAAGCTTGTTCGTATCCATCCAAACACGGGAACTCCTTCGAGTTGTTCGAACCCATCAGAGATCTGCCAATATGAAATGATGACTTCATATCCCTTGCTTTGAAGCCTGTAGAAGTTCACATCCATCAACTCGATCTTTACTGATGCGAAGTTTGCAGCAGAAATGTTTCTAAATCATCGGACTCCATGGATATGAAACACTTGTTCATATCCATTATTTTTGTCTCTATCTAAGGTGCATTGATGTGAACTGTAATGTTCGTCTCCATCGACACATGGCCCAGGAAAACTCGTATCCGTCGATGTGAAGTGTTTAGTATCCACCAATACGTATTGCTGTGATGCAAGAACAATCTTTTGACCCTTTATATCGATCCAGGAGAGGATCGATATGAAGGGACATTCCAAAACAACCGTCATACGTTGTTTCAACTCGAATTTCACATCGGTTCAGGAGAGGATCGATATAAAATTCGATGCGAGAAACTGACAACGACTTGTAAATGCATGAACATTAGCAAGAGTCAGGTTAACATATATGCATCTATGTCAAACTAATTCTCATTTTTAAAATTCACAGGTCAAATGCCCACCTGATGACGATTACAACAACAAACAGCTAACTGCTATCATACAGCAATCGGTTACAATGGAATACGGTAGAACAGTTGGCAATCAACAGTTCATTTACTGAAAAATCAGTTAGGAGTTACAATTTTCAATGAAAAGACGACAATCATTCAACAAGTTGGACAGAACTATTCAATATGAAAGATGCGACTATTCAAAGCACGTCATGTAATCACAAGATGTACTTTTGGGGACAAATGTTATCCCACCTTTTGGCAAGGCCGAGATATCAAGAAATTGACTGAAGATCAAAGACCACTCATCTCGAATGTCGAGTATGCGTAGGCTCACTGTGGATGTCGATGAATTTTGTCCGAGTCCGGATCAAGCTGCAATTGATATGACATGACAAGCAAAGCTAAGGAAGCCAACATTCCCAATTTCAAGTCAATGGAGTTTGTATGCTCAAGATGTGATCGATGCAAATCAAAAGAATTAACCTCACTTTGTATCCATCAAAAAGTCTTGGTTCGAATCGATCTGTTCGAATCCATTGCACTATCTATCTATTCGCATCCATTAAGTTGCCTATTGTTCGAACCCTTCAGGATGCGCTACTTCGTATCCATCAAGAGGAATGCTTGTTCGTATCGATCTATTCGACTCACTATCAAACAAGCTCCACTTCATACGGCAGCTATTTAGTTCATATCCATCTTAGAATAACTTCGTTCGAATCCATCGAAACTCGTTAGTTCGTATCCATTAGATGACCACAGTTCATACTCATCAGGACATGAAAAAGCATCGCACTTCATATCCATTGATCGTAACATTAACGTCCATTTCGTATCGATCAAGTATCACGCATTACTTTGTATCGATCGGCCTTTCATCAATGCGAAACCAACACCTCTCATCGATACACAGTGGACATAAAAAGAATCGATATGAAGTGAGACACAATAATGATCGATACGAACAGGGCTAGTTCTGTTCGATACGAACAATAGACTACACGATAATTATGAATTGGGGGAACTTCCGTCGATACGAACTGTCAAACCTCCTTCAATACGTACTGTGCAACCTCCATCGATGCGAACAAGGCAACGTCTTCGATACGAACGAGGGAAAAGCTTTGGAATGACTTGGTCAACTCGGTGTTGAAAGTGGAGTGATCCAAAAATCAAGCACCATGTCACTCACATGCACGTGACCAGCAGCGATTCGAAGTGGTCGATGTGAATCGTATCGACGCGAAGGGGACCGAAACCGAAAACCATCAATTTGCATCGATCATAACTTGCAATCCACATGTCCAAATGCTATGAAATTTTCACAGGACCTTGCATACAACCTAAAGAATGTTCAGGATAAATTTTGACTCGATTGGGGCAAATCTTGATTGATACGATATTCATTCGTATCGATCACGGATCGAGTCGAAATCGCTTGAGGTCGATCGTGTGGCCCCACCCACGTGCCAGAAGAAGTCTCCCGAGTTCTGAGCAAGATATTTACCTCCTACGCCTATAAGTAGAGCCACAGGGCCTATAGAAGAAGGATCTCTTGGCTCTTGGACTTCCAAACTCTGCCGAACCATTTTTGCACTCCATAACTGCTGTTGTACTCCAATTTTATTACTACAATCCGCTATAATCAGTTATAATCACTAAGTGAATATCACTAAAGTCATCAACTTCATAGTGGACGTAGGCCATATGCCGAACCACTCTAAATTGCTGTGTTTCTACGTGTTTTCATATTTGTTTTTGAAGTGTTTGTTAGATAATACTTTTTTTCATTTCTATTCCTCATTTTTATCTATTTAAATACTTCCGAAGACTGTTGTGCCCATTTTTGGTACAAACAACATCCATATTTATTTGGAAGATTCATTGGTCTTGGGCAAGTCCTTTGGGATAGTAAATTTAGCAATGAATTATGCTATAACTTGTCCTTGGATGGCTCGCCTTGGTGTATAAGTAATGTCAAACTAATTCAGCTCAATGTTCCATTTGAGCAACTTACCAGACGTCTCAGGCCACGTGAGGACCCATCGTAATGGCTGGTCGGTGTAGATTATGGTTGAATAGGCCTGAAAGTAAGGACAGAGCATTCTCAAGGCGATGATGAGGCAGTAAGCTAGCTTGTTCAACTTCGAATAGTTCCTCTCCACCTCAGTCAATCTTTTTCTAATGTAGCAGACCAATCTCTGTACTCGATTCTCCTTCCAAATTAATGCAACACTCATTGTGTTTGTTGACATCACCAAATAGATGTACAGTCTCTCATGATCAACCGACTTTGACAGATTATGTGTCGTCGCTAGGTGCTGAACCAGTGCTTGGAATGCGCCTTCATACTCCTCAGTCCATTCAAAATTCCACTTGCCATTTGTAACGACCCGCAAATCCGTACCCCTTGAGTCAACACTATTCTACCTAAATCAACTCAAGTTGTACAGAAATACGAACCATTTGGGTTAAGAAGAAGAGGTAGAAGAAGAAAATAGAAAACAACGACAAAATCTAACCATCGCAGTGGAATTAAATATAATAGATAATAAATGATCTTTACTCAAATCAAATATATCTGTTTATATATTACATCATCAGAATACATCAATCACGGCTCAACATCAATATCATACAATGAATACACAACACTCAAGATACACAACAACTCAAACACAGTGGAATATATATATAAATACAAGTACGAAAGTACGTCTCGTCATCCAGCTCGTCTCCTGAGCTCCACAGCATCATCCTGTATCCTATAATACTCGGTCTGACCCGAGCATTATAGTTAAATAACACCCGAGTCAGTCTGGATTACCAGCGTGAGAAAATCACACCCAATTGATTATTAAAGTTTCAAAACCCTTTGAAAACAAAAGCATCTCGTAAGACCACGCCACAAATAACATGTCGGGTTTTTACCTTACGATAGCTAAAACAATTTTTTTTAGAAAAATCCTCTGATATTATAATAGGGTCTATATACAAATACTTATAAAATAGCCGAAATTGTTACATTCATTAAATTCCAGCTACTAGCCACAGAGTGGGTAATACAAACAAAACTCGTACAAGGCTCGTAGGGAGAATGGATTTCCAACTAATGACTAGGCACTGGGGTACCACCTGTCACAGTACGGGGCCTAGATCACCGTACCGAGGAGTACGCCCGCTCCCCTGCAACACAAGGCCGGAACCATCCCTTACTGGACAGTCCCGAGTGAGATCACCCCGCTGTTGGGATCAGCAACCGCCTACTAAGCCGAAATAAAAAGGGACATCTAGACTGGAATGACCTCACCCTGCTTGGGTGCTACCCACCTAGCCTTGCTGCATAACCCCTGATTTTCAGTCATTCCCATTTGATGAGGCTTGAGGCTAAGCGTTACCTTTAAGAACAATATCTCTTAGAATGCCCATCGTCCACCTGACGATGTTTCGTAAGCATTCATCCATACAAGTCCGTCCCGGGTTCGAACGGAACCGAAGGCACTATTCCTACTACATCCATTTTGGAAATATCCTCGGGATTAGTAGCGACTAGCCCTTGCACTTCACTGCTCCATCTTCGAATCCAAAATTGTTTTTCACGAAACGTACAAATCGGATCGAAGTGGTTTTCGAGAAATTAATCTCGATCCCGGTCTCTTCGAAACGATCAACGTGTTTGTCCAATATTGATAGTCGGTTATTTAACTATCAATTATATTCACAAGCAACCATCAACCAATAAATAATTTTCCAAATTATTTATTAATCTCAAAAATATCCTCACAAGATATATTTCTATTTTCAATCCTTTGAAAACAGTTTCAAAACCATCATTCTTCCAGAATCAACTCTCTCAAATATTTTATATCTCCTCTGAAATCACCAAGCACAAAAATAGATTTTTTTTTTAAATAATTTGAAACACTTTAATTTGAAATATATACTTTAAACACTTAGGAAAAACTACTTAAATAATTTGTTAAAAATACATACTATATGAATTTGACAAAATAAGGTTACTTTATAAAATATAAAACCAGGTTTCACTTTTAAAACAAATACTAAGTCAATTTAAATAATTAATGCTCATATATTAAAAGGAAATACTTGCTTTAGAAATTAAATATTAGAAATTATAATTTTACAAACTTGCTTTCTTTAAAAACAACTTTAAAGCATTTAATTTATAAAAACGTGTACTTGGCCATCCAGAGAGAATTCCAACTTCAAGCACTTAAATCAATTTCCCGAATTGATTTCCATTTCATTCTATTTGAAATAAATTTCTTTACTTACTCGGTCCATTTCAAAATTCATTAATTATGGACTTTATTTTTATTATTATTATTATTTGTTGTTTGATTTTAAATATTTTAACCGAGATATACAAATTTCAGGCTTTTCCCATTTTCTTCTTTATTCCTTCCAAAATTTAAAATCTTAAATTTAAAATAAATGTTCTGTCCTTTTAGATTTTAGCATTGGAGTTTACAATTCATTAACTTCCTATTAATTCAAAAATCTCCTTTCTATATTCAAGATTTATTAATTAGAATTCTTATGTCACTTTATTTTATTTTATTTCATTCTTAAATTTATTCCAATTTCCATAATTATTTTACTTACAAATTCACTTCCTTCTTTTCTTTCCAAAATCCAAGTTATATATTTTCTGGAAATTCATTATACCCAGTTATCCGATCAAACCATAGCATTTACTATTTCAACATGATCCATCATAAAATATCAAACCATCATAACAGGGGGATTTAAATAACTTAAATAAATGTTGAGGGATCCAGTTGGATCCCTCCAACCTGTTCTCCCTGCATCCACAGACGTTAGCATCACATAATATGCCAATTTTAAATTATACTATACTATATCACATCAATCAATTCAACCACACAATCAATTATTTAAATTTAATCGTTCAAATTTAAGTTTAAATTTAAATTGAACTAAGTGAGATTAACTCACCTTTGATTTTTGTTTTGCTAATCCTGATCCCATCCCGACTTGATTTCCACAATTTTCAGACCTTGTATAATCATTAGATGTTTAATAATATTTAAGCTAACCGAACAGTGTATTAAAATATTTTTAGCGACTAAAGTGATTAAATAGTTTATTAAACAAATTAATTTTCATTTAAATTATCAAAACATCTACATCCAAAACTCGACAATTACCTTCACTGCCTTTGGACCAAAACCATGCACACTGAACAGCACCCCCTTACAAGCACGCGCAGGCTCAACCTCCCGCATCGCCTCCGAACTGCTACATCTCAGCAACGTTTAAACTTTGCACTTAACCATCATCATATCGTTTTACTCATCACGTCAAGAAATTCAATCTCTGCCCAAAGTACCAAGCTATAACTGAAATCACTCAACAAAGAGCGTACTACTCCTCAACACAGTTTCTCAACATACTTTCGTGACATCAACTCTACTGGCAAGCCAGCAAACCAAAAAGAGCATCACCCCATCAAATAAACGGCTAACACAAAGCAAAAAGAAGACGAACGATCAAAGCATCTCCATCAACTCCCCTTTGTTAATCGTGATTACACAAACTCAGCTCCACACCAGACCATTGAACAACTTCCAGATCGTGGTGGCTCTAGTCTAACAACATCAAACCCGAGCTCAAAATCCCAGACCAAATCATTCATGTTTTCCCGGCGATACTCTTTGAAATCGATGACGATGGGCGAACTTTAGATCTCGATCACAAGGCGAAGGCGCTTGCTGCAAAACGCAACCCCAGGCACTCAAGGCTCGCTCAATCGACAATAGTCAGCGTCGCACAACATCACATCTCCAACACGCGCCCACCCAGAACGAACTCAAACCCCACGAAATCGATTCCAGGCCATGCTTGATTCGGCCCCACACAACACGATGACAATTTCGAGATCCCCCCCGCGAGCTATTCCATTTCGCCTTTTTTTATTGTCGTACGAGATTTTGAAGGGGTGGTTCGACCATTTTCCTCCTTTTTTTTAATTGAGTATTTGATTCGGCTGTTCTGAAGAGGGGAAAGAAAAATTAAAGGGGGAATGATTGAAGTGAGAGTGGCGTGTAAGGAAAGGAACGGTAGGTGGCTGACAAGAAAGAAGGGAGCGACGTGATGAAAGAAGGAAAAGAAGCGTATACAAGAAGGCTCGACTAGTTAACTTAAATTCACCAGATTATTTATCAATTTAAATTTTCCAGACGTTTATATGTCGTACACTCACACATCAACTCCAAATGCCACGAAAATTGAAAACCGATAATAATCCAATATTACGGATCCAATGGAACTGGTTTCGTCGAATTCCGAGACTACGCCTCGGAAGGCTATTTTTAAATTCAATTTAAACAGTATAAATACTAAAACTGAACAAACCACTGTAAATTTCAATTTTATAACTTCTATTATCTTCAGTAATATCAATTTAAATCCTACAAGCCATCAATTTTTTTTTATTAATAGGCTTAGAATTCCAGATTCAGTATTATACCCAACGTCAAATTATTTAATTCAACAATTTAATTGTCAAATAATTTGTGATATCCGTAATTCAAGTTAAAATTACACTATTGAATATTTAAAATCGATTAAATATTCCGTTTCGAATTGCTTAAAAATTCCGGGTCGTCACATTCCTCCCCCCTGAAAAGAATTTCGTCCCCGAAATTACTAACTAGGAAGAATGGCTCAAAACCAAATTTTGAGTTATCAAAAATTTCTCAAAATTTTTCTAACTCCCTAAATTCCCGAAAAATTTCGCCAGCGTCTCCTTTGCGCGGCTAGCTCGGTACAACTACAAAATGGCTCTACGGCCTCCCAAATCCAAAAAGAAAACAAAACGCCAAGTGGCTCAATCCAAATCCCAATCAAATTTCATACCAAATTCAAATACATACCTTTTTGTCGAGCATTTCAAATTTATCTTTCTGAAATCAAACTCAATTCTCTTTTCCCTTTAGATTACCTGCATATCCTGCTTAGCACTAATATTCAATCATAACATTCCAAAACATTTTATCGACTTTTTCACAAAATGTCAATATCTATTCATCCAAATATTAACTTGGAATATATTTATATTAATAATTTCCAATTAAGAAATTCACCATTCCTTATTCAAGTTAACATAAGTATTTGATATGTTTTTTACATTTATTTTCACTTTACCACTTTCATTTATATCCATTTTTATTCAAATCGATTCTTTCATTTCCATATGAATTCAATTTATCTTTAACTCTGAATATTTAAATTTTATTTTTCATTTATAACCAATTTATGTCATTGTTTAAGTTAGTTTCATTTACTAATTATATTTCAATTTCCAGTTTGAAATCGTTTTGTCGTTAACAAAACTTCTCCAAAAAATTTCAAAAATTTTCTCCCAAATTTTTTTAAATTTTTTGGCAGAGTCCCCTTTGTACGAAGGAGCTTTTGCAATTTGACAAAAGAGATAAATATATATACATCGACCCACCCGGTCGGAAAAATAAAAAACAGTTCATATTTTCTATTTTTATTGCGTAGGCGTACCTTATTTAGCATTTTAAGCAGGCGGCTTATTATTTTTAGCAAATAGCACAACAAAATCCAGCCACACGGCTTCCAGGTACCTGTGCTTACTCAATTTAAACATGTAAGTATGATATAAATGAAGTTTAACTACATTTTACTTATTTGCAATAGTTAAACACATGAATTCTAAAAGAAACTCATACCAACATTTTTCCGTAAGCAATTTATATAGTTTCCATGCCAATTCAACTGTTTCAGTTAATTTATAAACCATTTTCATTCAATCTGAATGGATTTCAATCCATTCGTATACATCTTCATCAAATTTGAATGGTTTAAAACACAATAGCTTACTTTTAATTTATTCTTAAGCAAACTGAACTCACATTTAATTCAATTGGTTTCAAAATCAATTTATTTTACTCCTATCCATCCAAGGCATTTTAATAACTTCCATTTACATTCAATAACAATTTATTCTTTGTAATTTAACGAGATCTATGTGAATAAATAAATATTATGTTTTATAACCAATTTAAATGGATTTCAACTCAATTTATACTTAATTCTATCCCATTTTTAAATTTATTCACAATTCATATATTCTCATTCTCATTGCATTTTAAATTTGAATCCATTCACTCGCATTCCATTTTATTAACCAATTAGTTCATCCAAACCATATACAACCTAGGTTCATCTTAATTGCCAATTAAATTTCCCTTTTTATTTAATCCATTTACAACCATTTACTTAGCTCGACACACTCCCTTTTAAATTTCACTTACAACTCATTTATTTACATTTCATTTCATATTTGTTTATTCCAAACTGTTTTATTTAGCTCGAAGATAATCCAAGCTATTTCATCCAATAACTATTTCAATGTTAGATATATTCAATAGGGTTTCATTCCTAATCCGCCTTCATTTAAACCCATTCTATTAACTTAAAACATTCCATTTCCTTATTGTCCCTAATTATTTCAATTCTGTAACAATTTAAATGGTTTACTATTATTTATTTAAGAATTTCATTTCATTAAATATTATCGGCAACTCACCGAATTTTATTTCGATTTGAATTTATTTTCACTTGATTTAAATCCAACCCAATATCATTAAACTTAATTCAAGTTGATTTAAATTCAACTCTCTTCCATTTATTCAGCTTAAGTCGATTTACTTCAATTTATTCAAATTTTATACTTAAGCTCATTTTCATTTCACCAGCCAATTTTACTCTATTATACTCAACTTAACTCAATTGATTCCAAGGACATATCCAATTTTATTAACTCAAAATTCAACTTCATTCTCAATTCATTTAATTTTTTGCAAGGCCACCTCCAATCATATTTTCTTCACCCATGACTCAAGTCGAATTTAATTATAACTTGAGTTTATTTCTAAGCTTTAATATTAACTCACCAGTTCAGCTTTTATTTAACTATAATAGGTTCCATTTACACATTCCATTAAGTAATTTATTAACAAATTAGTTCTTCCTTTATTTATAATCCAACATTTGAATTTTAATTCCAAATATTACCCCATTAAATTTTCTTAGTTCAATTTAGTTTATAATTCAAGTTTGGATTTTCATTTTATTTTCTAATACATTAAACTATATTTATTTTAGGATTTTATATCTCACTATTTGATTTTATACGTCACAACTTATTATTTACACAATTCCATTCATCATAAGCTTGAATATATTCTTCTTTTAATTTTAACTCAAGCCTTATGCTTATTTATAACCCAAGCATATTTTTATTTCATGGATTTTTAATTCTCTTACGAGTTATTCTAATTTATTTATTTCAATTCCAATCCTTATTCAATTTATTTTTCATTTATTTAAGTAAGAATATAATTCCATTCATAGTTCAATTGAATTCTTATTCCAATCCAATATTATTTGAACTCGGTTTTATTTAACTCAATTTGATTCAATTTTATTCATCAATCCAAGTAAATCTCATTTTTAACTTTTCACTTTAACTTTAAATTCCATTGTCCAAAGATTAAAATTTCTTCCTGATTTAAAAATCATTTCAATTTATAAGCTTACAACCTATCTCATTGGAATTTTTAAGCACCCGGTTATTGGTTTCAAATTATTTTGAAATCTCTAACATCTCAAAATCACACTTCTCAAAATTTTAAACCAATCCTGGCTTTTATTTCAACAAATTCCCTTTTTGGAAAAAAACAACTATCTTTCTGAACAAATCAGTTTTTGGCAGCAATCCATCACTTAGAAATTCGAAAATGAATACTGATGACGCGGCCGTCATCATCAGAATTATTTCCCAATAATCCAAGCGATTTCAATGCTATACCGCTTCCCAAAATTTATTTAAAACAATTTTCCTTTCAGAAATACCCTAAAAACAACAATGCTACTATTTATTTTCAAAATACTTCCAAAATCTCCGGGGTTTAAAGTTTCAAATTCTGTTTTTAATTCAAATTTTAACTAAAATGCATTTGTATAGTATATGCTTATATAAATTCCCAATTACTTATATTTCAATTTATAATTTACATCTATAATTCATATTTATAAATTTCATTCTATAATGAATTTATCCCTTAAGTTTTTAATTATATTTCAATTTCTAGTTAAATTTTCACTTAACAATGATAATACTTTAATATTATCATTTCTAACATCCAAGCAACCATATATTAGCTACATAGTTTCAAAAACTATTCTTTATATCAAGATATGTTTTTGGGTAAAATTAATTCATTTACCCATATTTAAAACAATACCGTGTCGATCGTTCTATTTAAGTGTTTAGAAACCCCTTCAATACAGTTGCACAGACTTTGTCGACAAAGGTTCATATGCCACTCAATAAATCAATCAACGCGATATTAAAACAATTTATATTCACTAACAAATACGCGCTCATATTTATTAGTACGCTCAACTCATTATAGAGTACTATAGACTCTAATCTAAATGAGTAATTCCCACCAGAGCCAAGGTTATCTCCAACCTAAGCTCTGATACCAAGTGTAACGACCCGCAAATCCGTACCCCTTGAGTCAACACTATTATACCTAAATCAACTCAAGTTGTATAGAAATACGAACCATTTGGGTTAAGAAGAAGAGGTAGAAGAAGAAAATAGAAAACAACAACAGAATCTAACCATCGCAGCGGAATAAAATATAATAGATAATAAATGATCTTTACTCAAATCAAATATATCTGTTTATATATTACATCATCAGAATACATCAATCACGGCTCAACATCAATATCATACAATGAATACACAACACTCAAGATACACAACAACTCAAACAAAACGGAATATATATATATAAATACAAGTACGAAAGTACGTCTCGTCATCCAGCTCGTCTCCTGAGCTCCACAGCATCATCCTGTATCCTATAATACTCGGTCTGACCCGAGCATTATAGTTAAATAACACCCGAGTCAGTCTGGATTACCAACGTGAGAAAATCACACCCAATTGATTATTAAAGTTTCAAAACCCTTTGAAAACAAAAGCATCTCGTAAGACCACGCCACAAATAAACATGTCTGGTTTTTACCTTACGATAGCTAAAACAATATTTTTAGAAAAATCCTCTGATATTATAATAGGGTCTATATACAAATACTTATAAAATAGCCAAAATTGTTACATTCATTAAATTCCAGCTACTAGCCATAGAGTGGGTAATACAAACAAAACTCGTACAAGGCTCGTAGGGAGAATGGATTTCCAACTAATGACTAGGCAATGGGTACCACCTGTCACAGTACGGGGCCTAGATCACCGTACCGAGGAGTACGCCCGCTCCCCTGCAACACAAGGCCGGAACCATCCCTTACTGGACAGTCCCGAGTGAGATCACCCCGCGGTTGGGATCAGCAACCGCCTACTAAGCCGAAATAAAAAGGGACATCTAGACTGGAATGACCTCACCCTTCTTGGGTGCTACCCACCTAGCCTTGCTGCATAACCCCTGATTTTCAGTCATTCCCATTTGATGAGGCTTGAGGCTAAGCGTTACCTTTAAGAACAATATCTCTTAGAATGCCCATCGTCCACCTGACGATGTTTCGCAAGCATTCATCCATACAAGTCCGTCCCGGGTTCGAACGGAACCGAAGGCACGATTCCTACTACATCCATTTTGGAAATATCCTCGGGATTAGAAGCGACTAGCCCTTGCACTTCACTGCTCCATCTTCGAATCCAAAATTGTTTTTCACGAAACGTACAAATCGGATCGAAGTGGTTTTCGAGAAATTAACCTCGATCCCGGAAATGATCAACGTGTTTGTCCAATATTGATAGTCGGTTATTTAACTATCAATTATATTCACAAGCAACCATCAACCAATAAATAATTTTCCAAATTATTTATTAATCTCAAAAATATCCTTACAAGATATATTTCTATTTTCAATCCTTTGAAAACAGTTTCAAAACCATCATTCTTTCAGAATCAACTCTCTCAAATATTTTATATCTCCTCTGAAATCACCGAACACAAAAATAGATTTTTTTTTTAAAATAATTTGAAACACTTTACTTTGAAATATATACTTTAAACACTTAGGATAAAACTACTTAAATAATTTGTTAAAAATACATACTATATGAATTTGACAAAATAAGGTTACTTTATAAAATATAAAACCAGGTTTCACTTTTAAAACAAATACTAAGTCAATTTAATTAATTAATGCTCTAATATATTAAAAGGAAATACTTGCTTTAGAAATTAAATATTAGAAATTATAATTTTACAAACTTGCTTTCTTTAAAAACAACTTTAAAGCATTTAATTTATAAAAACGTGTACTTGGCCATCCAGAGAGAATTCCAACTTCAAGCACTTAAATCAATTTCCCGAATTGATTTCCATTTCATTCTATTTGAAATAAATTTCTTTACTTACTCGGTCCATTTCAAAATTCATTATTTATGGACTTTTTTTATTATTATTATTATTTGCTGTTTGATTTTAAATCTTTTAACTGAGATATACAAATTTCAGGCTTTTCCCATTTTCTTCTTTATTCCTTCCAAAATTTAAAATCTTAAATTTAAAATAAATGTTCTGTCCTTTTAGATTTTAGCATTGGAGTTTACAATTCATTAACTTCCTATTAATTCAAAAATCTCCTTTCTATATTCAAGATTTATTAATTAGAATTCTTATGTCACTTTATTTTATTTTATTTCATTCTTAAATTTATTCCAATTTCCATAATTATTTTACTTACAAATTCACTTCCTTCTTTTCTTTCCAACATCCAAGTTATATATTTTTTGGAAATTCATTATACCCAATTATCCAATCAAACCATAGCATTTACTATTTCAACATGATCCATCATAAAATATCAAACCATCATAACAGGGGGATTTAAATAATTTAAATAAATGTTGAGGGATCCAGTTGGATCCCTCCAACCTGTTCTCCCTGCATCCACAGACGTTAGCATCACATAATATGCCAATTTTAAATTATACTATACTATATCACATCAATCAATTCAACCGTACAATCAATTTTTTAAATTTAATCGTTCAAATTTAAGTTCAAATTTAAATTGAACTGAGTGAGATTAACTCACCTTTGATTTTTGTTTTGCTAATCTTGATCCCATCCTGACTTGATTTCCACAATTTTCAGACCTTGTATAATCATTAGATGTTTATTAATATTTAAGCTAACCGAACAGTCTATTAAAATATTTTTAGCGACTAAAGTGATTAAATAATTTATTAAACAAATTAATTTTCATTTAAATTATCAAAACATCTACATCCAAAACTCGACAATTACCTCCACTGCCTTTGGACCAAAACCATGCACACTGAACAACACCCCCTTACAAGCACGCGCAGGCTCAACCTCCCGCATCGCCTCCGAACTGCTACATCTCAGCAACGTTTAAACTTTGCACTCAACCATCATCACATTGTTTTACTCATCACGTCAAGAAATTCAATCTCTGCCCAAAGTACCAAGCTATAACTGAAATCACTCAAAAAAGAGCGTACTACTCCTCAACACAGTTTCTCAGACATACTTTCCTGACATCAACTCTACTGGCAAGCCAGCAAACCAAAAAGAGCATCACCCCATCAAATAAACGGCTAACACAAAGAAAAAAGAAGACGAACGATCAAAGCATCTCCATCAACTCCCCTTTGTTAATCGTGATTACACAACCTCAGCTCCACACCAGACCATTGAACAACTTCCAGATCGCGGTGGCTCTAGTCTAACAACATCGAACCCGAGCTCAAAATCCCAGACCAAATCATTCATGTTTACCCGACGATACTCTTTGAAATCAATGACGATGGGCGAACTTTAGATCTGGATCACAAGGCAAAGCCGCTTGCTACAAAACGCAACCCCAGGCACTCAAGGCTCGCTCGATCAACAATAGTCAGCGTCGCACAACATCACAGCTGCAACACGCGCCCACCCAGAACGAACTCAAACCCCACGAAATCGATTCCAGGCCATGCTTGATTCGGCCCCACACAACACGATGACGATTTCGAGATCCCCCCCGCGAGCTATTCCATTTCGCCTTTTTTTATTGTCGTACGAGATTTTGAAGGGGTGGTTCGACCATTTTCCTCCTTTTTTTTAATTGAGTATTTGATTCGGCTGTTCGGAAGAGGGGAAAGAAAAAGTAAAGGGGGAATGATTGAAGTGATAGTGGCATGTAAGGAAAGGAACGGTAGGTGGCTGACAAGAAAGAAGGGAGCGACGTGATGAAAGAAGGAAAAGAAGCGTATACAAGAAGGCTCGACTAGTTAACTTAAATTCACCAGATTATTTATCAATTTAAATTTTCCAGACGTTTATATGTCATACACTCACACATCAACTCCAAATGCCACAAAAATTAAAACCCGATAATAATCCAATATTACGGATCCAATGGAACTGGTTTCGTCGAATTCCGAGACTACGCCTCGGAAGGCTATTTTTAAATTCAATTTAAACAATATAAATACTAAAACTGAACAAATTACTGTAAATTTCAATTTTACAACTTCTATTATCTTCAGTAATATCAATTTAAATCCTACAAGCCATCAAATTATTTTTTTATTTTTTTAATAGGCTTAGAATTCCAGATTCAGTATTGTACCCAACGTCAAATTATTTAATTCAACAATTTAATTGTCAAATAATTTGTGATATCCGTAATTCAAGTTAAAATTACACTATTGAATATTTAAAATCGGTTAAATATTCCGATTCGAATTGCTTAAAAATTCCGGGTCATCACACCATTCCTGATCCGATCGAAGAAGGGAATACACTTGTTAGTTGATTTGGAGATGAATCTGCTCAAAGCTGCTACCTTCTCGTTAAGGCTTTGTACTTGTTTTATAATTTTGCGATTCTCAAGGTTCTGAATTGCCTAGATTTTTTCAGGATTGTCTTCGATTTCTCAGGCATTGTCAATGAATCTAAGCAATTTTTCGCATGCGACTCCAAAGAGACATTTCAACAGGTTGAGCTTCATTTGGTACTCTCAAAAGATGTTGAACACTGTTTCCAGGTCCTTGATATGATTGTTCGAGAGTCGCAACTTTACAAGCATATCATCCACGTACACCTCCATAGTTTTCCCGATCTGGTTAGCAAACATTTGGTTGACAAGCTATTGATAAGTTTCTCCAGCGATCATGAGTCCAAACGACTTCACTTTATAGCAACAGATTCCTAGATTGGCGATAAAGCTGGTATGTTCCTTATCGGGTAGGTGCATTGGTATTTGATTGTAGCGGAATATGCATCCATAAAAGATAAGAGCTCATGTCCGGCCGTTGAGTTTACAAGCTGGTCAATTCTTGAAAGTGAAAAAATGTCTTTAGGGCAAGCTTTTTTCAAATCCGAGTAGTCCACACAAATTCTCCATTTCCCATTGGGTTTCCGGACAAGCACTAGGTTGGATACCCATTCTGGATATAATGCATCTCGAATAAACCCGTTTGACTTGAGTTTATCAACCTCTTGTTTTGGGGCATCAGATCTCTCTGGATCTATACCGCATCTTTTCTGCTTGGTCGGGACATGCCGCTGGTCAATATTTAATGTGTGGCTCATGATGTCCGACGAGATCCAACACATGTCTGAGTGTATCCAACCAAACACGTCAAGGTGTACTCAGAGAAATTCAACCAATTCCTCTCTCGTTTGTTAGCTAAGCTGAGACCCGACCTTTATCATTCTTGAGTCAACATCACCATCGACCGAAACATCGATCGTCAGCTCTGCTGGGGAAGACTAACTGTCTTTGACTTGCTCTTTATTATCGTCATCTCGTGGATCAAGATATTTTAGGAACTGGTTGTGGAGCTTGGGCCTAGGCCCAAGCGTTAACTGTCAATTTTCACTAAAACGGAAACGGAGAGATTCCTCTTCGTCCTTGCCCTTCTCTTTTCGCTGCACCTCCCGTAGCTCAGCAACAAAATAGGCACATCCAACCGCCTGATCTCGTTGAACAACTCTAGCACCATTGTCTGTGGGGAACTTAAGAGTTAAGAACCATGGGACAATAGTTGCCCTGAATTCAGCTAGGGTCGTTCAGTCCAAGAAACCGTTATATGGAGAGTTAATGTCTAACACAACAAATTATAGAATCCAAACTCTTCAACGATCTCCTATTCCCAACTGCACTGGTAATTCCACCATCCCAGTGGGTATCATTGCACTCCCATTAAAGCCATGTTTGCGAGAATGACACGACTTCAAGTCCTTAGTTTCCATTTTCATCTAGTCATAAGTTTGCTTGAAGAGAATATTCATAAAGCTTCCACTATCTACCAAGATCCTCTTCATCCAAGCAGGACCTACTTGAGCAGATATAACTAGTAGATCAATAGTGGGGGCTTCAACTCTATCGACATCCTTGTCTCAAAAAACGATGTCGTCTATTATCGTCTTTTGTTGTTTCATCGGAGCCCCATCATCAAGATTACCGCAACATTCGAAGTCCACATGCCTAATAGGGTTGGCATACGAATCCATTTTCCTCCAACTTCGATCAGCTGGATGACGACCACCACTAACTATATTAATAACCAATCTCTCGCCAGTATGCATGGGTTCCTCCGGTCTAGCCTGATTCTGAACTTGATTCTGGTTTGATGGGCCCACACCTCCTGCTTGTGGAACCCGAACAAATTGTTCCAACTTTCTTTCTTGGATTAAATTCTCAATAATGTCCTATAAATGGCGACACTCATTGGTATTATGACCATAGCAATCATGGAATCAACAGAATTTCCTAAATTGAATTTTCTTCTCAGACGACTGTTTTGGGGCAGGCTTTTTTATGTCCAGTGTTACATGTCTACAAAAAAACACTCTCATAGATGTATTTAATGGGTCATATTAGTCAAACATCAAAGCTCTGTGTCGCGGTCCATGATTTTGATCTTGCTTTTTACCCGGGCCTCCATCGCCTTTCTACTAATTATGCTTATTCTGTATATTCAACTTCACTTTACCCGAACTCCCACCGGTTTGTTTCATAAAAACATTACTTTGCATGCCTTCAACACTGGGACCCGCATCATTTTGCTTCCTAGATCGTCTAGCGTCTTCTCTCCTCAATAACTGGGTTTCCTTAGCATAGAAATGATCCAACGATGCGGGTAGCTTCCCAGCCAACTAATTGCCAAATTCAAAATCGTGGTCGATTACCTTAGTCAAAGCCATCAACATTGAATTGGCATTTAGATTGATGGCCTCGGCACAAGCAGCATGAAACCTTTCCAGATAATATCTGAATGTCGCTCCTGGAGCTTGAGTGACGCTAGATAAGGTGTTAACATCCTTCGGTCTCATGACGTGCATACGAAACTGTTCAATGAACTTGGTTGCCAACTGATCAAAACATGAAATGGATCGAGGTGGTAAATGAGTAAACAACATGGTTGCGAATCCACCTAGGAAATACAGAAGCTTTTACATTTAACCGCATCATCAACTCGAGCGACGTTCATGAGCCATTCATACTTTAGGATGTGCCGATTAAGATCTGAGCTCTCTTTATAAATAGATAAAGTTGGCATCCTGAATCAACGTGGTGGTTCAGCATAGAGGATGTCATTAGTGAATGGTGTATGACTCCGTGAGATTCCCCAATCATCATAGGTGAGGCCTTGACTTTCACGGATCATTTGACAAATCATGGTGGGAATGTTTGGCATTCAAATGTTCTGGGCAAAAATGTGGTTGGGTTCCACAATGCTAGGACGGTCCGAACTTGGTTGACGGTCCATGCCTCGCCTTTTTGGTTCCAGATCTTCGGTCACATAGGGCTTAGGGGCGTGATCATGTTGATGAAAGGATGGGTTTGGCTGATTCTGAAGTTGAGCTTCCATATTTTCTACGGCAGCAGTTACATGGCCATCAGTAGTGTGATAAGGAAGTGCCTCTGCTCAGGAGGAGGGTCCAGCCTGGTGTCCTGTAAAAGGTACGGCTCCAGCTTGTCCACGGTTAAGAGTACGTTGATGCCCAAGAGCTTGTACGTAGCGTCCATCCAACCATGGATGTGAAGATCCATTATTGAAATCAGAAGAGGCTGAGCTTTCGGTGGATGAATAGAAAGCACGAGCCCTTCTAGATCTCCTTCATCTCTCCTCCTTCAGTCGGTCGGTTAACTCCATGTTGGCACTGGTCTGCCGGGTAAGCTCTTTGAGACTTTTAGTCAGTTCTTGCATTAGTATTCGAAACTCCTCCCTGGTGACAGGGCCTTGTGGATCTAAAGGTCCAGCTGAGTTCCGGCCTGTAGCGAGCAGCCGTGAGGGATTCCGCCTATCCCGTCCTTTCGAATCTGCAGTAGTTGAAGCGGTTCTTGTAGTAACTATGGTGAACGATGTAGCTCCATCCTAGATTTGGTGCAATCTAAATAGGTTGGAATGAACTACTAGTTGTTGATCTGGATCTCCTCCTTAGATTCTTGCAATCTAACGACGGAAGTAGATCCAATGAGCAGGAGAAAAGCTGGGTTCTCTCAGTAAAAGCACTAAAGTGTTTGTACTCAAATTGGGCATATCACAGATCAGGTGTATTTGAAGATATTAAAGTGAAGAATATGAATGAAAAAAAAACATGCCAAAGAAAACTAATAGAAATGTAATAACACGAGAATTTAGAGTGGTTCAGCGTTGTAGCCTATGCCGACTATGGAAAGTTTTCCGTTTTATTGACTTTGCTAATTGGTTACAATTGATTACAAAAGTACACTCTCAAACACTTGACATACAGTGGAGTTTTCTACAGAGTATCGGCGTAGAAGAGTCAAAAGTCCCTTTTTTGGAGGCATTGGGCTGCTATTTATAGGCATAAGCTAGAAAAATCTAACTGAGATCTCAGATTGCTCCTTCTCACACGTCGGAGGCCCACGTGATCGATCCAGGGCAAATTTGGATCGATCTAAGATCGATACGTGTTCCATTCGTATCAATTGGAAACAACTCCATTTGGGCAGAGATCGATCAGAATCAAAGCAGATGCGTTACGTAAGCTCCTGTGAAATTTTGGTGGTATTATGTCCCGTTGATTTTGAGTTATGATCGATCCACATTTGACATTTCAATAGGCTGGCGCATTCGTATCACTCCACTTCATATCAATGGCTTCGTATCCATTTTGGCTCATATCAATCAGGAGTAACGTGGTGCTATATTGTAGGATCGATCCACTTTTCATGCCGAATGACCGAGTCTTCCACTTTCACATGATTTTTTTGTATCGACCTAAATTTACTCGTTGTATTGGTCTAGGCAATGCCTTTTGTATCGATGTTTCATGCTCTGCTTCGTATTGATGACGTATAGCTACTTCATATCGATGTCATTGGTTTCATTTTGTATCGATATTTGAAGCCATTTCGTATCGATGTAGCCTGACTCTCTTCGTATCGATCATCGAGCAGTTCGTTTCGTATCAATGCTTTTAGGCGTTGTTTCATATCGATCATTGGTGGCATATTTCGTATCGATCGTTGATTGATCAATACGAACTGTGTAAATGATAGATCGATACAAATTGTGTATAAGTGGAAGTGATATGAAACATCTTCAGATGATGGATACGAAACAGAGCAGATGTGATGGATATGAAGTGGAACTGGTATGATGGGTAAGAAATGGGGTAGACACGATGGATACGAAATGGTGCTGACACGATGAATACGAAAGGGTGCTTGTGGGATGGATACGAACGAGATGTGAATGGATACGAATGAGGTTGGTCTTCTTGATTTTGTTCGATCGATATCTTGAGCATACGAACCCTGATGACTTGAAATTTAGAACATTGGCTTCCGTTGCTTTGCTTGTCTTATCATATCGATTGTAGCTCGATCCAGGATCAGACCAAATTTGCCAGTATCCTTAATGAACCTGTGTATAACCAATCTTCGGGACGGACTGTCCTTGGTTTTCGGTCAAGCTCTAGGTGTCACGGCCTTGCTAAAAGGCGGGATAACGCTCATATTTTTAAGGAATATTATAAACAATGTCGTTTAATAATACTGAGAATACGACTTGTTAGGGATGACCAAATGTGAATATATCTTTAGTCTAAAACTAACACGTCATAGTCTCTATTTTTGATAAATATCTGGAATGAAAATTTTGACATTTACATTTTTATTTTAAAGAAATAAACATTGATTTCTCAAAATCAGAATAATATATTATATCAAATAGCAATCATAGATCACAGTGAAATAATATACGTCATATACGATACACACCGTAAGTCTACAAAATATAATAATAGACTCACATGATATACATCCAAAATAAGTCACTACCTCAATAATACATCCTATAATACAACATGCGAATATACTACAAAAGATAAACTAATATGTCAACATATGTATCATCTGCTAGCACACCTACCCAAAAGCCTGAGCATCCTAAAATCTGAAAAGTATTGGCCTGTCAGGCTATCTATAATTTCCAGAATGTGACAACGAGATACAACATAAGAGCATAAGATATTGAAATAAATAGGAATGCTATAAATATAAACAAAGCACTAAAATAGTTTAACTTATAATCCATTTCAAGATATATTAATATTTCAATCGCAAAACATGGAATAACTGATGAATATCCATAAATTCCAATATAAAAACAATAATCTGTAATACTCTAAGAAAAAATTTTATACTAATCTCAATGTTCATACACAAATTATGGAAAACAAAAGTTGGTGTAACCCATACTAATCTGATACCAATAATCTTCCATATCGTGAAAACAAATTTAATATCCAAGAAAAAAGTCTCAACCGATCATAAGAATCATATAAAATCCATGAGTTTACTTCTTAATGATCTGGCAGCCCCATTTCATACACCAAAAGAGAGTAAATTCTTAAGTGCAAAGTACTATCGCCTTTAGTAATCATGAGAACTTAACCAAACTATCCCATACCATTTGATGAAGTTCAAGTATTTACTAGAAGCTAATAAATTTCACTCATTACAGATACTATTGGAAAGCCTGATCTATATTCTCTTAAGAACTTTAATAGCCCCATGTCGCACACCAAAAGAGAATACAACTCTAAAGTGTTAAATATAAACTCCAAAAGCAATCAAAAGAATTTAACCAAAGCATCTCATATTACTTGGTGAAATTCCAATCTTCACTAATGGATTAGTAAATCCCACTCAAACATTCTACATAATGAGTAGTACAATATTCGATAAAGTGTTACACGGGAGCATTTAAATCAATCGATAAAATTACATTGATTATCAGTATTCTCTAGATTATAGATTTAAGCTTCTCAAAAGTTTATATTTAAAATTCCAAAAGTTAAATGAAGTTTTCCAAAATCGCATAAAATCCTAGATTTAATTTGAACTCTATTAAATAATAGGAAATCACATTTACTAGAGAATTATGAAAATAGTTTTGAAAAAAACAGTGATATATATATATATATATATATATATATATATATATATATATATTTCATATAACTTTATTCTTAACTTTAAAAAAAATTCAATTTACTTTATAAAACTCCCTTTTCAAAACAATATTTGCATAAAACTTTCTAGCAATTACTCTGAAATTTCAAGTGTATGTATATATGATTTGTCAAAACACTCTTTTTTAAATTACACATTTTTACATATAACAGTATTTTTAAATGAAAATAATTTATTTTGACAAGGTTTTATCTTTGTAAATAACTTTACAAATGGATATAAACAAATTGTATGCTTAGCACTAAAAACATAGAGCATGAGTTCATTATAAACAAGTTCATTAAAGTGGGTTAACAGCTCAGAAATGTAACTGAAATCATCACAAAGGAAAGTTCAAACATGGCTAAGAAAGAGAAAAAACAATCAAAGCCCTTGAAATTAGCTCACAAACACACAAAAGTGGGCGAGTAATCAACAAACAAAATCATATAAAGTTATCTCAAAATTAATTTGCATAAAAACAACTATTCTCAAAATTACCTAGTTTAGATTTTTAATTTTAAAATGCAATTTTGGCACATTAAACCTAACAATTTTTGGAAAATTACAAAACGAAATTTGTTCCATAAAGTCTCAGATTTCTGCATACAAAGTTTGCAAAATTTGGATCGATGGTTAATAAGTTATGGTGATTTTAATCTCAAGTTTCAACTTAGAAAATTGCACAGGCCTGAGCTATACAATCATTTTCAAACTAAACTTAGACCCTATAAAATGGAATATTTTGAAAAATGGTTAAAAGAGGATTTATAGCTTATTGAAAGAACTTTTTGCTGCAAATAAATTGAGCCATTTGGGTCATTTTACACCAATATATTGCTACTTTACTATAGCAATTTTCACAAATAATTTTCACTAAACAATCATTGAATTCATCCAAACCAAGCAAACAATTCACAACAACAAAAATTTCTACATTAAATCATTAGAGATAGATCTTGTGAGTCTAACTCACCTTGATTCTTTTATCTTCATAGTAGAATCAAAATTTACAACTATTTCCTTCCCTATACAGCAAAATCCTAATAATAGATTTTGAAAACAATGTTCCGTAAATTACTAACTTGTTCAAATATGAAATAAAAAGTTTCTAAAGATGCAATAAGAGAAAAGTGATAACCTTGATTTGTTTGGATAATTTATAAGGGTTTCTCTTAATTGGTCTATGAGAATTTTGATATGTGTTGAGGTAAGAATGAATTTTTTTTCTTTCTTGCTTAACTGTATTTTACAAGATACGTACATGAATAAGAAAAAGAGAGACGTCGCTTCTTTACTAATGAGCTTAGCCCAATAAAAATTTTGTACTCTTATTATTTAATTTATTCCTCCTTTTAAACTATTTTCACTATACTAATAAGAATTCAATCTTGTTAATTCTATTTTAGGATTAAAATCCAAAAATCCAAAATCCCAAAAAGTGAACTACTTATTACCTAGAGTAAAATTTTCACAAATTTAATTCTTTACCATCTATTATATTTCCTAGTTAGTGTTACCAATAAACTTCATATTTTCTTATCACTTTACATCTTAAATTAATTCAAAAATATGTCATTCATTTAATAATTCAAATAAATTACCTTAAACCAAACTCAATTTAACTTTCCAATAAATTCATTTCCTTCTCAAACTCTTAACAATTAATTCAATCATTCAATAAATAAGTTTGATTACATAATTAATTAAAAATCATAAATTATAATTATCAATCCTACTTAATTTAATTAATTTAGTCATTAATAAAAGGGTTGTTTCAAACTTGAGTATGCTAATCTAGAAATACATATTTTGTCCCAAAACATGATTTCGACTTTAAAAGTCAATTAAAAACATGTAAAAACCAAGATGCTTTAGCAAATGATCATGCTCAGATATTGGTTATATCTTTTACAATGTTTGTGATCATGCTCTGATATTACAGTCTGGTATACACCAAGATGCTTTAGCAAATGATTTTTTGCATAATGGTAAAATCTTGTTACCATCCAACAGCAACCAAGTGATCACGCAGTTGTGGGGTGATATTCAATAACATAATTTCAGTGTGCATCAGGATGCCTGTGTTACTTGGGATAAGAAAACTCACACTGTTAAAACAGTTTACAATTATGTTACTGCCAGTGTTCCTCTTCCAGCTGCTGAATGGTACAAAGTGATTTGGAATTCTGATTCAACTCCAAAAGAAAACTTAATGATGTGGAAAGTCATTAATCAGGCATTACTTACTAGAAGAATAATCAACAGTTATGGTATGGCTTGTTCCAAACCGTGCTTGTTCTGTCAACTCCATGATGAATCTACTGAGCATCTATTTTTTGATTGTCCTGCTTTGCACTTCATTTTAGACAAGATTAGTTGTATAACAGGTTATCATTTAACTGGATCTGCAACATGTCCTCTCTGGCATATAATCTATAAAGCAACTAGGTGGAGAATGGAACAAGGAAGAATTTTAGCTGTTGTATTGAAAATTAGTATGTCTGTGATATGGGCAGAGAGGAATGCTATGGTTTTTGATAATGTTAGAAGAACTGATGTTTTGATCTGGAATGAAGTCAAGTCTCGAACTCATACTCAGCTGAAATACTGTGCTTCTGGTTTCCCACAATCTTTGGTTGATGCTTGGGGTTGAGTCTGTTGTGCTTGTAGTTTTTTTTTGTTTTTTCCTTTTCTTTATGTTGTACTCTTTTTTATTGTTTTGCAATAAAACTGGTAGGGGCCCAGTTAACCTCGCTGGCTTTGCCAAAAAAAAACATGTAAAAACCTATATATATGTGTAATAAGGTAAAAGAAGCTATAACTCACCAAAACTCCAAAGTCCAAGTTTTGCAGGTAAATCGAGGTACATTCGAAATGAATAGCAAAGGTGCAAATTTTCTTCCCTAAAAATGTATATTCGAAGATCTCTAAAGAATTTCTGTGCTAATCTATCATTTATCTATGATTTAGACTTGATTTGGAGGGAAAAAAGAGAAGGTTTTGGATGGAGAATGGGTTATTGGAGGCTTAAATCTATGGGAGAAGGTGTAAAAGTGATTTAAGAATTATGGTTTGGCCTTGTAAAGTTTTCAAAACTGAAATAAGTTAGTGGGCATGTCCCTCAAACTCATTAATTACCCACTAAGTTGCTCGAAAAATTTCCAATATTTAAATAGCTTTATCTTCTAGCTAGAAAGTCCAAATTGCTATTATAACTAGTCTACGAAAAGGGAAACCATTATATCTTTTCGATGGAAATGTTTTCGGCTCCTACCAAAAGATATAGCCAATACAAGTTTATAGGGGTACAATCTTCTGGAAAAAAATTTAAATGTAGAAAATATCTTTAATAGGTATTTTCCAAAGTTATAGTCACAAGACCTCATATGGATTTAAAAATAATATTTTATGATCCTTCAATGTGTAAAATAGGGTCATTGCATTATCAGTCACTAGAACGTTCTCATAACCAGCTACACGATAGACATAGAGGGATAAATGCTGGTACAAGTGGAAATGGTTGAAGGACATGTTTTCTTATGCATGCTCGACACTAAAAAGGGTACAATTAGAGATATTAGGCTTGGTCAGTAACTATATGTTATTATACTTTACTATTTATGTAACAATAGGATATTTTGCACCTCGAAACCCGCATTGATACTCCCTAGTTGCGAATTCCAATGACACAAAAAACCAACTCGTTAAGGATGAAATAAAAGAAACAAGGACAGAATAGAATAACATAGCGGAATAGAACAGAGTCTCCCAATGCATGGAGAAAATATAATATTAAACAATATATTTATGTGGAAAATATTTAAAAAAATCAATCGGAATCAAACTTATGATCAGCCTGGATAGTTATAAACTCTGTCCTTACAATTATTGAAATAGATAAACAACAACAAATGTAACATATATAAGTAATAAGACTACACCCACGCATAAATGCAAATCACCAGCACTCCAATAGAAAGCTCAAACCTCCCATCATGTTACACTACGCCAAAGCAAATGCGATCCCATATGATCTCTATCCAAGAAACTCCCCATGTTCAGCCTTCTTGCTTCTCGGCTTTCATAGCTAATCCTGAAATCAATCGATACTGACCCCGAGTTTTGAAAACAACTGGATCAGGCTTGGAAAAAATGGCGTAAGAACACAATCCCGAATGTGACAGTGTCACAATTGGACGCTAAACCAAAAATCCGTATTTTAAATACAAAGGGTATCTCATAAGACCATTAGGATAAAATCATAGAAAGCGTTTTTCATTTATGATAGCCATTAAATGATTACGCCAAAAATAAGGGATATTATTTTTAATGACATTATTTTGGAAGTGTTTTACAAGTAAACTTATGAATCTTAGCTGAAATTGTTACATTCATTAAATTCCAGCATTGGTCTACAATCAAAATCATACAAGGCTCTAAATGGATTATTGGATTCCATGCTAGAAACCAAGAAAAGGGACTACCTTTCGTACATTACACCTCTAGAGGGATGCACCTGGGAGTGAGTTACCCACCCAATGCCTAAACAAGACTACCTATCAAACTGATAGACCGAATACGCCATTTTCCTCCGTCGTTCTCGACCTACTGAGCGTGCTCATACCACATACTTTAAATTTCGAAATGTAGAGGGAAATTACTTTTCTGTCTAGAAGGGAAAATGCAGGCATTCTCATGGGTGCAAAACTATGACTCATCTTGTCGCAAACTCTATTTCAATCAATCCCCATTTGATAAGGCTCGAGGTAATGCATCACCTTTTCATTCCAGCACATACACTCCAAATGCCACATTGCCAGATCCGCCAATTACTAATTGACTTCCATAAAAAATACAACCTTCAAGCTTGTACGTCTTAGAGAAGGGTGTTAAGCTAAGAGAAGTTGCCTTCACCGCTACTAAATAGATGTACGTTTGTAAAAGTAAATGTTCGTAATCATTGGTAATGCTTTGTCAAACATTCTCCAATGCAAGTCATCCGGGTAAAGGATGAACCAAGGGCAACATCCTGCTGCATCCCTAATCGCAGTAGCTGGAGCCTTTGCATCATCGTAGATCCTACAGTAAGGAATCACTGCTATTCATTTACCTTGGGCGCGACACCAAAGTTATCAACAAGCAATCTGCTACTTTGTAGTTATCTTTCCAGGCTATCCAAAGGATTTCATCTTAGGGACCTACTCAGCGAGTAGCCTTTTCCCTGTTGAGAAGATTCCTTGGACTTCAACCTTTCGGTTTCATATACATTTCAGGAATACCACAAATTGATTCGAAGTGGTCTTCGAATCTAGAGTACCCAAATTCGACCCCGGTTCCTTCGATATCAACCATCGAAATAAAATGTATATATGTGTACATAGAATCATCGATCCTCATTAAATTAATTGCTTAATCCAAACTTCCTCATTTTAAAATTAATCCTTGATTGTAAAATATTAAGAGAATAATTTCCCAAGTGCAAACCCCGAAGGTCTAAACTAACATCAGATCGAACACCTAGAAGATTACCCGACTTAGCATCACAACAATCATGTTACAATCCACTTTTACCTAATCCCATTACTTCTCTTGTCAAAACTTTTACATGATATCGACAAGTATCCAAAACTACCTTTCGATCCGTTTCACTCCTCATCTTAAGAAATAAACAAGGTCAGATGGATTTCCCATCTCGTTAGCTACCTTATCTGACTTCTTAGATCACAGGTAGGACAAGATTACTCTTAGGTATTATTGCATACCACTTTCTATTATTTACTTTAATTCTCATTCAGATATAATACCTCATTCATAACTCAAGTATTCGATTTCAGACAGTAATTTATCAGCAAATAATGAGGCCTTCCAAGTTGGGAAACTATTTGCACTTAGAATTTAGTTTGATCATATTTTTTATCCTTTAAATAATAGTCATTTCCATACCTCGAAGTCTAATGTCACTTCCGAGCTTATTTCCAAATATTGTTTATTATTTAGACAATTCATTCGACCCTAGAATTTGACCATTTTTCTAACTCTTTAGAAAATTGCCAAATAAATCTTAAAAATCATAATTAACTATTATGAAAACATTTGTAAAAGATTTAGGTTAGAAACTCCTTCCAATTCCTTAATTTCAAAATCCAACTCCTTAATCGCTAGTGAATAGGGATTAACTAGATCACCTTCTATAATTATAGTTTGGTTAAGTATAAAATCATTTTTATCTTTCAAAACCTCATCATTATATTAATAATGAATTTATAAATTTATTTCATAATTTGCGGAGTTATAAAACCACATTTACCAAAATCTGGATTTGATTGCTTCCACAACGACCTTTTTGAAAACTATTTTGCTCATAACTTGAGATTTTCAAGTCGAAAACTTAACTTTTTGGATTCATTTGAAATATATTTACTTTATGTACAAAACAATTTTGGTTTCAAGTCATTCTAATTTGAAATGCATTCTACACTTCTATTCGAAATTACAAGTCACATCACCGCGAACTATCGTCCTGGCCGTGCCCAATTTTGACAGTTTGGTGAATTGTTCCGGAACCTACCCAAGACACTTCCAAAACCCTTATAAATGATTATAAATTATTATAACCATTTATTTCTACTTTTTCAACTTATGAAATTTATTTTCCAATATTTTATCTTTTATAAATTATATTATTATAATATTCTATTCAAACTTTTCTATTATTTAAAACCTATTTTAAATCCTTTTCTCTTTTATTTTAAAGAGGCTTAAGTCTTTCCGTTTGTACATACGTATGTGTAATGTGACTTGGAATTCCTTTTAAAAGTCATTGTATTAACATATAAACATGTTAAACTAACATAGGTGTATTATTTATACTTACCATATAATATGACACCATCAACACAACCAAATCATTCAATCATCCATATAACATCCAATATTATCATCAAAGAGCAGTAAACTAACACAACCAAGTTTTCTAAATTTCTTTACTAGTTGCTTGCTACTTTTCAAGTTTGCATACTAACTTTTCAAGTTTGCTTACTAACTTTTGCTTACTAACTTTTCATAACTTGTTAATTAACTTTGCACAAATGTTCATATTTACAAGTTATACTCATTATAACTTATTAATCATAAATCTAAGCTAAAGAGGCAAAGTGTGTCTTACAAAAGGGTTCCACTCCTCCTTGACTTGTTCTTGCACTATCGGAACAAAACAGTCAGTCTCCATTCCTTTTCTCTGTATTGGAGTACCCGAAGGCCTCCCTCTTCTCCTTGCTGCTCACGACCATGGGTGTTTCCCAAGGTTTCGTCGAGTTTGAGACATTGTAGCTTGGCTCGTTGTCTTTAGAACGTTGTGTAGAAGATGATTAAAGTATACACTTAAGTATTTAGAGTTATTATCGGACTAGTTTCTCTCAAATTCCCTTAGGAAGCCATTAGAGAAGAAGTTGAAAAGAAATGAAGTAAAGAAACAAAGAGAAGGAGGTAGAAGTGTATTTATAGTATGGATTTAGTAATATAATATGCAACATATCTTATCACATCACCATACTCTCCATACCCTTACACTTCCTTACCCCCATCAACTCATGTACCCTCTCCATCACATCACCTACACACCCTACCTCCAAATCAAGGATGTCACTTCTTAGGATGCTTCTACACACCTTTACACATATATAAATACATATATACATACATACACATGCTTGCACATACATACACACATGCATACATACACACACCCACACGTCACACATATATATACGCACACACACAAGCCACACAGACATAGACGCGTCTACATGCATGTACACCTGTATATGCGCGCGCACCTCCACGTACACATGCTATTTCATTCTTTCTCCTTCTTATTTTAATACATTTTCAATTATGTAAATATAATCTTTGAAAATCGTTGTGTTTTATTAATTTATTTAAGGTATTCCAGTGGATGTTCAACGACTTCTATGTGCCATTTTATATAGAAGTTTAACTTTGTTTATCAGTCATGTTATCCGTAATATTTCTCTTTATATATTGATGCAATCGAAATTTATAAATTATATCCCAATGATTTATTTTGATAAAAACACTTTAAATTAATCATAAAATCCATTATATTGTGTATTTCAAAGTGCTGCAGATTTGCACTCACCGTGTAAGTTTCCAATCATTTCTTATCGCTTAATAATATTTATAATGAATTATAAAATCACTAAATCCAATTTAATTTAATTAATTAATTATAAAATATTACGACATCATTGATGATGTCATAATTACAATTTATTTACAAAAAATAAAATAAATATTTTATTTCATTTTCTCTTTATATCAATAAATCAGTATAGGTATTCAAAGCTGTGCGCGATTCTCAGAAAATCTTAATTTAACGTAAACTGGCTTTTCACCGTTTTTGACGAAAAATCCAAATATCCATATTGTGTTTATAAACCTTTAAAACAAATGTTATTAATGTTTGAAATCTATTAATTGAATATTTAGATAGATTAAATATCTCATTTTATTATTATAAAATTTTGGTTCGTTATAATTTTCCTTTGAGTTTATTATCGATAATGCTATAAAATAATTTTATTTATTTACAAGATACCAATGGTCTGTACTTTTGTGGATTTGGGTTTTTGACATATCTAAAATTTGAGCCAACTATGGTGTGGCTTGTTAAACTTGGTATCAGATATTAGGTTAGTCATTCATAGAAATTAGGATACGTTGAGTGAATGTGTTTGTATTTTATAAGTACATATGTAATATGCCACACTCTACAAGTTCGACTATAGAAGTAAAGGCAACCACATTTTGAAAAGATAGACAACACGAGTATGAGTTGGAACAATAGATGAGGTTAAAGAAGTACGCCTATCCCAATCACCTCATAGAAAATAGGCCGTAGTAGAAGATGTTGACTTAAGAAGAGCATGAATGCAACATATGGAAGGTCCCTGAAGCTGGATGGTACTTGACTCCATTGTTGGGCTTCGATCTCCCAATTGTGGTAGATCCCTGTAGGATTGCCGATTGATGATGTGCGTTAGATCCAGATAATGAAAAGTAAAGAATCTATATGTTGCAGATATCTAGAAGCAAGAATTATGCAAGTTCTCGAAGGAAGGTGTGTAGAAATTACTCCAAGATGATAGTTGGGTTGTCTTATATATTCTAAAAGAAAAAATGTCCAAATGAAGGGACAAACAAAACCCACCTTAAGTCCAACCACATATAAAAGAATTTTGACAAAAGTTTAAAAAAAGAGGAGAAAAATCCTATTTTTGAAAAATAAGTAAAGTTTTTAGCAAATTAAAATATCTTTTTATATTCTATTTAAATAGACTTTCTAGTAAAAATAAAATTTTGTTTAGACCAAAAAATTTCAGTTAAACTGGTTTTACTAAAGAGATATTTCTTTTGAAATAAAAAGAAAGTAGAGCGTATGTTAAGTGAGGCAATAATTAAGTTTTAAGAATTCTTTTAAAGTGTACAATAGAAAGTAGTACTGGTGTTAAGTAGGGCAAAAAGAATGAATATGAGATAAGAACCCAAAAATAAAGTAGTAGGCTAACACACTGTGATGGTTCAATAAATAAGACAATCAATATAGAAAGAAAAAGCCACATAAAGAGAAGAAATTTAAATAAGAGTAGCTTGGATGGAAGAAAGTGAAATGTTAGTAACATTGTAGAATATAAATTGAAATAATGTTATAAATTTATATAAAATAATGTTAGTAATCAGAAACAATACAGGAAGTTAAAAGGAAAGAAGAATAACTTCCATAAATATATGCAGTAATTGCATATACCTTTTTAGAAGTCCCCCTCATATGCTATTAAGTCTCCGCTAATTTTGAAAGTGGAAATAACATAAATGATAAAAAAAAGTTAATAGAATGGAAGTTGTCCTTATTTACTCCAGTTTTTATTGTTTAAGGTTATAAAGGATGTTTCAAAAACAATGTAAAATGAATTTTTGAAAACAAATGGTATGGTATAAAGTTGAGTTTTTGGAATATAAAACTTAATAGATAATTTGGGTTGAAAATCGTACTTTTTAGGAAGTAAAATCTTTGCGGTGAAAAGACTTTAAAGGAAAAGACCTCTTCGAATTAAAGGGCTAAAAATGACTTTTGGAACTTAATAAATATACTTGCTTTGTAAATCCTAAAGTATAGTTTAAAAAGTTTCTATGTTTATAATTTTAAAAATAATTTTTTTGGGATTAAGTACTTCATGACTGTTAAGTTTTAATTAGGAAGAGTGGTCGAAACCAAACGAAAATTTTAATGTTAGGATGACTGCCTATGTAAGATGACGTAAAAGTTAAGGCTATGAATAAAATAGTGATGAACACTTGTAGAATAGCAATAATGAATGCCTGTTGGATATAAGGAATATTGGCATGAGCCTAAGAATGTTTCATTAAACATGTGTGAAGAACATAAAGAAAACCCATAAGAAAATGAGAAACGGTATCAAAGTACATTTCTATGAGTTGGAGGGTATACCCACTGAAAAATTAAATATAAAGAAAGTATATATCGAGAGAAAGTACTATTAAGCGATTTGGATTAAGAGAATATAATAATATATTTGACTGTAATAAAAGAAGTAATGAATAAACCTTATTATTGGAAGTGTTGACACCAAAAATAGGCGTTGACACCCACATAATGTCATGGAAATTAAACAAAAAATGAAACTGAAAACAAAGTCAGAAGAAGTAAATGAACACATAGATTTTATAGTGGTTCAGTAATCTTGGCCTACATCCACTTCATATTTATATTGATATTCCACTCGATTATCATTACAAGAGTGTTTATATAAGCTTTGGAATCCATTAGTACAAAAGTGAAGAACAAAAATGGTAGAGTTTCGGTAGAGAAAACCCCAAAAGGAGAGATCCTAGAAATGGCCCCTTGCCTCTGTATTTATAGATGAAGGCAACCTTCAACTTGACTGACATCTTGAGAATTGGACCCTTCCTGACCATTTGGGCCCACCATAAGAAAGACTTAGCCCAACTTACTATGCCAACCTATATCATCATGTCAATCTAAACCATACCATGTCGATCCCATCATATTATACCGACCCGATCCCTACCATTTCCATTCCTATCCCTCCAATATGCCAATCGGATCCCTACCATTTCCTTTCCAACCCATCCAGCATGCCGATTCCTTCTTGTATATGCCACTAATATGCTGATTCATTCATACATACTTTAATTTGTCAAAAATTTATGCCAACCTCTATTCCACCAAGCTAATCTCCACCATTATGACGTCCTATATCATCTATTCGTCGACCTTATTTACCTTAGGCTGGAAAAAACTGTTCAAATATCATACTTTGTCCTATTGATGTCGTCTCGTGCCCATCTTTTCCATCGGTACTCAAGTATGGTCCTTATAATCACCTTTGTGTAGCCGGACCAAGGTACTGGGTAACACTTGTCCCTCAAAGTACTTCTTGCGAATAACATAATGTGCTTTGAATTGAAGCAAATTAGAGTCTCCAGAAAGAAATCCATCCAATTTCCTGTATAGTCGTTATCCTTCCATTTTATTCTTCCAATTTTTTATATCCCTCTTTGATCATCATGATGCTTGGTCGATCCCCAATAGTATAACTTCAGGATTATAATTCATCAATGGCTTTCTATGTCCGATTCTACTGGACTAGTAAGCTTGGCTATCTAATCCAGTCTTTTCTTCAATAACTCCAAGTGAAAATTCAATTTATGCCGATTTCAAGAAGTTGAAATTTTTGAATATACACATGCATGTTCAAATATACGTTGTTGCCATTCGCTCCCAGATGCATTTTATATGTTAATGAATCATTACCAATTCCTTCTAGTTTAATTGCAATTCAATTACAATTTCTTATTTATATTTTTATGAAATAAAGGTTGTAATTAGCCACTCAATGAGAGGGGACTTCAAGTTTTATATGGATGATGGCCTCGGAGCCATAAGTAAGGGTGAATGGAGTACGCCCAGTCACGGACTCATGGATAGTTCTATAAGCCCACAATGCTGCTAGGAGTTCATCCATCCATTTACCTCTAGCCTATTCCAAACCTCCCTTCAAAATAGACTTTATGATTTTATTCACAGCTTCAACCTATCCATTTGCTTGAGGGCGAGCAACTACCGCAAATCTCTTTTCAATATGGTGCTGGCGGTATAAGTCTTTAAATTTAGCGCCGTCGAATTGGGCTTTGTTACCAGTATTAATGGTTCGTGGATGGTCATAATGATAGATGACGTTTCGAATAACGAAGCTTATTATTTTCTTTGTCTTAATCATGGTTAAAAGTTCCGCTTCTTCCCATTTGGTCAAGTAATCAAACTGCTACGATGGCATATTTCGCACCACCTTTAGGATCGGCAAGAAGACGATGATGTCAATACCCCCAAGAGGAAAATGACTATGGACTAGCTATTTGATTAATTACCATTGGTGGGGCTCTTAGAATTTCTGAAACATCTTGCACTCGCATTGTCTAGCGTGATCAGTTACATCTCAATTGACAGTTGGCCAGTAATAACCATAGCAGAGTATTTTCTTTGTCAGGTTTTGTCCCTTGGTGTAATCACCACATTCTTCTTCATTGACTTCATTCAAGACACATTTGATATCATCATGATTGATACACGAAAGTAGAGGAATGGATAAAATCCTTTCTATACATGACTTCTTCCTGGATGTTTCAGCGTGAATCTTTGAGAAGGATATGTTGTTTCCCATTCTTCCATTCAGGAAAAATTCCTTATTATAGATAGCCTTTAATAGGAGTTATCCATGGCCCCTTTTTCTGTCTTCGTCTCCAAGATCTAGCCGATTTCCATCTATCAATGCTTGGTATATTAAGTATTTCAATCGAAACAAAGTACATTCATTGTGCGTCCCCAGAACTGTCTAGCTTGGCCACTGACTTTACTTTTTGATTTTGTTCACTAAGGATGTGTGTAATGATGTAATACTCGAAGTTGGCTAGTACGTCTTGGACCCGCACGAAATAAGGAGCGAGACGATGCCCTCTTGCAAGATCACTTCCCTGACTTTGCATACTACTAATCAGGAATCACAAAAGATATATAAAGTTTCCACTCCAACTTCTCTAGCAAGTTTGAGGCTGGTGATCAAGGCTTCATACTTGGCTTTGTTGTTTGTTGCGGGGAAGTTGAGTTTCAGGGCATAGCAAATTGACCGTTCCTCAAGAGTCATTAACAGAACTCTTACGCCAAAGTTGATCATCAGATGCTCCCTCTATGTACATTATCCATCTATTGGTTGGTCCTCCACTTCTTTTCGAGTAGTCGTCTGATGAAGTGAATTCAAATATGAGTTCTGTTACTTTCCATCCTTGGATTTCTCTTCGAGGAAAATAAGTGATATCGATTTTGATTAGTCTGATATTCCATTTGACTAGTCTTCCAAACGTCTCAAGCTGTTGTATTCCCTGGTTTAATGGCGGGTAGACATAGATGTTAACGGGGTGAGCCTGAAAGTAAAAGAAGAGATTTCGTGATGAAATAAATAGGCATTACGCTAGCTTTTATAGCTTTGGGTAGTTTTCTTAGTACTATCAATTGCTTGGTTACATAATATAACGGTCTTTGGATCCAATTCTCTTCGCATAGCATTGCGGCGCTCATGGCATGTATCAATGTGGCCAAATTGACGTATAAATCTGTATGATCCACTGGCCTTGATAAGATGGGACGTCCCTTTAAATGGTTCACCAAAGCTTGGATTGCTTCTTTACAATCCTATGTCCATTTGAAATTCCTTTTCCATCTCCTGATTAGGTAGAAGAAGATAGTACACTTGTCAGTGTCCCTGGAGATGAATCGGCTTAGGGCGATGACCTCCTATTTGGACTTTATACCTGCTAGATTGTCTTCAGTACCTAGACATCTTTTATTGCCTGAATCTTCTTAGAGTTGGATTCAATTCATCGGGTAGAACTGAACGTCTTCACAAAGTCATTAATGTGGTCATTTGATCGTCGTGACTTCACAAGCATACATCCATGTATACTTCCATCGATTGCCTGATCTGGTCTTTGAACATCCTGTTGACAGTCTTTGGTGAGTAGCTTCAAAATTATTTAGTTCAAATGGCATCACAACATAATGATATTACCCTGGATCGGTAATGAAGTTGATGTGCTCTTGGTCCAGGACGAGCACCAGGATTTTGTTGTACTTGGAGTACACATCCATAAATGAAAGCAGTTCATGTCCAACGGTTGAGTCTACCACCTAGTCGATCCTCGAAAGTGGAAAGCTACCTTTTGGGCATGCCTTGTTCAGGTCTGAGTAGTTGATGCATGACCACTACTTTCCATTAGCTTTCCTCACAAAACATGGATATGTAACGCCCTGATATTTTCAACCATTCGCATCCATTATAAGTGTATAGGTAGACACTCATGCCAGAATTGAATTGCTCAAAATACCGCGTTGTAAATAAAAATTTGGCAAATCTCAGAATATACAGCAAATAAAATCATAGATTCACAGACACTGAATAATTAATAATGCAGCGGAAGTAAAAAGATAGTAGTTCATGAAGCTACTATATAAAAATATCAGAGTTACATAAAATACAACAGAAGAAATAAAGTACAAAGAAGTCTCACTACATAGAAGTCTACTAATACAAGAGCTGAAAGGAACAACAGACTGCAAAAGATAAAACTTGACAAGTAGATAATCTCTAGTGATTCCAATCTTCAGAAAGTGGAAATCCAAATCTATGAATAACTCAGGCTGACCCGAGCGTAAATAAAAATACAAACACTTGAGTTAGGACAACATACTTATACAATGTAAACCAACTCAAGTGAATTGTAGCAAAGGTACAAGTAACTTAGAAGATGCTTGGGACCGCCCATCCTTTAAGGATCCGTTAAACTATTTGTTATATAGTAATATACGCTATATACAGTAGTGTCTAATCAGTAAAGTCTAATCATATAGAAAATAGCGTTAAGGGGATGGTGAACCTTAACGCGGTCGGATCTTTAAAACCAAAATCGTAGTGGGCTCGATATAAGGATATGACAAGGCACGCGAGGCAATACCAGGGTGGATACACCGTTTGCACTCCCGGACCGGTGGTGACGGCAAGCCAGCAGCTTCCGCCCACCTCGAGACATACCCCGAATCAAAGTGGCGCCACCGTATCGAATCACAAAAGTAATAGAATGGTTTCCGGTGGAGCATGCTCGATGAAAGGGTGCGACCCTTTTCGTAGCCCGGTATAGCTCATGTTTTAGTCATATATGCCAACTCACGGGGGTTGGGTCCACGTAATATACCTCGAGAACGTCGCCACCATCCTATTTCATTCTGGAATCTCCACCGCGTACACAGTTGTTAAAGTGGTTTTCGGTATTGGCCGGCTATAAGACAATATCTGATCCCAGTCTCTTTAACAACCAATCGTTATTATAACCCATGGTTATAACTTTAAAACAATATTTTCATACTTCAAAATAAAATATCCTTTTCAATCCAAATCTTTATCAAGTAAAAATTGTATCATTTCCAAATCATTTCAATATCAAAAATATCAATCTTTAAAACTTCCTTTTCAAATCATTATTTGAAATTCAAATCCAAATGTCAAATTTAAGTATCTTTTAAAACTAAAGGTAATATTCATTTATAAAAATTCGAACCCCCTTTTTAAATGATTCATTTCCAATTTAATTTATTCATTTAAATCATTTTAAAAGTGGATTTATTATTCTTTCAATTCAAGTATTCAAATTTCAAAGTTTTCAAGTCATTCTGAGCTCATTTACTAAGTCAAAAATCATATTTATTAAAATTTCAGCCTTTCACAGCATTTAGAAAAAGCTGTTATAAGTTATACTTGAAAACATTTTAATTCAGCAAGGGCAGCACTTAAAACTGCTGTTAAAACTCAGTTTTAGTCAAATTTTAGTTTAAAACAGCAAAGACAGCATTTCCAAAAATGCTGCGGTAGTTCAGATTTCAAAACAAGGTTTAAATTTGATTTCAGCAAAGACTGCAGACCACTATAGCATTTCCAGAGACTGCTACAATAGACCTGAGTCCAATATTAGCCTATAAGTTCAATTACAGCAACTACAGCATTTCAAAAATGCTGTAATAGCTCTTTTTACACAATTTTAGTTCAATTCAGAAACTATAGCATTTCTGAATGCTATTAAAAGTTAATTCCACCTTTTAGTGTATTTCCAGCCAATAATAAACTTCAATTTAAAACCGATAAACATTTTAAAAATCATATTTTAACATCTAAAATGTTCATTAACATATCATTTAACATATTATTTTTATACAATAAATTTCTTATACTTACATCTAATTTTCAACAATTTACTAAATAAATTCAAGTGTAAAAGTTTCCAATTCTTCATATTTTTAAATAAGCAACTTAACATTTATATTTCCTCCATTTCTCAAATAAACTAATTTTTTTTATTTAATTAACTAACTTAAACCTTTAACTAAAAACCAATTTTACATTTCCTAGTCAAGTTATACTTTTAAAAGATCACTTTTAAACATTCACTTATTTAACCACTTAAATTCATAGAAAAATCAATAATACTTTAATAAATCACTTAAATTCAAATTTAATCAAATTATCATATTTACCAATTTCCAATAAAATTAAATTTCCATTTTATTCATGTAACTTAAATATCGTTTTTAACCAAAATTCCAAATTTTCAAACTTAAGTTATATTCAATAATCCAATTTAACCATTCATTAACTACATTTTTAACTCATAGAAAAATCATAATTTCTTTGTTTTAAACATTTAAAAACCTATTTAAATCAAATTTCATAAATTTATATTTTAAAATACTTTAAAATATCCAAAATACTTTATAAAATAACCACGGGTCTGTATATAGTTTTCTAACCTAGGTCAAGTGATACAGATATGTATCATTTCAGTCCGTAGTTTAAAAAGAAAAATCAGGGTTCTATCATTTCAAACCCGCAATCCCAAGTTAAATAAAATAAATAAAAACCATTCACGCCTATCATTTCAGCCCATAACGATTTTTCCCTATTCTAAAGTCCGTTCTAGTATGTATCATTTCAACCCATAGTGATTTCTAATCTACAGGGAACTTGCAGTGTGATAAACAGATATAAATGAACAGTAACAACATATATATAATAACAGAAGATATGACATGAAATTTAACCGGTTTAACATCAGATGTAATTAATCACGGGCAGTTATAACATCACATAATAGTTCTACGCATTCAAATGGTGTCAATTCACATTTGTATAAGTACAAATGTCTAGTGAGATTTACTCACCTTTTGTGCTGGAGTTATCAATTCAAATGACACAAACGAAATCCAAAAGGCACGATAACAAGACTTGATTTGAGTGGAGATAAAACCAAGATGTTAATCTTGCATATAACCATAAAACAAAACCATATATAAATATAAATACAATACCAAAGTTTTAAATTGAAACAAATGGAAACTAGGCTAAACAAATACATCACCTAGCTTTTGACTTCAAATTGTTTGACCACAATTCAACTTTGCTCGACCACACAAGCATATAGGTTCGGCCATAACATGTTTTCATGTGAAGATGGATCAGGTTTGGACCATAAGTGCAAGGCTACAAAGGAATAGGAAGTGGTTTGGAGTTACAAAGTAAGAAGGCAAATAGACAAGGCCAAAAATGGAGTTTGGATGCATCTAGGCTCGACCAAAGGGGTCTATGGCTCGGTCAAAGGCTGCTACAGGCTTGGACAGATCTGAAACAAGGCAAATGGAGATGGCACTTGCTGGCGGTGGAGGCTAAAAGTGGTGGCCGTGATAAAAAATGAAGGTATGTTGAAGGTAGGGCTCGACTAGGCATTGTTTTGAGGAGTTTTGACATTGTTTTGTGGTGCTAGCTTCAGGGGGAGGTCATGGCCATATATTGTCAGGGGAGGAGGAGGGTTAGGTCATGGATGATGTGGGAAGGAGTTGGTGTGGTGGTCGGTGGTGATGGTGGTGGTGATAGGCCGAGCAAAGCAAGAGAAGCCAAGGCAAAATCAAGTGGAAAAGAAGAGGAAAAGTGGAAGAAGAAATGGAAGCCATTACCTTCAATACTTCTAGCCATGAGTTTGATGATGGAAAGTGAGAAGTTTCTCACATGAATAGGAAGGAAAATACATGGCTATACAATAGAAAAAAATGGCCAAAGAGTAAATGAGGAAACGGTAAAAGAAACGACTTTAGGAGGTGAAACGACTTACGTTTCAAAAGCTTTTAAAACCTTTGGTATTTCCTTAATTTATTTATATAATTTTACCTTACTGAAATTAATAATAATTTCAGTCACAAATTCGAAAATACAACAAAATATAAAATATATATAAATATTTATTAATTATATAAGGTTAAAATAAGAAAATAGCACAAAATTGCAAACCTAGTCTACAAAAATGGAAAATAAACATAATGAACTTTGGAAAATTTATATGGACTTGTAAAATATTTATAAAAAAGATAATAACATAAAATAAAAATTCATTTACAATTAAACATATAAATTTTAATTTACATATAATTTAAATAAAGAAAATAGTAGAGAAATGGAAACTAGGCTTTAAAATTTGGAAATAAATTCAATAAGCTTTGGAAAAATTCAAACATCACTTTAAAAATGTTAAAAGACAAAATATACTTAAAATAAAATATTAACACATAAAAAAAAATTAAATTTAAATAAAATAGGAAAATATTTAAAGAAATTGCTTAAAAATCCAAAACGGTGTCCAGAAATTACAAATAAATCACCATTGACTTTGGAAAATTGTTTACTTTATTTTAAAATTATTATAATACAAAAATATACATGCAATAACATATTGATCCAAATTAAAATGAAATATGATAATAAAATATGATTTATACAATTTAAAAATAACAAAATTATAGAATAAACAAATTGCACTCAATATTGAAATATACATAACTTTCACAGTTTAACTCCGTTTTCAATGAAATGAAAAGCAGTGTTTAAGTTATTACATCTATTTTCATAATAAAAGATAAAATTTAAGATTTAAAATGATTTTAATTTTAATTTTAAAAGTCAAAGTTCGAACAGTTTGAGTAGAAATTCATTTTTTTAGTAAAATGTCCAATTTATACTATTTTGAACTATAGATCTGCATTTATATTTAAAATGAAATATTTGAAATAAAAATAAATTTAAAATAATTAAAATAAAATAAAGTCAAATTTAAAATATATAGGAAAAAATCTAGGGTTGTTACACTCTCCCCCACTCAAAACTTTTAATCCTCGAAAAGGAATGAGGTACGGAAAAGCACAGAAAAAGATAGAGTGAAATAGGATTAAGATAAGATGACAAGAAAATTGAAATTATATCTGATAACTGTTGTTATAGGTAAGTTTAACAAGGTAGAAATGATCTGTCCAAGATTCTCCAAAATTAAGAACACAAGCACGAAAAAGGTGGATTCAAAATGATTACCAAAGATTATCAAAGATTATAGAAAGATTTCTAAACGAAAAGATTATAGAAAGATGCCTATACCAGTCTGTGGGAAGATAAGGATAATAAGGACAACAAAAAGATAGTTTGAAAAACAAAATAAGGAAATAAATTTGAAATCATGGAAATTTCAACTTAAATAGACAATAAATCTTTACACAAGTTAAATAAATCTTAACTATCCCAAATTTCTTTATCTTATTATCCAATCATCTTAAATTAACAATTTTTAAAACCATGGGTTTGAAAAATAATCATTTATTACACTCACAATGTACTTAATAAATTTTATTCTTCTTTATTCCAAATTAAAATTAAATTTATTCCTCTCAATATATGTATCACTTATGTTAAATATACTTACACTTATTATAACTGCTTTGATTTATTCTTAGTTCTTTTAACATTATTTTATTGTAAGTTATTCAATTACCCTTTATTATATTTACCTCTATTAATCATTTTATAATTAAAATTTAAGTGTATAACATTTATTATAACCACTCAAATTTTACTTATAAAATCTTTTTATATTGTATATTATCCAATTACATTGTTAACTTCTGAAATTAAGGTAAGTTATATTGGAATGAAATTGAGTATTATACAAATAAAACTTTCCAATTCAATTATCTCAAGTTTGGATTATTTATCCAAAAAATTTGATTTTCTTTTTATAATTGAAATTATTCTTTAAAAATAAAATTTAAGAATTAAATTTTCGATTTCTTCAAACCATTTAGAGATAACTAAAGGTATGTACATAGTTTATCAAATCAAATTTAAATCATATATCTATATATATTATAAATCAAGTCATATTTTAGAAATTCAATTCAAATCAATTTGATTTACCAAAACAAAGCTGTAGTAAGTCTACGGAGCGGTCTCTTCACTTCGAAACTCGAAAATGAACGTTGATGATGTGGCGATCATCACCGAAGCTATTTTCCAGCGACAAAGAGAAGAGAACTAATTTTTAAACTTTCAAGTTCTTTGAAAACAAATTTCTATTCGAAAATATTTTAAATAATATAACCCTTTAAAACTTTAAACACAAGGTTTGAAACCATCAGAAATTAAATTCTCAAATTTCTTGTTCTAAATTCATTTCAGTTCCCAAATCAATTTATAACTATTTATAAATTCATTTATAGAACAATAAATGATAAATCAAGTATTATCACTTCAAATAATCAATTTAAATCAGTTTATTAAGTTCCATAAATTTACTTGTATATCAAAATTTATTTCATTAACCAAATTTTAAAACAATATTGTGTCAGTTCGTTCTGTCAAAATGTTTTGAAAATCTTATCGATAGCGTTGATCAGACAAGTCGATCGGAAACCTAAATCAACATCAACAACTCAAACAACACAATATATAAACAAAACATAGATTTAAAAGTACAATTCAAAATGTTTGAAGATAGGTTGGAAACAAAAGACAAGATGATTAAATAACAAAATATGGAGGTGGATAAGCTTAAATAAATCACGTGCAACCTTAACCGGGTCAACCGTGACTTAAAGAATAAGATCAATGTGGATTTTTCTGGGGTAAATCTACATTCGATCTCAAGAGTTAGAGTTTGGAATAACAAAAGATATTAGCATCTGAACCAAGGATAGATATAAATCTCTGGTGAATTGATGCTAATTGTAAGGGAGTTTCCCCTTCTTTTTCAATTCAATTTGAAATTGGCGTGACCGCCGACTCACTAAAAAGATCATTCGAAGCGGAGTTATGGAATACTCCAGAGTCAAAAGAAGATGAATAGTGAGGGATACGAATGGATTTTGGAACCGTAGGGAACGTTCCAAAATTCAAAGGAATCGAGTCAAAAAGAAAGAGATTCAAACTCGAATGAAAGTGACTCTGTAAATACATTCACTCCATATGCTAAGTTTTCCTAGAGCTACCAAAGCTCTGATACCAACTGTAACGCCCTGATATTTTCAACCATTCGCATCCATTATAAGTGTATAGGTAGACACTCATGCCGGAATTGAATTGCTCAAAATACCGCGTTGTAAATAAAAATTTGGCAAATCTCAGAATGTACAGTAAATAAAATCACAGATTCACAGACACAGAGTAATTAATAATGCAGCGGAAGTAAAAGAGATAGTAGTTCATGAAGCTACTATATAAAAATATCAGAGTTACATAAAATACAACAGAAGAAATAAAGTACAAAGGAAGTCTCACTACATAGAAGTCTACTAATACAAGAGCTGAAAGGAACAACATACTGCAAAAGATAAAACTTGACAAGTAGATAATCTCCAGCGATTCCAATCTCCAGAAAGTGGAAATCCAAATCTATGAATAACTCAGGCTGACCCGAGCGTAAATAAAAATACAAACACTCGAGTCAGGACATACATACTTATACAATGTAAACCAACTCAAGTGAACTATAGCAAAGGTACAAGTAACTTAGATGATGCTTGGTACTCGTAGTGGGCTCGATATAAGGATATGACAAGGCACGCGAGACAATGCCAAGGTGGATACACCGTTTGCACTCCCGGACTGATGGTGACGGCAAGCCAGCAGCTTCCGCCCACCTCGAGACATACCCCCGAATCAAAGTGGCGCCACCATATCGAATTATAAAAGTAATAGAATGGTTTTCGATGGAGAATGCTCGATGAAAGGGTGCAACCCTTTGTGTAGCCCGGTATAGCTCCTGTTTTAGTCATATATGCCAACTCACGGGAGTTGGGTCCACGTAATATACCTCGAGAACGTCGCCACCATCCTACTTCATTCTGGAATCTCCACCGCGTACACAGTTGTTAAAGTGATTTTCAGTATTGGCCGGTTATAAGACAATATCCGATCCCGGTCTCTTTAACAACCAATCGTTATTATAACCCATGGTTATAACTTTAAAACAATATTTTCGTACTTCAAAATAAAATATCCTTTTCAATCCAAATCTTTATCAAGTAAAAATTATATCATTTCCTAATCATTTTAATATCAAAAATATCAATCTTTCAAACTTCCTTTTCAAATCATTATTTGAAATTCAAATCCAAATGTCAAATTTAAGTATCTTTTAAAACCAAAGGTAACATTCATTTATAAAAATTCGAACCCCCTTTTTAAATGATTCATTTCCAATTTAATTTATTCATTTAAATCATTTTAAAAGTGGATTTATTATTCTTTCAATTCAAGTATTCAAATTTCAAAGTTTTCAAGTCATTCTGAGCTCATTTACTAAGTCAAAAATCATATTTATTAAAATTTCAGCCTCTCACAGCATTTAGAAAAAGTTGTTATAAGTTATACTTGAAAACATTTTAATTCAGCAAGGACAGCACTTAAAACTGCTGTTAAAACTCAGTTTTAGTCAAATTTTAGTTTAAAACAGCAAAGACAGCACTTTCAGAAATGCTGCGGTAGCTTAGATTTCAAAACAAGGTTTAAATTTGATTTCAGCAAAGAATGCAGAGCACTATAGCATTTCCAGAGAATGCTACAATAGACCTGAGTCCAATATTAGCCTATAAGTTCAACTACAGCAACTACAGCATTTTAGAAATGCTGTAATAGCTCTTTTTACACAATTTTAGTTCAATTCAGAAACTATAGCATTTCTGAATGCTATTGAAAGTAAATTCCAGGTTTTAGTGTATTTCCAGCCAATAATAAACTTCAATTTAAAACCAATAAACATTTTTAAATCATATTTTAACATTTAAAATGTCCATTAACATATCATTTAACATATTATTTTTATGCAATAAATTTCTTATAGTTACATCTAATTTTCAATAATTTACTAAATAAATTCAAGTGTAAAAGTTTCCAATTCTTCATATTTTTAAATAAGCAACTTAACACTTATATTTCCTCCATTTCTCAAATAAACTAATATTTTTTTATTTAATTAACTAACTTAAACCTTTAACTAAAAACCAATTTTACATTTCCAAGTCAAGTTATACTTTTAAAAGATCACTTTTGAACATTCACTTATTTAACCACTTAAATTCATAGAAAAATCAATAATACTTCAATAAATCACTTAAATTCAAATTTAATCAAATTGTCATATTTACCAATTTCCAGTAAAATTAAATTTCCATTTTATTCATTTAACTTAAATATCGTTTTTAACCAAAATTCCAAAATTCCAAACTTAAGTTATATTCAATAATCCAATTTAACCATTCATTAATTACATTTTTAACTCATAGAAAAATCATAATAAAATACAAAAACGGTGTCCAGAAATTACAAATAAATCACCATTGACTTTGGAAAATTGTTTACTTTATTTTAAAATTGTTATAATACAAAAATATACATACAATAACATATTGATCCAGATTAAAATGAAATATGATAATAAAATATGATTCATACAATTTAAAAATAACAAAATTGCAGAATAAACAAATTGCACTCAATATTGAAATATACATAACTTTCACAGTTTAACTCCGTTTTCAACGAAACGAAAAGCAATGTTCAAGTTATTACATCTATTTTCATAATAAAAGATAAAATTTAAGATTTAAAATGATTTTAATTTTAATTTTAAAAGTCGAAGTTCAAACAGTTTGAGTAGAAATTCACCTTTTTAGTAAAATGTCCAATTTATACTATTTTGAACTATAGATCAGCATTTATATTTAAAATGAAATATTTGAAATAAAAATACGTTGAAAATAATTAAAATAAAATAAAGTCAAATTTAAAATATATAGGAAAAAATCTAGGGTTGTTACAGGATTTGATACCCATTTTGGGTAGAGGATGTCACGGGTAAACTTGTTGTTTTTGAATTTATCCACCTTCTCTTAAAGTGCAGTGAATCCTCCCTAATCCATGCCATGTTGCTTTTGTTTCACCGGGACATGCTTTGGGTTAATATTCAATGCATGGCTCACGATAGTTTGTGAAATCACATGCATGTCAGAATGGGTCCAAGCGAACACATCAAGATTCATTCAGAGAAAGCCAGCTAATTCCTTCATCATTGTTACACCGAGCTGTGATCCGATCTTCAGCACCTGTGATGAGTCACCATAGCAGAGTGTAATGTCGACTGTCAGCTCAATAGATGCATGTTTGGATTATTTGAGTTCAAATGTAATTATTTCTTGTAACAATCAACGTGAAATCTAGTTAGGATAGTCAATGATGATGGTTACTCCGGTCGAATCCTAGAGTCTTATCATGAGTTATTAAGTCTGATAGTGAAGGGCTCTAATGCTTTGAGTGATTATTTGCAAATGGACAAAGATCGCGCTTAAAAGCACGTTGAAGAAAATGTCAAGTAGGGGTTAGCCTCGAGTTGTGTGTAGCTGCATAGCTGGCTCTTTCTTTGAGTTTAAATTTGCTTGTATATTACAGTAACGTGCTTTCCATTCAACACATTCATGATCTGTTACCCGTTGTTTAGGTTAGAGTGATAGTCAGCTGCCCATGAGTGTGGCATCGATTCAATGATTCTATCTCTAGGCATCCTTTCAGTCGTAGCCTTGAATTGTTGTAAACACTATATATACGTTTCAATATTGAGCCATCACAACCAGTTTTTGATGATCACGCTTCTGCTCCTAATCCCGAGTTGATAAATGTACTGCATGGATGGTTGAGTCTCGTTCTAGCTATATGTAGACTCCCACCTAATCTCCAAAGACATAGAGTTGATCGATGAATAGTCGGTTCACATTCTTTTTTTTTTCTCACTCATGCCCCCAAGTCTAGGGCATACATTGATAAGTTGGAAGGCAAGCCATGACCACTTTAGCTTTACACTCTTTCCCTATGAATCGTGGGATCAGGTTAGTTGATGGAGGGCTAAGTCTTGCCTATTCTGGATTGTATTCAGGTTTTTCCTTCCAGGTGGAATATTTCGATGCTTCGTCATATTCTGGGCATAAGTTGGGTATTGGACGATCAACAACGTCTACTTTGATTCATGTTCTGCAATTAAATCTATGGGTAAAATCAGCTCAAGTGTAGTCGGATCATGCTCATTAAGTTTCATGCTCCTCTTGATAGATTGAAGGAGGGTGCTGGAGAATTAATGATCAAGTCTTTGTGGTTTATTCTCCTTTACACGCTCTGGTTTTTATAGGTTTTTAAGGGACATTTGGGTCACATCTGTTTGTGTTTGGTGCGGATCGATATTGACCCTCGATCTGATGGTATGATGGAGTCGATCAGCCGTAGCTTTGGATGTCATTTCGATTGGTTTTGAATTGATACCTCCTTGCAATCTTCGCCCTAAGTTGTAAAGAACACCAAGCTAGAGCTATAATGAGCTGTCTTATTCAGCTTTTAGTGTTTTGTACTCCTACCCACATCATTGATTTGGCAAAGCCATAGGTTGGATGGTCAAACTCCATCCTTAGCGAGTTAATACTCCTCCTGTCGATTTCAGGCCGAAGTTTGTGGAATAGAGAACGATCGAAAACCACTCATCTATTAATCCATGTTTATACACCATTCTGCATTCTTGGACTTAGAGTTATTCTACAATCGGTCGACTCGCGCCTAATTTGTGTTCATACTTCGGTCCCAGCTCTGAGGACTAATAGATGTGTTGAATGTTTTAAACTGTAGTCTATAGTCGGGGACGTAGAGATTTTTGTTGAATCATTTATGCTCTAGTCCGCACTCTAGGGAATTAGAGTACTCTAGTCCACGTTTTGGGGAGATAGAGATTTTTGTTAAGTCATTTATATTCTAGCCTGTGCTCCGAGAACTTAGACTACTCTAGTCCACGCTCCGGGGACTTGGAGATTTTTGTCAAATTGTTTATACTCTAGTCCACATCAGGAATTTAGAGTACTCTAGTCCACGTTAGGGACTTAAAGATTTTTATCGAATCGTTTATAATCTAATCTGCTTCAGGGACTTAGAGTAATCTAGTCCGCTTTAGGGACTTCGATATTTTTTTCAAGTCATTTATAATCTATTCCGCTTCAAGGACGTAGAGATTTTTATCAAATCGTTTATACTCCAGTCCGCTTCAGATGACTTAGAGTACTCTAGTCTGCTTCAAGGACTTAGAGGTTTTTGTCGTGGGTAGTCATTCATACCCATTTTTGATTTATACTTCAGTTGCCAAGTCGAGGACAGAGTTGCTGAGCGAACTGTCGAACCATGTTCATCCATGGAATGGAATTCTACCCTCAGCATCAAGGCTAAAACTTAAAAAATGGGCGGTCGATTCTCGTCCGCTTGGTGATTGTAGCTCTTCTAATCAAGTCAAGGAAGGAGGTATATGATGGATGGTTGGATCACATCCATGTTGGGGTTGGATAATCAAGTCTTGCATAATTGTCTTCGTATTTCTTTCTAGCAAACGAGGATAATGGATTATTGAGTAGACGCATACGTTTTAGGGTGCTGTCGTGTTCATGTGTTGAGATCAGTGGTTGATGGTAGGCAATCCATCACAGCTACTTCAAATCGGCCTTTCAAACTGCCTCTTGTGTTCAGGGCAGGATTTGATGTGTAGATGATCAAATCACGTCCACTCTAGTCAGATCTCGGCATCACTGAGCTTCAGGAGAGGCATTTGTATTTTGTTGAACTTTATTTTATGACTCAAGGAGTGGATGATTGGGCCATATTTATTCCAAGCCTTACTTATTTCTCAAGTCAAATATGGAGGTCAATGAATTGTCCGTCAATCATGTTCGGTTTGTATTAGATTCTGACCATGACGAGCTTTCCCATCTCTAGACCTTGGCCCTAAGTCAGAGGTGCATGGTTGCTGATGAGCGGTCGAATCACACTCATCTTGATGAAACTCCATAGGTCCGATCACGGTCCCCGGGGGCTGGATGGCGGCCAACCACGAATACTTGGTCACCTGCATCATTTTGGAAGTAGTTTAGGCCAAATTGGTCATACTTTACACCATAATTGAAATTAAAATTAAAACAAGCTAATTAAAACAAGATCAGAATAAATCTCATTGATAAGCGAAGCAGCATCTTGTGCTCGCTGTTACACTTTTCCCCTAGCACCTTTCAACGGGATGTCGACCACCAATGGTCCAATTGATAATCATAGTTCTTTATTAATAGGCATAGGATGTTCCATGCCCACTGTTCCATAGGGCTTGCACATACTGTTGAAGTTTTCCTTTCCGAATCAATTTTCGATCACATCTCGGAGGTGTTTGTAATTGCTAGTGTTAGGATCATGTGCATCTGGGAAAATACAACATACCCTAGATTTTCTTTGGGGTTTGATGGACTCTCTATAGGGAGATTTTCAACACTGCTCTAAATCATGAGTCTCCAAGTGGAGGCTATCGATTGAATCGTTCAAGAAGCATATGAGTTGAATTTTGAGATTTTGGGTCGTTGATGGGCACATAAATGTGCATATTTTTACCACCGCATTTATTCTAATTAATTTAAATAAATGATCATATTGGCTATTTTAACCTGTTTTAACCAAAATCCATATTAATTCCAGATTGTCACATATTCATCTTCATCCAAGGGCATAATAGTCATTTGTGTGCATATATTTCTTTGAGAAAAATTAATTGAAAATTTTTATATATATTTTTTAGGAATTTGATCTCAAATAGGAGTGGTTTCATGAAGGAATATGCATGCACAAAGAAGATACAAAATAATGAAGATGGAAATAATTAAAAGTGAAGAATATGGAGGATCCCACCTGCCCACCTACCTTAGTGTATAAATTAGAGGCTAATGCACATGCTTATGGAATTAATGGCTTCATGCACACTTAAATGATGATTAGCAGAAGCTATTGATTACTCGGCCTCCACACTTTCTCAAGGGTATTTTGGGCATTCTCTAAAAATATGAATCAGGGTTTGACACATGTATATATACCCCTTATGTTTCATGTAACTCTCTTCTTACTTAATCTCTCTTAGTTTTAGTTTAGGCTAAAAAATAAATCAAGCTCTCTTCTTTCTTTTCATGGCTACTTAGCCATTATTTATTTTTTTATGTAACTTTTTTTAATGCAATTTAGTACATGTTCTTTTTCTTTTCTTGTTATTTCATTTCATGTTGTAGTGTAGATTAAAATTCATGCAAAGTAGATTAGTTTTAATTGTTGTTAATAAGCTTCTCTTTTCCATTAGCTTTCATTTTTATTTCTTTTTGCTTTCATGTTGCTGGCTACATTTGTTAATCAAATGACAAACATGAGAGGCTAAACCCCTTCGATTTAGGGGTAATGAAGCTCTCTAATTATGTAGCTTCAACTATTTGTTAATTCATGTTTTCTTTTTGTGCTTAATGATGATCAATGAAGTGTTTTATTTGTTGTTCTTGCTTTGAATTTGATCTCCTATATTGTTGACACCAAATAGAGTATGCTTAAACGATCACTAACACAAATGTCTCTTAATCAAAATATGATTATGGCATAAGAAAGTGATTTGAAATTCAAATTTGATGGTCTATATTTCTTATCAATAGTTAATAGACCATACTTAAAATAGATTTCATTTTCATTGTCAAGTTTCATGAAAGTTAATAAGTGTTTTAAGGGGTGTGTTATAGATTGATGGCTTATGTTGGCTAATCAATAGCACGAATATGCCATACTTATGGTAAGCACATCAATTAAAGCACTAATGGCTATAAAAGAGAGATCTTGATTTCATATGTGTTGAACTACATGATCTAAGAGTGGATTTATTCCCTAAATTGTCACTTAACTCTTATATTTGCTTCTCTTTTCTTTTAGTTAGGTAGTTAATTCTCTAGTTCTCTAGCTTAACTTTCATTCGACTTTGGTTTGATTTGATTTGATTGAATAGAATTTTAAAACCTACAATTCCCTATGGATCGACAAGTATTCGCCACGTACTAAAATAATACGCCGTGCGCTTGCAGTATAAATTTAATTCAATTTTTTTTACTATTGTCTAAACCGATAGAAAACTAGCTGATTAACATGTTTTTCGTGCAATTGCTGGGGAACGAACCCGGGTCACCTGCGTGACAGGAGGGAATACACACCACTACGAACCTACTCCAGCCATCAACAGTTCTACCTAAAGCCCCTAATTCATACCGCAACCAACCACCAGAGCAACGAATCGCCTACCGTCGAATCCCGAATCGAACCCAATACCATCCATCACCTGAAACAGCAACTACACTACCGAGACAACCCACAATCACTTTGCAAATCACCTTAATCACCAATTGCACCTCGACTTCGAACCGCAAGCCGGCCCTCACCATAATTCCCATCGAACCCAATTCCGAACCTCCGTAAAATCGAACCACGAACACGAGCCAGAAATAGGAATTTAGGAATTTACGAACAAGGAATTTTTTTTTAAAATTTGAAGATAAGTATTTTTGTAGGGGAACTTTGTTTCTCTGTGTTAAGGAAGAGTGTTGATTTTGAATTTTGGTTTCGAATTTATTTAAGTAGGTCGGGCCCTGTATCTCTAAAAAGATTTTGTGATTAAGTTTTTTTTAGTTTTAATTTTAGTTTTGTTTTAATTTAACTTGTTTTAGTTTTGTTTAAATTGTTACACCGTTAAAAAATTGTTTTGTTTAATTTGTTTTGATTTAAATTGTTTTAAGTTCCATCCTTCTATATTAAATAAAAAAACAATTTGGTATATATGCCTCTTGCTTTTAATTTCAAGTTGCACAACGAGAAATTCAAAGGAAAGGAACTGCTGCCAAAAATAATAGCTTCGCTTTGCATGCCAAAAAAAATAAACTGCTTGCTCGCTTATCTATTGTTCTATTAGTTTTGCATTATTGGTTGTTTGCATTTGCATTTTATATAAAAAAATTCAAAACCCAAAATACAAAAACAGAACTCATTCATAGTTGCATTCTTAATACACGTTTAATCTCTGCTTGCATTTCATCTTAGATTTTGATTAATAATAACGGTTAGACATCGATAACACTTAATTGTATATTGACAATTTGTCTTCTTTGAACAATTTAATTTCTTGGTGTCTAGGCTACTGCAGGGTAATAACCATTTATAAATATTATGGTGATTCATAAATATTATAGTGGTTGTTCCTCTGAAGGTACTTAAACCTTCGGTTGCATTGCTACGGTGATTTATGGTGCATCGACAAATCCTCTCCGTTACCGGGCTGAGAACTATCTTGTTGATTTAAGACAAAGTATGATTATACAATTTTGAGTTAACTTAGAATAAATCATTTGTAATTAACCATTCCATCCATATAGTTGCACTAGTTCATGCAAATCCGAAACTAAAAAATATTGTAAATATTCCTTAGCTTTGTTTTGAAATCCTTCCTTTTGAATTTTTTAATCAAAAACACAAAAAAAATATTTAGTTGTTTTTTAGAACATCCAAAAACCCAAAAAAAATTGAAAAAAAAACAAACTCAATTTTCCATTTTGAAAAATAAATTCTATTTGTAAATATTTTTCCTAAAAAAATTTCTTGAAAGTATCCGAGTTTCCCCACTTACATGAATTTTACAATAATTGTGAAAATCAATATAATCCATATGATTTCACTCCAAATTCGCATGGATATTTTAACACTAACTATGGTTTAAATGATTCAAATTTCGAACCACAGAATTTTTAAAATAATGGGCAACCTTCAAATCTTAGAAATAGCATTTTTACTTTACTTAAAATCTCTTGACAACAAAATCAAATGATAAATGATTTATATAATTCGTATTTCTGTGATAACTCGAGTCAAAGTTTTCAAGGATTTCAAAATTTGAATTCAATTCAAAATTCAAACAATTTCGATGATAACCCATACCGATTCAATTTTGAACTCTAAAATGAATTTCAAAATCAAAACGAAAATGTGATCCACTTTTCAAATAATTTTGGCAATGGGAATAATCTCGACTACGATGCGATTGAAATTTTTTGTCCTTAACAAATCCAAATCGAAATTTCTCAAGTTAATAACTACAAATTGGATTTTGTTGAACAAATGAACGAAATTTACGATGATCACACAAATTCGTTATTTGAACATATATGAAACAATGTGAAAAACAAAATCAAATCCCATTGTGTGACGAGTCAAATAATAATCCGTCTTTTACCCAAATCGAGATTTTCAAATAACAACTTTTGAAATCGAAAATAATTATCTTAATGAAGTTGTTGAAAACACGGTAATTGAATTGGATTTCAATTCTTCTGAGGGTGTGGAACCAAATTTAAAATTTGTTCTTCCTTTTCTTGATTTCAAAAATTTGATTACAACAACTTTGGATTTTGAACTTAAGATATGCAATGAAGTTATTGATAATCCAACAAAGGAAGACGATTTGAATGAACATGAATTCTTTGGAATTTTCGAAAATGAGTTAAATTATGAAGGGGAAGATTTACATCACCATTTTTATTTTGAAATAAATAATTTTAAAGAATTTTTCAGTGACAAACTTGAATTTCAATTTGTGAAAATAAACTTAAATTTCAATCAATGGTTTTATCTTCCCTAAAAATCATCGAAAATAAAACAACTCATACGATTTTTAATAAAACGACATTCGTTTTTCAAAATCCACATTTGAGTCCAAAATCTTTTACGGTTTGGTTTTTCAAGCTTAAGCAGTGTCTCGCATACTTGACAAGACAAATGAATCGGTCTTTGGAAGACCGTTTCATTTACTTTCTAACGATATACTTTCTCATGACGTGTAAATACATTTCATTTTCATGTAAATAATAATAAACGTTTCTTTCACTTGGGTTGACAGTGGGGACACGGTCAAAATCAAGTATAGGGGGAGACTCATCTTTTTTTTTTGATTTTTCATAGTATACTTTACATTTTCTTTTCATACCCCAGAACAAAAACTTAAAAAAAATTAAGCATTTTGATTTATTTTTAAAGAAACACTATAGGATAAATATATGGTTTTGGTTTATTAAAATGAAATTATTGAAAATTTATTTGTCTTAACAAAAATATAAATGAAGTTTGATTACAAATAAAAATGGTTTAATTAGTGTATAGGAAGATTCATATGTGTTAATTATGAAATATATCCTAATTGGAAATCTTTGTTTAAAGTGGTGAATTTAAAGTAAAGAATATAACATATTTTTGTCTTCTAAGTTAAATAGTGCTACGATGATTTTGCAAAACTCTCTCTCATTTTAAAAACAAAAAATAATTTGTGTATATATATTTTTTCTATTAACACCTACAGTCGACAAGTGTACACACTTGTGTGTACACTCGCCATGCTCTGTACCTTTCTCACGTAAGCCCGAAAGGCAGTGCATGATCAGTATTTCTGGCCTCAGTTTATCTGAGCTAGGTGTATGTATATAAAATTCTTTTATTAATAATTCCTACAGTCGATAGGTGTTCACACTCGTGTGTTCACTCGCCAAGCTCTGTATTCCCCTCACATAAGTCCGCAAGGCAGTGCATGGGTAATATATCTAGCCTCAGTTTATCTGAGTTAGGCATATGTAAATATTGTAAATATCAATAAAATTTTCAAAAAAAGTAAGAGAGAGTAAGCAATGAAATCCAAGCACTATTTTAACTTATTTGATTTGACTTGTTATTGAAAAGAAATGAATATAGCACTTTGATAAACTTTGATAATCAACTAAGGATCCATTTCATAATTACACTTTGTTATCAACCTAAACAAAGAGTTAAACTTTGTCTATTTGTTATGATAACTTGATTTTTATTTGAAACTTCGACGAGAAAATGACTTAAATCTCAAGATAATGACCAAAACCTATATATAACTTATTGTGTCAATTTAAAAGCAAATCTTTCATTTGTAAACATTTCCAAAAATTTGCATTCATCTCTTTGTAAATAATCTTGCATTTTGTAAATATTCTCATTCTGCATTTGGATTTTGTGGGTAGTATCCACTCAAAACCCTCATGAGACAACACTCTCCTACTAGGGACACCTAGAGGTTTTACAGCTTGTTGCATATGCTCAATGCAATCATGCTCCCTACGAAAACGGATTTATCTTAGTTTCTCTTTATTCGATGATGAATAAAAAGATAAGTTTGAGGGTATTTGATGTGCACATAAATGTGCATATTTTTACCACCATATTTATTCTAATTAATTTAAATAAATGATCATATTGGGTATTTTAACTTGTTTTAACCAAAATCCATATTAATTTCAAATTGTCACATATTCATCTTCATCCAAGGGCAAAATAGTCATTTGTGTGCATATATTTCTTTGAAAAAAATTAATTAGAAATTTGTATATATTTTTGTAGGACTTTGATCTAAAATATGAGTGGTTTCATAAAGGAATATGCATGTACAAAGAAGATACAAAAGAATGAAGACGAAAATAATTCAAAGTGAAGAACATGGAGGACCCCACCTACCTTAATGTCCAAATTAGAGGCTAATGCAAATGCTTACGTAATTAATGGCTTCACGTACACTTAAATGATGATTAGTAGAAGCTAATGATTACTTGGCCTCCACACTTTCTCAATGGTATTTTGGGAATTCCCAAAAATATGAATTAGGGTTTAACACATGTATATATACCCCTTATGTTTCCTGTAACCCTATTCTTACTTAGTCTCTCTTTGTTTTAGTTTAGGCTCAAAAATAAACCAAGCTCTCTTCTTTCTTTTCATGGCTACGCAGCGATTTATTTCTTCTTTTCATGTAACTTTTTTATGAAATTTAATACATGTTCTTTTCCTTTTCTTGTTTATTTCCTTTCATGTTGTAGTGTAGATTTAGATTCATGCAAAGGTAGATTAGTTTTAGTTCTTCTTAATTAGCTTCTCTTCTCCATTAGCTTTCATTTTCCTTTCTCTTTGCTTTCACGTTGCTAGCTACATTTGTTAATCAAATGAAAAATATGAGAGGCTAAACCCCTTCAATTTAGGTGTAATGAAGCTCTCTAATTATGTAGCTTTAAATATTTGTTAATTCATGCTCTCTTTTTAGGCTTAATGATGATCAATAAAATGTTTTATTTGTTGTTCTTGCTTTGAATTTGATAGCCTATATTATTGACACCAAATAGGCTATGCTTAAATAATCACTAACACAAATGCCTCTTCATCAAAATACTATTATGGCATAAGAAAGTGATTTGAAATTCAAATTTGATGGTCTATATTTCTAATCAATAGTTAATAGACCATACTTAAAATAGATTTCATTGTCAAGTTTCATGAAAGTTAGTAAGTGGTTTAAGGGGTGTGTTATAGTTTGATGGCTTACGTTGGCTAATCAATAGCACAAATATGCCAAACTTATGATAAGCACATCAATTAAAGCACTAATGACCATAAAAGAGAGATCACGATTTCATATGTGTTGAACTACATGATCTAGAGAGTGGTTTATTCCCTAAGTTGTCACTTAACTCTTATATTTGCTTCTCTTTTCTTCTAGTTAGTTAGTTAATTCTCTAGTTCTCTAGCTGAACTTTCATTCGATTTTGGTTTAATTTGATTGAACATAATTTTAAAATCTACAATTCCCTATGGATCAACCCGTATTCGCCGCTACTATGGTAGTACGTCGTGCACTTGTGGCATAAATTTAATTTTAAATTTTTCGACTATTTTCTAAGCTGATAGAAAACAAGCCAATTAACAGTCGTCTATTGGAATTTGAGTCCCTAGCCAATGGTCCCGTATTGTTTTTTCTTTTATTCTGCTCTACCTCCTCCTTGTCCTTGTTCTAATTCACTTTGTAACAGAAACGATCCAAGTTCGTAGGAGGCTCTCCAGCTAACTTGCTGCCAAAATATATCTGGGAGTCTATTCCACTCAAACGCTATCATTATGATATCCTTGCTAACATTTCGAATAAATTGGATAATTACATCACGTCTTTAGTGTGAGTTGCATGCATTCTAAATTGGTCGACAAACTTCTAATTTGGTTGATTGAATAAGGAGATGGATTCGGACAATAATTGCATAAATCGCGTAATCGATACACCTTCGAGGAATATAGGAAAGCATCTGCATTTGATGGCACTATCGCTCTGGCGGCATTCATATGCCAATTGAATTTAATGAAATGTACTCCAAGGTTTGTGCTTCTGGAACACGCCGGCATGATCGACATATTGAATTTCCTTTAATATTATGCACATTGAATGGCTTCAATGAATAGGCTTCGAGTGGGGGAGATGATTCAGTCATCGTCGATCTAGTTCGTTTTTGGGTTACAACTACTTGTCATGCTTGTGAATGATGTATGCATGCCTGAGATATGACCAAAGCAAGATGGATTGATATTGACGGACCAGTGCTTGGAGTCGCATCTGAGAAAATCTGCTAATTGCTAGGAGGCAATTATTGGTTTTCTTGGAGTTACTAAATTCAAAGGCCCGATGATCTGCGCTTGGAGTCACTTTGGCATTTGCTTAGGGGAAACCATGGTTTTACCCGAGTATGGCTTTGGGCCAAAGTTTCTTGCATTTACTTAGAGTCGTATCATCCATATTCTCTAATCTTTGGGAGTATCGTTTGAGTAGCAGTTGCTTGTCCATTCCATGGTTTTCATTTAGAAGCTGCCGCTTGATCCTCTATGCCCTGGTCGATCATAGGACGTAAGGGATGCCCTATGTTTAAGTTGAGTTCGAAATCAAAAATGCGAGGGCATTGCACTGCCATGTGTTTAGAGCCTTTTTCTTAAAATTTGGGTCGTGTTCGAAAAAGTTTTTTTTTAAATGGATCGTACCTGATCCATATTTTTAGGGTACAGGGATCAATTAGATAGGGCTTTTTGAGAGAGGGGTCAGTGTGTAGGATTCAACTGAAATGCCTTAGTGATGGATCGGTTGTTTGCTATATAAGAGGGATCGGTAGACATATTGGAGAGGAGTCAGTATATACCCCTTGGTGAGGGGTTAGTATATACCCTTGGAGAGGGATCAGTATAATACCGAAGAGGGGTAGGTATATACCCCTTGGAGAGTGTTGGTATATACCCCTGGATAGGGATCGGTATAACACTGTTGAGTGGTCGGTATATACCCCTTAGAGCGGGGTCGGTATATACCGTTGGAGATGGATCGGTATAATACTGGAGAGGGGTCGATACGTACCCCTGGGAGAGGGGTCGGTATATATAATATGAAGAGGAATTGGTATAGCTTAAGGTATCGGTATATACATACCTTGGAGAGGGGTTGTTATATGTACTAGATGCATCGGTATACATACTGTAAAGAGGGATCGGTATATATACATTGAAGTGGGGTATATAATATATATATATATATATATGTTGAAGGGATCGGTATGTACACTTTATAGAGGGATCAGTATAAAAGCTTTTTTGAGGGATCATTTGTGATTGAGATTGGAGGGGGATCGGCCATTACGGCAGTGTAAGAGGGATCAGCCAACATGGCTATGAGAGAGGGATCGGCTCTTCGCTAACTTAAGTGCAAACTTGAACATCTAATCCCATGAACTTGATACATGAGTGAGTTTGATCCCTTCCAAATGGACGTGAACACATGAACAACTCCAAACAAGAACATTAGCATAATCAAATCCTCCAAAAACACGGGATTTAGACTTAGCTCCTATACCATGGCAATCAGCTTCCTTTAGATCTTCTTCAAATCTGAGTATAATAGGAAGTTTATCATTTGAAAGATGGACCCATCTCATGAATATGGAATCCACAAGTAGATGATGAGACCAAATCAAGCTGAGAATTCATTTCTCAGTGAAAGCACCAAAATTTTGATGCCAAAAATGGGCATCAACACCCATAGAATCTCATGGAAATTAAACAAGGAATGAAATTGAAAATATAGTAGAAGAAGTAAATGAACACTTAAATTTTTATAGTGGTTCGACAATTTTGGCCTACGTCCACTTTATATTTTTATTGATATTCCACTTGATTATCATTACAAGAGTGTTTAGATAAGCTCTGGAATCCATTAGTACAAAAGTGAAGAACAAATATGGTAAAGCCTCAGCAAAGAAAGCCCCAAAAATGGCCCCATGCCTCTGTATTTACAGATGAAGGCAGTCTCCAACTTGACTAACATCTTGGGACCTGGACCCTCCCTGACTATATGGGCCCATTATAATGAAGGCTTAGCCCAACTTACTATGCCGACCTATATCATCATGCTGATCCGGACCATATCACCATGCCATGTCGATCGTACCATATTATGCTAACTTGATCCCTACCATTTCCATTCCCACCCCTTCGATATGCCAACCCGATCCCTACCATTCCATTCCCACCCCTTCAATATGTCGACCCTTCTTGTATATGCCACTAATATGCTGATTCAATTGTACACCCTTCAAAGCATCAAACTTCTATGCCGACCCTATTCCACCATGCTAATCTCTATAATTTTAACGTCCTGTGTCATCTATTCATCGACCTTATTTACTATGGGCTGGATATAACTGTTCGGATATCATACTCTGGTCATGTTGATGTCATCTCGTGCCTATCTTTCCCATCAGTAGTCAAGTCTGGTCCTCATAATCACCTTTGTATAGCTGAGCTAAGGTGCCTGGTAATAGGAAGCTAAGAAGGTAGGTTAAGAGATGTGAGTTATGGTAGAATGACATAGTAAAAATGTCTATTTTAATTAAGAAGGAAGTGATATAGTCACAACATCATTAATGTTAGTTGATGTTGAATAATAGCTTCCAGTAATTATTTCATTTAGGTTATTTGGGTTGTAAGCATTTGTTGTTTCTGTTTGTAAAAAATGCATATGATATTTTGTGTGAAAAGTTTTTGTATTACTATGTTGACTTTACAAATTGACCGCCTATATATTTAGAAAGTAGAATAAATAAGGAAATCTCATGTGGACACTTAAGTAATGCAAAGTAAGACTGGGAGTTTATAAATAAATTAAAAAAATTATTTTCTACTAGAAGTAAAATAACGTTAAGTCACAAAAGCCTTATAATATTGGAAAGATAAATTTTAGTAAGCGAAGGACATGGAAGGTTGTTGCAGAACCATGGGTCACTATCCTTATGCCCTAAAAGCTGAATCTATAAATGAACTTACATGTCGATCGTTGTCTAAAATAAAGATAAAGCTTTAGAAATTTGAAATTTACCTTGTAGTAGAAAAGAGTTAATTACGAACATTAACCCATTGATTAAATCTTGACTACATAAGATGTGGCAAAAAAAAAATTGAAAAGTTAGAAAATACATCTGAAATTTTTTGTTTAAATCTTTTACTTTAAAAATGATTTTTTTTTTGATAATTTCAATCGAAATAGATTTAAATGGAAAAGATAAAAAATTTAATTATTGGAATGCCACATCCTCAACGTAGGAAAAGTTATGGATTTACGAATAGAACTATTTTAATATGGATTTTTATTGTAGATAATGCTGAACTCACTTCTGTTGCTGGAAAATAGTTTCGGTAATGACAACCGCACAGTTCGCCATATTTTTTGAGTTTCTAAGTAGGGGAAATTCCGCTATAGTGATTTCCAGTATAACTATTTTAGTAAAACAAATTTTGTTTCAAATTCTAAATGCATGATGTGATACACAAAAGGAGATATGTATATTATTATTATTATTTCGAAATGAGTTGAAGTAAAATCTGGATTCTTGATTCTAGAGTTTTCTGCTAAGTTATTATGAACACATCTATCCTATGCATTTGGGTAGTTTGATTTCTGCATCTCATTATGATATGTTGTTCGATTGTTTTCATATGGTAAAATGCAATGGAATTTTTGGCCATTTTGGACAGTTGAGAACTTCTGAGCTGATAGGGAATTGATGTTATGTGTTTTTGTGAAAATCTAAGTAGATAAGTTTTAGTAATTTATAATTTAAAGAGACTGTGAGTTAAACAAGTTTTAAATTTGTGGAACATTCTGGTTAAGTAAAAAAAATATGATATGGTATATATGCTCTTAGGATGTAGAAGAGTGTTATACGAATATGAACTTAAGTATGGAACATAAATTAAATGATTTAGTATTAAATGAGATATACTATTATCGTAAATAAATGTGAATTAAAAATAATCGATGTAGTTAAGAAACCAATTGGAATAAATACGTAAGCTGTATATAGATCATTTTATTCGCATTACTGTTCTTGATCCAAATTTGTGTAAATAATGTCAAGCTGATTTACACTGATCCAAATAAGGATTTTTCACTTGATTCGGATTTTATATATTATTCTGAAGTTTTCTATTGTAGTATATGGTTATCCAAGGAGAACAGCGGTTCCTAATCAAGGAACCTGATCGAAGTCTGCACTAGGGAAGTCAAGTAAGCGATACTAGTTTGGAAGTGAAATTTGTGTGCTCGAGCAAGTGATTAGATTTGATATTGCGAATGGCGGACATCCATACATTGTATTGGCTTTAACATATTGTATTGTTTCGTTGATATTTTTAACTCTCTTTTGGGTTATGTAAGTAAAAGTCAGGTACATGAAAGCAAAGTCCGGCTTGCTGCTTTTGGTTTCATGGGTAGAGTTTGATTTGCTCGACAAATTGGTATGTGTTTATTGCTTAACGAGTATGTCTACTGCGTGTCATATGCACTCTATAAGGTATATCACAAGTATACATTATTGTTGTGTTGTCCCAAATATGGAAGGTCCCAAATATGTGCTTATTTTAATACTGTAATTTTTTCGGACCAAGCCACGCAAAGGAGGCGCTGCCGAAATTTTCGTTAACAATGAGATCTTAAAAGATTAATAACTCATTTTAAGTAAGATTTTTAAAATCCTAAGGGCTATGAGACGTTTTGCTACCTTTAGGAATTTTGGGTACGTAATTCTTTTAAGGGAGGATGAATGTAAGGATCCAAATTTTTTAACGTTTCAAATGGAAATATTAAATTTATTCAAATACTCAATTTGATTCCAATATAATAAATAATAAGAAAATTAATTTTTATAAAACGACTCTATTTTTAACGGTGTATTTTTATTTTAATTTATCAGATTCTTCCATAATTTTATTTTGAAAAACATTTTAATTATCATTTGATGTATTTTCGAAAAATGATGGTTTTTTGAAATTTCATAGAATAAGATAACAAGTGTATTTTATTATTTTTTGAGATCATGTTGCATTTTTATGTGCGATCGTATTATTTTGGTCAGTTCGTACACGAACGAAATTCACTGTAGCGAAGTGTCAGAAATTTGAAAATAAATTAAACTCAACACAGGACTTTTCCTACTTTCCGGTCATCTTCCTTCTTCTCTCTCTTCTATCCTTTTCCATTTCATGTTAAAATGAAATGAAAACCACCTCCTCAAAAATTACAAATTTAGTCATCCACTCAATGAAAAAAAAAAAAATGGATCCGTTGTACTCATGTAGCCTAGATCTTTAAATCTATGTGTTGTTTGAAGGGTGCGGTCATGTTTGGTTGGGTTCGACGTGTTTTTCGTGAACTAGGATTTGAGGTGTATTTTGATTTGGGTGTAGATAGGTGACTGAATTAGTTGCAATGAGTTTCTCATCACGTGGAGAAGTTATGGCTGGAGATTGGTGAAGCTTGGTGGTCATTTGGGTAATGTGACTTGACGAGGTCAAGGGGGAAAGCGTCGGATCGTGATTCAAGGTGGAAATTCAAGCTTCAATTCGTTGAGTTGAGTAGGTGGCTTTCGTAAAGATAAGTTCAACAGAGCTGACAATTGATGATTTCGTCACTTTCGGAGGGAGAAGAGGCAGAAAAGGTACATGATCATGCACATATGTGCATGAACAGGGAGGAGAGCTTGGGTTTGGAAAAGATGACTAGGAGTGGGGTAATTAAATTTTAAGCATAATTAAGTGATTAATTATATTATTTAGTCTTAAAAACTTACAAAATGAATCTCTCACATATAAGGTCCAATCGAGACGCGGTCTTTTGCCTTGTTCTCGCCGGAGCATTATCTATGCACTGGAATCGATTTCATCAAATTTAGAGCATACGTAGTTTTAAGCTAAATCGAATGCTATTCGATTTTAGATTAAACTATAATGCGTAAGCGTCAATTGGAATTTTTGTGAGTTAACTCACCTCTAGATGAACAGTTTATAATATATATTTGATAAAAAATATTGTTTTTATGTTTAAATGATTATTGGTTGTGTTTGGTTGAATTTCCTTTATGAAAAGCGAATGACATTTAAAATGAAATACATAGAATATTATACAGAAATCTGGATTCCTCACCACTGTTAATTTTAATTCCATCTATATACATATTCATAAATTGTTTAATGTTAATATTTGTTAATTTGGCCATATTGATGTGGCATCGGTATATGTTAAAAGTTTAACTTTTTTAGTAAGAAAAGGTGGTGGTAGTAGCATTGGTTAAGTGCTATGGTAGCTCTGGACCTCATTTTAGTATCTTGAAATACTATTATTGTTGTTTTGATTTGGGAAATGATTTTAATTTAGAGAATGATTTTAATTTAGAGAATGATTTTGAAATGTGATTTTAGGAATTTGATGGTATTTTGTTTAAAAAAGGTTATTGATGAACTTCTTTATTTTATTTCTACCTTTTTGTTAATCTTTTCTAATTTATTGGGAAATGTTTTAAAGTATTTTTAAAGTATTTATTTATTGGAAAGATTAATATAATAATGGATATTTATTTGAAGAAAAATAAATAGGAATTTACCTTTTATCATAAAGTGGTTTTGCTTATACAAGAAGATAAAAATATTTTAGAATAAATGATTGTGATAAATGGAATGACCATTTAATGAAAAACATATGAGAATAAAGTTGGAGATTGTAGAAGAAGTTTATAAATATAAATGATTTTTTATAAAGAGTTTTATAAATAAATTTGGACATTTGTGAAAGGAGTTTTATAAAGAAATTAAAAAAGAGTTTTATAAGTAGAAAGGAAATTTATAAAAGGAATTGTAAGTATAAAAGAGATTTAGATTAAGGAGTTTTATGAAGAATAGAATTTGATTTCTATACACGATCGTTTTAAATTATAGTGTTATGGAAAGTATTATTTTAATACTTAACACCAAATTCGAGGTAGGAAAACTCATCCATATCCTGAGAATTAAGAATGTATATCGAGGCAAGAATAGTAAACTAATTTATTCGACTACATTTTTAATCAAGCGATAGTTCAAGTTTGTCGTTGAGAAATGGTAGTAAGTATATTCCATTTAATTTCTATACGACCTATCTACTTACACCAGAAGTATTTTGGGTTTATTTGTATCAATGTTTTAAATGACATTTGTTTAACCCAATTAAGTATGGTTTGGAAATGAAATCTTTCTTAAGTTTTGTAAATATACTTATATCATTAAGATAAGTATATAGTTACCTTTTCTAAGTATTGGAAATGTAGTGTTTTGTGAATATACTTATACTGTCGATAAAAGTATACGAAATTTTATTCTAAGTATTGAAAGTGAAATATTTTATGAGAATATATACAGTTGAATAAGTATATCAATATTTTCAAGTAGTGAAAAGAGTAAAGGGTTGTGAATATATTTGAAAAGGGTACTTTAATACAAATAATTGAAAATATGTTTTATGAATAGAAGGATTAATTAAAGAGACTTAGTGGTTGCTTATGTGTTTAACCATGCTTGGTTTTCATATGAAATTAAATCTCTGATTTGATTGTTTGTTTGCTTGATAGTTAAATAATCGACTATAAAATCTTGGCCAGTTTTGAAAATTATCATTGTCGACTCAAAGAGATTGGGATTAGATATATTATCTAAAAACCATTTTGAACCAAAATAAGCGTTCGAATTGAAGACATCTTCAAGATGATGGAATCTAAAATAGAGTTCTTTGAAGTGCATGGGATACTTGCTACTAATCTTGAGGATGTACTAGAGATGCCTTCAGTTAGTTCATATCTAGAACAACTTGTATGAATGAATGCTAGCATTGCATTGTAGCCTAGAGGGCAATGTTAGCAATTCCACATGGGGTTTGCTAAAAAGGAAAAATGTTGCATCTAATCGCACATCTGGTAGTGACTAAAACATGAGATATATTGTAGATCTATGTGGTTCACCATTATTAGGGTATGGTTATCACTTGATTTGCATTGATACTAACGCATTTATATATGCTAGTGACTCAGCATGGTTATTGGGCGGCAATTGAGATGATGACATATTTGGTACTATCCAGTAAGAGGTTGGTCATGTGTTAGCAGAGGGTCCATGCGAGGTCCTTAGTACATTTTTCTAGAGGTGTACTTTGGCATGTGGTATCTCAGTAGCCTTGTCACCGTATGAAATCCACTCTCTAATAAGTGCCTTATGGGCTTAGTTGTGGCCAAATATGTTGGAACATGAGATGTAAACATTCCAGCTATGTCATATATTTATTTTGAACCCTAGGTTTTATTATAATATCACTAGACTTTCTATTTGAATTGTTTGGTTATCATAAGGTAAAAACACATCCTGTTTATCTGTGGTGTGGCCTTATGAGATACTCTTATTTTTGAAAAGTATATAACAGAGAAAAATCCCCCATGCTGGTTTACCAGATAATCCAAGCGTTATTTTCTTATAATGCTTGGATCAGCCTGAGCATACTTCCATATTTCATTATAGATTCTTTAAAGCTTCAGGAGACGATCTGGATGCCTCCAAGGTGTATTCAAGTATCTTATATTTTCATTGCATTTCTTGTATTGTAATTATCATCATTTGTGAGGACAGGTTCTAATATAGTCCAGGCTAATGATATGTTACTTTACTCTGGTTGACGTATGTATAACTATTTTTCTTTTGTAAAGATTTGTTGTATATTATATACTGTTCATCATGATATGAGAATCTATTCTATCTTTGCTTTCTTTTACCTCAATGGTCTTTCTTTTATGGCACTTGGATGCTGGGCATGTGAATACCAGATGTATTAGTGTCGACTTTTAAGGGTTGAAGAGATCAGTCATTGCATCTGCTTTGATTACAATTAAATTATTGGTGAAAGGTAATTATATTATACGAGATAAGTGCCGAATCGATCAACTATCGCACAGATGTCTGCTTCTTTGGTCCTTTCCATTTGATTTTCCAGCGATGGCGAGGATAGATTCGCCGTAACTCCATTATGGATTTCATTTTTTGTTTTGATCGACAATTTTTAAAGCACAGGAAATTAGGGATTTTATTTGAAGAGCGAACGGGGAGAGATAATGTCTGATGTATAGATGGGAAGGGCATTTTAGACAGTTCAAAAGGACACCGTTGAAATTAGTATATTTAATTTACATTATTAGTAGTAGAGATATGATCATTACTAATATTTAGATAATTCATTTACTGTATATTGCATTGTTGGTTAGGTGATGATCCCAGTATATCTTCGCATTAGAATGATTGTTTGTTTATATGCTTATGTATTTATAAAAAATATTTTTTCACATATACATGCCTTGAAAATCATGGATTATGTAACGTCTCCCATTTTGAGGTCCAAAACTAACTGTTACGGATGCTATGGTCCTCCAAGTTATTAATTCTCTATTACAATATGTGACAATGTTAGTCATATTAATAATCAGAAGCATATTAATATGAATTTTTTTAAATGAGTTACAAAAAGTTTCACATCTCATTGCATAATTGTTATTTCATATTCATTACATAATCACATTTGTAATCCCATGTTTGGAGAAAATATAATTATTACCAAATACTCCTAGTGCGACATATGAAGTGCCCTCTTGGTTGATCAGAGTCAAATACTTGGCAATCATACAACTTTGCCATTGCATCCAAGTTGACAAAACCTACACAACGAAAATAGACAAAGCTCTTAATAGCTAGATTGCCTCGTACATGTCTACAGAAGCTTATTTATCTAACTGGAAACCTAAAGCCCTCTTACTCTTAGCCTACTCAAATTAATTTTGAGCAACCAAAGATTTAAGAGGAAAACATAAACTTCGGGTCGGACAAAAACTTCGTTGTGACTAATGACATACCATCTCAAACCAAACATATATCGAATATGACCACATCGCTAAGCAGAATGGGTTTTCCCCTCACTAGTATCTTTACCAAAATAAATTAATCATAACCATTATACATTAATAATATGCTATTTCATTGCATCCATAATGGTTAAAACATAATAATATATTATAATATGCAAGAACACAGTATACCTTGAATTACCGATCTCAATTTATCTGACTATCTGCTAGCTTATATATTTTCTAGGGTCAATATGAACCTATTATTTTTCACAAGCTGACTAATAACTTATCTCGATTCTTAGGGACAATCTGTCCAACTTCATAATTTTCATGGGACCATTAAGAACTTATTGGCTTCCACCGATAACCTTCCAATTATAAGTTTCATGGGCTATTACTGGATTCTCCAATAATATCTCTCAAATCATAGTTTTCATTAGATCACTATGAACCTATTGATTTCGATCAATAACCTCATCCAGACATAGTTTTCATAGGATCACCACGAATTTGTTGGATCCTTCCAATAACATTTTTCAGGTCATAGTTTTTATGGGATGACTATGAACCTATTGAACCCTTCCAATAACATCTAAATCAATAGTCTTTGGATCAGTTCTAGACATCCTATACTTGTGATCTACTTGATCTCCTAGATGCAATTCTACTCACTCAGGTATTAATTGTGTTTATACTCACCGCTGAGTCAACCTAGTCGGTTGTTATCCCCCTTAACACCACAAAATACTGTTATGGGTCATAAATGATATAAGTATGCTAATAAAAATATGCATAATAACCAATTAAATAAACACGAGAACATATAACATCCATCATTCATTCATGTTCAATAAATAATATTCATGTCTCATAATAACTTAATTTTGAGTAATATTCCCTTTGGTAAATTTAGCTCAAAGCTTGGGTTTTTTCATCATTAAATTCCTAGAAAACATTTTCATAGTGATATATGATTAATCCACTTAATCCGTATTTAATACAAGGAATTATCAAGCTCTTTATGTTACCAAAGCCTTATGTCATTTATAAGTCAATTTGTGTATTACCACATTTATGTTTGAAAAAGATATATGGTTGTTGCTTTAAATAAATCAATCAAATCAGCATTGATGAAAAAATAGCGTCAGCTAAGAAGCTTAAGGCACTCTACCTTTATTAAGAAAATCACAGAACATGCAGCATATAAACCCTTTTCAACCTCAATCAAGGTCGAAGACCAAAACTTAAAACATTTATAGGTTATATGGCTAACTACCAAAGATATAGGATCAAAATATATGCCTCTTCGCCCCTTTAAAATTGTTTTAATTGACATCAAAACAAGCCTTTTCGGCATTAAAAAAAGAAGACCACATCGATGCTACACTGCATCGTTGTCGACTCCATTTGATATAAACTTCTGAGTATATAAGGTCGCCGACCTGGATGCACAATGACACCAATATCCTTGATGTTATTATAAAACTTTCATACATAAATCACTTTGGCTATTATACCGCTTCATATATAGAGTCAAAGCCAGTACAAGTGGTGTTACTACCTTATTATGTAAAACAGTCGAAGTGTTTAGGTGCAACATCATTTAAAACACTGGTGAAAATATGCAAAGACATCTATGTCAACATTAAGCCTTTAAACATTTATATGAATCACACCAAGGCTACGCCGCAAACATCTTATGCTTCCTTAGTACACTTCGATGCCATTGGAATCACTCCATAACTGCCTAAGTAGTTACATGTGCTTTCTTATTCATCGATGTCGATCTTCACGAATGTGTCCTCATCTTTAAGCTTGAAGACATTACAAAAGTGTGATGAACCGCAAATCCGTACCCTTTGAATAGACAACAAACCACACATGTCCGACCCAAAAAGCACAGACTCACGGAAAGTCATGAGAAAGAAAAGAAGAGAGAAGAAGAGAAGAGAAGAGAAGAAACAGAGAAGAGAGAACCAAACAGAACAATACATAATCTCACATTGCAGCGGAATAACATATAATATTATATCAATGATCTTTACAAAAAAGAAACTGCACATACATACGTCAATCAGAGTTCAACAATCAATCACTAATTATCAGCTTGGAACGTTATAATAACCTGTCCTCACAAATGCTAACAATATAAACAACAACAATGCGCAAAGCGGGTAATAAACAGATACATATATATGAAAAATGAAGATCTCTAGCTCTCCCGCTGAATCTCCCAAAAGCACCAAATCTTAACCTATAAATATACTCGGTCTGACCCGAGCATTGAAAGGGAGGAATGCCCAAATCAGTCTGGTAAACATGCATGAGAAACAAACTCAATTGAATTTATTGGATTACCAAACTTTTCTTTTCGATACAAAAGTATCTCGTAAGTCACGCCCACACATAACCACTGACATGTTTTTACTTTACGATCACCAAAACCTTTCATATCAAAATATCTTATATTATACTAGTGTCTAGTTACAAATAATAATAATCATAGCGGGTTACCCATATAGCATTTCGAGGCTATTCATTACGCCAATACAAACAAAACCTCAAGTTCATAATGGAGTTTGGGATTCCATACAAATGACTAGGTGAAGGGATACCTTCCAGCAGTACATCTTTGGAAGAACGTACCGAGAAACTATCACAAAATTCCTCTACCAACACAAGATTGGCCTACCCTTATAACTAGGTATTACTGAATATGTCATCCCTCGGTCCTTACCGACCTTTTTCGAGGGCCCTCATAGCATACAAATCACATTAATTTACATTTCGAACGTCATAACAGGAAAAAATATATCTAGAAGTGGATGGTCATATCCTAATTGGGATGACCCACTTAGCCTTGCCACATCTAACCATGTTTCGGTCTTTTTCGGTTGATATGGCCAGAGGAACGATTACCGTTCACATATCACATCACTTTGAATGCCACATGGCCATTTCCCTTGACTAGTGATTTCCTTTCACAAAAATACGACCAAGTTCGTACGTCTCATGGAGGGTGTTAAGCTAAAAGAAGTTGCCTTCTCCGCCACCACTGATGCATGTTTGTTAAAAACAATGTACGTATTCTTTAGAAATGCAATGTCAAACAAACGTCCATAAATTTTCCAGGAAGAGAAAAAACGAAGGTACTTTCCTACCACATCATGTCGGAAATCCCTAGGATTAGTAAGGACAGCCCTTGTAGTGGATATTTCATAACGAAGAGACTACTGCTACTGGATGTATATTGGGATTTTAACCCAAAATGATCAACAAGAAGTCCTTCATTATGAAAATCTTAACTATCAATATCATCACAACCTGCACAATCGAACGCATATACGTTGGGCCGAAGAGGTTTTCAGATAAACTGATCCCGGTCCCTTCGCACCAACAAGGCAAAATCATTTCTCAACCTCACACAGAAACTAAGTCTCGTAGACTTATCACGTCTCCAACTTTCAAGTTGCTATCCTACGGCCAAGAAGGAAGCTCGATAGATTGAGTGATACCCCACACTACACATATCAACATCCTCAACACAGACGATAATCAAGCCTACATAGATGGCTACGACTAAGTGTACGACTAAATAGTTCCCAAATCAAGTCGAGGAACTAAAATGGCCAAATTTGATAGTCGGTTATTTATCTATCAAAGAAAACAATAAATATCTAGCACCATAAGCAATCACTAGGCCCTTTTAATTAATCTTTTATTAATTAAATCACTTTCCAAATTATTCACTTCAAATTATCTTTAAAAGGATATAATTCTAAAACCATTTCAATATTCAATATATGGAAAACATTTCCATCTACTTATTTAATAATAAGTAATTCACTATTCTCTTTATTTTCAACACTTAGAAAATGTTACATATACTTAAATCATGATTAAGTATATATTTTATTCCTTAAGGAAAACATTCTCTTAAACATATTTATTTGGATCAAAACGAATGTTGCGTAAAACATCATTATGACAACCCAAAATCATTAGCATATAGATTCGATAATTAGATAGTTATATAAATCCCATATACTATACAAAACATCTCCTTTCGAAAACCATTTACTATAACAACAATGTTATAGTCCATGCTTTCCTTGCTTCTCGAAAATGTCTATTTCAACAATGATTGTTGAAATCTGTGGCTTTGATACTTAGCAAATTTTAAAACATATTCAAACCATTTAACTCCATTTATAAAATCACTTTTCAAAACATTTTAAAAGATTATTCATTGTCCAAAATCGTGAATATAATTCCTTTAATAAGCTTCCATATTTAACTTATCAAATTCAATTGATTTCGGATTTATAAACATGTTCATAAATAACATTTATATTTTAATAAATACTTCCACTTATAAAATCCCTTTATTAACAAATTCCATTTATGTCATTTATATTTCAAAATCCGATTATAAGTTTATTTACTTATAGATCTCTTTATTTAAAAATTAATTCCTTTTATAACTTCATCAATTTTAAATATTATTCACTTATAAAATCCATTTATAACTTTATTTTAAACACTTACAATATTCCTTTACAATTCCATTACTTATTATTTATAAAATATCAATTTTATAAATCTTATACATAAACCGTTTATAATAAATCAAAAAATCTCAATTTAACTATTTAACAAAATAGTTAACTCCGTATTCCAAAAATCATATTTTGGTATATTTCATAAAACCATAACTTTTGTAACATAAAAGTTATAACTTTATATTTATTTATAATAAATTCATTCCTCAAAAATTCAAAAATATATATTTTCAAAATCACTTTGAATTCCTATTTAGATTGAAATCATCACTTTAGTACTTTTAAACTTCAAAAATATGGCCCAATGCTGCAAAAATGCTAAACAAGGCAATTCACATCAATCATATCAATCTTAGCATCCAAAACATAATATATCATATGGTAACAACATATATCACAATATATGTAAACAAAATCAACACTGGTGAGGAATTCAGTTGGATCCCTCCAACCTGCCACCTGCAATAATATACATATTAGAAAATATGTACAATGTCCGCTTCGAGATAGATGCGTGTACAAAAGGTCATCCGCTCATACACGGAAACGTATAGGGTCTCATCTGCTCCAATAGGTAGGAATATATCCAAATACCAACCAGTATACATAATATATCATATGTCATCCAAACAATCATCAATAAATAGAAACTAAGTTTATTCTCACTTATATAAAAATTATAAGCGCATCAGAAAGAATGAGTTGTACTCACTTTGATTGCTTTTGCCGTTGCAGCATTTTGTTTCGAATAAAATTAAATAGGCATTTAATTTTACCCAAAATTTTCACTAACTCCAATGAACTCCAAACAAACTCCATCATATAATGTTCGTGAATACGAACCCAAGGCAACTTGTTTCGTTAATTTTTGACCTCGTATGAAGAAGTTATACAATTTTAAATTTATACAAATTTATATATAATATAATTTCACCTTTTATTTTATTTTTAAACCTAAATAAAATTTGCACCATTCGATTTCGTCAACCCCAGATCTGGCCATTATCACTTTTTTCTTCCTTGCATGAAAACCCAGTTGAATAAAACCCATCGTCGTGTTCGAATCCTTCGATGCCGCACCGCCTACGTTCGTTTAGACGACGATCGGCCATCTCCACCAAGTGCATCAGCCCTAGCTCCACCCACGGCCGAAGCCTCGACCAACTCGGTGCCTCCATGGCCAAGAAAAACGAAACCAAACACTGTACAAATGCGGCCAATTTTGTACCACCACGCTGCTCCATTTCAAATCACAACCGTTGATCTTGAAGCTCTCGTCGGGCACTACAATATGTTAGTTGGAAGTTTTTCTTAATTGTTCATGTATTGAGAGAGATCGAAGAGGGGAAAGGGATGAATTTATGGTCATTAAATTGTAAACGGCGGCTAGGGTTGTTTCCCCCGAGTTTGTTGCAAATGGAAGAAGATGATGTCCTTTTATATAAAATTTAACGACACAATTCACCCAAAAATATTTTGAACTCCAATCGAAGCTTGCCGCCTAGCGTTTGTAATGTTTTACCCTCATTTCAAACGCAATAGAATATATATCGGGAGCCAACTCAATCATATTTAGAAAATAGGTTTTCGAATCGACTTATTTAAATTAAAATTTACTTAAACAAATTTTAACGCGTTTCAGCTTCGTACGCCAAACCGTAAATCCGATTGACACAAAATTTGAAATCCTATAATAATATAACATTGCGGATCCAATGAAACTAGTTTCGTCGAAATCTGAGACAGTGTGAAAAATGACTATTTTTACATGTTAATTAAATAATAAAATATTCAATTTCTCTAAATTTACTTTTAAATCAATTTCAAAAGTTCTCTAACGTCATTCTAATTCAAATAGAATTTATATCAACTTTATAAAACATTTTCGTTCATAATTTATTCAAATTTCAATTATTTCTACAATTTCAAATATTAAATTAACAATTTAATTATCTTATTAAATCACTATATTCGAAATATAAGTTATTCAACTTATAAAATGAACTTGTGAATATTTAAAATCAATTAAATATACGAATTTCAAATGACTGAAATTCTGGATCGTTACATTCTCCCTTACTTAAAAGTATTTTGTCCCCGAAATTACCAAGTAAGAAAAAAACCATAAAATCCATTAACTTTTCAAAACAACTCATTCAAATTAGATTAACCAAAATCATTTAAACCTTTTAACATTTCCAGAATACATAAGTTAAAATTCTTATAAAAGCTTTTCTAAGTTTTCAAATCCATTCATAGTTATCTTTTCAAAACCAACTAATATCGTTTAACCTTTAACTCAAAAATCAAAATTTTAGTTATCAAAATTTTTCCAAAATTCTCAAAAATTTTATTGCCTTAAATTTTCAAAAATTTCGCCATAGCCTCCTTTGCGCGGTTCGATCGTATTAGGATCACAACATATAGATATGTATGTCCACACACACACATATATATATATATATGTCACAAATATACATCTCATCTCCGAGGATTAGGCATCCCGTAGGGAAAAAAACATAAAAGTACAATATGTAATCCAAGATATGTACCTTGTATATTATTAGCGAGCATATACGGCTAATATAGCACGAAAGAGAGCTACAAATATGAAGCAAATGTCATCCGCACCTACTAAACACTCAACAACAAACGATAAACATGTACATATTGAAAGTAATATCAATATACAATATATACCAATACAACCACTATATATGCCAATATTGGAAATGCAATCAAAAGCAACAAATCCAACCATCAAACAACTATCATCCAACTAACATCCAACAAACCAATATCTATCCAATAAATCCATAACCAACTCAATATAAATTCATTTCTTATTGAATTCATTGAATTGGTTTTCAATTTAATCACATTTGATTCATTAACATTGGATTTTATTAACATTCATTTTTTCAAATTCAATTAGTTTACACTCACTAATTTATATTCAAGTTTGTTCACTTCCAAATCAAATCAAATTCAATTCTATTTATGAAACGACCCGACTTTCTTACCACTGAAAATCGCATCATTTTTAAGAAAGAAAGGGATAGAAAAGAGAATAGAAAGAAGAGAAGAAAGAAACAACATCAGAATCTAAACAGCGGAACGAATAAACTATATTAATAACATAAATATTACATAGTTTACAACCATTATCAGAGTTACACAGGTATACATCACATACTAGACAGTTATAAACACCTGTCTAGTTATACAACTCAATTCAGTACAAGAAACAACTGAGAGAAAACTACACAGCGTAATACTATATATATCTACACGCAGAAGCCTCCTGCTCCATTGCTCCTCCACAATTCGTCAAAGCTAACCTGAATCCTAACCTGAATCCCTTGGCTACTCGTAAAAATTTGAGTACCCAAGCGTTTATGAAAAGAAAAAATAAACTCCGGGTCAGACATGGGTCTGGTGTGAGTAACAGGTTAAAGTTGCTTAACTTCAAAAACCTTTTGAAAGGAAAGGTATCACGTAAGACTTCCCACACATAAACATGGAAAAGTTTTTACCTTACGCTAACCAAAACATTTGATAGGAAATCCGATGATATTATAATAGTGTCTAGGGTTTTCAAATAAATAAGAAATAGCCGAAATTGTTACATTCATTAAATTCTAGCTACTAGCCACAAAAGTGGGTAATACAATCAAAACCGTTGGCACTTATTGGATTTTGGATTCCATACAATGGCAGGGCTACTGGGGTACCGCCCGTCACAGTACGTGGCCTAGATCAACGTACCGAGGAGTACGCCCACTCCCCTGCAACACAAAGCCGGGCCCATTCCTTACTGAACAGTTTCGAACAAGACAACCCCGTGGTTGTAGCTAGCAACCACCCACTCAGTCGAATATAAAGGGACTTCTAGACAGGGGTAAATCTTGCTCTCCAGTGGGAGCGACCCACGAAGCCTTGCTGCACCTCCTCTGTTTTAGCCATTCCCGGTTGATGAGGCTTAAGGCTACGATTACCTTTATAGGACACATCACTTAGAATGCTCATCGTCCACCTGACGATGTTCTGAAAGCATTCAATCCATACAAGTTCGTTCCGGGTTCGAACGAATCCGAAGGCATTACCTCGTTACACTCATTTTGGAATCACCCTCAGAGTTAACGACAATAACCCTTGCACTCTGAACCACCATCTCGAGCCTATAAGTACTATTTCTGTCAAACTCATCACGGAATCACCCCCAGAGTTATACTGACTAATAGTCTTTACACCTCGAGTCTTCACTCTTCACATAAGATTCACGACCTATCGTTAATTTGGATTGATGTGGTTTTCGGATATCCAAATATGGAAACCCGATCCTGGTCTCATCGAAATCCAAAGCGTGTCTTTTAGGTCCAAGTTGTTTTAAAGTTTTTAAAACAATTAAACTACAGTATCTATGTACACACTTATAGATAACTCATAAATCACAATTGATAACCAACATTATCAAATAACAGGTAATCCACAATATCAGTATCATAATAGATAATCCGTATATCACCATCAAATAGATAACCTATGTTACCATCACAATGCGATCAAGCATTCATACCTCACAACAATACTTATCTCATTTCTGAGATCACAAAGCATCCAAGACAATCAATATCATTCATACATATGTATAAGCAATGATTTACTCAACACAATATAATTAATTTAAAATGAATTAAATTAGCTATCTCTATTACTAATTAGTCTAAAATGAATTAAATTAATTACTCCATCTTTTACTAATTTAAAATAAATTAAATAAATTACTTCACCAATATAAATCTTGCTTACTTAATCATTTAATTGATTACAATAAATTAATCATTCATTATTAATTACCTTAATTAATCACTCTTGATTAATTATCCTTAATTACACACATGTAATTATCCTTAATTAATTTCACAAAATTAATTATTCTCAACTAAACAGTAATTAACCTTTAATTACTTCAATTAATCAATTAATCATAATTAATTACATTAATCCTTAATTAATTGATTAATTAACTACCTTTAATTACCTATTATTGATTAATTAATCATAATTAATCAACTTTAATTACATCATTAATTATAATAATTAATGATTCCCTTTTATTAATTACCTTAAGTAATTAACTTATAATTATTAATCATCATCACAGATTAATTACATTTAGTAATTATCTAGCTTAACTACTATATTAAACAAATTAATTATCCTTTAATTTATTACTTAATTAATCCCTTGATTAATTATTAAGTAATTTAAATCCAAATTACTTCATTCTTAACATCTTCATTTAATTACATTCTGTAATTATTAATCAATTACTTAACTAAGTAATTTCCAAAATCATTAATTACACACAGTAATTATCTTTAAAATTCAAGTGTTTAAAACTAATTAAACTTACTTAATTAAAATAAACAATCATATTAAACTAAATTAATTACATTAAGTAATTAATTTCTTAATTACTTTATCAAGTAATTACACTCAAACCAGTTACAATTGATTATTATTAAATTAATTAATCTAATTAATTATAAAAATTAATCATATTAATTAATTGTTAAATAATCCTGGTTAATGACCTTCATTAACCATCCTCTAATTATTTCATTAACTTAAATTAATTACAATTTAAATTATCTTTAATTATTTATTAATTAAAGTTAATTATTAAATTAATTAACCTTACTTTAAAACATAATTACATAATTAATAATATTCATTCATCATTAATTAATAATTTAATTAATGATCTTAATTCTAAATTGATTAATCATTAATCAATTATTAATTCCAAATTAAATTAATTAATTAAATTAATTAATTAATCTTAATTACCTTATTAATTAATTCTAAAACATAAATCTTAATTTAAATTTCAAGATAAAACATAACTTAATTATGTTTAAAAACAATTTATTTGAAATAAAGTACTTCTTTGAACCACTTTAAATTTTCATTTTAAATATAAGTTTTAAAATAGAATAAATTTTAAAACTTATCAAAGTTTAAATAATTTAAAAAATTTTAATACTGCAAATCAAACAAGTGCTATGAAATTTTTTAAAGTTAAATTCATTTCAAAATTTTAGAAATTTCAATTCATTCTTAGTTTAAAACTTTCAAATTTAAATCTTCTTTTAAATTTAAAACTGAAGTTCATATTTAAACTTAGATCTCCAGATTTAAAATTAATCTTTAGATCTTACTCACATTTTAAAAACTTCATTATTAAAAGGTTTAAATTATTTACCAACATGAAATAGTTAATTAAGTTAAATTTTTAAACTTTTATTTTTATTTAAAAACTGGGATTTGAATTTAAATCAGAAATTCAAGCTTGAATTTGAATTCAAACTTAAACCTTACTTTAAACATGAAACTACATATTTTAAAAATTTTAAAACCCAGATTTAAAAACAGGTTTCAGAACCTGGAAATTACAATTCATCCCGAGGTCCCCTAGTACTACTTCGGGTTTAAAGCTTGATTACTCCGAGACATCATCTTACTTGCTTCGAGCAAATCACAGACCTACCCAGAAACAGACCCAAACCCAAAATTCATCACCAGGAAACTCATCGCCGTGCATATGCACGGCGATCCTAGCCTTCTCTGATAATCAGAGATGATCAAAATACTCCCAGAAACTCATCAATCCACTAACATCATCATCAGATTGAACAATTAATCAAAGAATCAAAATTTAACCCTATGAGCAAAACCTGGAAAATTAAACAGGTTTTCCCCCAAAACCTGTCAACGGCGAGTTTACGCCTCTCCGACCATCTGACGTTCAACCCCTCCGCCCTGGAACTCCTTCACACTTCAACTACACAATCCCCAAATATCAAAACACTCGATCAATTCTTCACCTCAAACTGACCCACTTTTTAAACCCATTCAAAACTGGGGTCTAATCCATAAAAATTTAAACCGCATCCACTCTAACTAATTTTAATCCCATTCATGATTTTTCTGAGCATCTCCTATACTTAATTCACCACTCAGAAGAATCCCAGAACTTCTCAAGTCATGGATCACAAGAAATTGCACAAATTCCATTTTCAGTTTAAGTACTAACTGCTATTTAAACAAACTCTAAAAATCCTATTTCTTGCTTTAAAAAAATCAAGTTATAGTTAGTACTTTAATTTATGAACCTGAAGTACAATATCAATATGATTGATTTTTAATAAGGAACAATCATGCAAGGTGTTACCTGTGTTCACAGTGACAATACTGTTTATATATATATATATATATATATATATATATATACACTTTTAAACTTACTTAAAACTATAAAAGTTAACTTAAGATAATTAATAACCTTACTTTATAAATCTAATCATACCAGAAATTAAAATTAAAAGATAAGGTTTTAATAAAAATTGCCTTGAAAAATCAAGAAAACAGAACAAGTAATAAAAACTAACAGCATACACACATTACTTTTCATTTATACACAGCAATACTTATATATATCAAACAATCTAGCATGCTATCCTATTTTAAAAATTTAATATTTAAAGTTACTCACCTTATTTAAATGCAGACCCTCTGTTGATCTTTTGAATTTTGCAGAAAACATAAAAATGCAGGCTTGATCCTTTATACTTCATGTTGAATTGATATACAAATTTGCATATGTTTTCCCTGACTTAAATTACTTGCATGCAGATGTATTTGACAAGCTTCAAACCGAGGTTGTGCAGAAAAGAAAAAAAAGTGCAAGCTTGATCATCTCCAGGTTTTAAGAACAGGATGCAGGCCCAATTTTGATTTTGAGGAAGTGCAGATTTGATTTTTGATGAGGGGTTTAATTTGTAAACTTGTAAACAAATTTTAAACTTGAACAGGAATTTAATATGCAGGTTTTGATTATGGATATGAAAAATGAGTTTTGATCTTTTCTTTTGATTAAGGAAATGAAAAAGAATATGCATGAATGAAGATACAAGTTTATATATATGAATATTCAGATTTGATGAAAGAAAAGAAAAATAAAAACTAAAATTTTACACTTGTACAAATGTTATACACTTGTCAAATTTATGTAAATTTTGAACACTTGTTAAATGGATGTTAAAGAATGAAACACTTGTCAAATGAATGAAATTAAGACATCACATTTGTCACTTTAAAAATGATTAGTATCTAATTTACAAACAAATGTGTGTATTAGCTTAGTTTTAAAATTGTTAGTTTATTTTTAAATATGTGTATAAATTTATAAATGAAATAAAAACAAACCATGTTTATAAATAAACTTATACATATTAAAGATTAAAACAATTAAGATTTTAAACTGTTGAATTTAAATTCAAACTAAATTCAAAATCAATTATTTTCAAATCAAGTTAGGAATATAAATTCAATTTTGAAATAAAAATTACAAATCCTATTCAAAACTTATTTATAAAGACAATACAATATCAATATTGTTTTTTTTATAATTCTCTTATTATTAAATTAAAATCATTTTACAAGAAATTATATTTTTATTAATAAAATATCCATTTTATTAAGCCATGAAACCATTTTGTTTGTTTATTCTAAATTTAAAACTCAAGCCAATTTAATTTAAACATTTAATATTTTTCTTATCAATTTTAAAATCACATATTTATTTATGAAATAGTTTTTAAAAACTCAATGCTAATTAAAATCAAAATTTCCAATTTATAATGTATATATATTAGAATTTTAAAACATGGTTCATTTATTAAATTTAAACCAAAATCATTTACTTAACTTTGAAAAGCTTAAATATTAAATAAAACAAATTTTCCAAATTACTTCAAATATTAAAACTAGAAAATATGCTTTACTTATTAAAATTAAAACAGTGCCAATCTATTTAAAATATAAACCATATATTTATATTGTAAATAGAAATCAATTTATTATTTAAAAAAATGAAATAACCAATTTAAATATTTATTGAAGAAGATTATTAAATCTATTTGAATAATTATTAACAGAATATCAATATCAATTTAATTTTAAATACAGATTATTAAATTGATATTGTTAAAAATTCCGGGATATTACAATCCTTCACCCTTAAAAGAATTTCGTCCTCGAAATTTAAAACAAAGGTAATTTAATAATCTCATTAAATTTTAATTTAGAAACACAAGCATATATCAAACATATGCTAACAATCAAAAACAACCAATCAAACAAATCTAATTATCCAGACAAATTCTAGATAGAATTTTATCGAGTTTCCCCAGGTATATATATATATACCGGGATACTTGCTCTAGAGAATCTAAACAATCGATACTATGAAGCTACAAAGCTCCTACACAACTATATCTATAACACTAGACAAGATATCAGACTACAGACGAGTCTGACCCAACAACCAAAACTCCATAACTGCTGGTTTCACAACCAAAGGTAGATCATACACGTACTCCCTCGGAGATACGTGAAACTCATCGAATCTCCATTATCCAAACTGGCAATCCAATCTTGTAGATCAATCACTTATTCTCCAAGATCACAGAAAAGATCCAAAACACTTCAGAGCTAGCTTCTCAGACTTACCCAATCTTATAGCTCACTTTTTATCGGAGAAAACTTATCCAAAATTAAATCTCCGACTTCAGAATCCAAATTCCTTCGTCTCAAATCCACAAAATCTCTTCGAACAATCCTGGGATGTCTCCAACTTTCCTGATCAGCTCAACCTTTGTTGATGCTTCTAGAAACAAACTAGACCAATCAACTTAACAAAATGATCTCCTCAAGATCAATCAAAACCAAGAACTCAAACTCTACTCCTTAACATCAGAAGACAACAGCTCACTTCTCCTGTCCGGGAAAAAAAAGCAGATACACTTCCAAACTGCTACCGCTGCTCAACTCTGATACGAAGTAAAAGAAAATGCTGAAGAAGAACGCAAGCACAAACAAGACAACACACCCCAGAGATATGGTACAACAAATCCATAAGGAAAAATTCAGAAGTTCCTCCAAAAATCTGAGCTGCTACACCAACTCAACTCTTGGAACCATTCTTCTATAAAGCTGAACCACCGGTACCACCCCTGGAATTCCAGTCGATAAGAAAACTCAATCTCCAGATGCGAACCAAACTCTGACTTCCTGAAGACATCCAGAAAAACTCAGATAACCCAAGAGAACATTCAAACAATCGCAAGTCACCTTTGCGATCAACCCAAACCAAATCCAAGGAAAACTGTTCTCCCTAAACCAAACAGAACAGCTTAAACTTAACTAGCCAACCCATCGAAGAACGGGTTCACTTAACTGCTTCTGAACTCTACTTCAGAAAAACTGCTAAGCCAGAAGATCTCTTGCCAACACCGAGAACACTCCAAACTGCACTGGTGCCACAGATGCCAAAGAATTTCCAAAACAAAGCTCTCCGAGAAACTCAAATCTCAAAGCAAACAGAAACTCCGGCTGAACACAGCCACAACACCGAAGCATACTCACCTCCTTAACTTGTTCCAAATAAAACACCTTCGGGAACATCCATAGTCACTGCATCTCATCACGCAGCTACTACTTCCTGAGGTATCCAAAATACCATTACTCACTTCTGCCCAACCAACAGATCCAAACTCTACTCATTCGACTTCAGAAATAAACTCCGAACCTTAACAGGTTACCTTCAGAGATCAATGAAGTTCTTCGTCACTACAGAACTCACTCGAGACGGTATTAGGTCTACAGTCTCGACAGATACACTTCCAACTTCAAACATTCAAACTCCAACCAATGGTAGTCGTGTTACACACACCACTACCTATCTATCTTTATACTTATATTGGAAAACCTGAACAAGTAACCCAATAGATTGGTAGAATATATATATATATATATATATATATATATATATATATATATATTAAAATTACTAATACACTCTCCCAAGAAAGACACCACTACAGAGCCTAGGTATTCACTCAACCTAATGCTCTGATACCAGCTGAAACGACCCGACTTTCTTACCACAGAAAATCGCATCATTTTTAAGAAAGAAAGGGATAGAAAAGAGAATAGAAAGAAGAGAAGAAAGAAACAACATCAAAATCTAAACAGCGGAACGAACAAACTATATTAATAACATAAATATTACATAGTTTACAACCATTATCAGAGTTACACAGGTATACATCACATACTAGACAGTTATAAACACTTGTCTAGTTATACAACTCAAATCAGTACAAGAAACAACTCAGAGAAAACTTCACAGCGGAATACTATATATATCTACACGCAGAAGCCTTCTGCTCCATTGCTCCTCCACAATTCGTCAAAGCTAACCTGAATCCTAACCTGAATCCCTTGGCTACTCGTAAAAATTTGAGTACCCAAGAGTTTATGAAAAACAAAAATAAACTCCGGGTCAGACATGGGTCTGGTGTGAGTAACAGGTTAAAGTTGCTTAACTTCAAAAACCTTTTGAAAGGAAAGGTATCACGTAAGACTTCCCACACATAAACATGGAAAAGTTTTTACCTTACACTAACCAAAACATTTGATAGGAAATCTGATGATATTATAATAGTGTCTAGGGTTTTCAAATAAATAAGAAATAGCCGAAATTGTTACATTCATTAAATTCCAGCTACTAGCCATCAAAAGTGTGTAATACAATCAAAACCGTTGGCACTTATTGGATTTTGGATTCCATACAATGGCAGGGCTACTGGGGTACCGCCCGTCACAGTACGTGGCCTAGATCAATGTACCGAGGAGTACGCCCGCTCCCCTGCAACACAAAGTCGGACCCATTCCTTACTGAACAGTTCCGAACAAGACAACCCCGTGGTTGTAGCTAGCAACCACCCACTCAGCCGAATATAAAGGGACTTCTAGACAGGGGTAAATCTTGCTCTCCAGTGGGAGCGACCCACGAAGCCTTGCTACACCTCCCCTGTTTTAGCCATTCCCGGTTGATGAGGCTTAAGGCTACGATTACCTATATAGGACACATCACTTAGAATGCTCATCGTTCACTTGACGATGTTCTGAAAGCATTCAATCCATACAAGTTCGTTACGGGTTCGAACGAATCCGAAGGCATTACCTCGTTACACTCATTTTGGAATCACCCTCAGAGTTAACGACAATAACCCTTGCACTCTGAACCACCATCTCGAGCCTATAAGTACTATTTCTATCAAACTCATCACGGAATCACCCCCAGAGTTATACTGACTAATAGTCCTTACACCTCGAGTCTTCACACTTCACATAAGATTCAAGACCTATCGTTAATTTGGATCGTTGTGGTTTTCGGATATCCAAATATGGAAATCCGATCCCGGTCTCATTGAAATCCAAAGCGTGTCTTTTAGGTCCAAGTTGTTTTAAAGTTTTTAAAACAATTAAATTACAGTATCTATGTACACAGAGATAGATAACTCATAAATCACAATTGATAACCAACATTATCAAATAACAGGTAATCCACAATATCAGTATCATAATAGATAATCCATATATCACCATCAAATAGATAACCTATGTTACCATCACAATGCGATCAAGCATTCATACCACACAACAATACTTATCTCATTTCTGAGATCATAAAGCATCCAAGACAATCAATGTCATTCATACATATGTATAAGCAATGATTTACTCAACACAATATAATTAATTTAAAATGAATTAAATTAACTATCTCTATTACTAATTAATCTAAAATGAATTAAATTAATTACTCCATCTTTAATTAATTTAAAATAAATTAAATTAATTACTTCACCAATATAAATCTTGCTTACTTAATCATTTAATTGATTACAATAAATTAATCATTCATTATTAATTACCTTAATTAATCACTCTTGATTAATTATCCTTAATTACACTCATGTAATTATCCTTAATTAATTTCACAAAATTAATTATTCTCAATTAAACAGCAATTAACCTTTAATTACTTCAATTAATCAATTAATCATAATTAATTACATTAATCCTTAATTAATTAATTACCTTTAATTACCTATTATTGATTAATTATCATAATTAATCAACTTTAATTACGTCATTAATTATAATAATTAATGATCCCTTTTATTAATTACCTTAAGTAATTAACTTATAATTATTAATCATCATCATAGATTAATTACATTTAGTAATTATCTAGCTTAATTACTATATTAAACAAATTAATTATCCTTTAATTTATTACTTAATTAATCCCTTGATTAATTATTAAGTAATTTAAATCCAAATTACTTCATTCTTAAAGTCTTCATTTAATTACATTATGTAATTATTAATCAATTACTTAACTAATTAATTTCCAAAATCATTAATTACACACAGTAATTATCTTTAAAATTCAAGTGTTTAAAATTAATTAAACTTACTTAATTAAAATAAACAATCATATTAAACTAAATTAATCACATTAAGTAATTAATTTCTTAATTACTTTATCAAGTAATTACACTCAAACCATTTACAATTGATTATTATTAAATTAATTAATCTAATTAATTATAAAAATTAATCATATTAATCAATTATTAAATAATCCTGGTTAATGACCTTCATTAACCATCCTCTAATTATTTCATTAACTTAAATTAATTATAATTTAAATTATCTTTAATTATTCATTAATTAAAGTTAATTATTAAATTAATTAACCTTACTTTAAAACTTAATTACATAATTAATAATATTCATTCATCATTAATTAATAATTTAATTAATGATCTTAATTCTAAATTGATTAATCATTAATCAATTATTAATTCCAAATTCAATTGATTAATTAAATTAATTAATTAATCTTAATTACCTTATTAATTAATTCTAAAACATAAATCTTAATTTAAATTTCAAGATAAAACATAACTTAATTATGTTTAAAAAAAAATTATTTGAAACAAAGTACTTTTTTGAACTACTTTAAATTTTCATTTTAAATACAAGTTTTGAAATAGAATAAAATTTAAAACCTATCAAAGTTTAAATAATTTAAAACTTTTTAATATTGCAAATCAAACAAGTGCTATGAAATTTTTTAAAGTTAAATTCATTTCAAAATTTTAGAAATTTCATTTCATTCTTAGTTTAAAACTTTCAAATTTAAATCTTCTTTTAAATTTAAAACTGAAGTTCATATTTAAACTTAGATCTCTAGATTTAAAATTAATCTTTAAATCTTACTCACATTTTAAAAACTTCATTATTAAAAGTTTTAAACTATTTACCAACATGAAATAGTTAATTAAGTTAAAATTTTAAACTTTTATTTTTATTTAAAAACTGGGATTTGAATTTAAATCAGAAATTCAAGCTTGAATTTGAATTTAAACTTAAACCTTACTTTAAACATGAAACTACAGATTTTAAAAATTTTAAAACCCAGATTTAAAAACAGGTTTCAGAACCTGGAAATTACAATTCATCCCGAGGTCCCCTAGTACAACTTCGGGTTTAAAGCTTGATTACTCCGAGACATCATCTTACTTGCTTCGAGCAAATCACAGACCTACCCAGAAACACACCCAAACCCAAAATTTATCACCAGGAAACTCATCGTCGTGCATATGCACGGCGATCCTCGCCTTCTCTGATCATCAGAGATGATCAAACTACTTCCAGAAACTCATCAATCCACTAACATCATCATCAGATTGAACAGTTAATCAAAGAATCAAAATTTAACCCTATGAGAAAAACCTGGAACATTAAACAGGTTTTCCCCCAAAACCTGTCAACGGCGAGTTTACGCTTCTCCGACCATCTGACGTTCAACCCCTCCACCCTCGAACTCCTTCACACTTCAACTACACAATCCCCAAATATCAAAACACTCGATCAATTATTCACCTCAAACTGACCCACTTTTTAAACCCATTCAAAACTAGGGTTTAATCCATAAAAATTTAAACCACATCCACTCTAACTAATTTTAATCCCATTCATGATTTTTTTGAGCATCTCCTATACTTAATTCACCACTCAGAAGAATCCTAGAACTTATCAAGTCATAGATCACAACAAATTGCACAAATTCCATTTTCAGTTTAAGTACTAACTGCTATTTAAACTAAACTCTAAAAATCCTATTTCTTGCTTTAAAAAAATCAAGTTATAGTTAGTACTTTAATTTATGAACCTGAAGTACAATATCAATATGATTGATTTTTGATAAAGATCAATCATGCAAGGTGTTACCTGTGTTCACAGTGGCAATACTGTTTATATATATATATATATATATATATATATATATATTTATTTACTTTTAAACTTACTTAAAACTTTAAAAGTTAACTTAAGATAATTAATAACCTTACTTTATAAATCTAATCATACCAGAAATTAAAATTAAAAGATAAGGTTTTAATAAAAATTGCCTAGAAAAATCAAGAAAACAGAACAAGTAATAAAAACAAACAGAATACGCACATTACTTTTCATTTATACACAGCAATACTTATATATATCAAACAATCTAGCATGCAATCCTATTTTAAAAATTTAAGATTTAAAGTTACTCACCTTATTTAAATGCAGACCCTCTGTTGATCTTTTGAATTTTGTAGAAAACATAAAAATGCAGGCTTGACCCTTTATACGTCATGTTGAATTGATATACAGATTTGCATATGTTTTCCCTGACTTAAATTACTTGCATGCAGATGTATTTGACAAGCTTCAAACCGAGGTTGTGCAAAAAAGAAAAAAAAGTGCTAGCTTGATCATCTCCAGGTTTTAAGAACAGGATGCAGGCCCAATTTGATTTTGAGGAAGTACAGATTTGATTTTTGATGAGGGGTTTAATTTGCAAACTTGTAAACAAATTTTAAATTTGAACAGGAATTTAATATGAAGGTTTTGATTATGGATATGAAAAATGAGTTTTGATCTTTTCTTTTGATTAAGGAAATGAAAAAGAATGTGCATGAATGAAGATACAAGTTTATATATATGAATATTCAGATTTAATAAAAGAAAAGAAAAAGAAAAACTAAAATTTTACACTTGTACAAATGTTATACACTTGTAAAATTTATGTAAATTTTGAACACTTGTTAAATGGATGTTAAAGAATGAAACACTTGTCAATTAAATGAAATTAAGACATCACATTTGTCACTTTAAAAAATTAGTATCTAATTTACAAACAAATATGTGTATTAGCTTAGTTTTAAAATTGTTAGTTTATTTTTAAATATGTGTATAAATTTATAAATGAAATAAAAACAAACCATGTTTATAAATAAACTTATACATATTAAAGATTAAAACAATTAAGATTTTATACTGTTGAATTTAAATTCAAACTAAATTCAAAATCAATTATTTTCAAATCAAGTTATGAATATAAATTCGATTTTGAAATAAAAATTACAAATCCTATTCAAAACTTATTTATAAAGACAATACAATATCAATATTGTTTTTTTTTATAATTCTCTTATTTTTAAATTAAAATCATTTTACAAGAAATTATATTTTTATTAATAAAATATCCATTTTATTAAGCCATGAAACCATTTTTTTTGTTTATTCTAAATTTAAAACTCAAGCCAATTTAATTTAAACATTTAATATTTTTCTTATCAATTTTAAAATCATATATTTATTTATGAAATAGTTTTTAAAAACTCAATGCTAATTAAAATCAAAATTTCCAATTTATAATGTATATATATTAGAATTTTAAAACATGGTTCATTTATTAAATTTAAACCAAAATCATTTATTTAACTTTGAAAAGCTTAAATATTAAATAAAACAAATTTTCCAAATTACTTCAAATATTAAAACTAGAAAATATGCTTTACTTATTAAAATTAAAACAGTGCCAATCTATTTAAAATATAAACCATACATTTATATTGTAAATAGAAATCAATTTATTATTTTAAAAAGATGAAATAACCAATTTAAATATTTATTGAAGAAGATTATTAAATCTATTTGAATAACTATTAACAGAATATCAATATCAATTTTATTTTAAATACAGATTATTAAATTGATATTGTTAAAAATTCCGAGATATTACAATCCTTCCCCCTTAAAAGAATTTCGTCCTCGAAATTTAAAACAAAGGTAATTTAATAATCTCATTAAATTTTAATTTAAAAACACAAGCATATATCAAACATATGCTAACAATAAAAAACAACCAATCAAACAAATCTAATTATCCAGAAAAATTCTGGATAGAATTTTATTGAGTTTCCCAGGTGTATATATATATATATATATATATATATATATATATATATATATATATATATATATATATATATATATACCGGAATCCAAACAATCAATACTATGAAGCTACAAAGCTCCTACACAACTATATCTATAACACTAGACAAGATATCAGACTACAGACGAGTCTGACCCAACAACCAAAACTCCATAACTGCTTGTTCCACAACCAGAGATAGATCATACACGTACTCCCTCAGAGATACGTGAAACTCATCGAATCCCAGTTATCCAAACTGGAAATCCAATCTTGTAGATCAATCACTTATTCTCCAAGATCACAGAAAAGATCCAAAACACTTCAGAGCTAGCTTCTCAGACTTACCCAATCTTATAGCTCACTTTTTATCGGAGAAAACTTATCCAAAATTAAATCTCCGACTTCAGAATCCAAATTCCTTCGTCTCAAATCCACAAAATCTCTTCGAACAATCCTGGGCTGTCTCCAACTTTCCTGATCAGCTCAACCTTTGTTGATGCTTCTAGAAACAAACTAGACCAATCAACTTAACAAAATGATCTCCTCAAGATCAATCAAAACCAAGAACTCAAACTCTACTCCTTAACATCAGAAGACAACTCACTTCTCCTGTCCGGGAAAAGAAAAACAGATACACTTCCAAACTGCTTCCGCTGCTCAACTCTAATCCGAAGTAAAAGAAAATGCTGAAGAAGAACGCAAGCACAAACAGGACAACACACCCCAGAGATATGGTACAACAAATCCATAAGGAAAAATTCAGAAGTTCCTCCAAAAATCTGAGCTGCTACACCAACTCAACTCTTGGAACCATTCTTCTATAAAGCTGAACCACCGGTACCACCCATGGAATTCCAGTCGATAAGAAAACTCAATCTCCAGATGCGAACCAAACTCTGACTTCCTGAAGACATCCAGAAAAACTCAGATAACCCAAGAGAACATTCAAACAATCGCAAGTCTCCTTTGCGATCAACCCAAACCAAATCCAAGGAAAACTGTTCTCCCTAAACCAAACAGAATAGCTTAAACTTAACTAGCCAACCCAACGAAGAACGGGTTCACTTAACTGCTTCTGAACTCTACTTCATAAAAACTGCTAAGCCAGAAGATCTCTTGCCAACACCGAGAACACTCCAAACTGCACTGGTGCCACAGATGCCAAAGAATTTCCAAAACAAAGCTCTCCGAGAAACTCAAATCTCAAAGCAAACAGAAACTCCGGCTGAACACAGCCACAACACCGAAGCATACTCACCTCCTTAACTTGTTCCAAATAAAACACCTTCGGGAACATCCATAGTTACTGCATCTCATCACGCAGCTACTACTTCCTGAGGTATCCAAAATACCATTACTCACTTCTGCCCAACCGACAGATCCAAACTCTACTCATTCGACTTCAGAAATAAACTCCGAACCTTAACAGGTTACCTTCAGAGATCAATGAAGTTCTTCGTCACTACAGAACTCACTCGAGACGGTATTAGGTCTACAGTCTCGACAGATACACTTCCAACTTCAAACATTCAAACTCCAACCAATGGTAGTCGTGTTACACACACCACTACCCTATCTATCTTTATACTTATATTGGAAAACCTGAACAAGTAACCTAATAGATTGGTAGAAAATATATATATATATATATATATATATTAAAATTACTAATACACTCTCCCAAGAAAGACACCACTACAGAGCCTAGGTATTCACTCAACCAAATGCTCTGATACCAGCTGAAACAACCCGACTTTCTTACCACAGAAAATTGCATCATTTTTAAGAAAGAAAGGGACAGAAAAGAGAATAGAAAGAAGAGAAGAAAGAAACAACATCAGAATCTAAACAGCGGAATGAATAAACTATATTAATAACATAAATATTACATAGTTTACAACCATTATCAGAGTTACACAGGTATACATCACATACTAGACAGTTATAAACACCTGTCTAGTTATACAACTCAAATCAGTACAAGAAAATACTCAGAGAAAACTACACAGCGGAATAATATATATATCTACACGCAGAAGCCTCCTGCTCCATTGCCCCTCCACAATTCGTCAAAGCTAACCTGAATCCTAACCGGAATCCTAACCAAAACATTTGATAGGAAATCCGATGATATTATAATAGTGTCTAAGGTTTTCAAATAAATAAGAAATAGCAGAAATTGTTACATTCATTAAATTCCAGCTACTAGCCACAAAAGTGTGTAATACAATCAAAACCGTTGGCACTTATGGGATTTTGGATTCCATATAATGGCAGGGCTACTGGGGTACCGCCCATCACAGTACGTGGCCTAGATCAACGTACCGAGGAGTACGCCCGCTCCCCTGCAACACAAAGCCGGACCCATTCCTTACTGAACAGTTCCGAACAAGACAACCCCGTGGTTGTAGCTAGCAACCACCTACTCAGCCGAATATAAAGGGACTTCTAGACAGGGGTAAATCTTGCTCTCCAGTGGTAGCGACCCACGAAGCCTTGCTGCACCTCCTCTGTTTTAGCCATTCCTGGTTGATGAGGCTTGAGGCTACGATTACCTTTATAGGACACATCACTTAGAATGCTCATCGTCCACCTGACGATGTTCTGAAAGCATTTAATCCATACAAGTTCGTTACGGGTTCGAACAAATCCGAAGGCATTACCTCGTTACACTCATTTTGGAATCACCCTCAGAGTTAACGACAATAACCCTTGCACTCTGAACCACCATCTCGAGCCTATAAGTACTATTTCTATCAAACTCATCACGGAATCACCCCCAGAGTTATACTGACTAATAGTCCTTACACCTCGAGTCTTCACTCTTCACATAAGATTCACGACCTATCGTTAATTTGGATCGATGTGGTTTTCGGATATCCAAATATGGAAATCCGATCCCGGTCTCATCGAAATCCAAAGCGTGTCTTTTAGGTCCAAGTTGTTATAAAGTTTTTAAAACAATTAAATTACAGTATCTATATACACACAGATAGATAACTCATAAATCACAATTGATAACCAACATTATCAAATAACAGGTAATCCACAATATCAATATCATAATAGATAATCCATATATCACCATCAAATAGATAACCTATGTTACCATCACAATGCGATCAAGCATTCATACCACACAACAATACTTATCTCATTTATGAGATCACAAAGCATCCAAGACAATCAATGTCATTCATACATATGTATAAGCAATGTTTTACTCAACACAATATAATTAATTTAAAATGAATTAAATTAACTATCTCTATTACTAATTAATCTAAAATGAATTAAATTAATTACTCCATCTTTAATTAATTTAAAATAAATTAAATTAATTACTTCACCAATATAAATCTTGCTTACTTAATCATTTAATTGATTACAATAAATTAATCATCCATTATTAATTACCTTAATTAATCACTCTTGATTAATTATCCTTAATTACACTCATGTAATTATCCTTAATTAATTTCACAAAATTAATTATTCTCAACTAAACAGTAATTAACCTTTAATTACTTCAATTAATCAATTAATCATAATTAGTTACATTAATCCTTAATTAATTAATTAATTACCTTTAATTACCTATTATTGATTAATTAATCATAATTAATCAACTTTAATTACATCATTAATTATAATAATTAACGATCCCCTTTTATTAATTACCATAAGTAATTAACTTATAATTATTAATCATCATCACAGATTAATTACATTTAGTAATTATCTAGCTTAATTACTATATTAAACAAATTAATTATCCTTTAATTTATTACTTAATTAATCCCTTGATTAATTATTAAGTAATTTAAATCCAAATTACTTCATTCTTAACATCTTCATTTAATTACATTCTGTAATTATTAATCAATTACTTAACTAAGTAATTTCCAAAATCATTAATTACACACAGTAATTATCTTTAAAATTCAAGTGTTTAAAATTAATTAAACTTACTTAATTAAAATAAACAATCATATTAAACTAAATTAATCACATTAAGTAACTAATTTCTTAATTACTTTATCAAGTAATTACACTCAAACCATTTACAATTAATTATTATTAAATTAATTAATCTAATTAATTATAAAAATTAATCATATTAACTAATTATTAAATAATCCTGGTAAATGACCTTCATTAACCATCCTCTAATTATTTCATTAACTTAAATTAATTACAATTTAAATTATCTTTAATTATTCATTAATTATAGTTAATTATTAAACTAATTAACCTTAATTTAAAACTTAATTACATAATTAATAATATTCATTCATCATTAATTAATAATTTAATTAATGATCTTAATTCTAAATTGATTAATCATTAATCAATTATTAATTCCAAATTCAATTAATTAATTAAATTAATTAATTAATCTTAATTACCTTATTAATTAATTCTAAAACATAAATCTTAATTTAAATTTCAAGATAAAACATAACTTAATTATGTTTAAAAACAATTTATTTGAAACAAAGTACGTTTTTGAACTACTTTAATTTTCATTTTAAATACAAGTTTTAAAATAGAATAAATTTTAAAACTTATCAAAGTTTAAATAATTTAAAACTTTTTAATATTGCAAATTAAACAAGTGCTATGAAATTTTTTAAAGTTAAATTCATTTCAAAATTTTAGAAATTTCAATTCATTCTTAGTTTAAAACTTTCAAATTTAAATCTTCTTTTAAATTTAAAACTGAAGTTCATATTTAAACTTAGATCTCCAGATTTAAAATTAATCTTTAAATCTTACTCACATTTTAAAAACTTCATTATTAAAAGGTTTAAACTATTTACCAACATGAAATAGTTAATTAAGTTAAAATTTTAAACTTTTTATTTATTTAAAAACTGGGATTTGAATTTATATCAGAAATTCAAACTTGAATTTGAATTCAAACTTAAACCTTACTTTAAACATGAAACTACATATTTTAAAATTTTTAAACCCCAGATTTAAAAACAGGTTTCAGAACCTGGAAATTACAATTCATCCCGAGGTCCCCTAGTACTACTTCGGGTTTAAAGCTTGATTACTCCGAGACATCATCTTACTTGCTTCGAGCAAATCACAGACCTACCCTGCAACACACCCAAACTCAAAATTCATCACCAGGAAACTCATCGCCGTGCATATGCACAGCGATCCTCGCCTTCTCTGATCATCAGAGATAATCAAACTACTCCCAGAAACTCAGCAATCTACTAACATCATCATCAGATTGAACAGTTAATCAAAGAATCAAAATTTAACCCTATGAGCAAAACTTGGAACATTAAACAGGTTTTTCCCCAAAACCTGTCAACGACGAGTTTACGCCTCTTCGACTATCTGACGTTCAACCGCTCCTCCCTCGAACTCCTTCACACTTCAACTACACAATCCCCAAATATCAAAACACTCGATCAATTCTTCACCTCAAACTGACCCACTTTTTAAACCCATTCAAAACTAGGGTTTAATCCGTAAAAATTTAAACCGCATCCACTCTAACTAATTTTAATCCCATTCATGATTTTTCTGAGCATCTCCTATACTTAATTCACCACTCAGAAGAATCCCAGAACTTCTCAAGTCATAGATCACAAGAAATTGCACAAATTCCATTTTCAGTTTAAGTACAAACTGCTATTTAAACTTAACTCTAAAAATCCTATTTCTTGCTTTAAAAAAATCAAGTTATAGTTAGTACTTTAATTTATCAACCTGAAGTACAATATCAATATGATTGTTTTATGACAAAGATCAATCATGCAAGGTGTTACCTGTGTTCATAGTGACAATACTGTTTATATATATATATATATATATATATATATTTTACTTTTAAACTTACTTAAAACTTTAAAAGTTACCTTAAGATAATTAATAACCTTACTTTATAAATCTAATCATACCAGAAATTAAAATTAAAAGATAAGGTTTTAATAAAATTTGCCTAGAAAAATCAAGCAAACAGAACAAGTAATAAAAACAACAGCATACACACATTACTTTTCATTTATACAGACCAGTACTTATATATATCAAACAATCTAGCATGCAATCCTATTTTAAAAATATAAGATTTAAAGTTACCCACCTTATTTAAATACAGACCCTCTGTTGATCTTTTGAATTTTGCAGAAAACATAAAAATGCAGGCTTGACCCTTTATACTTCATGTTGAATTGATATACAGATTTGCATATGTTTTCCCTGACTTAAATTACTTGCATGCAGATTTATTTGACAAGCTTCAAACTGAGGTTGTGCAGAAAAGAAAAAAAAGGGCAAGCTTGATCATCTCCAGGTTTTAAGAACAGGATGCAGGCCCAATTTGATTTTGAGGAAGTGCAGATTTGATTTTTGATGAGGGGTTTAATTTGCAAACTTGTAAACAAATTTTAAACTTGAACAGGAATTTAATATGCAGGTTTTGATTGTGGATATGAAAAACGAGTTTTGATCTTTTCTTTTGATTAAGGAAATGAAAAAGAATATGCATGAACGAAGATACACGTTTATATATATGAATATTCAGATTTAATAAAAGAAAAGAAAAAGAAAAACTAAAATTTTACACTTGTACAAATGTTATACACTTTCAAAATTTATGTAAATTTTGAACACTTGTTAAATGGATGTTAAAGAATGAAACACATGTCAAATGAATGAAATTAAGACATCACATTTGTCACTTTAAAAATGATTAGTATCTAATTTACAAACAAATGTGTGTATTAGCTTAGTTTTAAAATTGTTAGTTTATTTTTAAATATGTGTATAAATTTATAAATGAAATAAAAACAAACCATGTTTATACATAAACTTATACATATTAAAGATTAAAACAATTAAGATTTTATACTGTTGAATTTAAATTCAAACTAAATTCAAAATCAATTATTTTCAAATCAACTTATGAATATAAATTCAATTTTGAAATAAAAATTACAAATCCTATTCAAAACTTATTTATAAAGACAATACAATATCAATATTGTTTTTTTATAATTCTCTTATTATTAAATTAAAATCATTTTACAAGAAATTATATTTTTATTAATAAAATATCCATTTTATTAAGCCATGAAACCATTTTGTTTGTTTATTCTAATTTTAAAACTCAAGCCAATTTAATTTAAACATTTAATATTTTTCTTATCAATTTTAAAATCATATATTTATTTATGAAATAGTTTTTAAAAACTCATTACTAATTAAAATCAAAATTTCCAATTTATAATGTATATATATTAGAATTTTAAAACATGGTTCATTTATTAAATTTAAACCAAAATCATTTATTTAACTTTGAAAAGATTAAATATTAAATAAAACAAATTTTCCAAATTACTTCAAATATTAAAACTAGATAATATGCTTTACTTATTAAAATTAAAACAATGCCAATCTATTTAAAATATAAACCATATATTTATATTGTAAATATAAATCAATTTATTATTTTAAAAATATGAAATAACCAATTTAAATATTTATTGAAGAAGATTATTAAATCTATTTGAATAATTATTAACAGAATATCAATATCAATTTAATTTTAAATACAGATTATTAAATTGATATTGTTAAAAATTCCGGGATATTACAATTTAGATTCACTTACTTCCATTTCGAATTCAATTATTTAGCTTTTAATTTCATTAATATTTAATGGATTTCTATTCAATCAGCTAACGACCAATGCATGTGCATCATAACCAAATTTATTTAATTTACACTCAACATTCATATTTAGTTCGTTTACATTCAATTTTTTATAACACTTTTAATTCCTATTAGTTTAATATTCAATTTATAAAATAACATTTTAATTCATATTCATTCACTAATTCGATTGCTAATTCATTTTACAACTAAAGTTGAATTTCATTACATAACTCAAATTCATATTCATTTAACTACTTCATTTCATATTATAAGTCCAAAACCTGTTTCACTTATATTTATCAATTTCAACTTGGATTTTAAATTCTAATTTTTTTATCACAACAAAACTTAAATTTTCAATATACTAATGGTAGCAAATCCATCACATAGAAACTCAAAAATGATACTGATGATGCTGCAGTCATCACCTTTATTATTTCCCAGCAACATTAGTGAATTCAGTGCTTTATCTTCTTTTAAAAATTTCTTTTATATTCATAAATCACATTTATAAATTACCCTTTCACTTTACTTATATAAGATTCATTCCATATTTATTTATTTTATTTAGATTTATAATAATAAAATCTCTTCAAACTTTGAAAAATAACTTTTAAAATCAATAGGATTCAAATTATCAAATTCTTGGTATAAATCCATTTTTATTTATAACTCATATTTATAGATATACTCATCCACTTTAATTTCTTATATATAAGATTATTTCACAATTGTAAATTATATTAATTATAATTCCATACTTTATAGTTCATTAGCTTATATAATTTATTCTTTTACAATTGTTGTTTTTATTTAGATTATTCAACAGCTTTTATTAACTTATGTATATTTACATTTTCAAACAATCATACAATCCATTTATATACACTTTAATAATTCTAAAAAATATATTCCTTTATATAAAATATAATCGAGGTAAAATTATTTCATTTACCCAATTTAATAAATACTATGTCGACTTGCCTCGTTTAAGTGTTTTGAAATCCCTATCGATGACATGGCATCCCACATACCAACTAGAATTCATAAACAACTCAATGGATAAGCAAACACAATGTATAACATCTTTATATTTGTGACGCCCCACCTCTATGCTCACAATAACAAAGAGTATTAAAAGAAATACTGTCCGTTATTACGAAGAATAAGGCTGGATAGGAGCGGCCATCCGTAGTTAGGCCTTACACTAGTATTAGTTATATCGATAGGAGTGGTATATATTTTTATTTTTCATCTCTTATTTATTTGCTCCCATCAACATATCCAATTCCAGTACAAAACGAACCACGATGGTTCATAATAGTTTATGACAATAGATATAATAATAACACAGATAATATAAATGCGGAACACAGATAAAACAAAAATGTCTCATATATATAATAACTGAAATCAGTCACAATACATGTGATACAGTACATATGATACAACTACAACTGTCGACTCAGGAAGTTATATACACAAGTACATTATCGTGATTAATATACATGGATACATAACAACTTATATAAATATACTGACTACTAAATGATAGCAACTACTCCAAAAGATAAGAAAAGACTTCATAACTCAAGCAGCAATCCAAAGCAAGAGATCTACAACCTATAAATACTCGGTCTGACCCGAGTATTAAATTCAAAGGAAATAATACACGGGTCAGTCTAATTCAAACTCAGTTATTAGTGCACAGAAGCAATAATAATTAAGTAACAATAGACGACAGTCAAAATAAATCTCGTCTATCCGATCCTTAAATAAAGAAATCGGATAACAATAAATATAACACGTAACAGTGTTAAACAACAAATCATCAAATCCGAATTATCAACAAAGATAAATTAAAAAGATTATCAAAGAAGATAATTTAGAAAACAACAAAATTGCCTAAACGGCAATTAACGACAAAATTCAATTATTAAGTAAATAATTAGAAACTCATAATCTAATTATCAAAAAGATAATTAGATATCGAAAAAATCATTAAATTAAACCAAATCAAAATATGATTCAAAACATATTGAATTGAATAAACGAAACAGTTCAAACAATTGAAATATCAATTAAAACGACAATTCGAGTAGGGCTGCAGTACACGCACGCGTGTACTGCCTCGCCACTACGGCATATATAATATGCAAAAGATCAATAAATCAAAACACCATAGAATATCTTAAAGGCCATATCGTGTGGCTGCAGTTCACGCTTGCGTGCACTGCCTTGCCACTACAGTGATGATGTACCCAAAAGCTCAATACCGTGTGGCTGCAGTTCACGCTTGCGTGCACTGCCTTGCCACTAAAGTGATGATGTACCCAAAAGATCAACGAATCCAAAATCAAATGAAGATTCAAATATCAATACCACTGCCTCAATGGTCAAAGTAGAATGACATGGACAGTGAGCACATATTTACTCATGTGTGTGAAATAGGTCGAAGTGTGCAGTGACAACAAACTTAATCCAAAGGCAACTGGCACACTACATAATATGAAGGCAATGCGCATGTCAACAAGATGAGTGGGTGAATACATATTCTACCGAGAACACTAAATGAAGCTGGACAGTGCCATCAAAATGCATGAACAATGTATGCAACAGGTCAGATATCATGGATAAACAATCACATATATGCAACAGTGGAAAGAACATAACTCGGCTAGCTAACTGAACCACAGACCCAACCTTGTAACTGACATATATATGCAAATAAAGATCCCATGTGCAGCAGCCTAAACAATGAAATAGCCCTGTTCGAGACCCAATAGAGTGAATTAGATGATGAACAGGTATGCATGTGAAAACATGAACCAAACAGTGTACAAAAGGGCTCGAACTCATGTCAGTGCACAAATCGAACTACAATGAACAGGCAAAATGAAATCACAAACCAAAGGAGTGATATGAACAAAGATAAAACATGTGTGCACTGTAAACAGGATAATGCAACTATCATACTCATGACCTCAAAGCCATAGTACAACTCAACTCAACTACAGGTGAGTTAGTGAAACAACAAAGTCCAAATGAAACTGGACTAGAAAACAAAACCAATGCGACACTCAGGTCAGTGAATTCTTCAGATGTGCAGCCCCATGAACAGTTGCCGTGATGAATATACAGTCTCAAGTGAATGCAACGCAGACCGGTAGAAAAAATGGGGATGACCATCAACATAAGAACAGTTTCAAATTGAACAATACAAAGCCTCATCATCAAGAAACCAATGAACATGGAATACAACATAATGCATCACTGAAACAAGATCAAAGTACAGTTAACATGAAACAGGCCAGAGTGACAACTCAGCATGTACAAGGCAACAGAGGATGCAACATATGAACATGAAAGTATGTATACACATGATGCAAGACCATAGAACTGCACAGGTAACCCAAGCAAACAGAGGATACACAAGATTCTGTGAAGCAACAGTGTATCAAACCGAACCAGATATCAAAATGACATAAACATGATGTACATCTGAAATAGTGAAACAACAATTTACAGGTCAGTGAAGATTCCTGTCAAGACCGAAGTCATCAGAGAAATGGATATCGACCAAATCGAAGTGACCGAAGTCAACCAAAATAAATCACATCGTCAAATAAATTCAAATGTAACTGTTTTCTTTTGAAAATATTTCCAAACCTTATCACATAATCAAAGAAATGCCAAAGTCGAAGAGAAAGTCAAGAAACTCAAGAAACGAAGAATCAGATGACATTGAATTAGATGTGAGTGGTAAAGCACTCACCTTAACATTGAAGAGCACGAATAATCGATCGGCATGGTCGGCGCCTTTGATTTCTCGAAACCCTAATTTGTTGAAGAGGAATGAATGAATAAGCCGCCATTGCTTTCGTTCGTATGTTTTAGGGTTGTGAGGAAACGAATGACAATAAAAGGAGGGACGGGTTTTAAACAATAAAAAAGACGTGGGCCACAAATTAAATTTTAAAGCCCGCATAATTCCTTAACGAATTTCTAAAGAATTTCAACCAGATAAAATACCAACAACAATTAGTTATCACCACAAATCGTTTAATGATGATAATTAATTTCTACGAATTCCTGGGTTGTTACAGAGTCCCCTCCTTATAGAAATTGCGTCCCCGCAATTTTCATAATTAAGGTCGTCGCTAACAATAAATTTTCTAACATAAACTGGTTAAGCTAGAAAAATAAAGGTAGAGAATTCAAACATCAAATAAATCTTTCAATTTCATACTAGAAATTCACAAATTTTCAACAAAATCTAACTATCAAATAGATAATCAGAAAACACAAAACTGAATAAATGCAATTATCCGCAATATTCAATTATCAATTAGATAATTAGAATACAGAAATCACAAAACAGCCGTGTCTAATTACTGATACGATAATTAGAAGACAGTAAAATCTAATTATCAAAGATAATTATAAAACCCAAATCGTAAATTGCAAAACCGCAATTATCTAGTTACCAAAACGGTAATCAGAAAACAACAAAGGTCTACTTATCAAAAACAATGATCAAATCTCAAATCAACAAATATTCAATTATCAAAAACGATAATTAAATCTCAAATCAACAAATATTTAATTATCAAAAACGATAATTAAATCTCAAATCAACAAATATTTAATTATCAAAAACGATAATTAAATCTCAAATCAACAAATATTTAATTTTCAAAAACGATAATTAAATCTCAAATCAACAAATATTTAATTATCTAAAATGATAATTAAATCTCAAATCAAAAAATATTTAATTATCAAAAACGATAATTAAATCTCAAATCAACAAATATTTAATTATCAAAAACGATAATTAAATCTCAAATCAACAAATATTTAATTATCAAAAACGATAATTAAATCTCAAATCATAAAATATTTAATTATCCTAACGATAATCAAATCTCAAATATCTAATTATCAAAAACGATAATTAGAAACAACAAATATTCGATTATCCAAAAACGATAATGAGAACTCATAACATCAAATATCTAATTATCACAAGCGATAATCAGAAACAACAAATATCCGATTATCAAAAACGATAATCAGAACTCATAACATCAAATATCTAATTATCACAGGCGATAATCAGAAACAACAAATATCTGATTATCAAAAACGATAATCAGAACTCATAACATCAAATATCTAATTATCACAAGCGATAATCAGAAACAACAAATATCCGATTATCAAAAACGATAATCAGAACTCATAACATCAAATATCTAATTACCTGCAGATAATTAGATTCAACAAATATCTAGAAATCAATTAAGATATTCTAGAAAATCAACATAAAAGGTTGGATCGATCCCATCATATGGCGAGTTTTAGCTACACCGCACGTGCATCTCATATGGCCGAAGCCTACCAAGTACCGTCATCATAATTTTGGCGTCCATCATATGACCCGAAGGTCCAACATATGACCCGAAGGTCTGGTATTGGTATTTAACCCGAAGGTCCATCATATGACCCGAAGGTCCATCATAGTGGCTCGAAAGCACACGAAAATCATCAAATATTTCAATTAACGAGTCCGGAATTAACCAAAATAGCAAACGCACATGTCCCATAACCACGAGTTTTACTAAATCGTTTAATTCTCTTCATCGTTTCCTTGAAAGTGCAAAATTGTGTATTCCAAAAATAACATTTCACATTCTCAAATGGACAAGTCCGGAATTAAGCAAATCGGTAAAAGAAAGGGGTCATAGTCCTCGATTTTGCTGAAACGTTTAAGTCACTTTCTCATTCTTCTGAAAGCGCAAACTGTAAAAATTCTGAAAACAATTTCATTTATTTTATAAAAGTAATAATTTACATTCTCAAACGGACAAGTCCGAAATTAAGCGAATCAGCAAAAGAAAGGGTTCATAGTCCTCGATTTTGTTGAATCGTTTAAATCGCTTCCTCATTCTTTTGAAGACGTAAACTGAATTTTTTTGAAAAACAATTTTATTTTTAAAATGATTTGCAAATTGTGATAAAAACAACAACATTAATGATAATTTTGACAAGGAAATTGCACTTCTCAAAACACCGTAGAAACGGATCTCAAAATCAGCATTGCGGGATAACCGCTTAAAAATCCACTTTAAAATTTGACGGTCACTGAAGTTAAAGCGACAGTGATTTTCATACGTCAAAATCTCATCAAAATAATTCACATCAAAATATAATACCAGTGAATTTTCATTCATTAAAATGTCAAGAAAACACCGAGCTTCAAAAATCTAGCACCGGCTTAAAAAATCCCGTTATAAAAATAACGGCAACAAAATAAGTTTCATAACCAAGCATCGGCTCAACGTAAAATTAATGTAGTAACGTGCAACTCATGTTTGCACGCACACTACCAAATAAACAAAGAAAGCATTCTATTATATCTTCAATTAAGATATTTTAAAACAACAAAAATCTAATCAGATAGCACCAAAGAAAACCAACAAGAATTTCAACAAATCAAACCACAGGTTAAACAGCATAATGAAATTAAATTCATTTTCATATTTCGATTTTTAATTCAAAATAATTATCAGCTGTACTCAGCGAAGCAGTCTCAATGTTTTCGCCGCGCACTCTGATAAACAAAAGACAATTCACTTTTATTTTTAAATACAGATATTTAAAAATTTCATCAAAATTTCAAAACTTTAGTATTGACTCAAAGCACAATAAAACATCAACTAATAGTTGTAACACATGTTCCATCTAAGTTATGTTTTATATTATGTCCATAAACCCCAAGCTCTGATACCAACTGTGACGCCCCACCTCTATGCTCACAATAACAAAGAGTATTAAAAGAAATATTGTCCGTTATTACGAAGAATAAGGCTGGATAGGAGCGGCCATCCGTAGTTAGGCCTTACACTAGTATTGGTTATCTCGATAGGAGTGGTATATATTTTTATTTTTCATCTCTTATTTATTTGCTCCCATCAACATATCCAATTCCAGTATAAAACGAACTACGATGGTTCATAATAGTTTATGACAATAGATATAATAATAACACAGATAATATAAATGTGGAACACAAATAAAACAAAAATGTCTCATATATATAATAACTAAAATCAGTCACAATACATGTGATACAGTACATATGATACAACTACAACTGTCGACTTAGGAAGTTATATACACAAGTACATTATCGTGATTAATATACATGGATACATAACAACTTATATAAATATAGTGACTACTAAATGACAACAACTACTCCAAAAGATAAGAAAAGACTTCATAACTCAAGCAGCAAACCAAAGCAAGAGATCTACAACCTGTAAATACTCGGTCTGACCCGAGTATTAAATTCAAAGGAAATAATACACGGGTCAGTCTAATTCAAACTCAGTTATTAGTGCACAGAAGCAATAATAATTAAGTAACAATAGACGATAGTCACAATAAATCTCGTCTATCCGATCCTTAAATAAAGAAATTGGATAACAATAAATATAACACGTAATAGCGTTAAACAACAAATCATGAATTCCGAATTATAAACGAAGATAAATTAAAAAGATTATCAAAGAAGATAATTTAGACAACAACAAAATTGCCTAAACGACAATTAACGACGAAATTCAATTATTAAGTAAATAATTAGAAACTCATAATCTAATTATCAAAAAGATAATTAGATATCGACAAAATCATTAAATTAAACCAAATCAAAATATGATTCAAAACATATTGAATTGAATAAACAAAACAGTTCAAACAATTGAAATATCAATTAAAACGACAATTCGAGTAGGGCTGCAGTACACGCACACGTGTACTGCCTCGCCACTACGGCATATATAATATGAAAAAGATCAATAAATCAAAACACCATAGAATATCTTAAAGGCCATACCGTGTGGCTGTAGTTCACGCTTGCGTGCACTGCCTTGCCACTACAGTGATGATGTACTCAAAAGCTCAATACCGTATGGCTGCAGTTCACGCTTGCGTGCACTGCCTTGCCACTATAGTGATGACGTACCCAAAAGATCAACGAATCCGAAATCAAATGAAGATTCAAATATCAATACCACTGCCTCAATGGTCAAAGTAGAATGACATGGACACTGAGCACATATTTACTCATGTGTGTGAAATAGGCCGAAGTGTGCAGTGACAACAAACTTAATCCAAAGGCAACTGGCACACTACATAATATGAAGGCAATGTGCATGTCAACAAGATAAGTGGGTGAATACATATGCTACCGATAACACTAAATAAAGCTGGACAGTGCCATCAAAATGCATGAACAATGTATGCAACAGGTCATACATCATGGATAAACAATCACATATATGCAACAGTGGAAAGAACATAACTCGGCTAGCTAACTGAACCACAGACCCAACCTTGTAACTGACACATATATGCAAATAAAGATCCCATGTGCAGCAGCCTAAACAATGAAATAGCCCTGTTCGAGACCCAATAGAGTGAATTAGATGATGAACAGGTATGCATGTGAATGCAACATGAACCGAACAGTGTACAAAAGGGCTCGAACTCATGTCAGTGCACAAATCGAACTACAATGAACAGGCACAATGAAATCACAAACCAAAGGAGTGATATGAACAAAGATAAAACATGTGTGCACTGTAAACAGGATAATGCAACTATCATACTCATGACCTCAAAGCCATAGTACAACTCAACTCAACTACAGGTGAGTTAGTGAAACAACAAAGTCCAAATGAAACTGGACTAGAAAACAAAACCAATGCGACACTCAGGTCAGTGAATTCTTCAGATGTGCAGCCCCATGAACAGTTGCCGTGATGAATATACAGTCTCAAGTGAATGCAACGCAGACCGGTAGAAAAAATGGGGATGACCATCAACATAAGAACAGTTTCAAATTGAACAATACAAAGCCTCATCATCAAGAAACCAATGAACATGGAATACAACATAATGCATCACTGAAACAAGATCAAAATACAGTTAACATGAAACAGGCCAGAGTGACAACTCAGCATGTACAAGGCAACAGAGGATGCAACATATGAACATGAAAGTATGTATACACATGATGCAAGACCATAGAACTGCACAGGTAACTCAAGAAAACAGAGGATACACAAGATTCTGTGAAGCAACAGTGTTTCAAACCGAACCAGATATCAAAATGACATAAACATGATGTACATGTGAAACAGTGAAACAACAATGTACAGGTCAGTGAAGATTCCTGTCAAGACCGAAGTCATCAGAGAAATGGATATCGACCAAATCGAAGTGACCGAAGTCAACCAAAATAAATCACATCGTCAAATAAATTCAAATGTAACTGTTTTCTTTTTAAATATTTCCAAAACTTATCACATAATCAAAGAAATGCTAAAGTCGAAGAGAAAGTCAAGAAACTCAAGAAACGAAGAATCTGGTGACATTGAATTAGATGTGGGTGGTAAAGCACTCACCTTAACATTGAAGAGCACGAATAATCGATCGGCATGGTCGGCGCCTTTGATTTCTTGAAACCCTAATTTGTTGAAGAGGAATGAATGAAGAAGCCTCCATTGCTTTCGTTCGTATGTTTTAGGGTTGTGAGGAAACGAATGAGAATAAAAGGGGGGACGGGTTTTAAACAATAAAAGAGACGTGGGCCCCCCGCATAATTCCTTAACGAATTTCTAAAGAATTTCGACCAGATAAAATCCCAACGGCAATTAGTTATCACCACAAATAGTTTAATGATGATAATTAATTTCTACGAATTCCTGGGTTGTTACAATATTACTAATAAATACGTGCTCATATCTATAATCCACTCAAACTCAATCTAGGGTACTACTAACCCTAGCTATACTGAGTACACATCAAAGCCTAGGAATATACTAAACCTAAGCTCTGATACTGTGATAACAAGGATTTTAGTATATTTGTAATTGATAAATTAACTGAATTTAATTAGTGGAAATACTGGTTTATAAGTTAGATAAATAATTCTGGAAATGAACGTATATATCTGAATAAGCTTTGGTTTGATAATCTTTCTAGTATAATTATTTAATTTGGCAAAATTGATATTTTCAAATAATAATAATGATGTGTTGTTTATATATATAGGTATAAATAGATTTTAAACAGAATTATCATTTACGAATTCAATTAGTGTTTGTTTATTTGATTTTTAAATTAAATTTTAAATTGAATTTGAATTTGGATTAGAATATTGAAATTAAAAAGATATATACATACATATATATATATATATATATATATCTTACAAATATTTTGGATTTGATTTATATTATATATGACTTTATTTAGAATATAGTTGTTTTATATTATTTACTTTTAAAGAATTTTAATTCATATAAATTAAAATATGCTTTTATTAATTAAGAAATTAATTACAAAAGCTTTATAACCATTTAAAATCATTATATACTCATGCATAATTACAAATGTTGATATATAAGTCTTTTTAATGACAAATGTTAAATAATTGAACAAGTGTCAAATTATTACATTTTCTTTTATTTTTAGAAAATGTTAGATAGATCAAGCTAAATATCTGTCTATTTTCCCCTATTTTCTTTCCTATTCTCATTTTCAAAACTCAAGCCTGTAATTCTCAAACCAGGAAAGCAATTTTAAAAATCTGAAGTTATAATCCATCTCAAACCAGAATTTAAGCAAGTAGTGATCATTTCAAGAATATATTCAACTCGGTAAATCAAGTGAAGTTTCAAGTTCAAACAACAGAGTTGCAAATCAATACAATCAAGTCCAGATAAAACAACAGCTTCAACATCTAACGGGTCAGGTTTCAGATCATCATCAAAAGCTGTTCCAAGATGTAAGTGAGTTAACTTGGAAAATCTGATAAATCTTGAACCAGTATGCGATGATCTTATAAGAATGATCTGAATTATGATGTGCATGATGTTTAAAAATGGTTTTAAGTATATATATGTGTGTGTTAACAATTATACATGACTGGAATATGAAAAGTAAATATCTGATTCAAACTGAAAACAGAAGGTAAACATCACCATCTACCAAACTAATCTCTGATTTATATTGATGCTGGAGATAAGGTTTTAAGTAATGTTGTATGTATGAGAACATGGATAGATTAAAGTTCTTGTATATATAAAAAAATTAATTTGTTAGTGAATGTCTGAGCTATGTATAGAACCTGTACTATTGAGAAACAGGCTCCAAGATTTATGATATAAATTCATATCGCTTCGTATAAATGATTTTAAATTTTGATTCTTGAAGATAAATTGTTAGTAATAACTAAATTAGATCTTTAAAAATATTTTTTTAAAATTAACTTCTTAGTAAAGTTGCAAAAGGCAAGAAAACGCAATGAAGTTTATTACTGGACAAAAATCAAATATTAAAATTTCTAGTTTTGATTGTAGGATTGAATTCGATTGTCGAAAACATGATTTCTAGTATAAATTTCATGATTTTTAAAATCATGGTTATCGAGATATTACGAGTTGATCGAGAAATGCTTATTCTTCAAATTCCGGCAATCGAGGTTGTGGGTGATGTCGAGTTCTTTGATGGAGCAAGATCTTGGGTCGGTGTGTTCAGTAAAAATGGTTGGAGGGTACGTCGTCGCCAGGAGGCATGGCGATGAGATTATAGGGTTTTAGGAGTTTTTTGGTCGAGGTTTTTCCTGGAATAACTGCACCGCCAACTATGCATCGTGATTAACCGTAGTACGTTAGATCGTTGCGTGATGACATGGCATAACTATGAATGGAACGACGAGGTTTCTGGTGGACGAACGTGGTGGCGCAGGGGAGATATCGTCGATGGGTTTGGATTTTGGGGGTATCCGATTTTCCAAATTTTGATTTCCGACACGATTGATCGTTCTGGATGTCGAGTTGATTTTGGGGTAGTGTCGCCGACCTGATGGTGACCTGAGCGTTGATCGAAGAAGCTGGACGGTGTACACGTGCACAGATGTCCGTTGTACCTGATGTTTTCTGGGTAAAAGCTTCGTGGGAAATGTTGGATTGTGCGTTGTTGACTTCGAATTTTCTTATGGAGATGGTGATGAGAATGTATCGGATATTGGCTCGAGAAAATGTTATCTGGCCTCGGAATCGTTAGTTAGGATATTAATTTTACAAACTAGGGAATATTGAGTTTTAAAGGTAATAAGAATGAGATCAAATTGGTTAACAAAGTCTGCCTTGCCGAGAAAAAAAATAAATATAAAAAGAAAGGGGTTTCGAAGTAAAATTGTGTTATCAAGAATTAAGCTTTAAATGAATAAGAGGTTTATGTGATTTTGAATAAATTGATTTCTTACATTTTCATTTAAATAAGATTTAAACGATGATTAAGTTCTTAATTTAGATAAGAGTTTATCTTTAACTACCTAAGGTAATTAATTAAGAATAATTAATTAATATAAGAAATTAGAGGTTAATAAATTACCTTAAGTAATTAAAGGATAAATACATAAGGAAATTCATTTAAGGATAATTAATTAGAGTAAATAATTAGAGGATCATTAGCTAAGGTAAGAGTAATTAAATTACATGATTAAATAAGGGATAATTAATTTACCTAATTAATTTAAGACTAATTACGTAGTGTAATTAAAGAAATTAAGGAGGATTAATTAAGATGGATATTAATCTATTTGTAATTAATTAATGTTAAGAAAGCAGGATTTATGGAAATCTAAGTGATTAAAGTTGGTGATTAATTTAATTGGAGATTAATTAAATTAATTAGGAACTATATATATATATATATATATATATATATAATGAATCTTGCTTATATATGATTGAATAATATTGAATGCTTTAAATTATTTTTTATTCCTGGTAAGTGAATATGATGCTATGTGATATGAAATGTTTTGTAATATGAGATGTTTGGTTGAACGGTGATAATGTGATTATCTATGATGAATTGCTGTGTGAAAGTGGCATCATATTTTTAAGATTGAATTGCATTCACTTGAATAACGTGGGTTAAGAGGGTATTAAATTCGAAGAGACCGGAGTCGGGTATCAATAAGTACCCGAAACCACTTCGATTAGTAAACTGAATTCCTTATAAATTGAATTTATGAAATTAGCAGGCTGGAATTGAATATATTGAGTAATATGGACATTCAACCTGAAACCTATTGCGTGATAAAAGATTGACTATAAAAAAATTGTAAAAGTACGAGTTACCTTGGTGATTCACTTAAGTTATATAGCTTAGTATTTCAAAATTTATGGGTTTACTCACGCTGGTTTCTAGCCTGACCCGGGTATTACTTTAATGTAATACTCAGGCCAGACCGAGTATTACAGATTTTCAGATAAGGACATTCTGGAGCTCAGGAGGTGAGCTAGATGACAGGAAAGTATTGATTGTTTCCATTGTGATATAGTGTTTGTATTTCCGGGTCAAGTAAATCTTAACTGACCAATTGATATATGAATGTTGTAACTTTGATGTATTAATGTAAATTAACTAATACAGTTTTCCTTTGTAAAACTGCTATTTTATTTGATATTATATTTTGATCCGCTGCGAATGTGAGAAACTGTGTTTTGGTGTTTCTATTTCTTCATCTTCTTCTATCTCTTCACTTATTTTCCCTAACTATCTGAAATTTTCGAGATCGAACTTTCTGGGTCGTTATATTTGGTATCAGAGCAGAAGGTTAAGAGAGAACTTGGCTCTGGTGGGTATTCATTAAGGATAGGGTCAGTGGTTCCCTAGAATGAGTTGAGTGTGTGTGTGTGTGTGTGTGTGTATGAGAGCGTACTTGTTATTTTCTTATATAAAGGTTTAAAAATGGTTATAAAAATGAATGATCTTTATACAGGCTTATATTTTAATATATAAAGCAAAATGAAATGTTAAGGAAGTAAGCTTTTAGATAAGCATGACTTGTAAATTATGAAGTTTTGAATCCTAAATCTAGAAACATTTGAAATTGTTTTTAAAAGTGTTAAAAGAAATGATATTATTCAGAATATTTTTGAAAGTAATCTTATTTTAAAATAAGAAGTTGTTTGAAAACTTTGTTTGGAATTAAAAACCAAAGGTGGTTTAAAACTTAAGGTATAACTAGGTAAGCAAATTGATATATAAGAGTTGAATTCTTCTAATTAATTCTAATTTATAGGTTAGGAAGCCCCTCTGGAATTTAGTCTTTGGGAGAAATGGCAAAAAGTGAAGAATGGACGGCATGGCGCAGAGAACGAAGAGCAACTGCACGTAAGGAATGGGAAATAGCAATTCAGGAGTATGAAAATCGGATTAAGGAAAGAAATGGACCAGGACCTTATGATAATGTCAACTGCTATGGGTGTTTCAATAAGGGTCATTACATAGCTAAGTGTGGTAAAACAAGGAAGGAATTAAAGGGTACATTCCAATGAATTCGCTCCGAGATATTATGCTTTAAGTGCCATAAGAAGGGACATTTCCTTAACCGTTGTCCTGAAGTGAGGAAGGTAAAGCGTAAACCAATGGAACTGGTCAACGAGTCAACCATTTTCTATCATTGTAAAGGGTTGGGACATATCGTGAGAAATTGTCCCAAGAGACAGAAGAAGAAGATTAAGGTTGTGGAACATCCAGTAGGAAGCATGGAGGTCATCCAGGATGATGAGAGGGTAGAAACCTTTTGTGGAAAATGCTATAAGTGGGGACATCCTATTGAAAAGTGCATGTTTAGGCTTTGCCCATTGGAAAGAAGTCCATAAGAAGGATTCTGATAGAAAATGCTAAGACTCTAAATCCTAGGTGATGGTGTAGACATCTAAATTTATGACTTTGTAAGGCTTTTATTATGATAAATGGATGTAATGTTGAACTGCTAGTGTGCAGTCTACCAATGTATGAAATATTTTATGGCAGTATGATCTAATAAAATCACCTTCTTTTATTTGAAATGGAATTTGAAATTAATTCAAACTAAAATTTATGATTTTTGGTTTCAAAGGTTGAAATTGGTAATAAATTAGATTTTAAAGGTTAAATTGTTTAAAAAGGATTTGAATTATTATTTGAACCTAGAATTATGTTTATGTAGAAGTAAAGATAATTTAAAATGGAGTATTTGAAATTTTAACTCAGAATTAAATTGTTTAAAGAATTTAACTGATAAAGTAAAGTAAAGATCGATTTGATTTAAGGAATTAAATCAATATTTAAAATTTAACTCGAATTTATATAATTTGTGATGGTTTAAAGTTGAGATTTAAATTGAATTTGTTCAAATTGAATTTGATTCGAATTAATTAGTGTTGTGATTGAAGATGGATAAGTTTAAAATTCAAATGGGAAATTCGTATTGGAATATTTTGAAATGAAACTGAAGTTCAATGGGTTCAAATTCAAGTGGGAAGTTAACTTAATTTGAATTGAATTGAAAGTTAATTGGAAATTGGCGATTGATTGAAATGGAGATTGGGAAGTGGAACAGTTTGGCTCTGGACTATTTTCAAATATTTTTTTTTAATATAAGCTATCTCAAATCTATTTTTCCAAGCTATTTACCATATACAATCTTTCTTTTTAAATCCAATCTATTTTATACTTATTTTACAATTATTTTTGGAGCTATTTAACAATTTTTCAACTGTTTATAAGTTAATTACAATTTTTCCACTACTTTATAACTAATTTTAATTTTACAACTATTTTGAAATTATTTAAAATTTCTATAACTATTTGACTATTTTCCAACTATTTTACTAACACTTAACTATTCTATAGATATTTTACAAAATTAAGGAATATTTTCCATCTACTTATCTATTCTTAATTTGTCAATCTATTTTCTAAATTTATGCTGGACAGAGTTCAAACTGTTTATGATTTATTACCAATTGAGATAAGAATTGAAGTGTTAATCCAAAGGAGGATTGATGCGATTCTTGTATTTATTGATGATATTATACATATTCTTGCATTTATGCTTTTTGATAATGCCAAAGGGGGAGAAGTAATGGTAAGCACATGAAATAATGGTAAGCACATATTCGAGGAGAGATTTATAAAATTATATCTAAGTACATTGTATAGTTGTCATCATCAAAAAGGGGAGAACATAAGGAAATCCAATCTACGGTTTCGATGACAACAACTATACAATTGAATCAAATATACATATATATATATATATTTATATACACAGGTACTTGCTATAACAACATCACTAGAAAGACAAGAACGAGGCTCAAAGGACACTACAAGAGACTACAAGTCGATAGGTACAAGGAAGTAAAAGAAAAGATGCACAAAAACTGACATGCACCATATTATACTTTTGGGAGCACAAGCCAGACATCTGAAATAGTTCTCTGGAACAACAAACAGGCTAAACCAAACATCTGGTAATAGCACTCAGACGTCTAATCCTCTACTATATTCAAAAAATATATAGCACTAGACGTCTTAAACAAATACTAAACGTCTGAATTCAAACTTGAACTTTGGAAATGAACTACAACTGCCATATGTGAATGGACATCTCCGCTTCTCTTCGCCACAACTCTTCACCGTCAAGAGAAGCAACCTTAGGGGATTCATTAATGGATATGACTACTCAAGACACCTATCTACAACTATATATAGTATCAAGAATCAAGAGAACAACTTCACTTCACTAACTTATGCTTTCTAATTCTATACTTTATCCTATATTCTTGATTTCTGCACTCTAGCAATCTTTACTTGTATTCACTCTTCCATATACTCGGTTCTTCATAGAAAATATTCCTTAAAAATATATTGAAAGTAATTGTACTTATTAGTCAACATTCGTCTTATATTAAAACACACATTTGACAAGAATAACTCATTGTAACCAAGCCTATTCCTCTAGACGAAGTGAGGATTTTTGATAGTTGAATTCCGAAGGGGAGCTTCGGGACTGGACAAAGGACGGGAGGTCCGAACCAGTATAAAATTTCGGTGTGCTTATTCAATATTTTCTTAGATTAATATTATTTTAGTTGCATCATATATTTTGTCACGTATACTTAAATAAACCCTACATGATCCACCTCGTAGACTTTTAGCCTACACAGATGGCTATAAACTAAATGTATGACTAAATATTTCCCACATAAGTCGAGGAATTAAAATGGCCAAATTTGATAGTCTGTTATTAACTATCAAAGCAAACAGATATCTAGCACCATAAGCAATCACTAGGCCCTTATAATTAATCTTTTATTAATTAAATCACTTTCCAAATTTTTCACTTCAAATTATCTTTAAAAATATATAATTCCAAAACTATTTCAATATTCAATATTTAGAAAACATTTCCATATACTTATTAATAAGTAATTCACAATAGTCTTCATTTTTAACACTTAGAAGATGTTACATGTACTTAAATCATGATTAAGTACATATTTTATTCCTTAAGGAAAGCAATCTCTTAAGCATATTTATTTGGGTCAAAAGGAATGTTGCGTAAAACATCATTATGACAACCCAAAATCATTAGTATATGTATTCGATAATTAGATAGATATATAAATCCCATATACTATAGAAAACATCTCCTTTCAAAAATCAGTTACTATAATAACAGTGTTATAGTCTAGGCTTTCCTTGCTTCTCGAAAATGTGTATTTCAATAATGAATGTTGAAATCTATGGTTTTGATACTTAACAAAATTTAAAACATCTTCAAACCATTTAACTCCATTTACAAGATCGCTTTTCAAAACATTTTGAAAGATTTCTCAATGTCCAAAATCGTGAATATGATTACTTTAATAAGCTTCCATATTTAACTTATCAAATTCAATTAATTTTGGATTTATAAACATTGTTTATAAATCACATTTATATTTTAATAAAAACTTCCACTTATAAAATCATTTATTAACAAATTCCATTTATCTCATTTATATTTCAAAATTCGATTATAAGTTTATTTACTTGTAGATCTCTTCATTTACAAATTAATTCCTTTTATAACTTCATCAATTATAAATCTTATTCACTTATAAAATCCATTTATAACTTCATTTTAAACCCTTACAAAACTCGTTTACAATTCCATTACCTTTATTTATAAAATATCAATTTTATAAATCTTATATATAAACCGTTTATAATAAGTCAAAAAATTTCAATTTAACTATTTTACCAAATAGTTAACTCTATATTCCAAAAATCATATTTTGGTATGTTTCATAAAACCATAAATTTTATAACATAAAAGTTATAACTTTTTATTTATTTATAATAAATTCATTCCTCAACAATTCAAAAATATATTTTTTCAAAATCACTTTGAATACCTTTCTAAATTGAAATCATCACTATAATACTTTTAAAATTCCAAAATATGGCCTATGTTGTAAAAATGCTTAACAAGGTGATTCATATAAATCATATCAATCCTGGCATCCAAAACATCATATATCATATGATAACAACATATATAATATGATAACAACATGTATCATAATATCTGTAAATAAAATCAACATTAGTGAGGAATCTAGTTGGATCCCTCCAACCTGTCACCTGCAACAAATATACATATTAGAAAACATGTACAATGTCCGCATCGAGGCAGACGCGTGTACAAAAGGTCATCCACTCATACACGGGAACGTATAGGGTCTAATGGGCTGCAATAGGCAGGAATATATCCAAATACCAATCAATATATATAATATATCATATATCATCCAAATAGTCATCAATCAATATAAAATAATTTTGTTCTCACTTATATAAAAATATAAGCGAGTCAGAAAGAGTGAGTTGTACTCACTTTGATTGCTTTTGCCGTTGTAGTGTTTTATTCCAAATAAAATTAAACAAGCATTTAATTTTACCCAAAATTTTTACTAGTTCCAATCAACTCCAAACTAGCTCCATCGCATAGTTTTCGCAAATACAAACACAAAGCAACTTGTTTCGTCAGTTTTCGACCTCATATGAAGAAGTTATACAATTTTAAAGTTTATGCAAATTTATATATAATATAATTTCACTTTTTGTTTTATTTTTAAACCTAAATCAAATCTGCACCGTTCGATTTCGTCAACTCCAGATTTGGCCATTATCACTTTCTTCTTCCTTACATGAAAACTCAGTCGAACAAAACCCATCGTCGCATTCGAATCCTTCAATGTTGCACCACCTACGTTCGTTTAGACGACGATCGGACGCCTCCACCACGTGCGTCAACCTTAGCTCCACCCACGGCCGAAGCCTCGACCAACTCGGTGCCTCCGTGGCCAAGAAAAACAAACCCAAACACCGTATGAACACGGCTAATTTTGGACCTCCACACTGCTCCATTTCAAATCACAACCGTTGACCTTGAAGCTCTCGTCGCGCTATACAATTTGTTAGTTAGAAGTTTTGTTTAATTGTTCACGTATTGAGAGAAATCAAAGAGGGAAAGGGATGATTTCTGGCCATTAAATTGTAAACGGCGGTTAGGGTTGTTTGCCGTAGGTTTATTGCAAATGGGAGAAAGTGATGTCCTTTTATATAAAATTTCACGACACTATTCACCCAAATTTTTTTAAACTCCAATCAAAGCGTGCCGCCTGGCGTTTGTAATGTTTTACTCCAATTCCGAACACAATAGAATGTGTATTAGGAGCCAATTCGATCATATTTGAAAGATAGGTTTTCGAATCGACTTATTTAAATTAAGATTTACTTAAAAAAAATTCTACGTGTTTTAGCTTCGTACGACCAAATCGTAAATTTAATTTACACAAAATTTGAAATCCTATAATAATATAGCATTACGGATCCAACGAAACAGGTTTCGTCGAAATCCAAGACCGCGTGAAAAATGACTATTTTTACACGTTAATTAAATATTAAAACATTCAATTTCTAAAAATTTACTTTTAAATCAATTTCAAAAGTTCCCTAACATCATTCTAATTAAAATAAAATTTATATCAACTTTATAAAACATTTTCATTCACAATTCAATAAAATTTCAATTATTTTTGCAATTTCAAATATTAAATTAACAGTCTGATTATCTAATTAAATCACTATATTTGAAATATAAGTTATTCAACTTATAAAACTAACTTGTGAATATTTAAAATCATTAAATATATGAATTTCAAATGACTGAAATTTTGGATCGTTACAAGTAGCATGGCATTATTATATTTTAAAAAACTATTTTATTCTTACTAAAAGTAATTACTTTTCACCAAATCCAATTATTATGTCAAAATGTGATCGGTTTACAACAAAATTTTGCATTTTCTTTTTCGATTTAATGCCGCATTCAATTTCCAAAGTCCAAAAGATATATTAAATTAATTAGTTAATATCGTTAATTAATTATCCTTTTAAATGCTTATCTAGTATAATAAGTTCATAGTAATTCAAAATCACTTGGGAAAAATCCCAAAAAATTCATAGAAATTCATCAATATGGTATTCTTTACCCATATAAATAATTTCATGGTCAAAATCTATATTTAGTTATTTTAAATAACTAAAAATAGAAACTATTTTCTCCTTAAGAAATTCATAAGTCATTCTCTTCAATTTGAAAAATTAAGAAATTAAAAAACAATCTCCAAAATAATGTTTTACTTAACATATCCAAATATCAAATCGTTTGAGGTAAAACATTTGGCTTACCCTCAAACCTATTTAAATAATTTCATAAAAATTCGTAAATCATTATTTTATCCAAACAATAGTGTAATCAACATGGAACAACATATCATCAAAAAAAATCAATCCAAGTGATATTAGCAAACAAAGTGGCATAAAATAAGATGATTTATTATTATTCACCTTGATTTTGATAATAGAGTTGAGATTTGATGAGTGCTTTACCTTCCCAAACTTTGCTCTTGAATCTCCTTTAGATTTTTCATTATTCTCCTTTAGCAATGGTCGGCCTCCTTATATTCTTTTAATTGCTTGTGCTTTATGAAAGTGAGAACGATAGAGTAGAAGGAGGATTTAACGTATGAAGGGTTTTTCTATTCCTAAATTATCCCTCTCCTATGTTTATTGTTCTTTTGCCACAAAACGATCCTATTAATCAATTAGTTAGCTAATTATGGCTCGACCATGTTAATTATCAAATCTCAATTCCTTATTACACTGGACATCACATTATTCTATTTAATTAGTATAATAATAATATTAATTCAATTAGGGGTATTATATCTTAAGACGAAAAAATTGATTTTTTTATTTAATCTAATTTAATATTCATTATTTAATTAACATAAGCTTTATAACATTAAAATATGTTTTCAAGTTATATATAGATAGTTTATACCTAAAATATTTTTGGCATAAAAATATATTTTTAACATATAAAAATATTATTTAATTTAAATTACTTAAATGAATCTATAAAATAAATAAATATATCATAAAATATAATTTAAATTTTATAAAATCATTTTCATAACTGATAAACTCTTAACGTAAAATACAATTAATTTTTTACATTAATTAGAAATTTCATATAAATACCAAAATTAAAATTTATTTAAAAATTGATCTTAAATTACCATATATGTATGTTAAATATTCAATGCTAAAATATCAATCAGATTTTTTTATAAAATATTAAAATATAAATTATAATTTCAAAAACATATTTTTATACACATCATTATTTATTTCTAAAAGAAAATTTGATTTAGATAAAATTTAAAAATATTGATTTTACCAGGAGTATTATTCGATAATTATGTGTGTAAAAGTTCAATTTTTTTTAGTTTACCATAAAATAAATAATTAACATTTTATAATGTATTTTAATTTTTTATACATAACCAATATATACACACACACATTATAAATTCCCCACGCGCACAAATATATATATATATACAAATTTTTAATTATTCAAAATAAAATATGAATTTATACACATATATATTTGTAATATTTTGTGTTACCGCTAATGTTTATTCTAAAGGTATGCAGTATAACAACGTTATCGTAATCCTGCATCAATAAGCAATGTCGAGAGTATGAAGGAAAACCAATGCCGGAAGCGTGTAATGCCGTGCTTATAAATAAAGAATATTAGGCAACCAAGTCATCAATGAAGCCAGCAATATCGGATGCATCAACGTCGCTTATCGCTTATAAGGTTGAATGAACAACATCGTGGCAAAGAAATTAGAGACAATGCCGCATATAAGTAAGGGAATGAAGACATTGGTAAGCTCTATCCAAAATCCATCAATGTTATAATAGCATGATATAGCATTGATGGCACATCATATTAATACCATATTCCATTAAACGAGAACTTCTTCCATAGCTAGAAGAATAAATGTCGCTCTAGATTAATACCGCATCTCTCCAATGTCGCCTTATTCTAACATCATCTTTCACAGTAATGCTATATCCTATCAAAACCGCTCATCATCAATGCCTTCTTCTATCAATACGACTCATCACCAATGTTGTCTCTTATTAATGCTGCTTATCATCAATATCGTTTTTTATTAATGATATCTGCTACTGATCCCAACTGCTATCAATGCTTCTTGTTATGAATGTTGATCATTGCCAATATCGCCACTGTTATACAAAAATTTCTCGATAGCACAAACAACGATTATCTTTCTAAGTAAAGTCCTACACCCTTTAATTATATGTATTGCAATAATTATGTTATTTTAATGTATGAGGACTAAATGGAACGAACTCGTATCGAGAGAATGATACCGCAGGCCAAAAGCAACTGCCCATCAGCATGTCCAAAGCCCAAAACATCAATTTGTAGTGACAAGTTAACCAACAAGAAAATGCATGGCTCGAAAAAAAGAGCCACCTACATGGGAAAGAAGTCACCAATTTTCTCCGCCTGACTATCACTAACAGATATTCAGAACAAGCTCAAACTGCAGTTGCTTAATAAGCCACTCCAGCAATCCAAGGGGAAGACTCCCCACTAATGGCGTTATGGCATATTGGCTATAAATAGATGGCAATCCCAAGGCGTAAGGATCTTTATCACAAAAAAGAACACAGACATAGAATAATGTTGTACTTTCCTATATTAAAGCTTTATTTACCAACGCATCAATGGCGGAAATGTACAAAATAAATGTAATAAGCCTCTCGGATAGATAAGAGTGACTAAATAACAAAAGGATAGTGGATGTAAGGACTTTCAGCCCGAACCACTATAAAAGTCTCGGTGTTATTTACTTTTGCAATTTACATTTTTACATTTACTATCATGACTTTATGATCCAACATTTCATAACCTAAGCTTGATTAAATCATATTTTGGTAATCTCTTTGTCGGGTTCAATATTCCAACTAGCTTCCATATACCTTCGGACTTTGGAGTGTTGGTGTAGAGAAAAATTTGCGCTGGCATTTCTAGCTCTAGAAGAAGGGCCGAGCCCCCATCATTTGTTCCATTTCAGAAAGTCCAGCGACATCATCTCTCCAACCATTTCTAACTTTGAAAATAAGATTCTAACCCTAAAGTTATTCCTCAACCTCCACATCCAACTCATTAAAGAAGACAACGATGAGCATCTAGCCACCTTTATCTTGAATAATGACCAAAACTAAGAGTACGATCCCATCTATAAGCTTCAAGCTCTCCAGGTCGGAAAGCGTTTTGAGTATCTTTAAGAGTCTTCCCTAGAGTCTTCTCAACTCAAAGTAATGATTAAGGTTATGGAAAACAAAAACAAGGACTTGGGTATTGTAATAATGATAGGTAAAGGTTCATCTTATCCTGCTAAAAGAGCTTTCCTAGTTATCTCCACTCTCCAATCTCGAAAATAGATCAAATGGGAAAAAGTTTGCTCAATCAAAGTCTGTCTCTGATCTTTCTAGAAACTCTTCGTGAACTCCATTATCCAAATTATCCCCCATTACCAAAGAAGATCCAAAAGGAAAAAACTACCATGTCTTACATTAAGTGAACGGGCATGAAACAAACGGATGTCGAAGGCTTCACAGGTCGTGGAAAATTTCATTAGAAAGCGAAATTAACTGAATTTCGTAAATAATTAGTTTAATATCTCATTTTTGTAAATATTTAACTTCGCTTTCATGTTTTAGGGAAATTCATATCATATATGCCCATTCGACCAATCATGTATATATATCCCCCTTCAAAAATGAAGAATACTATATAGATCTCAATATTTGAAGAAGTCATTATCTTTTCGAAACGCTTATTTTCGGTCTAACTTTATCCTATCTCGATGGGTATAATCGAATCTCGGTACTTACAAAATTCTATCTAATATGTCTCTCTTTTAGTTATTTTCGCTTATTGCTTTTGCATTTAGAGTCCAAGGACTGAAACTCTTCAATTGATCTCACGAGGTCAACAAAGAGTTCCACTTTTTCTAAAAACTATTAATCCTCTCAGCAACTCTATTTCTCAAGCTTGAATCTAAAATTTTTCTATCAAACAATAAAGTTTGCCAACTACATGATCTCAAAAATCTTTTACAAAATAGTCCGAAAGCACTCTTTTCAAAGAATTCTCATTTTCCATTACCAAGTTACAACTGGTGTTCCTTATGATCGTTAATTTAAAATTGTTTTAAATGGCGGACACCCACAGAAAGTGTTGTAGATGGCCGGCACCCACCGAAAAGGTTGTAAATGTCTGACACCCACTAAAAGTGGTCGTAGATAGCCGATGCTCATCAAAAGTGGCTGTAGGTTTGGACCCAACAATAAGTTAGTTGACCTATCCATAAGAGCACCTTCACAGTGATGCATTATGAAGTGTAAGGCCATATTACCTAGGTCTGAAAAGAAGTCAAAAAGTGGAATGCATGTTAAGTCATGGTAAAGTAGTACCATGAATTGGGCATATTCACAATAATAATGAGCTACGGTCAAGTAGTACCATGCATTGGGTAGGTTCCCAATAAGATTAGAAAGTGGGGCTAGATTCCCAGTAATAGCAAGCCATGGTAAAGCAGTACCATGAATTGGGTAGGTTCCCAATAAGATTAGAAATTTGGGTAGATTCCTAATAATAGCAAACCATGGTCAAGTAGTACCATGCATTAGGTAGGTTCCCAATAAGATTAGGAAGTTGGGTAGATTTTCAATAATATTGAGCCATGGTCAAGTAGTACCGTGCATAATATTATGATTGGGAAGATCCCCCATAAGATCAGAGTTGGGTAAATTCCCAATATTGATGGAATGCTAGAGAATTTTTTTTAATTTAAGGTATCAAGTAGATTCTCGATAAACAGAGGAAAAAAAGGGATGGGAATAGAATCAGAACAATACTTCTGATTGTGCCACTAAGCTGGCTTAGGATAAGGATCTAGTAATAAAACTAGTTGGGAACCGAGATCTTGTTTTGACAAAAAGTATACCAAGGTCAAGAGGTACCCCACATATGGAAGATTCTAAAGCACATTCAGAGTGATGACATAAGAAATAAAATTGAAAAGAGCAAAGTTCCTTGCATATAGTTTATTTAAGAAGATGTTACAAGGGATAGCCCAAGAAGAATGCCTAAAGAAATAATATTACGAAAACTAGATTACAAAATCGAGAGGATTAGAGGATAAAAACGAAAGGAGGAGATCGTTTAGAATGAGCAAGCCAAGGCGGCAACTCAAGGCCCTCCGAAACAAACTTAGTTCCACAATCTCGGAAGGAATTTATTAGCAACATCATCCTAACTCTTTTTCTTCCTTTATCTAAAAGGAAGACGATATCATCTCTCGATGTCAGATATTAGTTTAGGGCTCACTCTTCTCCGAGGTAAAGTAGTTATTAATTTTCAGTGCTAGCTATGACAAAAGGAAACTCTTTTAATCCCAAAGGTCTTAAAGTTACGTTAAGCTTCCAAAGTTCAGCTAGCTTGTCCTCATAGAATTAGTAAAGAGAAGCATAAGGTCGCTGAGTTTTTGAGCCGTTCAAGCAGGGTACACCCTAAGGAACATCAACTTAAAATTATTAAAGAGAAAGATAAGAAAAAACGAAGAACTGCACATCAACTACTTTAGCTTGAAATATTATGTAACAATCGCATCGTATAAGTATGAATGGTACTTTACACATTGTAAATTCACCAAAAAAATTTCATTTAGAAAATTATACAATCCAAAATTTATAGAAGTCATATTACTACAACGATAAGTTACGATATGTTTTCTTCATCAAGTGTACTATCATGAGTGTCTTCTTGTACCTCTTTATTAGTATCAAATTGAAAACCCAAACTTGAAAGCAGAAAACTTGAAAGCAGAATTGAAAATATACAGCAACAGAAACTTCTTGCGAAAACAGAAATTTTATTACTACTGTAGATAATATTACAGAACTCAGATACAATGAAGAGAAAGCACGAAAATGAAGAAAAATTTTCTGATGATCATCTTCAGAGTAGTCTCCTCCTTTTATAGTGTCTTCTCTCCTTTATTTCTTATTACTTAGGCTGGACATCTGTCTATTATAGGGCTGATATTTGTCCCTTTTAGGCTGTTAGGCTGAGGATGTGTCCTTTAGTTTATTATGTGCAGAGGATGAGTTGGAAAGGCAAAGGGGTAATATGTCACCCTAGTGTAAAGGATGTGCTCTTTGTCTTTTTATCCTGGATGCTGGTCCACCATGCTTCTGTTTTAATTTTGAATTTCTAGATTGGCTAGAGATTCGTCGTCAAAAGGGTCGGTACCCATAGTATCCCTCATTATAGAGTCTTGTCTAATTCTTACTTTTTCCACTTGTTCTTCAAAGTATTCTTATTGAGCCATTGTGCCAACTGGGCCAATTTTAAGACTGTCTAAAAAACGTTGAACCTTCATTATTCTTTCTGTTGATGGTTCGAAAGCCGATATGTAGTCCAATAGTAATACTGTTTTGTCTTCAGTGGCAGAGTGTGATCCGATTTCGCCTTTGTTAATGGCTTCTGAGAAGAACTCTTGTGCTGCTAGGATTCTTTCACTTTCTTCATTAAATTCTTTGCGGTTGAATTTAACGAATTCATGTTGAGGATTTTCGGCTACCCGATGTAGTTCCCATAATTGGATGGTGGGATAAAGAAGTATGTACTGTCTTTCTTCCCAAACGCTCAAAATTCTGAACATGAACACAGTAAAAAATCTGCTTGAATGTTCAGCAAGTTTTGCTGTACATATTTCTGGAATATATCCTGAGTATTCTACAGGATGGCTTGTGTTGACATAAATTTCGTGTACTAAGCCCTTTTTGATATGTTTTTGATATTTTTGTATTTCAGAAAAACAGGCTATAAGCCGTGGTCTTTTGTTGTTATTGAGAATTAACTCTTCATTTTTTAAGAGTTTAACTAATTCTGTGTCTTCTAGCTTTTTGAAGAATAGAAGAAGATTGCTTTCATCGATGAGATGTTGCTGATATAAGGAGATCATATCCTGGACTGTCATTTCAGCCTCCATCTCTTTGGTTTTTGTGTTATCTATCTCATAAAGTCTAAGTAATTCTAGAAAATCTTGAATTCTTAGATTTACAAGATCGGAGGTTTGCATTTGAGAAAATATTGTTTTCAAATGACTGTGTTCAGCTGTGTTATCAGTGAACAACTCTGCTTCTTTCAAATCTAGAGCTTCAGATCTAGATGTAAAAGAATGTTGTGACAATTTAGTCACTAGTTTCTGAGTTTCTCGTAACTTTTTCTCTTTTTGGGATATTGTATGCTTCAATCCCAGATAATCCATTTCCAGTTGAGTTAACCAGAAATTTGCAGCTCTATGGTCTGCAGCTTGGATGGCTTTAAAGCATCCATTGAAATTGTCATATAAGTTAGGATTCGATGCTTTCATGTCTAGATTGTACCAATCTTTGACCACCGCTGAGATGTATGGTCTTTGTATTCCTGTGGGAGCAATTGCTTTTCCTTTGTTCATCGGAACAAATTTCTGAGTTGTATTGGAAGGTGTTGCCTTGCCTTTGTTTGTTGGAGTGGTTTTGGTCTGTTGGACCTTTTCTTCATTTACTCCTGTGGGAGCATTAGTTTCTTCGGATTCCTGTGAAGATGAAGCCTCTGTGGAGGTTTGCTTGGCTTTTTTAGATGATTTCACTTGTTTGAAATCTTCTTGTCTTTTCATGGTTTCTAATAATTCTTTGATTCTTTTTATATCGTCCTCATCCATGTTTCATAGCCTGGTAAGAAGATCAGCTGCAAAGTTAGTGTAGCCTGGAACGATCATAGTTGTAAATTTCTAAATACATAGCTAATCTAATTCTTCGAAGGTTTTCTTCTGGATTGTTTACAGTTTTCTTTTTTAAGAATTGAGCAACAGATTTGTTATCTGTTTCTATTATAAACTGTCTATGCAAGAGATAAATTCGTAAACTTTTGATTGCTAATTTAATAGCCAGTAATTCTTTGTCATATGTAGCGTATTTAATATGAGGTTTACTAAACTTTCCAGAGGAATATGCTACAACTTATTTTTGTTTTGCAATTAATACTCCTGCCCAGAAATTGTCAGAAGCATCAGTTTGTAGTGTAAGTAATTCTTCATCTGAAGGAAAATAGAGGATCTTTTGATCTTCTATTAGGTCTTTAATCTTTTATATTTCTTCTTCTTCTTGCTTTTGCAAGGTAATCGGAATTTTGTCTGTGTTCCATCTTCTTGGTTGTTCTCCATTATACTGTTTATATTTTGCTTGTTCGTCAGTAAGCTTTTTCTGTAAATTTTGAGTCCTAGCGGATAAATTAGGAATAAATTTTCTGCCGTAGTTTAATAATCCTAAGAAACTTTGGAGTTCTTTTAATGTTTTAAATGTATCGGGAAAATCTTTAATTTTAGTATAAATGTGTTGTTGTAATTCTATTTGTCCATTTTTAATTCGTTTTCCGAGAAAATCTATTTCTTTTTTAAATAATTCAATTTTTTTTAGGACTTGATATAACACCGTTTTGAAGTAATATTTGAACAACTGCCAGAAGATGTTGTTTATGTTCTTCTGCAGAATTAGAGAAAACAAGAATGTCGTATATATTGACAGATACAAAAGGTAAATGTCCAAACATAGAATTCATCCATTTTTGAAATATTTGTGCTGCGTTTTTTAATCCAAAAGGCATAACTAACCATTCAAAATGTCCTTGTGGGCAACTAAAGGCGGTTAGCTCTATGGACTGTTTATCAGAAGTTTTAATTGCCAAAAACCCGATTTTGCATCAAATTTACTATAATATTTTGCTCCTTGGATTTGTTTTGTTAGATGTTCAGCAGAAGGAATAAAATATCCATCAAACTTTGTATAGCTGTTAAGTTTTCTATAGTTTATTACCATTCGAGCTTTTCCTCTTTTAATTTCAGCATGATTTCTTACTAAGAAAGCTGGGAATGAGTGGGTACTGAAACTTTTCTGTATTAGGTTCAAATTTAAGAGGTCTTTTATTTGTTTTGCAAATTCTTCTTTATCAGTTGGTGATACCATAATACTGTTAACTCTGACTTTAGCGTCTTTGTATTGTTCCATTAATTCAATTTTACAATACCGTGGTGCTTTGTCAAACCATTTTAATGGATTGTCTGAATAAAGAGGTTCTAACATATTGTGTATTAATATTTCAAATTCGTTGGTGGTTGGTATATTGTATGTACAAATCTTTGGTTGTATGATTTTCGGTGTTTTTACATGTTCAATTAATGTAACAGGTTTTTCACCACGCTGTGCTGCTGGAGTATAATGTGGTGCAATTCTAGCGGGTAGCGTTACTCGAGGCACAAGAACGCCATCCAGTTCAAAATAATATTTGTTGAAGGGAGGGAGATGTCTTAAATTGTCCATTCCCAGGATGCAATAACTATCAAATTCCTTTGGTAGTAATGCAAAGTCAAAGTTGTATAGTTTATTATTTCCATGTATATCAGGTATTTGTACCTGTAAGTGTTTTGCTTTGTGAGTAACAGGGACTTGTCTTCCCATAAAATCATTTAGCATTCCTTTTTTGTCTAATGGTACCCAGAATTGCTGGGGAATAAATATTTCTTGTAATAAACTGGCTTCTGCACCAGAATCCAGTAACGCATGTACCGTGAATTCTTGATATTCAGGGATACATATCGTTATTGGAAGATATATATGTAACTGTGCCTTTCTTTTAAGATCTATGGATCTAATCATGATGTTTTATATTTTCTGTAGGAACCTTGATAACCATTCGGTTTGATTCCTGTTCTTTTTGTTTTTCAAGCATTCTCATTGTTCTTCCTTCTATTGGATTTTCTTGTTTAAAGCTCATACGATGACTGATAGTTTTTAATATATCAGGAGTTAATTCTACATCAGACATTTTATTGTATGATTGAGTTCTTTTTAATGTGTTGGATGAATTTGCATTGTCCTCATTATTCTTGGTTATGGTGGAAATAGTATTTCCTGATGCTATAAAATATTCTGTAGGTAATTGAATTCGTGGTTTAAGTGATTTCACAAAAACTTAAATTTCGTTATCGAATTTTAAATGTCTTATGTCAATCAATCTGGGTTGAATTGTTTTTCCTAACCCGACTTCGAACAGTTTAACAAATTGTTTGGGCGTAATTGATTTGAACGTAGCAGTATCATTCAAGGCCATACAATGTTCCCATTGTATGCCAAGAACTTTGGATCCTGAAAGAAGTTCTATATTTTGTAAATTTACTGATAATGTACAAGCTTTTTCTATATTTTGATCATCAAGACTTATACAAAAATCAGGATGTATATTTACTCCAAATAATCTGTTTGCTAAATTTGACTTAGCTCCGCCAATAATACTATTTAAAGGATTATTGATAATTCTTTCATCCATACAAACTATCATTATTGGAGTATCAATTCCGGATCTAAACAATCCTGTTATTTTTAGTTGTATTAGACCTATATGAAGGTATTTCATTTTTGGATATTTGGCTTTTAGTTTTTCTATTTTATTTTTATTTAAAAGGCTTATGGAAGTAAAATCTTCCTCTCCCTTTAACTCTACATTTCCTTGCATATGTTCAAATATATATGTACGTTTATTCAAAAATCTAGATTTAAAAGTTAGTGGTTTATAAATATCCTTTTTATTTGAATGAGGGATTGCTTCTTTTAATTTTTCTAAATCTTCGTCCGTGACCTTAAATTGTTCTCCTGTGCTATCTTGCATTTGAGGGTTAGATGTTTCTTCTGAAGTAAAAGTGTTCATGTACATCCTATACTCGTGATATGATTCTGCCTCTTTATTCCTTGATGATCGGGATGTAGAACCACTTAATGGGGTAGATAGATCATGATCATATATTTCTTCTTTTATAATTGGAAGGTCTTCATATATATGTATAACAAGTAGTCCTAATGGATCTCCTTGCTCTATAATATAGTCTTTATCTTCCATACTAGTACTTTTAAATAGTATAGAAGTGTTAGTTTTAGAAAGAGGTTCTATTAATCCATAAGTTATAAAAATATTTTCTTTAGTATGTTTAGGTATATTATAAATTTGTCCATAATATCCGAGTGGGATTTTTATTAGTAGATCTAACAATACTTCGGTTGTGAAGTACCTTCTTAATCTGGAGCATTTTGCTACATATAATGTATACCCTGGAGAATTTACTTTTTTCTTTTTGGGAAGTATAGCATATATGGTTAACGGAATAATTTTTATTTGGTTATGTGTCTGATTGATTGTGATCATGTTTATTTTAAAATTATCAAAGGAATCATTTATTTCATCTTCATTTTCAGTAGTGTCAGAATAAACTGATTCAATTTCATATACAGATGAATTAGCATCACTCGAAATATCCTCGATAGTGCCAACATTAATACCGTATTCTTCGATATTTGATATTACGATATTTTGTATATTCGTAGGACATTCATTTGCATAATGTCCTTCTTTATTACATTTGAAACATTTGCAGCCTTTACGGAAATTTTTCTTTTTAATAAACTTTTTCTTAGAAAACTTGTTTTCTTTTCTAATTTTTTTCTTATATTCTGGTTTCCATTTTTTCCTAGTGATACGATATTTTGGTTTTATTCTTCTTTTGAAATTTCTTGTTCTCTTTCGTTCGAATTCAGGAGAACATCCAAACTGTGTGTTAATATCTTCTGTGTATTTGGTACAACAAGAAAATCCCAGTTTTGAGTTTCTAATTTTATTTTTCATTTGTTTGTGTGCACTGGCTTGTTCACAAACTCTTTCCATAGTATCCATACATGCCTTTTTTAATAAGCCTGTGTTATGATTTTCATCCGTATACTTTGTCTTAAAATGTCGTATCTTTCTTGAATAATATTATTCCATGGATAAGGATGTTCGTAAAAAAGCCTTTTACCCAGAAAACTTTCTGGTCATTATTTTTTAAATGGAAAAGTAGGCCTATGTATTTTGCAGCGAATTCTTCTAACATACATATGTCGCATAATTGTATTTTTAATAATTGTTTTTCATAATCAGTATCTTCTAGGAAAGTTTCTCCTGTAAAGTCTGCTAATAATAATTTTAATAATTCCCCAAGAGCTTCTTGTTTAGATTGAATATTTCTAATTCTTTGTAATTAATTTGGATTTATTCTTTCAAGGTTTAGTAACCAAGCTAAAGCGTCTCCTGTCCAATAGCTGGTAGCGTAATGGATGTATTCCATCACATTCATATTTGGAGGTAATAAATGGATTATTCCACTTATATGTTGAAGCCATGTTATAATATATTTTCTTATTTTTCTATGTGGAAGTTTATCTATATTAAATGTTAAGGTATATGTAGAAGAAGGTTGTTCATTATAAAAATCTTTAAGTTGCTTTCTAGAGGAGTGAAATTTAATCCAATCTGATCTAGTACCATGTCTAAGCATTTCAGGGTAAGGATCAGTATGAGGCCTATTATATGTGTTTTCTTCCTGTTCTTGATCATCCATAATTATATCAGAGTTAAGATCGTTTACAACAGAAGCTGCATCCGGAGGAGGTGGCGGAGGTAAAATTAGAGCACCTCTACTAGATCCGGTTTCATTAGAGTTTATGTTGTAAGTAAGGTTATCTGATGTATCTGAATTATACTCAAATTCTGTGGAATTTTTAGATTCTTGTTCAGAATCTTCAAATGAAGAATTTTCTCCATTTGCTTTATATTTAAAATAGTTTATTGCCGTTGAATGATCTTCATAATAAGAATAAAGTTCAGTACTATCTATTTCTCCTACAAGTTCTTTTTCTTGAAGAATAAGATAATTTTTATAGTAGGTGGGATCAATCTCTTCAACATTTATTTTGTTATTTTCTTCAGAAGTATATTTGACCATTCTGATGCTGTTAAGTGAATGGATTGTTGGTGTATTTCGACCAAATCCTAAGGTCGCAGTTTGTTTTTGAAGTTTATTATTGATATCTTTAACTTCTAATTTAATTTCTTGAAGTAGATCAATCATAAAATTATGAATCCTATTTACTGGGTTTTTATGAGTGGGGATATGAACAACATGCTCATATTGTTCGGTATTTAGATCAAATTGACACTTATGTGTGTCCAGAATAACAATCTTATTATTTTCCATAAATAAGGGTCTTTTGAACACAATTCAATTATGAGTTTATACAAAACATTTGTAAATAGATAAAAGCTTTCATTCGATTAATAAGTCTTGATTCGCAGACCTACAGTTATAGATTAGTTTTGACCCTAAATTAAGCGGCTAAACACGATACCCCTTAATGCTTTCTTGGCATACCGTGGTTTTATAGTAGGGTTTGGCCTCGAATTAACAACCACAAGCCTATATCGTTGCTTCACTTAAGTAGAGCACAGCAATGGTTCGTTTCCTACTGCAGTGTGTAATAATCAGTAAACAATAGGTCGTAGAATTGACTTAAAATTCGAAAAAAGTTTTAGCTGTCACATAAGTTTTGCAGACTCATAACAAATCATGCTCAAAAGAATAGCTTAAGCTTTCATTTTAAAATTTAAAAATTTTTTGTACTCCTTTTTTTTTGTTACTACTTCAACAGAACATATACAGAAAGATAGAGTTCAGAAAATATAAAACAGAATGATCTGAAACAGAATAACTTACCTAGTGTTAGCCCAAACTTGGAAGCAGAAAACTTGAAAGCAGAATTGAAAATATACAGCAACAGAAGCTTCTTGCGGAAACAGAAATTTTATTACTACAGTAGATAATATTACAGAACTCAGATACAATGAAGAGAAAGCACGAAAATGAAGAAATTTTTTCTAATGATCATCTTCAGAGTAGTCTCCTCCTTTTATAGTGTCTTCTCTCCTTTATTTCTTATTACTTAGGCTGGACATCTGTCTATTATAGGGCTAAATGTGTCCCTTTTAGGCTGTTAGGCTGAGGATGTGTCCTTTAGTTTATTCTTTGCAGAGGATGAGTTGGAAAGGCTAAGGGATGACTTTTAGGCTTGTAGGCTGAGAATGTGTCCTTTAGTTTATTATGTGCAGAGGATGAGTTGGAAAGGCTAACGGGTAATATGTCACCCTAGTGTAAAGGATGTGCTCTTTGTCTTTTTATCCTGGATGCTGGTCCACCATGCTTCTGTTTTAATTTTGAATTTCTAGATTGGCTAGAGATTCTTCGTCAAAAGGGTCGGTACCCATAGTATCTCTCATTATAGAGTCTTGTCTAAGTCTTTCATTTTCCACTTGTTCTTCAAAGTATTCTTCTTGAGCCATTGTGCCAACTGGGCCAATTTTGAGACTGTCTAAAAAACGTTGAACCTTCATTATTCTTTCTGTTGATGGTTCGAAAGCCGATATGTAGTCCAATAGTAATACTGTTTTGCCTTCAGTGGCAGAGTGTGATCCGATTTCGCCTTTGTTAATGGCTTCTGAGAAGAACTCTTGTGCTGCTAGGATTCTTTCACTTTCTTCATTAAATTCTTTGAGGTTGAATTTAACGAATTCATGTTGAGGATTTTCGGTTACCCGATGTAGTTCCCATAATTGGATGGAGGGATAAAGATGTATGTACTGTCTTTCTTCCCAAACGCTCCAAATTCTGAACACGAACATAGTAAAAAATCTGCTTGAATGTTCATCAAGTTTTGTTGTACATATTTATGGAATATATCCTGAGTATTCTTCAGGATGGCTTGTGTTGACATAAATTTCGTGTACTAAGCCCTTTTTGATATATTTTTGATATTTTTGTATTTCAGAAAAACAGGTTATAAGCCGTGGTCTTCTGTTGTTATTGAAAATTAACTCTTCATTAATTCTGTGTCTTCTAGCTTTTTGAAGAATAGAAGAAGATTGCTTTCATCGATGAGATGTTGCTGATATAAGGAGATCATATCCAGGACTGTCATTTCAGCCTCCATCTCTTTGGTTTTTGTGTTATCTATCTCATAAAGTCTAAGTAATTCTAGAAAATCATGAATTCTTAGATTTACAAGATTTGAGGTTTGCATTTGAGAAAATATTGTTTTCAAATGACTGTGTTCAGCTGTGTTATCAGTGAACAACTCTGCTTCTTTCAAATCTAGAGCTTCAGATCTAGATGTAAATGAATGTTGTGACAATTTAGTCACTAGTTTCTGAGTTTCTTGTAACTTTTTCTCTTTCTGGGATATTGTATGCTTCAATCCCAGATAAGCCTTTTCCAGTTGAGTTAACCAGAAATTTGCAGCTCTATGGTTCGCAGCTTGGATGGCTTTAAAGCATCCATTGAAATTGTCATATAAGTTAGGATTCGATGCTTTCATGTCTAGATTGTACCAATCTTTGACCACCGCTGAGATGTATGGTCTTTGTATTCCTGTGGATGATCGGGATGCAGAACCACTTAATGGGGTAGATAGATCATGATCGTATATTTCTTCTTTTATAATTGGAAGGTCTTCATATTTATGTATAACAAGTAGTCCTAATGGATCTCCTTGCTCTATAATATAGTCTTTATCTTCCATACTAGTACTTTTAAATAGTATAGAAGTGTTAGTTTTAGAAAGAGGTTCTATTAATCCATAAGTTATAAAAATATTTTCTTTAGTATGTTTAGGTATATTATAAATTTGTCCATAATATCCGAGTGGGATTTTTATTAGTAGATCTAAGAATACTTCGGTTGTGAAGTACCTTCTTAATCTAGAGCATTTTGCTGCATATAATGTATACCCTGGAGAATTTACTTTTTCCTTTTTGGGAAGTATATCATATATGGTTAACGGAATAATTTTTATTTGGTTATGTGTCTGATTGATTGTGATCATGTTTATTTTAAAATTATCAAAGGAATCATTTATTTCATCTTCATTTTCAGTAGTGTCAGAATAAACTGATTCAATTTCATATACAGATGAATTAGCATCACTCGAAATATCCTCGATAGTGCCAACATTAATACCGTATTCTTCGATATTTGATATTACGATATTTTGTATATTCGTAGGACATTCATTTGCATAATGTCCTTCTTTATTACATTTGAAACATTTGCAGCCTTTACGGAATTTTTTCTTTTTAATAAACTTTTTCTTAGAAAACTTGTTTTCTTTTCTAAATTTTTTCTTATATTCTGGTTTCCATTTTTTCCTAGTGATACGATATTTTGGTTTTATTCTTCTTTTGAAATTTCTTGTTCTCTTTCGTTCGAATTCAGGAGAACATCCAAACTGTGTGTTAATATCTTCAGTGTATTTGGTACAACAAGAAAATCCCAGTTTTGAGTTTCTAATTTTATTTTTCATTTGTTTGCGTGCACTAGCTTGTTCACAAACTCTTTCCATAGTATCCATACATGCCTTTTTTAATTAGCCCGCGTTATGATTTTCATCCGTATTACTTTGTCTTAAAATGTCGCATCTTTCTTGAATAATATTATTCCATGGATAAGGATTTTCGTAAAAAAGCCTTTTACCCAGAAAACTTTCTGGTCATTATTTTTTAAATGGAAAAGTAGGCCTATGTATTTTGCAGCGAATTCTTCTAACATACATATGTCGCATAATTGTATTTTTAATAATTGTTTTTCATAATCAGTATCTTCTAGGAAATTTTCTCCTGCAAAGTCTGCTAATAATACTTTTAATAATTCCCCAAGGGCTTCTTGTTTAGATTGAATATTTCTAATTCTTTGTAATTCATTTGGATTTATTCTTTCAAGGTTTAGTAACCAAGCTAAAGCGTCTCCTGTCCAATAGCTGGTAGCGTAATGGATGTATTCCATCACATTCATATTTGGAGGTAATAAATAGATTGTTCCACTTATATGTTGAAGCCATATTATAATATCTTTTCTTATTTTTCTATGTGGAAGTTTATCTATATTATATGTTAGGATATGTGTAGAAGAGGGTTGTTAATTATAAAAATCTTTAAGTTGCTTTCTAGAGAAGTGAAATTTAATCCAATCTGATCTAGTACCATGTCTAAGCATTTGAGGGTAAGGATCAGTATGAGGCCTATTATATGTGTTTTCTTCCTGTTCTTGATCATCCATAATTATATCAGAGTTAAGATCGTTTACAACAGAAGCTGCATCCGGAGGAGGTGGCGGAGGTAAAATTAGAGCACCTCTACTAGATCCGGCTTCATTAGCGTTTATGTTGTAAGTAAGGTTATCTGATGTATCTGAATTATACTCAAATTCTATGGAATTTTCAGATTCTTGTTCAGAATCTTCAAATGAAGAATTTTCTTCATTTGCTTTATATTTAAAATAGTTTATTGCTGTAGAATGATCTTCATAATAAGAATAAAGTTCAGTACTATCTATTTCTCCTACAAGTTCTTTTTCTTGAAGAATAAGATAATTTTTATAGTAGGTGGGATCAATCTCTTCAACATTTATTTTTTTATTTTCTTCAGAAGTATATTTGACCATTCTGATGCTGTTAAGCGAATGGATTGTTGGTGTATTTCGACCAAATCCTAAGGTCGCAGTTTGTTTTTGAAGTTTATTATTGATATCTTTAACTTCTAATTTAATTTCTTGAAGTAGATCAATCATAAAATTATGAATCCCATTTACTGGGTTTTTATGAGTGGGGATATAAACAACATGCTCATATTGTTCGGTATTTAGATCAAATTGACACTCATGTGTGTCCAGAATAACAATCTTATTATTTTCCATAAACAAGGGTCTTTTGAACACAATTCAATTATGAGTTTATACAAAACATTTGTAAATAGATAAAAGCTTTCATTCGATTAATAAGTCTTGATTCGCAGACCTACAGTTATAGATTAGTTTTGACCCTAAATTAAGCGGCTAAACATGATACCCCTTAATGCTTTCCTGGCATACCGTGGTTTTATAGTAGGGTTAGGCCTCGAATTAACAACCACAAGCCTATATCGTTGCTTCACTTAAGTATAGCACAGCAATGGTTCGTTTCCTACTCCAGTGCGTAATAATCAGTAAACAATAGGTCGTAGAATTGACTTAAAATTCGAAAAAAGTTTTAGCTGTCACATAAGTTTTGCAGACTCATAACGAATCATGCTCAAAAGAATAGCTTAAGCTTTCATTTTAAAATTTTAAAATTTTTTGTACTCTTTTTTTTTGTTACTACTTCAGCAGAACATATACAGAAAGATAGAGTTCAGAAAATATAAAACAGAATGATCTGAAACAGAATAACTTACCTAGTGTTAGCCAGGCTCTGATACCAAATTGAAAACCCAAACTTGAAAGCAGAAAACTTGAAAGCAGAATTGAAAATATATAGCAACAGAAACTTCTTGCGGAAACAGAAATTTTATTACTACAGTAGATAATATTACAGAACTCAGATACAATGAAGAGAAAGCACGAAAATGAAGAAATTTTTTCTGATGATCATCTTCAGAGTAGTCTCCTCCTTTTATAGTGTCTTCTCTCTTTTATTTCTTATTACTTAGGCTGGACATCTGTCCATTATAGGGTTAATATGTGCCCCTTTTAGGCTGTTAGGCTGAGGATGTGTCCTTTAGTTTATTCTTTGCAGAGGATGAGTTGGAAAGGCTAAGGGATGACTTTTAGGCTTGTAGGCTGAGGATGTTTCCTTTAGTTTATTATGTGCAGAGGATGAGTTGGAAAGGCTAACGGGTAATATGTCACCCTAGTGTAAAGGATGTGCTCTTTGTCTTTTTATCCTGGATGCTGGTCCACCATGCTTCTGTTTTAATTTTGAATTTCTAGATTGGCTAGAGATTCGTCGTCAAAAGGGTCGGTACCCATAGTATCTCTCTTTATAGAGTCTTGTCTAAGTCTTTCTTTTTCCACTTGTTCTTCAAAGTATTCTTCTTGAGCCATTGTCCGAACTGGGCCAATTTTGAGACTGTCTAAAAAACGTTGAACCTTCGTTATTCTTTCTGTTGATGGTTCGAAAGCCGATATGTAGTCCAATAGTAATACTGTTTTGCCTTCAGCGGCAGAGTGTGATCCGATTTCGCCTTTGTTAATGGCTTCTGAGAAGAACTCTTGTGCTGCTAGGATTCTTTCACTTTCTTCATTAAATTATTTGCGGTTGAATTTAACGAATTCATGTTGAGGATTTTCAGTTACCCGATGTAGTTCCCATAATTGGATGGAGGGATAAAGACGTATGTACTGTCTTTCTTCCCAAACGCTCCAAATTCTGAACATGAACATAGTAAAAAATCTGCTTGAATGTTCAGCAAGTTTTGCTGTACATATTTCTGGAATATATCCTGAGTATTCTTCCGGATGGCATGTGTTGACATAAATTTCGTGTACTAAGCCCTTTTTGATATGTTTTTGATATTTTTGTATTTCAGAAAAACAGGCTATAAGCCGTGGTCTTCTGTTGTTATTGAGAATTAACTCTTCATTTTCTAAGAGTTTAACTAATTCTGTGTCTTCTAGCTTTTTGAAGAATAGAAGAAGATTGCTTTCATCGATGAGATGTTGCTGATATAAGGAGATCATATCCTGGACTGTCATTTCAGCCTCCATCTCTTTGGTTTTTGTGTTATCTATCTCATAAAGTCTAAGTAATTCTAGAAAATCTTGAATTCTTAGATTTACAAGATCGGAGTTTTGCACTTGAGAAAATATTGTTTTCAAATGACTGTGTTCAGCTGTGTTATCAGTGAACAACTCTGCTTCTTTCAAATCTAGAGCTTCAGATCTAGATGTAAAAGAATGTTGTGACAATTTAGTCACTAGTTTCTGAGTTTCTTGTAGCTTTTTCTCTTTCTGGGATATTGTATGCTTCAATCCCAGATAAGCCTTTTCCAGTTGAGTTAACCAGAAATTTGCAGCTCTATGGTCTGCAGCTTGGATGGCTTTAAAGCATCCATTGAAATTGTCATATAAGTTAGGATTCGATGCTTTCATGTCTAGATTGTACCAATCTTTGACCACCGCTGAGATGTATGGTCTTTGTATTCCTGTGGGAGCAATTGCTTTTCCTTTGTTCATTGGAACAAATTTCTGAGTTGTATTGGAAGGTGTTGCCTTGCCTTTGTTTGTTGGAGTGGTTTTGGTCTGTTGGACCTTTTCTTCATTTACTCCTGTGGGAGCATTAGTTTCTTCGGATTCCTGTGAAGATGAAGCCTATGTGGAGGTTTTCTTGGCTTTTTTAGATGATTTCACTTGTTTGAAATCTTCTTGTCTTTTCATGGTTTCTAATAATTCTTTGATTCTTTTTATATCGTCCTCATCCATGTTTCATAACCTGGTAAGAAGATCAGCTGCATAGTTAGTGTAGCCTGGAATGTATTTGACATCATAGTTGTAAATTTCTAAATACATGGCTAATCTAATTCTTCGAAGGTTTTCTTCTGGATTGTTTACAGTTTTCTTTTTTAAGAATTGAGCAACAGATTTGTTATCTGTTTCTATTATAAACTGTCTATGCAAGAGATAAATTCGTAAACTTTTGATTGCTAATTTAATGGCTAGTAATTCTTTGTCATATGTAGCGTATTTAATCTGAGGTTTACTAAACTTTCCAGAGGAATATGCTACAACTTCTTTTTGTTTTGCAATTAATACTCCTGCCCAGAAATTGTCAGAAGCATCAGTTTGTAGTGTAAGTAATTCTTCATCTGAAGGAAAATAGAGGATCTTTTAATCTTTTATTAGGTCTTTAATCTTTTGTATTTCTTCTTCTTCTTGCTTTTGCAAGGTAATCGGAATTTTGTCTATGTTCCATCTTCTTGGTTGTTCTCCATTATGCTATTTATATTTTGCTTGTTCGTCAGTAAGCTTTTTCTGTAAATTTTGAGTCTTAGCGGATAAATTAGGAATAAATTTTCTGCCGAAGTTTAATAATCCTAAGAAACTTTGGAGTTCTTTTAATGTTTTAAATGTATCGGGAAAATCTTTAATTTTAGTATAAATGTGTTGTTGACTATATTATGGAGCAAGGAGGTCCATTAGGACTACTTGTTATACATAAATACGAAGACCTTCTATTCGATTAATATTGGAGTATTGATAATACTATTTAAAGGATTATTGATAATTCTTTCATCCATACAAACTATCATTATTGGAGTATCAATTCCGGATCTAAACAATCCTGTTATTTTTAGTTGTATTAGACCTATATGAAGGTATTTCATTTTTGGATATTTGGCTTTTAGTTTTTCTATTTTATTTTTATTTAAAAGGCTTATGGAAGTAAAATCTTCCTCTCCCTTTAACTCTAAATTTCCTTGCATACGTTCAAATATATATGTATGTTTATTCAAAAATCTAGATTTAAAAGTTAGAGGTTTATAAATATCCTTTTTATCTGAATGAGGGATTGCTTCTTTTAATTTTTCTAAATCTTCGTCCGTGACCTCAAATTGTTCTCCTGTGCTACCTTGCATTTGAGGGTTAGATGTTTCTTCTGAAGTAAAAGTGTTCATGTATATCCTATACTCGTGATATGATTCTGCCTCTTTATTCCTTGATGATCGGGATGTAGAACCACTTAATGGGGTAGATAGATCATGATCGTATATTTCTTCTTTTATAATTGGAAGGTCTTCATATGGAAGGTCTTCAGTGGCAGTGTGTGATCCGATTTCGCCTTTGTTAATGGCTTCTGAGAAGAACTCTTGTGCTGCTAGGATTCTTTCACTTTCTTCATTAAATTCTTTGCGGTTGAATTTAACGAATTCATGTTGAGGATTTTCGGTTACCCGATGTAGTTCCCATAATTGGATGGAGGGATAAAGACGTATGTACTGTCTTTCTTCCCAAACGCTCCAAATTCTGAACATGAACATAGTAAAAAATCTGCTTGAATGTTCAGCAAGTTTTGCTGTACATATTTCTGGAATATATCCTGAGTATTCTTCACGATGGCTTGTGTTGACATAAATTTCGTGTACTAAGCCCTTTTTGATATGTTTTTGATATTTTTGTATTTTAGAAAAACAGGTTATAAGTGGTGGTCTTTTGTTGTTATTGAAAATTAACTCTTCATTAATTCTGTGTCTTCTAGCTTTTTGAAGAATAGAAGAAGATTGCTTTCATCGATGAGATGTTGCTGATATAAGGAGATCATATCCTGGACTGTCATTTCAGCCTCCATCTCTTTGGATTTTGTGTTATCTATCTCATAAAGTCTAAGTAATTCTAGAAAATCTTGAATTCTTAGATTTACAAGATCGGAGGTTTTCATTTGAGAAAATACTGTTTTCAAATGACTGTGTTCAGCTGTGTTATCGGTGAACAACTCTGCTTCTTTCAAATCTAGAGCTTCAGATCTAGATGTAAAAGAATGTTGTGACAATTTAGCCACTAGTTTCTGAGTTTCTTGTAACTTTTTCTCTTTCTGGGATATTGTATGCTTCAATCCCAGATAAGCCTTTTCCAGTTGAGTTAACCAGAAATTTGCAGCTCTATGGTCTGCAGCTTGGATGACTTTAAAGCATCTATTGAAATTGTCATATAAGTTAGGATTCGATGCTTTCATGTGTAGATTGTACCAATCTTTGACCACCGCTGAGATGTATGGTCTTTGTATTCCTGTGGATGATCGGGATGTAGAACCACTTAATGGGGCAGATAGATCATGATCGTATATTTCTTCTTTTATAATTGGAAGGTCTTCATATTTATGTATAACAAGTAGTCCTAATGGATCTCCTTGCTCTATAATATAGTCTTTATCTTCCATACTAGTACTTTTAAATAGTATAGAAGTGTTAGTTTTAGAAAGAGGTTCTATTAATCCATAAGTTATAAAAATATTTTCTTTAGTATGTTTACGTATATTATAAATTTGTCCATAATATCCGAGTGGGATTTTTATTAGTAGATCTAAGAATACTTCGGTTGTGAAGTACCTTCTTAATCTGGAGCATTTTGCTGCATATAATGTATACCCTGGAGAATTTACTTTTTCCTTTTTGGGAAATATAGCATATATGGTTAACGGAATAATTTTTATTTGGTTATGTGTCTGATTGATTGTGATCATGTTTATTTTAAAATTATCAAAGGAATCATTTATTTCATCTTCATTTTCAGTAGTGTCAGAATAAACCGATTCAATTTCATATACAGATGAATTAGCATCACTCGAAATATACTCGATAGTGCCAACATTAATACTGTATTCTTCGATATTTGATATTACGATATTTTGTATATTCGTAGGACATTCATTTGCATAATGTCCTTCTTTATTACATTTGAAACATTTGCAGCCTTTACAGAAATTTTTTTTTAATAAACTTTTTCTTAGAAAACTTGTTTTCTTTTCTAAATTTTTTCTTATATTCTGGTTTCCATTTTTTCCTAGTGATACGATATTTTGGTTTTATTCTTCTTTTGAAATTTCTTGTTCTCTTTCGTTCGAATTCAGGAGAACATCCAAACTGTGTGTTAATATCTTCAGTGTATTTGGTACAACAAGAAAATCCCAGTTTTGAGTTTCTAATTTTATTTTTCATTTGTTTGTGTGCACTAGCTTGTTCACAAACTCTTTCCATAGTATCCATACATGCCTTTTTTAATAAGCCTGTGTTATGATTTTCATCCGTATTACTTTGTCTTAAAATGTCGTATCTTACTTGAATAATATTATTCCATGGATAAGGTATTTTCGTAAAAAAGCCTTTTACCCAGAAAACTTTCTGGTCATTATTTTTTAAATGGAAAAGTAGGCCTATGTATTTTGCAGCGAATTCGTCTAACATACATATGTCGCATAATTGTATTTTTGATAATTGTTTTTCATAATCAGTATGTTCTAGGAAAGTTTCTCCTGTAAAGTCTGCTAATAATAATTTTAATAATTCCCCAAGAGCTTCTTGTTTAGATTGAATATTTCTAATTCTTTGTAAATCATTTGGATTTATTCTTTCAAGGTTTAGTAACCGAGCTAAAGCGTCTCCTGTCCAATAGCTGATAGCGTAATGGATGTATTCCATCACATTCATATTTGGAGGTAATAAATAGATTGTTCCACTTATATGTTGAAGCCATGTTATAATATATTTTCTTATTTTTCTATGTGGAAGTTTATCTATATTAAATGTTAGGGTATATGTAGAAGAGGGTTGTTCATTATAAAAATCTTTAAGTTGCTTTCTAGGGGAGTGAAATTTAATCCAATCTGATCTAGTACCATGTCTAACCATTTCAGGGTAAGGATCAGTATGAGGCCTATTATATGTGTTTTCTTCCTGTTCTTGATCATCCATAATTATATCAGAGTTAAGATCGTTTTCAACAGAAGCTGCATCCGGAGGAGGTGGCGGAGGTAAAATTAGAGCACCTCTACTAGATCCGGCTTCATTAGCGTTTATGTTGTAAGTAAGGTTATCTGATGTATCTGAATTATACTCAAATTCTGTGGAATTTTCAGATTCTTGTTCAGAATCTTCAAATGAAGAATTTTTTTCATTTGCTTTATATTTAAAATAGTTTATTGCCGTTGAATGATCTTCATAATAAGAATAAAGTTCAGTACTATCTATTTCTCCTACAAGTTCTTTTTCTTGAAGAATAAGATAATTTTTATAGTAGGTGGGTTCAATCTCTTCAACATTTATTTTGTTATTTTCTTCAGAATTATATTTGACCATTCTGATGCTGTTAAGCGAATGGATTGTTGGTGTATTTCGACCAAATCCTAAGGTCGCGGTTTGTTTTTGAAGTTTATTATTGATATCTTTAACTTCTAATTTAATTTCTTGAAGTAGATCAATCATAAAATTATGAATCCCATTTACTGGGTTTTTATGAGTGGGGATATGAACAACATGCTCATATTGTTCGGTATTTAGATCAAATTGACACTCATGTGTGTCCAGAATAACAATCTTATTATTTTCCATAAACAAGGGTCTTTTGAACACAATTCAATTATGAGTTTATACAAAACATTTGTAAATAGATAAAAGCTTTCATTCGATTAATAAGTCTTGATTCGCAGACCTACAGTTATAGATTAGTTTTGACCTTAAATTAAGCGGCCAAACACGATACCCCTTAATGCTTTCCTGTCATACCGCGGTTTTATAGTAGGGTTAGGCCTCGAATTAACAACCATAAGCCTATATCGTTGCTTCACTTAAGTAGAGCACAGCAATGGTTCGTTTCCTACTCCAGTGCGTAATAATCAGTAAACAATAGGTCGTAGAATTGACTTAAAATTCGAAAAAAGTTTTAGCTGTCACATAAGTTTTGCAGACTCATAACGAATCATGCTCAAAAGAATAGCTTAAGCTTTCATTTTAAAACATAAAAAAAATTTGTACTCTTTTTTTTTTTTACTACTTCAGCAGAACATATACAGAAAGATAGAGTTCAGAAAATATAAAACAGAATGATCTGAAACAGAATAACTTACCTAGTGTTAGCCCAAACTTGAAAGAAGAAAACTTGAAAGCAGAATTGAAAATATACAGCAACAGAAGCTTCTTGCGGAAACAGAAATTTTATTACTACAGTAGATAATATTACAGAACTCAGATACAATGAAGAGAAAGCACGAAAATGAAGAAATTTTTTCTGATGATCATCTTCAGAGTAGTCTCCTCCTTTTATAGTGTCTTCTCTCCTTTATTTCTTATTACTTAGGCTGGACATCTGTCTATTATAGGGCTAATATGTGTCCCTTTTAGGCTGTTAGGCTGAGGTTGTGGCCTTTAGTTTATTCTTTGCTGAGGATGAGTTGGAAAGGCTAAGGGATGACTTTTAGGCTTGTAGGCTGAGGATGTGTCCTTTAGTTTATTATGTGCAGAGGATGAGTTGGAAAGGCTAACGGGTAATATGTCACCCTAGTGTAAAGAATGTGCTCTTTGTCTTTTTATCTTGGATGCTGGTCCACCATGCTTCTGTTTTAATTTTGAATTTCTAGATTGGCTAGAGATTCGTCGTCAAAAGGGTCGGTACCCATAGTATCTCTCATTATAGAGTCTTGTCTAAGTCTTTCTTTTTCCACTTGTTCTTCAAAGTATTCTTCTTGAGCCATTGTGCCAACTGGGCCAATTTTGAGACTGTCTAAAAAACATTGAACCTTCATTATTCTTTCTGTTGATGGTTCGAAAGCCGATATGTAGTCCAATAGTAATACTGTTTTACCTTCAGTGGCAGAGTGCGATCCGATTTCGCCTTTTTTAATGGCTTCTGAGAAGAACTCTTTGCTGCTAGGATTCTTTCACTTTCTTCATTAAATTCTTTGCGGTTGAATTTAACGAATTCATGTTGAGGATTTTCGGTTACCCGATGTAGTTCCCATAATTGGATGGAGGGATAAAGACGTATGTACTGTCTTTCTTCCCAAACGCTCCAAATTCTGAACATGAACATAGTAAAAAATCTGCTTGAATGTTCAGCAAGTTTTGCTGTACATATTTCTGGAATATATCCTGAGTATTCTTCTGGATGGCTTGTGTTGACATAAATTTCGTGTACTAAGCCCTTTTTGATATGTTTTTGATATTCTTGTATTTCAGAAAAACAGGCTATAAGTCGTGGTCTTCTGTTGTTATTGAGAAGTAACTCTCATTTTCTAAGGGTTTAACTAATTCTGTGTCTTCTAGCTTTTTGAAGAATAGAAGAAGATTGCTTTCATCGATGAGATGTTGCTGATATAAGGAGATCATATCCTGGACTGTCATTTCAGCCTCCATCTCTTTGGTTTTTGTGTTATCTATCTCATAAAGTCTAAGTAATTCTAGAAAATCTTGAATTCTTAGATTTACAAGATCGGAGTTTTGCACTTGAGAAAATATTGTTTTCAAATGACTGTGTTCAGCTGTGTTATTAGTGAACAACTCTGCTTCTTTCAAATCTAGAGCTTCAGATCTAGATGTAAAAGAATGTTGTGACAATTTAGTCACTAGCTTCTGAGTTTCTTGTAACTTTTTCTCTTTCTGGGATATTGTATGCTTCAATCCCAGATAAGCCTTTTCCAGTTGAGTTAACCAGAAATTTGCAGCTCTATGGTCTGCAGCTTGGATGGCTTTAAAGCATCCATTGAAATTGTCATATAAGTTAGGATTCGATGCTTTCATGTCTAGATTGTACCAATCTTTGACCAACGCTGAGATGTATGGTCTTTGTATTCCTGTGGGAGCAATTGCTTTTCCTTTGTTCATTGGAACAAATTTCTGAGTTGTATTGGAAGGTGTTGCCTTGCCTTTGTTTGTTGGAGTGGTTTTGGTCTGTTGGACCTTTTCTTCATTTACTCCTGTGGGAGCATTAGTTTCTTCGGATTCCTGTGACGATGAAGCCTCTGTGGAGGTTTGCTTGGCTTTTTTAGATGATTTCACTTGTTTGAAATCTTCTTGTCTTTTCATGGTTTCTAATAATTCTTTGATTCTTTTTATATCGTCCTCATCCATGTTTCATAACCTGGTAAGAAGATTACCTGCAAAGTTAGTGTAGCCTGGAACGATCATAGTTGTAAATTTCTAAATACATAGCTAATCTAATTCTTCGAAGGTTTTCTTCTGGATTGTTTACAGTTTTCTTTTTTAAGAATTGAGCAACAGATTTGTTATCTGTTTCTATTATAAACTGTCTATGCAAGAGATAAATTCGTAAACTTTTGATTGCTAATTTAATAGCTAGTAATTCTTTGTCATATGTAGCGTATTTAATCTGAGGTTTACTAAACTTTCCAGAGGAATATGCTACAACATCTTTTTGTTTTGCAATTAATACTCCTGCCCAGAAATTGTCAGAAGCATCAGTTTGTAGTGTAAGTAATTCTTCATCTGAAGGAAAATAGAGGATCTTTTGATCTTTTATTAGGTCTTTAATCTTTTGTATTTCTTCTTCTTCTTGCTTTTGCAAGGTAATCGGAATTTTGTCTGTGTTCCATCTTCTTGGTTGTTCTCCATTATGTTGTTTATATTTTGCTTGTTCGTCAGTAAGCTTTTTCCGTAAATTTTGAGTCTTAGCGGATAAATTAGGAATAAATTTTCTGCCGTAGTTTAATAATCCTAAGAAACTTTGGAGTTCTTTTAATGTTTTAAATGTATCGGGAAAATCTTTAATTTTAGTATAAATGAGTTGTTGTAATTCTATTTGTCCATTTTTAATTCGTTTTTCGAGAAAATCTATTTCTTTTTTAAATAATTCAATTTTTGTAGGACTTAATATAACACCATTTTGAAGTAATATTTGAACAACTGCCAGAAGATGTTGTTTATGTTCTTCTGTAGAATTAGAGAAAACAAGAATGTGGTCTATATAGACAGATACAAAAGGTAAATGTCCGAACATAGAATTCATCCATTTTTGAAATATTTGTGGTGCGTTTTTTAATCCAAAAGGCATAACTAACCATTAAAAATGTCCTTGTGGGCAACTAAAGGCGGTTAGCTCTATGGACTGTTTATCAGCAAGTTTTAATTGCCAAAAACCCGATTTTGCATCAAATTTACTATAATATTTTGCTCCTTGGATTTGTTTTGTTAGATGTTCAGCAGAAGGAATAAAATATCCATCAAACTTTGTATAGCTGTTAAGTTTTCTATAGTTTATTACCATTCGAGCTTTTCCTCTTTTAATTTCAGCATGATTTCTTACTAAGAAAGCTGGGGATGAGTGGGTACTGAAACTTTTCTGTATTAGTTTCAAATTTAAGAGGTCTTTTATTTGTTTTGCAAATTCTTCTTTATCAGCTGGTGATACCATAATACTGTTAACTCTAACTTTAGCGTCTTTGTATTGTTCCATTAATTCAATTTTACCATACTGTGGTGCTTTGTCATGCCATTTTAATGGATTGTCTGAATAAAGAGGTTCTAACATATTGTGTATTAATATTTCAAATTCGTTGGTGGTTGGTATATTGTATGTACAAATCTTTGGTTGTATGATTTTCGGTGTTTTTACATGTTCAATTAATGTAACAGGTTTTTCACCACGCTGTGCTGCTGGAGTATAATGTGGTGCAATTGTAGCGGGTAGCTTTACTCGAGGCACAAGAACGCTATCCAGTTCAAAATAATATTTGTTGAAGGGAGGGAGATGTCTTAAATTGTCCATTCCCAGGATGCAATCACTATCAAATTCCTTTGGTAGTAATGCAAAGTCAAAGTTGTATAGTTTATTATTTCCATGTATATCAGGTATTTGTACCTGTAAGTGTTTTGCTTTATGAGTAACAGGGACTTGTCTTCCCATAAAATCATTTAGCATTCCTTTTTTGTCTAATGGTACCCAGAATTGCTGGGGAATAAATATTTCTTGTAATAAACTGGCTTCTGCACCAGAATCCAGTAACGCATGTACCGTGAATTCTTGATATTCAGGGATACATATCGTTATTGGAAGATATATATGTAACTGTGCCTTTCTTTTAAGATCTATGGATCTAATCATGATGTTTTATATTTTCTGTAGGAACCTTGATAACCATTCGGTTTGATTCCTGTTCTTTTTGTTTTTCAAGTATTCTCATTGTTTTTCCTTCTATTGGATTTTCTTGTTTAAAGCTCATACGATGACTGATACTTTTTAATATATCAGGAGTTAATTCTACATCAGACATTTTATCGTATGATTGAGTTCTTTTTAATGTGTTGGATGAATTTGCATTGTCCTCATTATTCTTGGTTATGGTGGAAATAGTATTTCCTGATGCTATAAAATATTCTGTAGGTAATTGAATTCGTGGTTTAAGTGATTTCACAAAAACTTGAATTTCGTTATCGAATTTTAAATGTCTTATGTCAATCAATCTGGGTTGAATTGTTTTTCCTAACCCGACTTCGAACAGTTTAACAAATTGTTTGGGCGTAATTGATTTGAACGTAGCAGTATCATTCAAGGCCATACAATGTTCCCATTGTATGCCAAGAACTTTGGATCCTGAAAGAAGTTCTATATTTTGTAAATTTACTGATAATGTACAAGCTTTTTCTATATTTTGATCATCAAGACTTATACAAAAATCGGGATGTATATTTACTCCAAATAATCTGTTTGCTAAATTTGACTTAGCTCCGCCAATAATACTATTTAAAGGATTATTGATAATTCTTTCATCCATACAAACTATCATTATTGGAGTATCAATTCCGGATCTAAACAATCCTGTTATTTTTAGTTGTATTAGACCTATATGAAGGTATTTCATTTTTGGATATTTGGCTTTTAGTTTTTCTATTTTATTTTTATTTAAAAGGCTTATGGAAGTAAAATCTTCCTCTCCCTTTAAATCTACATTTCCTTGCATACGTTCAAATATATATGTATGTTTATTCAAAAATCTAGATTTAAAAGTTAGAGATTTATAAATATCCTTTTTATCTGAATGAGGGATTGCTTCTTTTAGTTTTTCTAAATCTTCGTCCGTGACCTCAAATTGTTCTCCTGTGCTATCTTGCATTTGAGGGTTAGATGTTTCTTCTGAAGTAAAAGTGTTCATGTATATCCTATACTCGTGATATGATTCTGCCTCTTTATTCCTTGATGATCGGGATGTAGAACCACTTAATGGGGTAGATAGATCATGATCGTATATTTCTTCTTTTATAATTGGAAGGTCTTCATATTTATGTATAACAAGTAGTCCTAATGGATCTCCTTGCTCTATAATATAGTCAACAACACATTTATACTAAAATTAAAGATTTTCCCGATACATTTAAAACATTAAAAGAACTCCAAAGTTTCTTAGGATTATTAAACTACGGCAGAAAATTTATTCCTAATTTATCCGCTAAGACTCAAAATTTACAGAAAAAGCTTACTGACGAACAAGCAAAATATAAACAGCATAATGGAGAACAACCAAGAAGATGGAACACAGACAAAATTCCGATAACCTTGCAAAAGCAAGAAGAAGAAGAAATACAGAAGATTAAAGACCTAATAAAAGATAAAAAGATCCTCTATTTTCCTTCAGATGAAGAATTACTTACACTACAAACTGATGCTTCTGACAATTTCTGGGCAGGAGTATTAATTGCAAAACAAAAAGATGTTGTAGCATATTCCTCTAGAAAGTTTAGAAACCTCAGATTAAATACGCTACATATGACAAAGAATTACTAGCTATTAAATTAGCAATCAAAAGTTTACGAATTTATCTCTTGCATAGACAGTTTATAATAGAAACAGATAACAAATCTGTTGCTCAATTCTTAAAAAAAAAAACTGTAAACAATCCAGAAGAAAACCTTCGAAGAATTAGATTGGCTATGTATTTAGAAATTTACAACTATGATGTCAAATACATTCTAGGCTACACTAACTTTGCAGCTGATCTTCTTACCAAGTTATGAAACATGGATGAGGACGATATAAAAAGAATCAAAGAATTATTAGAAACCATGAAAAGACAAGAAGATTTCAAACAAGTGAAATCATCTAAAAAAGCCAAGCAAACCTCCACAGAGGCTTCATCTTCACAGGAATCCGAAGAAACTAATGCTCCCACAGGAGTAAATGAAGAAAAGGTCCAACAGACCAAAACCACTACAACAAACAAAGGCAAGGCAACACCTTCCAATATAACTCAGAAATTTGTTCCAATGAACAAAGGAAAAGCAATTGCTCCCACAGGAATACAAAGACCATACATCTCAGCGGTGGTCAAAGATTGGTACAATCTAGACATGAAAGCATCGAATCCTTGTTGAATATGCGCTTATATGATTTTTGTTCGATTATAATAAACATATATACATTCGTTTAAATGTATTTGATAATATACTATTTTATTTTTCACAGATTAAATAAATATTTGCTGAATAAAATAAATAACACGGAATTTGAATTCAAACAGATATTTTATTCAAATAAATATTTATTATATTTTTGAATAGTACAATTTCAAGCTCTCACTATAACTATACAACTTTGATTACAATTACATCACATTTCATATTTACAATTCATTACATCACATTTCATATTTACAATTCACCTCACTACATATCACTCACACTCGTATTTATCTTCAACTTCCTTCCAGTTAGAATCCAGCATCTGAGCAATCTGCAAAAATATTCACTAACGCAGTAAAATTGAAAAAGGAATATTTTGGCAATATAAAATAAAATATGGTTTTTGAAAATAATTTTTGCCTCAGTTATTTGGGTTGTTCGTCATAATTTAAATTTGAATTTATCATACACGAACAACTTGTGACATACACAGTGTATTATTGTATATGCCACAAGGCCGTGCACGCCGATATATACACTTAATAATGCTACAGGGACAGGTGAGCACAGGTCAAACCCAAATGAAAAGCCGGGTTCAACTCACATGCAATATATCACAACACGAGCACAAGGTCAAACCCGAGTTGTAAAACTGGGTTCAACACAAGGCTACATGAAGTATGCAAGCTCGACTAACAGGTTCAACCTCTTCATTAAACAACTCCAGACCAACAGCAACAGGGCCAAATGTCAACAAAACAACAATTAAGCACATGTATGCAGACCAGTCAAGTAAATGTAGAGAACAAGCTACATGATGAACAAGTGCAAACCGAATGCAACAAGCATGAATCAAGTTCAGTGGCAAATGCATATATATATATATCAGAGTGAAACATTTGAAGTAAATGCATTGAAAAAACATTAAACCAGTTGCAACATCACTGATACTAGTGAAACAACAAGCAGCAGTAAACAAGTGTCACAGCAAACGACGTGCACCAGTGATGCAAGCTACAGATACAGTATCAACTAAATGAAACTGGTAAATGCAAAGACCAGTAATGCACAATTCAAATCAATGACAAAGCAACACTGGGAGCAACAGTTACATGCAGGCCAGAAGCAAAAACTCAAGTGCAACAGTGAAGTTCAGCTATGCAAATGAAATACAATTGCAAACAACATGACAGGAAACAGATAAAATTGAACTTGTGAAGCAGTGCAAGTGTGCAAGTGCAAATCACCAACTGCAAGACCTCAAGTAACATGGTGAAGCAGTACAAAAGAGAAAGTGCAATTTGAACCAACATGACAGCACTGCACCAATGCAAAATAGAATGGAATGCACAAGTCAGAGATACAACAATGGAACCATCACAACAGTTCACATTGCAGTAATATCATATCACTACAGAAGTTCAAATCAAAACAATCAAATGGAGACCAGAGAAATGCTCAACACAGATGGCCAGAGAGGAAGCTCACCAGGATGAACACAAACATTGCAGAGATGACCGAAGTATAATACTAATCAAGCCAAAGTCAACAGTAAAATGATCGAAGTCGGCCATCACAAATATTCAAAGCCGTGGTTGTCAAAATCAAAACCGAGAAAATTCAAACCAAGTCAAGAAACCCAAGCCGTGACTATCAAGTAATGTAAAAGCGAATATATACAAATTTGAAAAGGTCAGATATCATCATGTTCATCAATACAAAATCAAGCGGCCAGAGAAATCGTGTGACAAATTCAAACATTTTATACGAACGAAAATTATGGAGTTCGACTCCTATATAAAAACCCTAACATCATCATCGGCTAAGCATCAAGAGTTCGAATACACAAATCAAAAGGCAACAGAGAAAAAAAAATTCTTACCAGAAGCAAGAATCGAACTCGTCGAAGTAGCCAGAGAGAGCAACGAGAAATCGATCGAGCTAGGCAATTCTCGAAACAATCAACAATTCGATCGATTTAGGAACGGCATTTCGAAAAGACCAAAGATCATAGCGTAAGAGGAACGAAAGCCCCAAATTTTTCACAAGCCCTAATTCAGTTGCAAAGCCGCCATTTGTTCAAGCCAGAGAGAAGTATCGGGTCGACTAATAAAAAAAAGAAGGGCCGGCTAATTTTTGTTTAGAGTAAAAGGGTTTAAAATATAAAAGGGGTTTTAGTTTATGTTTATAGGGCTTTGTTTTTTAAATTGTTTTGAAATCATTTTTAAATTTGTATCTAAATTTCAAACTGCTAATTTTCTAGTCGTGTGACTAGGGGATAAACTACGGTGTGTAGTTTGGGAATTCGCAACTCGGTGGTTGAGTTGTGGCAGGGTTTTGAGCGTAGAGTTAGATTAGTCAATAGCGGGTATAGCGAGTTTACGTGTGTAAGCGAGGGACTATCTAATTTCTAGTAGAAACCTTGGGGGCAGCACGTAGGCAGGGTTTTGCCGAAGCTAGGTAAATTCTGTGTTGTTCTGTTTTTTCTATTATTTATATTCTGCGATATTTGTGCTGCTATTCTGTGATCTGAATTGAATATTTTATAAGCTTCCGCGATTAATTTTTAATAATTAACACTATCACCCTATTCACCCCCCCTCTAGGGTGAAATCGATCCTACAAGTGGTATCAGAGGTAGGAACAAAGGCCGTTTTTGTTTTAAAAATTTGATTTTTACAAAAACCAATTTTTGTTTTAAAAATTTGAATTTTTGAAATGGCTTCTTTTATTAATACTTTTGTTGAGGGTCGCTCCAATATTATTCCTTCTGTTTTCGATGGAACAGGTTTTTTGAATTGGAAATTGAAAATGGAATTTTATTTAAAATCTGTTAATATTAAATGTTGGGATATTATTGAAAATGGGTGTGACATAACAGATAAGAAAATTATCTCGATTAATGCTCTTGCTATGCATATATTATATTCTCATATTAATCAAGATAATTTTAATTTCATTTCTCATTGTGAAAATGCACAGGAAATCTGGAATACTTTCGATGCAATATATGGTGCAAAAGTCAACAGCAATGAGAAGTCCTCCACAACTAACTCAGTTAAAGAAATGTGCTTAACAGGATTGGTAAATAGCGGTTGTGATGAGGATGATGATGATGGAGCAGCCGAGCTGGCATTAATAATGAAGAAATTCAAAAGGTGGAACCGCAAATACGGAAATCCAGCTCTAAAGCAAAAATTGAAAAGCAGAATAATCAAAGCACTGGATAACTCGAAAGAACACGGGATCATCTACAACAAACCCGGTGATATCAAGCCCAATTATCCCCGATTTCAACGCGATTTTGAAAAGAAATCAAAACGGTGTTTTGCAGCCACGTGGAATAAAAGCGATAGCAGTGAGAGTGAGAAAGAAGATATGTGCCTTCATGGAAATATAACTGATAGCGATGATGACGAGCCAAGCGAGGTATCAAAACTTACTCACTCTGAATTATTTATTTATTTCCACGAATTAAATGGCTGTTTTGAACGGCTTAGGGATAAGTATGCCAAACTTGAATCACAAAAAGATACTTTGATAGATTTAAATAAACAACTTGACCAATTAGTTAAAACCTATCAAAGTAGGATCCCTAAGTGTGATAAGTGTCCAACATTCGAAAACGAAATTAAAAAATCATAAATCAATATAAAATCACTTGAAAATGAAATTCTGATTTTAAAAGAGAATGAAGATACAAGGAGAGAGAATTCTATCAAAAAGTGCACTCAATTGTTAAATGAAAATGAATCTCTCAAAACACAAGTCCCACATATGTCAACGACTTTAGATAAATTTTCCAAAAGTGAAAAATCGTTGAACATGCTATTAGGAAAGCAAATTGTTAATATGGTTAGACAAGGACTTGGATATAGTCATTCTAAAAATGTTAGAAATGAGATTAATCGAGAAAATTATATGTGCACAATTTGTAGAAAATTTGGACACGATCACAATAATTGTTGGTATAGACCCAAACATGTGAAAACTATATCGATTTGGGTTCCAAAAGGCACAAATATAAAATCTCTCAAAGTTAAACAAATTTGGGTGCCGAAGGGAACAATTATAAATAGTTATGGGTCTACACAAAATTATTTTTCAAAATTTTCTGCCACTAACAACCATGGACCTATAAAAACAAATAGGTCACATAAATCTTTCATCGTGTAGGTGTGGTGGCAGGCTAAGGAACAACAACAGTGTTCTCTGGATTTTGGCTGTTCCAGAAACACAACGGGCGACAAAGCAAAGTTCCTTAGCCTTGTATAAAGGTGACAGAATCACAATGGACAACGACGAAAAATATCGTAAAGGTAAAACAGGTAATGATATGTTCTAAACGATATATTAAATGTGATAATCTGCACCGTATTCTGAATTAAAATCAGCCAATATTTAGATTGATGAAAAGATGATGATTTTGATTTTGACTTATTCTTAATTGATATGATTTCTTTTGACTTGTTCTTACTTTGATTTGTGCTTAAAAGTAGAACAACCATCCTTTCATCATTGAACTTAATCTGTTTGGTCAAATTATGATGTTGATTGATTACTATTTACTCATGCTATAAAAGGGATTTTAAGAAATTTTTGAAATTGTTGAAAGTTTATGAAATTGTTGAAACTTCAAGAAATTGTTTTAAAATAATAATAAAGTTTTAATGACTGTTGATAGTTGTTCATCCTATGGCTTCAAAGATTGACACTACGATATGTTTTCTGATTATTTACACGGCTTCATTTCAAATTCAAAAGAATGTCATTTAAATTGTTGTTAAAATTGAATTTGAAATTTTTGGTGCACATTTCATGTTTTGGTCTATAAAATTCAATTGATGATAACTTTTGAGTGAAAGAGAAATTCAGATGCAGATTACACTGGTAATCTAGTTGATAAAAAAATTACTAGTGAAACGTGATTTTTGTTGAGACATTTAGTAACTGCATCGTTTTTCAAAGAAAATATCTGCATATTTTTCATTTCAAATAATTTTCAAATTGCAGAAAGTTTTCTTATAAAACCCCCTCAAGAAAATCATTTTTGACCATATTTTCAGATTAGTCATTTTTTGAAAAATTAATTTCATAATTATTTTTGAGTTTGATTTTAAATGACTATTTTGACTAATCTGACTCCCTAATGTTTATCGAAAAGAAAAATAGTGATTGAAAAAGTGATGAGTGTTAATATTAATCAAGTTTTATGACTTGAGATGGTATAATTAATAAATTTCTTTAGAAATTTAAACAAGAGTTATAAAAAATTTTGTTGGTAAAAATTCCATGACCATCTCTATATCTATCATATTTCTAACGACCATCACTCATCAAAATTCTATATAGTTTGTCGATATGTGGTACTTTAAACAGGAATCGTTCGTTTTTCATTTTCACATTTTTTTTTAAAAAAGATAATAAAATAAATAAATAAATAAATAAATACCAATGTATTCACTCTCATTTAAAAGTCCTCACGGTTATGCATGAGTGAATTACTTGGAATTTGTTATGTGCTTCCATGCTCATTTAAAAGTCCTCACGGTTATGCATGTATGGGACGCATATCAAAAGTTGATTTTTAAAATAAACAAGTTGATTCTAATCCCATTTAAAAGTCCTCACGGTTATGCGTGGTTAGAAGATACTTGAATTTTTTTTTTTAAATTGGAATACTACTAATCTCATTTAAAAGTCCTAACGGTTATGCATGGTTAGTAGATATTCAAATTCCTTATATAAATATGCCACAAATAGACACAACTGTATGGTTTTATATGATGACATCATTTCCATCATTCTAAAAGTGGAATATACGCATAACAAAATATTTATGATTTTTGTTTGATTTTTTATTGAAATTTAATATTTATATTCAATTAAGTTTTAATGTTGGTTAATATCGATAACTTTATCTCTATTTTCTCTAACACTATTATTCTTTTGCTGATAACAAACGGGGGAGAGAAAAGTTAAGATTTTGTCTAATAAAATCAAGCAAAGGTCAAATAATTATCCATTTGCATCTAGACTCATTTGCATATTTCTATTTGTATGCATATATGTAGGGGGAGTATTGTGTAGAGAGGGAGCATTTAAATAGGGGGAGCAATTAGGATATATTTATGATCAAATACATTTAACATATTCAAAATCTTAAATATATGTTTGTTGTCATCAAAAGGGGGAGATTGTTGAATATGCGCTTATATGATTTTTGTTTGATGATAATAAACATATATACATTCGTTTAAATGTATTTGATAATATACTATTTTATTTTTCACAGATTAAATAAATATTTGCTGAATAAAATAAATAACACGGAATTTGAATTCAAACAGATATTTTATTCAAATAAATATTTATTACATTTTTGAATAGTCCAATTTCAAGCTCTCACTATAACTATACAACTTTGATTATAATTACATCACATTTCATATTTACAATTCATTACATCACATTTCATATTTACAATTCACCTCACTACATATCACTCACACTCGTATTTATCTTCAACTTCCTTCCAGTTAGAATCCAGCATCTGAGCAATCTGCAAAAATATTCACTAACGCGGTAAAATTGAAAAAGAAATATTTTTGCAGTATAAAATAAAATATGGTTTTTGAAAATAATTTTTGCCTCAGTTATTTGGGTTGTTCGTCATAATTTAAATTTGAATTTATCATACATGAACAACTTGTGACACACACAGTGTATTACTGTATATGCCACAAGGCCGTGCACGCCGATATATACACTTAATAATGCTACAGGGACAGGTGAGCACAGGTCAAACCCAAATGAAAAGCCGGGTTCAACTCACATGCAATATATCACAACACGAGCACAAGGTCAAACCCGAGTTGTAAAACTGGGTTCAACACAAGGCTACATGAAGTATGCAAGCTCGACTAACAGGTTCAACCTCTTCATTAAACAACTCCAGACCAACAGCAACAGGGCCAAATGTCAACAAAACAACAATTAAGCACATGTATGCAGACCAGTCAAGTAAATGTAGAGAACAAGCTACATGATGAACAAGTGCAAACCGAATGCAACAAGCATGAATCAAGTTCAGTGGCAAATGCATATATATATATATATATATCAGAGTGAAACATTTGAAGTAAATGCATTGAACAAACATTAAACCAGTTGCAACATCACTGATACTAGTGAAACAACAAGCAGCAGTGAACAAGTGTCACAGCAAACGACGTGCACCAGTGATGCAAGCTACAGATACAATATCAACTAAATGAAACTGGTAAATGCAAAGACCAGTAATGCACAATTCAAATCAATGACAAAGTAACACTGGGAGCAACAGTTACATGCAGGCCAGAAGCAAAAACTCAAGTGCAACAGTGAAGTTCAGCTATGCAAATGAAACACAGTTGCAAACAACATGACAGGAAACAGATAAAATTGAACTTGTGAAGCAGTGCAAGTGTGCAAGTGCAAATCACCAACTCCAAGATCTCAAGTAACATGGTGAAGCAGTACAAAAGAGAAAGTGCAATTCGAACCAACATGACAGCACTGCACCAATGCAAAATAGAATGGAATGCACAGGTCAGAGATACAACAATGGAACCATCACAACAGTTCACATTGCAGTAATATCATATCACTACAGAAGTTCAAACCAAAACAATCAAATGGAGACCAGAGAAATGCTCAACACAGATGGCCAAAGAGGAAGCTCACCAGGATGAACACAAACATTGCAGAGATGACCGAAGTATAATAATAATCAAGCCAAAGTCATCAGTAAAATGATCGAAGTCGGACATCACAAATATTCAAAGCCGTGGTTGTCAAAATCAAAACCGAGAAAATTCAAACCAAGTCAAGAAACCCAAGTCGTGACCATCAAGTAATATAAAAGCGAATATATACAAATTTGAAAAGGTCAGATATCATCATGTTCATCAATACAAAATCAAGTGGCCAGAGAAATCGTGTGACAAATTCAAACATTTTATACGAACGAAAATTATGGAGTTCGACTCCTATATAAAAACCCTAACATCATCATCGGCTAAGCATCAAGAGTTCGAATACACAAATCAAAAGGCAACAGAGAAAAAAAATTCTTACCAGAAGCAAGAATCGAACTCGTCGAAGTAGCCAGAGAGAGCAACGAGAAATCGATCGAGATAGGCAATTCTCGAAACAATCAACAATTCGATCGATTTAGGAACGACACTTCGAAAAGCCCGAAGATCAGAGCGCAAGAGGAACGAAAGCCCCAAATCTTTCACAAGCCCTAATTCAGTTGCAAAGCCGCCATTTGTTCAAGCCAGAGAGAAGTATCAGGTCGACTAATAAAGAAAAGAAGGGCCGGCTAATTTTTGTTTAGAGTAAAAGGGTTTGAAATATAAAAAGGGGTTTTAGTTTATATTTATAGGGCTTTGTTTTTTAAATTGTTTTGAAATCGTTTTTAAATTTGTATCTAAATTTCAAACTGCTAATTTTCTAGTCGTGTGACTAGGAGACAAACTACGGTGTGAGTTTGGGAATTCGCAACTCGGTGGTTGAGTTGTGGCAGGGTTTTGGGCGTAGAGTTAGATTAGTCAATAGCGGGTATAGCGAGTTTACGTGTGTAAGCGAGGGACTATCTAATTTCTAGTAGAAACCTTGGGGGCAGCACGTAGGCAGGGTTTTGCCGAAGCTGGGTAAATTCTGTGTTGTTCTGTTTTTTATGTTATTTATATTCTGCGATATCTGTGCTGCTATTCTGTGATCTGAATTGAATATTTTATAAGCTTCCGCGATTAATTTTTAATAATTAACACTATCACCCTATGCACCCCCTCTAGGGTGAAATCGATCCTACAATCCTAACTTATATGACAATTTCAATGGATGCTTTAAAGCCATCCAAGCTGCAGACCATAGAGCTGCAAATTTCTGGTTAACTCAACTGGAAAAGGCTTATCTGGGATTGAAGCATACAATATCCCAGAAAGAGAAAAAGTTACAAGAAACTCAGAAACTGGTGACTAAATTGTCACAACATTCTTTTACATCTAGATCTGAAGCTCTAGATTTGAAAGAAGCAGAGTTGTTCACTGATAACACAGCTGAACACAGTTATTTGAAAACAATATTTTCTCAAATGCAAACCTCCGATCTTGTAAATCTAAGAATTCAATATTATCTAGAATTACTTAGACTTTATGAGATAGATAACACAAAAACCAAAGAGATGGAGGCTGAAATGACAGTCCAGGATATGATCTCCTTATATCAGCAACATCTCATCGATGAAAGCAATCTTCTTCTATGCTTCAAAAAGCTAGAAGACACAGAATTAGTTAAACTCTTAGAAAATGAAGAGTTAATTCTCAATAACAACAGAAGACCACGGCTTATAGCCTGTTTTTCTGAAATACAAAAATATCAAAAACATATCAAAAAGGGCTTAGTACACGAAATTTATGTCTACACAAGCCATCCTGAAGAATACTCAGGATATATTCCAAAAATATATACAGCAAAACTTGCTGAACATTCAAGCAGATTTTTTACTATGTTCATGTTCAGAATTTGGAGCGTTTGGGAAGAAAGACAGTACATACGTCTTTATCCCTCCATCCAATTATGGGAACTACATCGGGTAACCGAAAATCCTCAATATGAATTCGTTAAATTCAACCGCAAAGAATTTAATGAAGAAAGTGAAAGAATCCTAGCAGCACAAGAGTTCTTCTCAGAAGCCATTAACAAAGGCGAAATCGAATCACACTCTACCACTGAAGGCAAAACAATATTACTATTGGACTACATATCGGCTTTCGAACCATCAATAGAAAGAATAATGAAGGTTCAACCTTTTTTAGACAGTCTCAAAATTGGCCCAGTTGGCACAATGGCTCAAGAAGAATACTTTGAAGAACAAGCGGAAAAAGAAAGACTTAGACAAGACTCTATAATGAACTTTGGAGTTTACCTCCAAATATGAATGTGATGGAATACATCCATTACGCTACCAGCTATTGGACAGGAGACACTTTAGCTTGGTTACTAAACCTTGAAAGAATAAATCCAAATGAATTACAAAGAATTAGAAATATTCAATCTAAACAAGATGCTCTTGGGGAATTATTAAAATTATTATTAGCAGACTTTACAGGAGAAACTTTCCTAGAAGATACTGATTATGAAAAACAATTATTAAAAATACAATTATGCGACATATGTATGTTAGAAGAATTCGCTGCAAAATACATAGGCCTACTTTTCCATTTAAAAAATAATGACCAGAAAGTTTTCTGGGTAAAAGGCTTTTTTACGAAAATACCTTATCCATGGAATAATATTATTCAAGAAAGATACGACATTTTAAGACAAAGTAATACGGATGAAAATCATAACACAGGCTTATTAAAAAAGGCATGTATGGATACTATGGAAAGAGTTTGTGAACAAGCTAGTGCAGATAAACAAATGAAAAATAAAATTAGAAACTCAAAATTGGGATTTTCTTGTTGTACCAAATACACTGAAGATATTAACACACAGTTTGGATGTTCTCCTGAATTCGAACAAAAGAAAACAAGAAATTTCAAAAGAAGAATAAAACCAAAATATCGTATCACGAGGAAAAAATGGAAACCAGAATATAAGAAAAAATTTAGAAAAGAAAACAAGTTTTCTAAGAAAAAGTTTATTAAAAAAAAAATTTCTGTAAAGGCTGCAAATGTTTCAAATGTAATAAAGAAGGACATTATGCAAATGATTGTACTACGAATATACAAAATATCGGAATATCAAATTTCGAAGAATACGGTATTAATGTTGGCACTATCGGGGATATTTCGAGTGATGCTAATTCATCTGTATATGAAATTGAATCAGTTTATTCTGACACTACTGAAAATGAAGATGAAATAAATGATTCCTTTGATAATTTTAAAATAAACATGATCACAATCAATCAGACACATAACCAAATAAAAATTATTCCGTTAACCATATATGCTATACTTCCCAAAAAGGAAAAGGTAAATTCTCCAGGGTATACATTATATGCAGCAAAATGCTCCAGATTAAGAAGGTACTTCACAACCGAAGTATTCTTAGATCTACTAATAAAAATCCCACTCGGATATTATGGACAAATTTATAATATACCTAAACATACTAAAGAAAATATTTTTATAACTTATGGATTAATAAAACCTCTTTCTAAAACTAACACTTCTATACTATTTAAAAGTACTAGTATGGAAGATAAAGACTATATTATAGAGCAAGGAGATCCATTAGGACTACTTGCTATACATAAATATGAAGACCTTCCAATTATAAAAGAAGAAATATACGATCATGATCTATCTACCCCATTAAGTGGTTCTACATCCCGATCATCAAGGAATAAAGAGGAAGAATCATATCACGAGTATAGGATATACACGAACACTTTTACTTCAGAAGAAACATCTAACCCTCAAATGCAAGATAGCACAGCACGGACGAAGATTTAGAAAAATTAAAAGAAGCAATCCCTCATTCAGATAAAAAGGATATTTATAAACCTCTAACTTTTAAATCTAGATTTTTGAATAAACATACATATATATTTGAACGTATGCAAGGAAATGTAGAGTTAAACGGAGAGGAAGATTTTACTTCCATAAGACTTTTAAATAAAAATAAAATAGAAAAACCAAAGCCAAATATCCAAAAATGAAATACCTTCATATAGGTCTAATACAACTAAAAATAACAGGATTGTTTAGATCCGGAATTGATACTCCAATAATGATAGTTTGTATGGATGAAAGAATTATCAATAATCTTTTAAATAGTATTATTGGCGGAGCTAAGTCAAATTTAGCAAACAGATTATTTGGAGTAAATATACATCCCCATTTTTGTATAAGTCTTGATGATCAAAATATAGAAAAAGCTTGTACATTATCAGTAAATTTGCAAAATATAGAACTTCTTTCGGGATCCAAAGTTCTTGGCATACAATGGGAACATTGTATGGCCTTGAATGATACTGCTACGTTCAAATCAATTACGCCCAAACAATTTGTTAAACTGTTCGAAGTCGGGTTAGGAAAAACAATTCAACCCAGATTGATTGACATAAGACATTTAAAATTCGATAACGAAATTCAAGTTTTTGTGAAATCACTTAAACCACGAATTCAATTACCTACAGAATATTTTATAGCATCAGGAAATACTATTTCCACCATAACCAAGAATAATGAGGACAATGCAAATTCATCCAACACATTAAAAAGAACTCAATCATACAATAAAATGTCTGATGTAGAATTAACTCCTGATATATTAAAAACTATCAGTCATCGTATGAGCTTTAAACAAGAAATCCAATAGAAGGAAGAACAATGAGAATACTTGAAAAACAAAAAGAACAGGAATCAAACCGAATGGTTATCAAGGTTCCTACAGAAAATATAAAACATCATGATTAGATCCATAGATCTTAAAAGAAAGGCACAGTTACATATATATCTTCCAATAACGATATGTATCCCTGAATATCAAGAATTCACGGTACATGAGTTATTGGATTCTGGTGCAGAAGCCAGTTTATTACAAGAAATATTTATACCCCAGCAATTCTGGGTACCATTAGACAAAAAAGGAATGCTAAATGATTTTATGGGAAGACAAGTCCCTGTTACTCACAAAGCAAAACACTTACAGGTATAAATACCTGATATACATGGAAATAATAAACTATACAACTTTGACTTTGCATTACTACCAAAGGAATTTGATAGTGATTGCATCCTGGGAATGGACAATTTAAGACATCTCCCTCCCTTCAACAAATATTATTTTGAACTGGATGGCGTTCTTGTGCCTCGAGTAACGCTACCCGCTACATTTGCACCACATTATACTCCAGCAGCACAGCGTGGTGAAAAACCTGTTACATTAATTGAACATGTAAAAACACCGAAAATCATACAACCAAAGATTTGTACATACAATATACCAACCACCAACGAATTTGAAATATTAATACACAATATGTTAGAACCTCTTTATTCAGACAATCCATTAAAATGGTTTGACAAAGCACTACGGTATTGTAAAATTGAATTAATGGAACAATGCAAAGACGCTAAAGTCAGAGTTAACAGTATTATGGTATCACCAACTGATAAAGAAGAATTTGCAAAACAAATAAAAGACCTCTTAAATTTGAAACTAATACAGAAAAGTTTCAGTACCCACTCATCCCCAGCTTTCTTAGTAAGAAATCATGCTGAAATTAAAAGAGGAAAAGCTCGAATGGTAATAAACTATAGAAAACTTAACAGCTATACAAAGTTTGATGGATATTTTATTCCTTCTGCTGAACATCAAACAAAACAAATCCAAGGAGCAAAATATTATAGTAAATTTGATGCAAAATCGGGTTTTTGGCAATTAAAACTTGCTGATAAACAGTCCATAGAGCTAACCGCCTTTAGTTGCCCACAAGGACATTTTGAATGGTTAGTTATGCCTTTTGGATTAAAAAACGCACCACAAATATTTCAAAAATGGATGAATTCTATGTTCGGACATTTACCTTTTGTATCTGTCTATATAGACGACATTCTTGTTTTCTCTAATTCTGCAGAAGAACATAAACAACATCTTCTGGCAGTTGTTCAAATATTACTTCAAAACGGTGTTATATTAAGTCCTAAAAAAATTGAATTATTTAAAAAAGAAATAGATTTTCTCGAAAAACGAATTAAAAATGGACAAATAGAATTACAACAACACATTTATACTAAAATTAAAGATTTTCCCGATACATTTAAAACATTAAAAGAACTCCAAAGTTTCTTAGGATTATTAAACTACGGCAGAAAATTTATTCCTAATTTATCCGCTAAGACTCAAAATTTACAGAAAAAGCTTACTGACGAACAAGCAAAATATAAACAGCATAATGGAGAACAACCAAGAAGATGGAACACAGACAAAATTCCGATTACCTTGCAAAAGCAAGAAGAAGAAGAAATACAAAAGATTAAATACCTAATAAAAGATCAAAAGATCCTCTATTTTCCTTCAGATGAAGAATTACTTACACTACAAACTGATGCTTCTGACAATTTCTGGGCAGGAGTATTAATTGCAAAACAAAAAGAAGTTGTAGCATATTCCTCTAGAAAGTTTAGTAAACCTCAGATTAAATACGCTACATATGACAAAGAATTACTAGCTATTAAATTAGCAATCAAAAGTTTACGAATTTATCTCTTGCATAGACAGTTTATAATAGAAACAGATAACAAATCTGTTGCTCAATTCTTAAAAAAGAAAACTGTAAACAATCCAGAAGAAAACCTTCGAAGAATTAGATTAGCTATGTATTTAGAAATTTACAACTATGATGTCAAATACATTCCAGGCTACACTAACTTTGCAGCTGATCTTCTTACCAGGTTATGAAACATGGATGAGGACGATATAAAAAGAATCAAAGAATTATTAGAAACCATGAAAAGACAAGAAGATTTCAAACAAGTGAAATCATCTAAAAAAGCCAAGCAAACCTCCACAGAGGCTTCATCTTCACAGGAATCCGAAGAAACTAATGCTCCCACAGGAGTAAATGAAGAAAAGGTCCAACAGACCAAAACCACTCCAACAAACAAAGGCAAGGCAACACCTTCCAATACAACTCAGAAATTTGTTCCAATGAACAAAGGAAAAGCAATTTCTCCCAAAGGAATACAAAGACCATACATCTCAGCGGTGGTCAAAGATTGGTACAATCTAGACATGGAAGCATCGAATCCTAACTTATATGACAATTTCAATGGATGCTTTAAAGCCATCCAAGCTGCAGACCATAGAGCTGCAAATTTCTGGTTAACTCAACTGGAAAAGGCTTATTTGGGATTGAAGCATACAATATCTCAGAAAGAGAAAAAGTTACAAGAAACTCAGAAACTAGTGACTAAATTGTCACAACATTCTTTTACATCTAGATCTGAAGCTCTAGATTTGAAAGAAGCAGAGTTGTTCACTGATAACACAGCTGAACACAGTCATGCAAACCTCCGATCTTGTAAATCTAAGAATTCAAGATTTTCTAGAATTACTTAGACTTTATGAGATAGATAACACAAAAACCAAAGAGATGGAGACTGAAATGACAGTCCAGGATATGTTCTCCTTATATCAGCAACATCTCATCGATGAAAGCAATCTTCTTCTATTCTTCAAAAAGCTAGAAGACACAGAATTAGTTAAACTCTTAGAAAATGAAGAGTTAATTCTCAATAACAACAGAAGACCACGGCTTATAGCCTGTTTTTCTGAAATACAAAAATATCAAAAACATATCAAAAAGGGCTTAGTACACGAAATTTATGTCAACACAAGCCATCCTGAAGAATACTCAGGATATATTCCAGAAATATATACAGCAAAACTTGCTGAACATTCAAGCAGATTTTTTACAATGTTCATGTTCAGAATTTGGAGCGTTTGGGAAGAAAGACAGTACATACGTCTTTATCCCTCCATCCAATTATGGGAACTACATCGGTTAACCGAAAATCCTCAACATGAATTCGTTAAATTCAACCGCAAAGAATTTAATGAAGAAAGTGAAAGAATCCTAGCAGCACAAGAGTTCTTCTCAGAAGCCATTAACAAAGGCGAAATCGGATCACACTCTGCCACTGAAGGCAAAACAGTATTACTATTAGACTACATATCGGCTTTCGAACCATCAACAGAAAGAATAATGAAGGTTCAACGTTTTTTTAGACAGTCTCAAAATTGGCCCAGTTGGCACAATGGCTCAAGAAGAATACTTTGAAGAACAAGTGGAAAAAGAAAGACTTAGACAAGACTCTATAATGAGAGATACCATGGGTACCGACCCTTTTGACGACGAATCTCTAGCCAATCTAGAAATTCAAAATTAAAACAGAAGCATGGTGGACCAGCATCCAGGATAAAAAGACAAAGAGCACATCCTTTACACTAGGGTGACATATTACCCGTTAGCCTTTCCAACTCATCCTCTGCACATAATAAACTAAAGGACACATCCTCAGTCTACAAGCCTAAAAGTCATCCCTTAGCCTTTCCAACTCATCCTCTGCAAAGAATAAACTAAAGGACACATCCTCAGCCTAACAGCCTAAAAGGGACACATATTAGCCCTATAATAGACAGATGTCCAGCCTAAGTAATAAGAAATAAAGGAGAGAAGACACTATAAAAGGAGGAGACTACTCTGAAGATGATCATCAGAAAAAATTTCTTCATTTTCGTGCTTTCTCTTCATTGTATCTGAGTTCTGTAATATTATCTATTGTAGTAATAAAATTTCTGTTTCCGCAAGAAGTTTCTGTTGCTGTATATTTTCAATTCTGCTTTCAAGTTTTCTGCTTTCAAGTTTGGGTTTTCAATTTGGCCTTTTCTACCGGAAGCTCGGCTTCATCCTCTACAATGGCTTCGGTATCTTTGTCCTTATGTTCCTCATACCTTTTAGCAAAGTTGGCTTCTATTATGGCTGCATTTTCCCAAGATAGGTCAGAGAAAATGGTATGTTTTGGTCTCGGTGGTGAGCATAAGCATCAAACAAGACTTGGATGACTCATCTACTGGCCTCCTTCTCACGCTCCTCTCTAGTAATATAGCATTCTTTATCAAGCACCCCACCCTTGGCTTTCTCCAACCTCTCATCCCTTTGCTTTATGGCTTTCTCAAGAGTCTTGATCTTAAGATCCCTCTTTCAACAGTCCTGCGTGATTCCTCTACTTAAGGATTCACCTCCTAAACTTTAGCTTTGAATTCTACAAACTTTCTTTTTTTGGCTTTGCTAAGAACCACCATTTCCTCCATTTTTAGCCACCCATATTGAAGTGCATTGATTTTCGCTACAGTCAATAAAAGGTGTTAGAGTAAGAACAAATGTTGGAACCATAAACCTACATATAAATGACTCATTCTTACCTCGATACTCTCTCGGAGTCTATGCTCAATTTCTATTCGAATTTCTAGAGCAGAGGCTGAAGGTCTAGCATGTGCTTCAATGATTGCATAAAATGTCACTTCAAAGGAAGCTCATATGATTTCTATCACTTGCTTATTTTTCCTGGCAATAAAACCCCGATATTTTTCCTTGGAACTTTCGGCTTTGGAGGATTTAAAGACCTTTGGCTTCTTCAAGCCGAGGGTATCTTTATCAGGAAGCAACAACTTGGACCTTATCCTGGCCCCGTTTCCCTTATCAAAGGAGTCAACCTTCTGGGAAGAAGAAGTTTCTACAAAAGGAGAAAGGGATAATGCTAAAATCTAAATCAATACTAGGTTATGATAGGAACATAAAATAAACTAGTCTAATGATTAAAGGGAGAAACCCTTAGTCTCACTCTAACAACCTATAATTTTGCTACTTTGAAAATGAGGGGTTTTGTATATTTTAAATTTAAAAGGGTTTAAAAATTTAAATAAATGGGTTATATATAACAAATAATAATAGATAAATTATTTATTCTTATAGTCAATAATTAAGAGATATAAAATGTGGATTTTTGAGCCAATCAGCAAAAGTTAAGTTTTGTCAAAAATAAATAAATGCTTAAATAAATATATTTAAATATTTTTTTGAAAATTTAAATCTTATTAAATCAATTAATAAATATATTAACGGGTTCAAAAATAAGTTTATAATCGTTTTATAAAAATATTCATATTTTGTCACATTTTGTCAATGCGACTTCAAGGTTCAGTATTTTGATATTAACCCTAATGACATAGGATTTTAACTTAGATAAACTTGTTTTAATTCATTTAATATAATAGGAAATGAATTTTTATGTTTGGTTTACTTTAACATACGGTCTAGCAAAAACATCAAATTTTGACTTTAAAATTTGTCAACAAAAACACTTTTTTTGTCCAAAAGAAGTTATCGCAATGTTTTGATAACATGATCACTTTTTGTAACATGTATAACATATGTTAACTAACTTTTTACATTTACAAACTTCACATAAGGACAAAATTGATTTTTCAAAAGTTAAATAATAAAATAAATTAAAAGGAAAATGATTTGACATAAACCTATAAACAAATCTATACTAAACAACATCATTACTAAATGACCTAGCATATCCTTTCTCATTAATGCGTTAACCCTCAAATGTCAAACCCAAAGCATGGAAAATAAGCACTTATTATTTTATACATTTTGTTAATTTATAAAGTAACATAATCATGTCACTTAAGTACAAATTCAAATCAAACCATCTCTCTCACCATTAATGCCATTACATACCAAGTCTTCCCAATTATGGAAAAGGAGCAAAAAGGTATTTAAGTATTTTAGAAATTAAGAAAAAGAAGCATAATCATTTAATAAGTACATGAATTAAATCCTACCATCATATCCACCATTAATACACCTCTTATCATGCTTAACCAAAGTCAAAAAGTAAAGAAGGGTATTGTGGTCATTTGTCATCCAAAGCTCAAGTATTAATACAAATCACTTTCACTTCATTTCTCAGAACTCAAACACTTCTCTTTTTACTCACTTTTTCCATCTTCTTCTTCCTCCATTTTCATGGCTTCCCACCTCCTCCTCCTCTACTTTGGTCCTACTCTCCATTACCCATAGCCTAACATCCACCTAAGCCTCCCAAGCACTCCCACACACAGACCCCCCCTCTCCTTAGCTAAACGTAAGCCTACCCTAAGCCACACCCCTTATCCGAGCCTATACTCTCCATATACCCATGCCACATATATAAAAGGAAAAAAATGAAAAAGAACAGAAAAGGAGAGAAAAGAGAGTCCGGTTTCCGAAGCGGAGGAACGAATTCAAAACGAAGCAAAGATGCTAACGGTAGAAAAGTTTAACAGAGCGGAAATAAGGGTGAGAAATTCTTATCACTATTTAATTCATTGATTATCATCTTTAATTGTTATGTTAGATAATTACCATTTGACGATATAGATGCTTGAATGATTGTTTGAATATATTGGATGAATAGTAAAGTTATGCTAATATACTCAATTATTGATAATCAATATGCTATGAGAATGAAAGTTGTGTTAATGATAAATATTGAAAGTGATTATGTGATGTGATTGGTTGATTTGGATGTGGTAGTGGTAATTATAAATAGTGATCATGTTTATTTCACCCAAGTAATCACCTTTGTTAAAAAAGACCAATTTTTAGTGATATGATATATTTGGAAATTTTATAAGTCTCTTTTCAATAAAGTTAAATTGAAAATAAATTTAAAGAAAAATATAATTTTAATTTAAAAATGGAATTGGATTTGAAATTGAAATTAAAATTGATTTTGAAATTGAAATTAAAATTGATTTTAAAATTGAAACTGAAATAGATTTTTAAAATTGAAATTGAGATTAAGGTTGAAATTTAAATTAGAATTGTAATTAGATTTGAAATCTCAGTTTTATTAAGTTTAATTTGAAATTAGAATTGAAATTGAATAGAAATTGGATTTTGAAATTTTATATTAAAATAATAGGAATATAATAATTTATAATGTGGGAATAGTAGAAATCTATTAACAATACTTCAAAAAAGTGAAATTATCGTTTTAAAATGATTAGTAATATCTTTATAAGTAATTATATTCAATTTAGAGAATTTTAAATATTGTAAATCAAGTTAAAAACTAGGCGCGTCACGTAATGACAGTTTGCGATTTCACGCTGAAAAGTTCAAATAAGTGTATAGATTGAAGTATAGCTCGGATTTCCTCGAAACTAGAAATGTCCATCTATTATAAACATAATTCTTAAATAGAAAAAGGAAATCAAGATTTTGTCTTGTAGATTTTGAATTATCTCCTAATCAATTTTCTAGAAAAATCGCGCTTTTGTAGTAATATGACCAAAACATAAAATTATTTAAAGGGAACTTTTAAATAATTTACAAAATATGAAATAAATTTGATAAATATATTTAAATAGTTTAAAAGAGATTCGAATGGAAAGATATGAATTTTCAAATATTAAAAAGTTGTTTAAATCAAATAAGTCATATAAAGCACTTTCCATAGCATTCTTCTAATGCTGTTTCTATGACTTTCTGAAAAGAAGGTTTAATTAACGTTTTTTCCTAAAATTAATTATGAATGTTTATAAAAGGATAACTAAGCGTTTAAAAGATAATTTGGAATCTTTATAATCAACGCCAAAATAATACTAATAACTGATTATGCGAAAACGACTAGTACATTTGTCCCACCCGTGAGATCTGGAAAGATAAAATAAGATGTTTATCTAAGGCTAGGAATGGGGCAACTAATGCTCTGAACTTACCTAGCCTATATTCTCTTCTTAGGCGAGGGGTGGAATAGATCGAAAGGTAAGCCTGGATGTTCTAAAAAGATTATATTAAGTTTTTCCAAATAAAAGAAAATTCGTATTATCCAAAATTTAAGCAATCTCCAAAATGAATAAAATACAACTTATATTGCGTAGAGATAATCTTCTTATATTTGGTATTTAATTCCAAAGAGGGAACTCATCCTATTCTTGGAATTTAAAAGGTGATCTCATCGTTATTCCGCCCATAACGCTTGATGAATACGAAAAATGATATCGAGTAAAATTAGATTGATTTCCACAATTTTGTTTACTCAATAATGTTTTATAAGATTATTTAGGGTTTACATTAAATGATGTCTTAAATAATATTGTTTTTGACCCACTTAAAAGTAGAGAAATTTTGGATCAATGAAAAGTAAGATAGTAGGAAATGTTTTCCCAAGTAATATGTGAATTAACTTAGAATTACTCTAAGACTTTAAGAAAAGGATCTGTAACTAACCAAAAGAATTAAAAAGAAAAGAGGCTTATTAAACCTGTATACTCATATTCACTTTTCATCGATAATTGGATTTCGGAGGAATCGGGATCGGATTTGGATGATTCCTATCCGAAAACCACTTCGAACCAATTTACATGTTCGAAGAATGTAGCTGTTTGAAGATGGAGATATTAAGACGAATAATAACAAAGGAATAATTATTGATTAATTAGGGATAAAATCCTAATTTACTTATTGTAGCAATGGTCTCTTTGTTATGAAAAAGCTCAGAAAAACAAGGACTTCTCGCCTAGTAATGGCCGAGGAAAGTACCTTCGGTGTCGTTCAGTCCCAGAATGAACTTGTATGGACGAATGTCTAACCTTGAATTCTAATCACATTGGGTGATCTCTATATAATGTATATCAGTTGGCGGTGGAGAAGACACCTTCTCTTAGCTTAACACCTTTGCTCGAGATATATGAGCTCAAGAAGTTATATATTTATAGAGACTAGTCGTATGAAAATGGAATGGCAATGGGGCATTTAAAGTCGAATGAATTTATGCTATGTGAACAGGTAATCATTGCCTCAAGCCTTATCAACCGAGAAATGACCAAACAGGGTTTGATGCGGCAAGGCTATGTGGTTTGCAACCATTAGGATATGATCGTATATTTCTTCCCACTATGACTTTTAGGATGTAAACTAGTGTGGTGTATGGAAATGGAGAGCTCGGATAAAGGTAGGTAACGACTGGGGGATGACATCTTCGGTACTATGTAGTTACAGAGGTGTGTCAATCTTGTGTTAGTAGAGGATCCTTTGTGTTGGTCCTTGGGACATCCATCTTGAGGTGTACCTGTCGGAAGGTAGTCCCTTCAGCTGGACATTTGCATGGAATTTCGTTCTCCAATTAGACGCCCTTACGAGTATGATTGTAGAACCTACTTTGTGGCTAATATGTTGGAATTTAATCAATGCAAAATTTTCGGCTAAGATTAATAAGTTTATTTGCAAATGTTTTCAAAGAAATGTCATTAGATATAATATCAATTTTTTTATATATAAAAGTGTTTTAGTTATTGTAACGACCCGTAAATTTCGATAATTAAATTGGTTAAACTAATAAGAATTTTGTAATTAAATTTGGAAAGAAATAAAAATTTTATAATTTATATTGAAGTAAATGGTAAGAATAAATTGTGGCAAGGTTATTTAAAACTAATTATTGAAATTGGAGTGAAATTCCAATAGTGTAGCAGTGTAAATTATTGCACTTGGTTAAATTGGAAAATAAGTAAATAAAAGTAAGTATTGAATTTATTTAATGAGATAATACATTGTTAACAGTAATTGAATATAAATTAAGGAAATATGTTAATGCAAGTTAATAATTCATGAACTTGAATGAACATTCCAATTAAATAAAATAATTTAAAGGTTATGACTTAGTATAAATGGAATATAATAAAAACAAATGTAATTATTGTATTTATGTGTGAAATAATAGGGTAGAGGGTAATTGTTATAGAGAATAACCATACAAGTATTATAAAGAGTATATTGGTGATATGTGGTTAATACAAATAAAGGTAATTAAATATTACTTTAATGAAAATAAATGTAGTAACGGAAGTGTGAATGTAAATTTAATAGAAACGTAAATTTATTTCAAGCTAGTAATTGGTGAATTGGGGAAAATAGTTCAAAGTATGTTAATTGATGAATTAATACGTAATGTAAGTACAGTAATAAACTCGTATAAGAATGGAATTAAGGTAAGTTCATTATTTGGTTTAAAACCTTAATTAATGTGTTCAATTGATAGAAATACACATTTAGAAATGTAATATTTATTCAAATTAAGTTGGAAATAGGCGTATATTAATGTGATGAAATAAAATTTGCGTTATATATGGAATTATAAATCTGGATTGATAAGTAACGAACTTATGAATGCAATTAAAAGCAAATAGGTGGCAGTTAATATAGGTTGCTTGTTTATTTAATGTGTTAAATAAACGGGTAATCAGTTGCAATAAATTAAATTAAAAGTTACGTTAATGTAAATTGAGGAATTGGAAATAATGTAAATTTTATTCATAATATGATAATTAGTTGAATTAAAATAATGGAAGGCATGATTTATTAGTTTATTGGAATTTAAAGTTACCAAAGTTAAATAAATTAATTGCATATAAGTGGAGTTAAATATTAAAAATATTACGTTGTTGAAATTAAGATGAAATCTGAGGATAATAATGTAATAAACCATAAACCAATGTAAATTTCATCCGTTGGATAATAATGAACTGAATAATACGAATGAAAAGTAAATTCAATGGGATTATTGAGAATTTAAATTATAAATTGTTAGTATAATGAAATTGAAAATTTAACACTGGAATTGATAAATTAATTAACTCTAGATTGACATTTGAATTTGGTTAAACTAGTGTAAATGATTAAGAAAGTTAAAACTGATGAAATTTGTTAATTATAGAGTTGAAGTTGAAAAGTGATTTAATTTAATTTACTATTAATCTATTTAATTAACTAGAAAAATAGACATTTTGGCCACTGACTCGGATTTCGACGAAACCAGTTTCATCGGATCCATAACGGGGAATTATTGTAGGATTTCAAGTTTCGTTGTAATCGGACTTGTCGTTTGATCGTATGGACTCGAAACGCCTTGAAATCAATTTGAATTTTTTTTGATTTTAGCATAACTTCTTCATACGTGAGATTTGGACTTGAAACCTTTTCATTGCGTTTAAAATATTTTAAAACATCTATTTTGATATATGGGTTGACCAAATTCGTTCCGGAGTCAGAATGGGCTTTTCGGGCCATTCATCGTTCAGCGCGTTTATAAATCGGGTCCATCTATCCTATTTCAGCTTTGTCTATAAATACCCTGTCATAAACCCTAGCATACCTATATTTCTCAATTGTCTACATAAAATCCCTTCTAACCACCTCATTTCAATGGTAGACAATTTCCAATCAAATTACAATTTAAAAATCAAAGTCAAAAATCCAAACTCCTCAAAAAAATTCAGAAAAATTATATATCAATGCTCTCAACGAACTCAAGTCAATTTCGCAGTTAGTTTTTCAATTTGAGCTTCTATGTGGCCAGAAATGATTGTTTTATCTTCGATCGTTCATATTTGGGTTATTAGTTTCAACGGTGGATCTTCAACGGTTTGGTGATCGGTCGGCGCCGAAGTGTAGAGGAGGTCAGGAGCATTCGATCTATGAGTTTCTTTGTTGCCAGAAAGGTTGGGTTGGCCAAAATTTGGTGCGTCAAGAGGGGCGTTCACCGCGATGGCACGACGTCCCAGAGATGGTCGCGACCTCCTTGGTAGGTCCGATCTGGACGCGCATCAAGATGATGCTCTCTGATCGAGATGGAATTTTCGAGGTCATCGGCGAACGTGGTGGCGGCTGTAACCAGAAGTCGCGACCTGTAGCAGGTGCGCGCGTGTATTAGGGTTCTGGGAAGAAAATCGTAGTGATGTGGCGGAGATGAGTAACGTTATTTAATTCTGTTTTTAAATTTAATTTTCAAGTGTTCTAACGTATGTATCTTTCACGTACGAACTCAGTTTAACGCGCGGCTTTCTCCGCTAGGTCCGTATTAGAATTCTAGACATTTTGACACTGGTTTGGACGAATTTGGAGACTGTGAAATTTTTGGGTTTAAATTGAATTTAAATTCAATTTAAATTCAAAAGGTGAGTGTTTTAACCCACTCACAACTTCTAGAATTTCTTATGTTTGTTAAATTAAATTTTTGTTGTGATTATGCTTTATTTACGACTGTTTCGTATATTTTTAATCATCATCTCAGTTAATTGCATTTATTTAAATTAAATCGCTATTTAATTTATTGTTGAATATAACTGTCAGTTAAATACCTGTAATATATTATCAGTTATCTATTGATATTGATTGACTGTTTTGGTTAATGATTGTGATAGACGTGTGATTTGTTAATAGATGAATGGTTGTTTATTTTATATCATTATAATCTGCAAGTTCTTTATTTATTTGTTATTTACGATTTGGGATTGCGGTTTGAAATGATTTACAACCGCTTTTTTATTTTTAAATTACGGATTGAAATGATAAATATCCGTATCACTTGACCATAGGGTAAAAAATTATATACAGACACCGTGGTCTACATATATATAAAATATTTTGAAATGATTTTCTATGGTTTTGTACAGAAATATATATGGGTTTATGAGATATTGATTTGGATATTTGATAAAGGTTATTTTATATGTAGTTAAATTCTTGGTTTTAAGCTATGTATAAAATTGTTTGAAGTATAAAATAAGTTTAATAATAAAGTTGATTTTATTAAAATATAATATGGATAAGTATTTACTTAAATTATATTTTAATATAGAGTTATATTAATTTTTATAAATCAGGGGTGAGAATATGGTTTTGAAATTTTACTTGAGATTTTACTTAATTAAGAATTATATTTAATAAGGATCCATTTGGAACTTGTTGAAATTTAGATTTTTAAAGAATATGGTTGTATAACTAAATTCGGGGTTAAGGTGATTTAAGTGAATATACCAAGTCCAAATAAATTGAGGAATATTCAACAATTGAAATTTGAAGTTTTATTTAAAGGATACTGGATTTATTAAGTAAATATTTCAAAACTAAATAATAGTAAAGTGAAATTGGTATATATATGTATATATATGAATTATAAAATTTAGTCCTGAAATATTAAATATTTAAGCTTTGAAATATATTGAATTTGAAAGGGTTTATTTTCTGGATCAAATCAGTTTTGAAATCGACAAAATTTGGAAAAGTTTATTTGGAAACTTAATTAATTGAAGTATATTATTTTGGGATTTGGATTAAATTAGAAATCTAGAAATTTGAGTTTTGGAATTGATTTGTGAAAATTAAAGATGCTATTTTAGTTATATAAAGTAATTTAAATATTTAAACCACATAAGTGGTGGAAGTATGGGTTCGAGGTAGTATAAATTGAAATTGTTATATTTCTAGTATTTTGATTTCGAAGTGTTGAAATGTTTAAAATGTTTTGATTTTTGGAAAGGTTATATTTGAAATAAAATGATATTATATTGATTTGGTTTATAAAAATAATATCATATTGATTTTGGTTTTTAAAACGAAAATGATATAGTATTTATATAATTTTGAAATGGATATTATATCCTGGTTTAAAAGTATAAACTATTTTGAAAAGACCGCGGTGTTATAATAACGTTTTGGTTGTTGAAGAGACCGGGATCGGAAGTTGTCATACTCTCTGCCAACTTCGAAAACCACTTTAACAAATGTGTACGCGGTGGAGATTCCAGAATGAAGTAGGATGGTGGCGGCGTTTCCTTTGAGGTAAATACATGGACCCGACTCCCGTGAGTTGGCATCAGGTGGCTAAAACATGAGCGATTGACGGGCTAATGACGTAGCACCTTTGATCGGACGCATCCCTTAGATATTATATTTTGACTTTTGGATTAATTCGGTGGCCACTTTTGATTTCTTTTATTTGGGGGTGTGGCTCGAGGTGGGCGGTAGATGTGCGCTACGCGTTACCACCGGCCTGGAAGCGTAATTGGTATATCTATCCAGGCATTGCCTAGTTGTGTCATGTCACCTACCCTAGCATGCCTTGTACGAGTTTGGTTTTCTCCCGTTGCCCGTGTGGTATCCTCTGGTGGCTTCCCGATCAGGAGGGACTATGATATTGGATGGACTACTCGGACTATTATTGTGTTTAAGGGGGAGATTGGGTAACTCCTTAACGCTATTTAAAATTAAGTTTATTTTACTATAGACATTATAATAATAGCGAAATATTACTACATAGTAAATAGTTTAACAGATCCTTAGGATATGTGAATCCCGAGCATCATTTAAGTTATTGCACTCACGTTGACACCGGATATGAGATGTCAAATCCCGTAAACATCTCTGACGCCGTTCAACTCATATTTATTCCTGTTGATTTAACTTACATAAGATCTTTTAGTTCTAACTCAAGTGTTTTGTCTTTTCAATTCGCTCGGTTCAGCCTGAGCATTTCAGGATTTGAAGGCATATTCTGAAGGACGAAGACGAAGATTTATTATTATTTATTATAGTACACCACTACATTCATAATGTTCCGCTACGCTGTTATTATTCTCTGGTATGTGTAACTATGATATGTATGGTATAAGTATAATCGAATATTTTGTAAAACAGCTTCATGAACTGTATATTTGATTATTATATTTTATCGTTCCGCTACAAGATTCTATTTTGTTTTTCTTTCTCTGCTTTTTCTTATTTACCCCATAACAATCCGACCTTCTGTATGGTTTAAGTCTGACGTGTGTGGTTTATCATCGATTCAAATCATACAAAAAGGCGGGACGTTACATCTGGTATCAGAGCTTTGGTTTAGCGATAAACCTTAGCTTTGTGGGGTCTGACTCTTTATTAATAGGGTAATAATACCCTATGATGAATCGTTGAATGTATATATATGAGAAAGCGTATTTGTTAGTGTTATAAAAAGGTTTGAATATTGTGTTAATCTGTTCCGTTTTGTATTTATAAATTCTGGTTGGTGCATAGGATGCTATGACATCAATAGGGATTTCTAAACACTTAATAGGACAGACCGACACAATATTTGTTTTGTAAATAGGTGAATGAAATAATTTTGCCTATTATATTTTCTGTATATAAAGTAATTAATTTTATAAATATTATATTTGGTTGTAATGCATTGGTTGTTAGGTAGTGAAATTTTAAATAATAGTTGAAACAATATTTAAGATAAAATAAATGAAATTGGAGATTTTAGAACTTAAGTTCCGGGATTTTTGAAAAAAATTCTTTTGAATGATTTTGAAACATAATAATATTATTTGAAGTATTTTCTGGTATAAATATTTCAATATGGTTTGAGAGAACTATTTTAAAGAAATTTTGAAAAGAAATAAATTCTGTACTCCCCTCTCTGTCGTTGGAAAATAATTTCGGTAATGAGTGCACGCATCATCAACATTCATTTTCGAGTTTCGAAGTGGGAAGGCCACTGTAGTAGTTTTACTGCAGATTTGTTTTCATAAACAAATATAAATTTTAAACTGTTTTAAATATAATTTGATATGTAAATTGTATGTATATACATTTATCTGTTATTTTAAAATGATTTGAGACTTAACCCGGTATGCAGTTCTTAAGTTTTCATTGATTAATAGTTTCAGTTATTGAAGTGAAATGGAATGTAACTAATTAATAATTGGAGCCTTTGATTAAAATAAGAGATTTAATGCTAGGTTATGAATGAAATTAAAAGAAATTTGAAATGTGTAACCTATAAGACAAAGGATATTATTATTGAACATTGAATTAATTAAAGGAAATAGAACAACTTGTATAACTTTCAATTACATCCTTAAAAGCATTTATATAACTTACCAAAAGATTTAAAAAGTTGAAATGTAATAAGAAAATGTAGTAGAATATTATACAAGTAATAAATTTGAAGTAATGGAGTATTCAATAAAATTCTTTAATAAATAAGGATTTGACGTTGTTATTGTTATAAACTTAAGTTATAATGGAAATCTTACAACAATAAAATATGATAGAAGGTAAATGTTGTAAGTAAGTAAGTATAGACTTAAGTAAATGTTGAAGTTATTTATTTTGGAAATAAGTAGTGAATGAATAAAAGTAATGCAATAAAAGGAAAACTATTTGATAGGAATAAATGAAAATGAAAATTTGCAAGAAATAAATGTGAATTAAAAGATAAATCATTATATGAATAAAAAGAAAATCAAACAATAAATTTGGTTTGGTCTATGGTTGTTTGGGTAAGGATATTTTAAAATTGTTGGAATGTATGCATAATCTATTTAGCTTCATCAGAGACTGTTGAGTAAATGATGCGCTTAGTAGTTTATTTTTCATTCTGTAAAAAAAGAAGTTTTGAACCCGAACAACTATTTGTTTTGTTTGATATTAATGAATGATTGATTTATGTTGATTTTTATGTGATGGTTATATGCCTTGTTGCAAGTGATTATTGTTTGTTATGGATTGAAACAAGCTAAACATTTCATTTTATATAATTATTGACTCCTTTGGATTATATAAGTGAAATGCAGGTTATGGAAGCAATTGCTACTGCATTTGGTTTCATAATATAAACGTAAATTTCCCGACAAATAGGTACGTTCTTGGATTATGGTTTATAGCGTTATTATATTATTTTCCGTGTTCGGATATATATTATTTTAGAAAATATATGTTATATATTGTTATATTTGATATTATATTTTCTCCTGAGCCTCTCGTACAAAGGAGACTCTGCCAAAATTTTCCGTAAATTTTGGACTTAGAATTTTTTTTAAAATGTTCTCTAAACTTTATTGATTTGAGTATAAAAAGATTTAATGGTTATAAAATTGGTATATTCTATTTAAAGTAATACATTTTGTAAATTATTGTTTATAAAGTTAATATTTTGAATCAGATGTATTGTTTATTTAATTTTTTCTTCTCCCTTCGTTTTCCTTTTCGGGACGAAAAGTTTTAAGTAGGGGAGAGTGTAATGACCCGTAAATTTCGATAATTAAATTGGTTAAACCAATAAGATTTTTGTAATTAAATTTGGAAAGAAATAAAAAAAATTATAATTTATATTGAAGTAAATGGTAAGAATGAATTGTGGCAAGGTTATTTAAAACTAATTATTGAAATTGGAGTGAAATTCCAATAGTGTAGCAGTGTAAATTATTGCACTTGGTTAAATTGGAAAATAAGTAAATAAAAGTAAGTATTGAATTTATTTAATGAGATAATACATTGTTAACGGTAATTGAATATAAAATAAGGAAATATGTTAATGCAAATTAATAATTCATGAACTTGAATGAACGTTCTAATTAAATAAAATAATTTAAAGGATATGACTTAGAATAAATGGAATATAATAAAAAAATGTAATTATTGTATTTATGTGTGAAATAATAGGATAGAGGGTAACTGTTGTAGAGAATAACCATACAAGTATTATAAAGAGTATATTGGTGATATGTGGTTATTACAAATAAAAGTAATTAAATATTACTTTAATGAAAATAAATGTAGTAACGGAAGTGTGAATGTAAATTTAATAGAAACGTAAATTTATTTCAAGCTAGTAATTGGTGAATTGGGGAAAATAGTTCAAAGTATGTTAATTGATGAATTAATACGTAATGTAAGTACAGTAATAAACTGGTATAAGAATGGAATTAAGGTAAATTCATTATTTGGTTTAAAACCTTAATTAATGTGTTCAATTAATGTAACGAGACGAATTTTGCCCGCTCGAAAATCGACATCCATACTTCATATCGTATTCGAATGCCATAGATTCGACCGTTCAAATCCGATTCGTCGGAGCTTATAACAACATTAAGTAAATAACACAGCGGAATAAAAGAATAATACATTGATATACAACTTTGATACAATAACTGATACAACAGATGATCCAATAGATATCAATATACATCAGAGATATGATACAATAAAATAGCAGCGGAAAAGAAAAAATAGATAACATCTAGCAGCGAAACAAATAACTCTAAGATAGTCTTCAAGGAAGAACTCCAGAAATAACTGCAACTCCATTTCCAAGAATTAATTCAGCAATAGCTCGAACCCCCAATAACGATGCACCAAGCTAAGCAAGACTGGTGTGATCCAAAGGCTGAACTAACTCCAGATAATCCACTATATCTAACTATCTGAAAAACCCAACTCTAGACTGCTCGTGTAGAAATATAATGAGCACCCAGAGTTTAGGAAAGAAACAATAAACTCCGGACCAGTCGTGGGACTGGTGTGAGCAACAAAACAGTTTATCCTTTAAAACATTCAACAAAAGATTTTCGAAGTCAATTCGCAATGCTTTTTAAAAATGAGACTACCATAAGACCTCCCGCCACACACACAATGCAAACGCAGACTTGGAGGAGATTTCTTCTTATGTTAGTCAAAGATGCTTGATACGCATTAAAAAGGAACATTTGATATTATTACTAGTTCATAGTGTAGGAAAAATTCATTTCGAAAGTAGAATATAAATCTTAGCCAGCATAGGTACCATTATATTATGTTTACTATAGCTACCATATTAGATGGCAGGTTCTACAACTAATACCGTACAAGTCTCGTATTGTTTCTTTGGGTTTCCAACGAATGATCAGGCCAAGGAACTTCCCATTGCCACATGAGAATGCCTCTGGATGGACATCCCCGAGAACCAAACCGGATCTCTACCAACACAAGGCCGGGTCACCCCTAACTGAGTAACAACTAACCGAATATGCCATCCCCCGGTCCTTTGGAACCTTTCAACCGAGCGCTCGTAATCAATTCACATAATCATAAAGTGTTTTCAACATGAGTAAGCATCTGGGCTCCATACCATGATACCACCCTTTTCCAGAAGGAAATGCACATATCCTAAAGGGCGCTACCCCTCATAACCTTGCTGCATCCTTCCTGTTTTGACCATTTCGGGGTGTGAGGCTCGACGAAGTCACGTCCACAAAAACATACTTTATACAAAAGCCATGCTTTGGGTCAACAAATGATCATAGAAATGATCACCAGGATAGACGATCAAATAAATGATCCTATCACAAATAATCAACACAATGATCATTTCACAGCAACACTCAGCATGTCACATTACCAAATTGGGAGTATATTGCTGATAACATTCAACTACATAACCTCTGAGCTCGTACGTCTCAGAGAAGGGTGTTAAGCTAAAAGAATAAATTCTCCGCCACCAACAGAAATATATTTGAAAGAAATCTGCTTTATATCTCAATTTGTAATGTCAGACATACAATCCATACAAGTCTGTTCCGGGTTCGAACAGAACCGAAGGCACTTACAAAGAAGTCCTTGCAATCCGGATATTCACAATCCCGATCGGATTTCCCATCACTTAGGGAGTTTCTATACCGGCGCGACTCGGTGCAGAAACAATCGATAGGTCATCTTATCGCTTTCGCAAATACCCGGTCTTCTTCACCGGTCTTCAAATGCTATCCATAACGTCGAATCACATATTCAGAATGGGTTATACGACACAAAGGTCCTTTCCCGGCTAAACCGAATAGTGAGCACGATATTTCAAAAATATATGGATATTGGGATTTCAATTAAGTCACAACTTATTACCCAAAACTTTTCTTTCAAATGGTTTAAATAAATTACCATTTTCACTCTTTAAACAAAAAGATTCATTTTCACAACCTTTAACGGTTTAAACAATTTTCACATTTTAATCTTTTAAACAAAAGATTCATTCACAGATTTTCCAAATCAATTTTCATTTCAATTTGATTTAACTCGTTAAATCTTTAAATCAAAGATTTAACTTATAGCCTTCAAAACAATTTCTTTTCAATTTGATTTAAACAAATCATCAATTTAAATCTGTTAAAAATAAACAGATTTAATTCATAGCTTTCAAAAAGAATTCATTCATAACTTAGGAAAATCATTTCTCTATTCAATCTTGAAATTCCCTTAATTAAATAGGAATTCCATTTCTTATCTGAAAGCTTTTATCTTTTGAAAACAAACAGTTTCATCTCAGAAAATCTGATTCTTTTATACGAGTTAAAATCCTTGGGTTAAATTCAAATTCCCAAAATCATACCTTTAAAATGGTTTAAATTCATACAACATGTTTATAATATCTTTAACCATAATTTCCAATCATCGAATTCAATTCCAAATATCGAATTCAAATTCAAATTGAATTATTTAAATTGGTAATTTTACCGAGTTATTCAAAATAAATTTCATCTATGAAATTCCATTTCAAAAGCTTTTCACTTTAAACCCAATCCATTTCCAAAACATTTGAATTCAAATATTCAAATTTAAACTATTTCAAAAATCTGTGACTTAATCGATTTCCTTGTGAAATCCATATTGGTGTGTGTATAAGTGTGGTCCAGGGGTTTTACACAGTAGTGCAATATCATACAATCATCACAGATCAGAATACATAAATATAGTTGATAAGCGGTATTAACTATAACGCTTATCGTTCATAGATCACAGATATATATCACAAATAAGTAAATTACAGATCACAACATAAATCAGGATGTATCACAAAGCATCACAAATCAGGGATATCAATACGGTGCACAACAATAGTTAATTATTTACCAATCAAAGCGAATGAGATAAATTATCCAAATAATCATTTTATCGATTATTTTAAATCATGGATTTATTATTCTGAATGATAAATTAATTTATCTTTACCATCTTGATACATTGATTATCCCTTATTTGATTATTTTAATTAATCGTCAACTAAAATTAATCAACTTATTTTATATAATCAACAAACTCTTAATTTCAAATTTATTTGAGTACTTAATTGTTTATTTAATTAATTTTAATTACAAATTTTAAATCATTCTAAATCTCTTTTCCAAACTATTAATATAAATTGTTTATCTTAGTTATCATTTGAAAATTGCTTATACTTTAAGAATTTATTTATTGTTACATTAAAATTTAATGTAAATAAAATTTTAAATCTTTCTTTTTAAATTTAATCATTAAATTAAAGGGTTAATTAAAATTTTATTTTAAACTTTCCTTGCTTAATTTAAAGAATTTACAAATTCTAATTACCATTTGTTTTCATATTTTATTTACAAATATCATTTGTTTATTCAGAAAATAAATTTTTACTTGTGTTCAAAAATTTGGTTGAAACTGGGTTTGCTGCTTTCACTTACTCACCCGAGGCTTGCTTCGGGTCATCCCCGATAAAAACAGCACCCTGCTTCGAGTTTTTTAACCAACTAACCCGAGTACTAAAACTTTTTCACAAAATTTGTTTAAGTCCAAATCATCCCGATACAACCCTGAAACCACCCGAGTGCCCCTTCGAGTTTCTGCCCTACTTCCCCGATCAAAACTTCGAGTCAGCCCACACGAGTGTAAACCTGAAACACTTCAGGCTATCGAATTTCCAGGTCATCAATTCGTGCACGTATACGTGCACGACGCCGTTGATCATCTTCAGGCGTCGCTGCAACGACGAGTAAGTCATAGTCCATCCAAATACCAGTCTTCGATCGCCAGAACCATGTTACAACCTTGAAATCTAAAATCGACCAAAAATCCAAACCTGGAAACACGTTCAGGTTTCGATATCAACCCTGGCAATGCCACGTCCTCGCCGCCTCGTCCACCGGAGTTCGTGCAACTCCGACCACCGCCTCATCTACACCCCAGCTTCCTTCGCTCCAAACCCCGAAGCACTCGATCACTTCTTGGTGACGAACGAGACCAAATACCGCACCATGTTAAAACTAGGTTTAGAAATTTAAAATGCTCGCCGCCTTCACCACCGTCACAGATGGTACCTCTACCTATTTTTTCCATCACCACTATAGGCTCCTCCATCACCAACCAAAACACCGACCTCCAAAGTTCCACCAGTCACCGGAAATTTAGTCGAAACCCAAAACTAATCAAACCCAAATTGCAAACCCAAAACTAATTTAAAACTCGTGATTTTAATTTTAAAAATCGAGTTTCCCAGAATTGATTTGAACTATATGCCTGAATCCACGAAACAAAGTAGTTGATTTTATCACTTCTTTTCAAAATCTTACTGTATTTACTGGCTTTACAGTATTTTACAATCTAAGAATATTTTAAACATGTTTGCAAACTTGAATGATGATTATACCAATTTATTTTGTTTTAGACCTTAAGTCCATCAGTGACTAGATGTACATATATTGAGTGAGTTTTTTTTTTCTTTTGATTTTTAATTTCTGACCCTGTAACTAAACAGAGAAGAGCATTCATGCTCAAAACATACAGACATATTTAACAGCTAACAACATTTCATAATGCATTCAAGTACCAACCACAATATCAAGATATAGAAGTAGATCATGGGTGGAAAGTTGCTCACTTGGTTTTGTTGAAGAAGAACAGAGGACATTTATTGTTTGAAAAATGCAGATGATTCCCTTTTCAAATCCTGTTTTTTTGTTGATCTCCTTGTTTTCTTTGCTTACATGCTGAATTCCCAGGCCTTGGATTTACATTTGCAACTCAATTTTGCTTCAAGGTTTTAAATGCTTTGGTTTTGTTTAAAGCTTCCAGGTTTAAAAATATATTTTTTTCTTTTTTTCTAAGTGGTATGCTTCAGAGTTTTGAACTATGATGAAGAAGATATATAAAAGAATGAATTTGCTGCTTGTAAGATTATGTTGGTACAACACAACAGAGACATTTCCTTCTTGCCTTACATACTACTCTACAGGTTTTACCCCTATTTCTACTTGTTTATTTTTATGTTTGTACATAGATATTTTTGGTTCAGAGATTTTTATTTTGTTTAGTGGCTGATGTATATTATATAAATGGCAGCTATGCTTACATTATGGGCTGAGATGTATTATATTGTGTACTAAGGTAAGGGCATTAATTGCTTAGTGCTCTATTCCTCAGTCTACATGCATAGCTTCATTTGCTTGTACATCTTCTTTTCTTTATTATTGTGGCTGCAGCTTTGTTACTTATAACTATTTCCTCTATCTCGGCTGTACAATATGGAGATAGTATATAAAAGAAAAAGCATGTTCAGGGTGTTGTATTTCTTTTTGCTTTTCTTTGTTTCTCTTTCTTGTTTTGGTTTCACACTAGTATACATTTTTTTTTTGCTGTCTTCATATTTTCATATTTTATTTTTCTTTCTTTTGTCTATTTCTTGTTTATTTTCAATTTACACACTTATCATTGCTTGTTCAAATCTTTACAAGCTGCATACTATTCTTTTTAGTTTAGTTTTATACTTATTGTTTTTGTTTTATATATCAATGTTCTTATTTTTATTCATAGCTTAAGTATGAATTATTTTACTTTACAAAATAAGTGAACTTCTATTTTTATTTTACTCTTATTACTTTTGTAGCCTACTCCATTTGTATTATCTTGTATTGATTTATTAATATGAGATAAGATATATATATATATTTATTTACTTTGTATTGTTATATCTTATATTTTATTTACTTCTTATTTATTGTCTTGTATTTATTATATATATATTTTAACCATCAAAAATAAATTAACAATTCACTTATTTATTCATTTCGTACTTGTGTCAATGTATATACTTTAATATTTATTTTTCAAACCACTAATATAAGATTTAAATTCAAGTAATTTAACACATTTTTATTTGAGATCGGGGAAACTCGCATCAATCCATCTATACATTTCACAATTTTAATTCAAAAATTCAATAAATTATCAATTTAAATTAAATTAAAATCTAGGGTCGTTACAAACTTCCCCCCTTAAAAGAATTTCGTCCTCGAAATTCGCAGGCACGAAAACAACACAGAGATAGATGAAAGATAGAGGAATATCTTTTCAAATCAAATTGGATATCAGTTCTGCATTTGTCTTACCAAATCAGAATATCAACAATAGATACAAGAAATTATAATAAAATTTCAAATTTTGGTTTTAAAACAAAATCATTTTATCGGTACCATTCTAATCATTCTTCATATTCTATTAATCAATTTTAACTCAATTTAAAATTTCTAATTTATTCAAAATTTCTAATTTCTAATTAATTTATTAGAGTTTAAATCGAAAACTGAAAAGAAATCGATGAAGATACAAAGCAAAAATTTCTTACAACGATTCGTAGAGCATCACCGCACCGAAACATCTTCATGTAACTGTCACGAAGAAATCAAAAAGAAATTAGAATCGAATCAAAGAAAATTTGATAAGAAAGTTATTTCCACTGTTGTTACAGAGTATTGACCAATTATAGTCGTATTTCCCTGTCCCCTATCTCGTTCTCTTCTTGCACTCATACTTACTATCAGTGGATAGTAAGAGAATTTACTGAGGCATTCAAATGGATATCTTAGGGATTACTCATTCTAGGATTTACTTCATCCTATCTCTAATGAGCTACTTAATGTGTTATACTCCTGAGCTAAAGTTCAACCCTTAGCTCTGATACCAAACTGTAACGAGACGAATTTTGCCCGCTCGAAAATCGACATCCATACTTCATATCGTATTCGAATGCCATAGATTCGACCGTTCAAATCCGATTCGCCGGAGCTTATAACAACATTAAGTAAATAACACAGCGGAATAAAAGAATAATACATTGATATACAGCTTTGATACAATAACTGATACAACAGATGATCCAATAGATATCAATATACATCAGAGATATGATACAATAAAATAGCAGCGGAAAAGAAAAAATAGATAACATCTAGCAGCGAAACAAATAACTTTAAGATAGTCTTCAAGGAAGAACTCCAGAAATAACTGCAACTCCATTTCCAAGAATCAAACCAGCAATAGCTCGAACCCCCAATAACGATGCACCAAGCTAAGCAAGACTGGTGTGATCCAAAGGCTGAACTAACTCCAGATAATCCACTATATCTAACTATCTGAAAAACCCAACTCTAGACTGCTCGTGTAGAAATATAATGAGCACCCAGAGTTTAGGAAAGAAACAATAAACTCCGGACCAGTCGTGGGACTGGTGTGAGCAACAAAACAGTTTATCCTTTAAAACATTCAACAAAAGATTTTCGAAGTCAATTCGCAATGCTTTTTAAAAATGAGACTACCATAAGACCTCCCGCCACACACACAATGCAAACGCAGACTTGGAGGAGATTTCTTCTTATGTTAGTCAAAGATGCTTGATACGCATTAAAAAGGAACATTTGATATTATTACTAGTTCATAGTGTAGGAAAAATTCATTTCGAAAGTAGAATATAAACTTAGCCAGCATAGGTACCATTATATTATGTTTACTATAGCTACCATATTAGATGGCAGGTTCTACAACTAATACCGTACAAGTCTCGTATTGTTTCTTTGGGTTTCCAACGAATGATCAGGCCAAGGAACTTCCCATTGCCACATGAGAATGCCTCTGGATGGACATCCCCGAGAACCAAACCGGATCTCTACCAACACAAGGCCGGGTTACCCCTAACTGAGTAACAACTAACCGAATATGCCATCCCTCGGTCCTTTGGGACCTTTCAACCGAGCGCTCGTAATCAATTCACACAATCATAAAGTGTTTTCAACATGAGTAAGCATCTGGGCTCCATACCATGATACCACCATTTTCCAGAAGGAAATGCACATATCCTAAAGGGCGCTACCCCTCATAACCTTGCTGCATCCTTCCTGTTTTGACCATTTCGGGGTGTGAGGCTCGACGAAGTCACGTCCACAAAAACATACTTTATACAAAAGCCATGCTTTGGGTCAACAAATGATCATAGAAATGATCACCAGGATAGACGATCAAATAAATGATCCTATCACAAATAATCAACACAATGATCATTTCACAGCAACACTCAGCATGTCACATTACCAAATTGGGAGTATATTGCTGATAACATTCAACTACATAACCTCTGAGCTCGTACGTCTCAGAGAAGGGTGTTAAGCTAAAAGAATAAATTCTCCGCCACCAACAGAAATATATTTGAAAGAAATCTGCTTTATATCTCAATTTGTAATGTCAGACATACAATCCATACAAGTCTGTTCCGGGTTCGAACAGAACCGAAGGCACTTACAAAGAAGTCCTTGCAATCCGGATATTCACAATCCCGATCGGATTTCCCATCACTTAGGGAGTTTCTATACCGGCGCGACTCGGTGCAGAAACAATCGATAGGTCATCTTATCGCTTTCGCAAATACCCGGTCTTCTTCACCGGTCTTCAAATGCTATCCATAACGTCGAATCACATATTCAGAATGGGTTATACGACACAAAGGTCCTTTCCCGGCTAAACCGAATAGTGAGCACGATATTTCAAAAATATATGGATATTGGGATTTCAATTAAGTCACAACTTATTACCCAAAACTTTTCTTTCAAATGGTTTAAATAAATTACCATTTTCACTCTTTAAACAAAAAGATTCATTTTCACAACCTTTAACGGTTTAAACAATTTTCACATTTTAATCTTTTAAACAAAAGATTCATTCACAGATTTTCCAAATCAATTTTCATTTCAATTTGATTTAACTCGTTAAATCTTTAAATCAAAGATTTAACTTATAGCCTTCAAAACAATTTCTTTTCAATTTGATTTAAACAAATCATCAATTTAAATCTGTTAAAAATAAATAGATTTAATTCATAGCTTTCAAAAAGAATTCATTCATAACTTAGGAAAATCATTTCTCTATTCAATCTTGAAATTCCCTTAATTAAATAGGAATTCCATTTCTTATCTGAAAGCTTTTATCTTTTGAAAACAAACAGTTTCATCTCAGAAAATCTGATTCTTTTATACGAGTTAAAATCCTTGGGTTAAATTCAAATTCCCAAAATCATACCTTTAAAATGGTTTAAATTCATACAACATGTTTATAATATCTTTAACCATAATTTCCAATCATCGAATTCAATTCCAAATATCGAATTCAATTCCAAATATCGAATTCTTTAAATTGGAGATTTTACCGAGTTATTCAAAATAAATTTCATCTATGAAATTCCATTTCAAAAGCTTTTCACTTTAAACCCAATCCATTTCCAAAACATTTGAATTCAAATATTCAAATTTAAACTATTTCAAAAATCTGTGACTTAATCGATTTCCTCGTGAAATCCATATTGGTGTGTGTATAAGTGTGGTCCAGGGGTTTTACACAGTAGTGCAATATCATACAATCATCACAGATCAGAATACATAAATATAGTTGATAAGCGGTATTAACTATAACGCTTATCGTTTATTCACAGATCACAGATATATATATCACAAATAAGTAAATTACAGATCACAACATAAATCAGGATGTATCACAAAGCATCACAAATCAGGGATATCAATACGGTGCACAACAATAGTTAATTATTTACCAATCAAAGCGAATGAGATAAATTATCCAAATAATCATTTTATCGATTATTTTAAATCATGGATTTATTATTCTGAATGATAAATTAATTTATCTTTACCATCTTGATACATTGGTTATCCCTTATTTGATTATTTTAATTAATCGTCAACTAAAATTAATCAACTTATTTTATATAATCAACAAACTCTTAATTTCAAATTTATTTGAGTACTTAATTGTTTATTTAATTAATTTTAATTACAAATTTTAAATCATTCTAAATCTCTTTTCCAAACTATTAATATAAATTGTTTATCTTAGTTATCATTTGAAACTTGCTTATACTTTAAGAATTTATTTATTGTTACATTAAAATTTAATGTAAATAAAATTTTAAATCTTTCTTTTTAAATTTAATCATTAAATTAAAGGGTTAATTAAAATTTTATTTTAAACTTTCCTTGCTTAATTTAAAGAATTTACAAATTCTAATTACCATTTGTTTTCATATTTTATTTACAAATATCATTTGTTTATTCAGAAAATAAATTTTTACTTGTGTTCAAAAATTTGGTTGAAACTGGGTTTGCTGCTTTCACTTACTCACCCGAGGCTTGCTTCGGGTCATCCCCGATAAAAACAGCACCCTGCTTCGAGTTTTTTAACCAACTAACCCGAGTACTAAAACTTTTTCACAAAATTTGTTTAAGTCCAAATCATCCCGATACAACCCTGAAACCACCCGAGTGCCCCTTCGAGTTTTTTCCCTACTTCCCCGATCAAAACTTCGAGTCAGCCCACACGAGTGTAAACCTGAAACACTTCAGGCTATCGAATTTCCAGGTCATCAATTCGTGCACGTATATGTGCACGACGCCGTTGATCATCTTCAGGCGTCGCTGCAACGACGAGTAAGTCATAGTCCATCCAAATACCAGTCTTCGATCGCCAGAACCATATTACAACCTTGAAATCTAAAATCGACCAAAAATCCAAACCTGGAAACACGTTCAGATTTCGATATCAACCCTGGCAATGCCACGTCCTCGCCGCCTCATCCACCGGAGTTCGTGCAACTCCGGCCACCGCCTCATCTACACCCCAGCTTCCTTCGCTCCAAACCCCGAAGCACTCGATCACTTCTTGGTGACGAACGAGACCAAATACCGCACCATGTTAAAACTAGGTTTAGAAATTTAAAATGCTCGCCGCCATCACCACCGTCACCGATGGTACCTCCACCTATTTTTTCCATCACCACTATAGGCTCCTCCATCACCAACCAAAACACCGACCTCCAAAGTTCCACCAGTCACCGGAAATTTAGTCGAAACCCAAAACTAATCAAACCCAAATTGCAAACCCAAAACTAATTTAAAACTCGTGATTTTAATTTTAAAAATCGAGTTTCCCAGAATTGATTCGAACTATATGCCTGAATCCACGAAACAAAGTAGTTGATTTTATCACTTCTTTTCAAAATCTTACTGTATTTACTGGCTTTACAGTATTTTACAATCTAAGAATATTTTAAACATGTTTGCAAACTTGAATGATGATTATACCAATTTTTTTTTTTTAGACCTTAAGTCCATCAGTGACTAGATGTACATATATTGAGTGAGTTTTTTTTTCTTTTGATTTTTAATTTCTGACCCTGTAACTAAACAGAGAAGAGCATTCATGCTCAAAACATACAGACATATTTAATAGCTAACAACATTTCATAATGCATTCAAGTACCAACCACAATATCAAGATATAGAAGTAGATCATGGGTGGAAAGTTGCTCACTTGGTTTTGTTGAAGAAGAACAGAGGACATTTATTGTTTGAAAAATGCAGATGATTCCCTTTTCAAATCCTGTTTTGTTGTTGATCTCCTTATTTGCTTTGCTTACATGCTGAATTCCCAGGCCTTGGATTTACATTTGCAACTCAATTTTGCTTCAAGGTTTTAAACGCTTTGGTTTTGTTTAAAGCTTCCAGGTTTAAAAATATTTTTTTTTCTTTTTTTCTAAGTGGTATGCTTCAGAGATTTGAACTATGATGAAGAAGATATATAAAAGAATGAATTTGCTGCTTGTAAGATTATGTTGGTACAACACAATAGAGACATTTCCTTCTTGCCTTACATACTACTCTACAGGCTTTACCCCTATTTCTACTTGTTTATTTTTATGTTTGTACATAGATATTTTTGGTTCAGAGATTTTTATTTTGTTTAGTGGCTGATGTATATTATATAAATGGAAGCTATGCTTACATTATGGGCTGAGATGTATTATATTGTGTACTAAGGTAAGGGCATTAATTGCTTAGTGCTCTATTCCTCAGTCTACGTGCATAGCTTCATTTGCTGATACATCTTCTTTTCTTTATTATTGTGGCTGCAGCTTTGTTACTTATAACTATTTCCTCTATCTCGGCTGTACAATATGGAGATAGTATATAAAAGAAAAAGCATGTTCAGGGTGTTGTATTTCTTTTTGCTTTTCTTTGTTTCTCTTTCTTGTTTTGGTTTCACACTAGTATACATTTTTTTTTGCTGTCTTCATATTTGCATATTTTATTTTTCTTTCTTTTGTCTATTTCTTGTTTATTTTCAGTTTACACACTTATCATTGCTTGTTCAAATCTTTACAAGCTGCATACTATTCTTTTTAGTTTAGTTTTATACTTATTGTTTTTGTTTTATATATCAATGTTCTTATTTTTATTCATAGCTTAAGTATGAATTATTTTACTTTACAAAATAAGTGAACTCCTATTTTTATTTTACTCTTATTACTTTTGTAGCCTACTCCATTTGTATTATCTTGTATTGATTTATTAATATGAGATTAAGATATATATATATATATATATATTTACTTTATATTGTTATATCTTATATTTTATTTACTTCTTATTTATTGTCTTGTATTTATTATATATATATTTTAACCATCAAAAATAAATTAACAATTCACTTATTTATTCATTTCGTACTTGTGTCAATGTATATACTTTAATATTTATTTTTCAAACCACTAATATAAGATTTAAATTCAAGTAATTTAACACATTTTTATTTGAGATCGGGGAAACTCGCATCAATCCATCTATACATTTCACAATTTTAATTCAAAAATTCGATAAATTATCAATTTAAATTAAATTAAAATCTAGGGTCGTTACAATTAATAGAAATACACATTTAGAAATGTAATATTTATTCAAATTAAGTTGGAAATAGGAGTATATTAATGTGATGAAATAAAATTTGCGTTATATATGGAATTATAAATCCGGATTGATAAGTAACGAACTTATGAATGCAATTAAAAGCAAATAGGTGGCAGTTAATATAGGTTGCTTGTTTATTTAATGTGTTAAATAAAAGGGTAATCAGTTGCAATAAATTTAAATTAAAAGTTACGTTAATGTAAATTGAGGAATTGCAAATAATGTAAATTTTATTCATAATATGATAATTAGTTGAATTAAAATAATGGAAGGGATGATTTATTGGTTTATTGGAATTTAAAGTTACCAAAGTTAAATAAATTAATTGCATAAGTGGAGTTAAATAGTAAAAATATTACGTTGTTGAAATTAAGATGAAATTTGAGGATAATAATGTAATAAACCATAAACCAATGTAAATTTCATCCGTTGGATAATAATGAACTGAATAATAAGAATGAAAAGTAAATTCAATGGGATTATTGAGAATTTAAATTATCCACTGACTCGGATTTCGACGAAACCAGTTTCATCGGTAACTATGAATTATGGTAGGATTTCAAGTTTCGTAGCGATCGGACTTGTCGTTTCATCGTACGGACTCGAAACGTCTTGAAATAATGAAATTGAAATCAATTTGATTTTTTTATTATTTTAGCATAACTTCTTCATACGATGGCATTTGGACTTAAAACCTTTTCCATTGCATTTAAAATATTTTAAAACATCTATTTTGATATATGGGTTGACTCAATTTCGTTCCGGAGTCAGAACGGGCTTTTCGGGCCATTCATCGTTCAACGCGTTTATAAATCGGGTCCATCTATCATATTTCAGCTTTGTCTATAAATACCCCATCATAAACTCTAGCCTACCTCTATTTCTCAATTGTCTACATAAAATCCCTTCTCATCTCCTCATTTCAATGGTAGACAATTTCAAATCCAATTACAATTTAAAAATCAAAGTCAAAAATCCAAACTCATCAAAAAAATTCGAAAAAATTATATATCGAAGGTCTCGATGAGCGCAAGTCAATTTCGCAGTTAGTTTTTCAATTTGAGCTTCTGCGTGGCCAGAAATGATTGTTTTATCTTCCGCCTTTCGTATTTGGGTTATTGGTTTCGACGGTGGATCTTCAACGGTTTGGCGATCGGTCGGCGCCGGAGAGTAGAGGAGGTCAGGAGCGTTCGATCTATGGGTTTCTTTATTGCCAAAAGGGTTTTAGTTGGCCGAATTTGGTGCGTGAAGAGGGGCGTTCACCGCGACGGCACGATGTCCCAGAGATGGTCGCGACCTCCTTGGTAGGTTGGATTTGGACGAGCATCAAGATGATGCTCTTTGATCGAGATGGAATTTTTGTAGTCATCGGCGAACGTGGTGGCCGCTGTAACCAGAAGTCGCGACCTATAGCAGATGCACGCGTGTATTAGGGTTATGGGAAGAAAATCGTGGTGACGTGGCAGAGATGTGTAATGTTATTTAATTTTGTTTTTAATTTTCAAGTGTTCTAACGTATGTATCTTTCGCATACGAAGTCGGTTTCACGCGTGGTTTTCTCCGATAGATTCGTACTGGAATTCCGGACATTTTGACACAGGTTTGGATGAATTTGGAGACTGTGCAATTTTTGGGTCTAAATTCAATTTAAATTCAATTTAAATTCAAAAGGTTGAGTGTTTTAACTCACTCACAACTTCTAAAATTTCTTATGTTTGTTAGATTAAATTTTTGTTATAATTATGCATTTGTTTACGACTATTTCGTATATTTTTAATCATCATCTCAGTTAATTGCATTTATTTAAACTAAATCGTTTCTAATTTATTATTAAATATAACTGCCAGTTAAATACCTATTATATATTATAATTATCTATTGATATTGATTGACTGTTTTGGTTGATGATTGTGATAGATGTGTGATCTGTCGATGGATGAATGGATGTTTATTTTATATCATTATAATCTGCAAGTTCTTTATTTATTTGTTATTTTTGATTCGGGATTGCAGTTTGAAATGATATACAACTGCATTTTTATTTTTAAATTGCAGATTGAAATGATAAATATCCATATCACTTGACCATAGGGTAGAAAATTACATACAGACACCACGGTCTATATTTATATATATAATATTTTGAAATGATTTTCTATGGTTTTGTACAGAAACATATATGGGTTTATGAGATATTGATTTGGATATTTGATAAAGGTTATTTTATATGTAGTTAAATTCTTGGTTTTAAGCTATGTATAAAATTGTTTAAAGTATAAAATAAGTTTAATAATAAAGTTGATTTTATTAAAATATAATATGGATAAGTATTTACTTAAATTATATTTTAATATAGAGTTATATTAATTTTTATAAATTAGGGGTGAGAAGATAGTTTTGAAATTTGATTTGAGATTTTATTTAATTAAGAATTATATTTAATAAGGATCCATTTGGAACTTGTTGAAATTTAGATTTTTAAAGAATATGGTTTTATAACTAAATTCGGTGTTAAGGTGATTTAAGTGAATATATCAAGTCCAAATAAATTGAGGAATATTCAACGATTGAAATTTGATGTTTTATTTAAAGGATACTGGATTTATTAAGTAAATATTTCAAAACTAAATAATAGTAAAATTAAATTGGTGTGTGTGTGTATATATATGTATGTATCTATATATATATATATGAATTATAAAATTTAGTCCTGAAATATTGAATATTTAAGCTTTGAATATATTGAATTTGAAAGGGTTTATTTTGTGGATCAAATCAGTTTTGAAATCGACAAAATTTGGAAAAGTTTATTTGGAAATTGGATTTAATTGAAGTATGTTATTTTGGGATTTGGATTAAATTCGAAATCTAGAAATTTGAGTTTTGGAATTGATTTGTGAAAATTAAAGAAGCTATTTTAGTCATATAAAGTATTTTAAATATTTAAACCACATAAGTGGTGGAAGTATGGGTTCGAGGTAGTATAAATTGAAATTGTTATATTTCTAGTATTTTGATTTCGAAGTGTTGAAATGTTTAAAATGTTATGATTTTTGAAAAGGATATATTTGAAATAAAATGATATTATATTGATTTGGTTTATAAAAATAATATCATATTGATTCGGGTTTTTAAAACGAAAATGATATCGTATTTATATGATTTTGAAATGGATATTATATCCTGGTTTAAAAGTATAAACTATTTTGAAAAGACCGCGGTGTTATAATAACGTTTTGGTTGTTGAAGAGACCGGGATCGGAAGTTGTCATACTCTCTGCCAACTTCGAAAACCACTTTAACAAATGTGTACGCGGTGGAGATTCCGGAATGAAGTAGGATGGTGGCGGCGTTTCCTTTAGGGTAAATACGTGGACCCGACTCCCGTAAGTTCGCGTAAGGTGGCTAAAACAGGAGCGATCGACGGGCTAATGAGGTAGCACCTTTGATCGGACATATCCCTTCGATATTATACTTTGACTTTTGGATTGATTCGGTGTCCACTTTTGATTTCTTTTATTTGGGGGTGTGGCTCGAGGTGGGCGGTAGTTGCGCGCTACGCGTTACCACCGGCCCATAAGCGTAATTGGTATATCTACCCTGGCATTGCGTAGTTGTGCCGTGTCGCTTATCCTAGCCTGCCTTGTACGAGTTTGGTTTTCTCCCGTAGCCCGTGTGGTATCCTCTGGTGGCTTCCCGATCAGGAGGGGCCATGATATTGGATGGACTACTGGGACTATTATTGTGTTTAAAGGGAAGATTGGGTAACTCCTTAACGCTATTCAAAAGTAAGTTTATTTTACTATAGACATTATAATAATAGAAAAATATTACTACATAGTAAATAGTTTAACGGATCCTTAGGAGATGTGAATCCCGAGCATCTTTTAAGTTATTGCACTCACGTTAACACTGGATAGGAGATGTCAAATCCCGTAAACATCTCTAACGCCGTTCCACTCATATTTATTCCTGTTGATTTAACTTACATAAGATCTTTTAGTTCTGACTCGAGTGTTTTGTCTTTTCAATTCGCTCGGGTCAGCCTGAGCATTTCAGGATTTGAAGGCGTATTCTGGAGGACAAAGATTTGTTATTGTTTATTATAGTACTCCACTACATTCATAATGTTCCGCTGCATTGTTATTATTCTCTGGTATGTGTAACTCTGATACGTATGGTATAAGTATAATCGAATATTTTGTAAAACAGCTCCATAAACAGTATATTTGATTATTATATTTTACCGTTCCGCTGCAAGATTCTATTTTGTTTTTCTTTCTCTGCTTTTTCTTATTTACCCCATAACAATCCGCCCTTCTGTATTATTTAAGTCTGACTTGTGTGGTTTATCGTCGATTTAAATCGTACAAAAAGGTCGGACGTTACAGTTATCATAAGGGAAAAACCCATCCGTGAATATGTGTGGGCAGGGTCTTATAAGCTACTCTTTCTTTTCAAAAGGATTTTATTTCCAAGGATGATATATGACGTTGTCATTATTTATTTGTGTTTTTCTCACGCTGGTTTATCAAGCCTGCTCTGGGTGTTTTCAGTACTTGGATCAGATCTGAATTGTTTCAGGTTTTGTTGAAGTCGACTGTAGTTTCCAGAGGAGTTTGGAATATTCATCTACCTAAGGGCGTATTCTATTATCCACTGCTATTTTTTTATGTTTGTTAGCATTTGTACGGATAGATGTTATAACTGTCCAAGCTGAATTAGGTTAGACTCTGATATATGTATTTTAAAAGTTTTCTGCTATAAAGATATTTATTCAATATTATATATTATTCCATTCATGTGAGATTCTGTTATGTCTTATTTTTATTTTTACCCTTCATGTTCCGTCTTTTCGTTCAATATGAGTTGGACATATGTGGTTTATTGCCAAAACTTAAAGGGTCCAGAAAAATGGGTCGCGGCATTTAGTATCAGAGATTTTGACTGAGCGAACACCGAAGCCTAATAGTGGTAAGTCTCATCAGAGATAGGATTAGTGATATCCTAGGATGAGTAACTCATTAAAGATAGGGTTAGTAATAGGCAGAATGAGTTGGGAGTATTATATATGAGTGCGTATTTATTTATTTTATAAAAATGGTTTTGTTTTAAATAAATCGATAAATGAATAATTTTGCCAAGGTTTATATTTTATATAAAAAGATATATTTTTACATAATTGGAAAAAAAGGATTTTTCGGAATATTGATATTAGTAAAATATGAACATCTTATGATTAGAATTGCATAATATGACTATAAGATGTTCCATAAAAAGAGTTAAGGAATTGTTGGAATCAAGATTAGTAAATATAAATGTAATCGTTGTGATTAGAATTTTACAAACTTACATAAGAGTATTTTAGTGAAAAGATTAAAAGTTAAGTTAGAAAAAGATCTTTAAGAGGAAAATTTGGGATATATGGTTAATAGGTTGATTATTGGATGAAAATGTTTAAACAACAAGTACTATATGAAATAAGGTTCACAATTTTACTATAAGGTATTTATGGATTTAAGGTTAGGAAATTTGATTTAGAAATGGAAAGGTAAATAAGTTAAGTAGATAATCATAAAATTAGTAAGAAAAAGATTTACACTTAGTAAAGTTATCTTATTAATATATGGATAAGATAAATAATATTAGCTAAATTAAGACCTTATGTAAATAAAACTAAGGATTAAGTTTTATAACTTATTAGTTTGAGATAATAGTAGAATTACACATTTGTTAAACACCTTAATTAAAGTAATAAAAGTTTGAAGTTTGTGGATACATATATATACACTAGGAAGTAAAGGTATATTATACAAGTTTAAGTCATATTTGTATGCTTAAGTAATAATGGATTTAGTAGAAAGTAAATGGTTGTGAAATAAACTTGTATTAATAGAAATTTTTAAGAAATCAGGTAAAAATGAATATGCATAAATATGTAAGTTATATGTAGATAATTTCGGCGCACAAAATTTTGATCTAAGATTTGAGTAAAGAACTTTGAGGTGTTTACACCAATCCGAGAAAGGATTTATCACTCGATTTTTGACGGTGAGCATTGATAAGGGTTTATGGTTATGTACTTGAGTTTTCTATCATAGTTCAGAGCTATGCAAGAATAGCAATGGTTTGTAATCAAGAAGCCTGATCAAAGTCCACACTAGAAAATCGGGGGACTGATACTAGTTCAAAAGTAAAGTTGAGGATTCGAATAATAGATCGAATCAAATATCACATATAATACGATGTTTTGGGCTTGTATACATAGTAGTTGAATAGTTATTTTAAATAGTAAGCACTAAGATATAAGGGTTATGCTTATGTTTTGGTGTGTGCATACACACACACACACACACACACACACACACACACACACTCACACACACCTTAGGTGTAGTAAATGCTCGGCTCAGGGGATGGTTTATGTAGGATGTATTTGTTATGTTTATATAATATCGGTATGGTTGTTTTCCTTTACTTCATATCCATTTTCTTTCTATCATCAGTATAAATAAGTCAAAATGTTTGAGGATACAAGTATGAGATAGATTCCTTTATCTAACTTTCACTTCGAGGACGAAATGCTTTTAAGTACGGGAGAATATAACGACCCGTAATTTCGCTACTACAAAAATGAGGGATTTTGTTTATTTTAAATTTAAAAGGGTTTAAAACTTAAATAAATAAGTTATATATAAAAGTAATAATAGTGAAATTATTTATTCTTATAGTTAATAATTAAAATTATAAATTTTGGATTTTTGAACCAATCAGTAAAATTTAAGTTTTGTCAAAAATAAATAAATGCTTAAATAAATATGTTTAAATATTTATTTGAAAAGTTAAATCTTATTAAAATCACTTAATAAAGATAATATAAGTATATTGAAGGGTTTAAAAATACGTTTATAATCATTTTACAAAAATATTCAAATTTTGTCACATCTTGTCAATGCGACTTCAAAATTCAATATTTTGATATTAACCCTAATGATATAGGATTTTAACCTAGATAAACTTATTTTAATTCATTTAATATAATAGGAAATAAATTTTTTAAATTTGGTTTACTTTAATACACAGTTTAGCAAAAATGTCAAATTTTGACTGTAAAATTTGTTAATAAAAACACTATTTTTTGTCCAAAACAAGTTATCGCAACGTTTTGATAACATGATCACTTTTTGTAACATGTATAACATATGTTAACCAACTTTGCACATTTACAAACTTCATTTATGTACAAAATTGTTTTTTTGAAAAGTTAACTTATAAAATAAATTAAAAAGAACATGATTTGATATAAATCTATACTAAACAGCATCATTATTAGAGGACCTAGCATATCCTTTCTCATTAGTGCATTAACCCTCAAATGTCAAATCTAAAGCATGGAAAATAAGCGCTTCTTAGTTTATACATTTTGTTAATTTATAATGTAACATAATCATTTCTCTTAAGTACAAATTCAAATAAACCATCTCTCTCACCATTAATGCCATTACATCCTAAGCCTTATCAATTATGGAAAAGGAGCAAAAGAGTATTTAAGTATTTTAGAAATTAAGAAAAAGAGGCATAATCATTTCAAAAGTACATGAATCAAATCCTTCCATCATTTCCACCATTAATGCACCTCTTATCAGCTTAACCAAAGTCAAAAATTAGAGAAGGGTATTGTTGTTATTTGCCATGCAAATAAGCATCACTTTCAATTCATTGCTCACAACTCAAACTCTTCTCTTTCTCTTCACTTTCTCTATCTTCTTCTTCCTTCATTTTCATGGATTCCCGCTTCCTCCTCCTCTGCTTCAGCTGTACCCTCCACCTACATACGGCCTAACCTCCACCCGAGCCCCCCAAGCACTCCCACACGCACATATCCTAATCTCCTTAGTCAAACTCGAGCCTACCCTAAGCCACACCCCTTAGTCAAGCCTATACCCTCTATATACCCATGCCACATATATAAAAAGAAAAAAAAGAAAAAGAAAAAGGAAAGGAAAGGAGAGAAAAGAGAGTCTGGTTTTCCAAAGGCAAGGAATGAATTCAAAAAGAAGCGAAGAGGCTAACGGTAGAAAAGTTTGATGGAGTGAAAATAAAGGTAAGAAATTCTCATCACTATTTAATTACATCGATTATCAAGTTTAATTGTTATATTAGATAATTATCATTTGATGATATGGACGTTTGAATGATTGTTTGAATATGTTGGATGAATAGTAGAGTTATGTTAGTATACTCACTTATTGATAATCACTTGTTAGAACCTCAATTGTTGGATTTTAATGACAACAACTATACAATTATGTCAAAGAATCTCTAAGCTAATTTGCAGATACATTAGCATCAAAAAGAGATAAATAAATACGTTCAAAATGAAGATGCACAGTTCAAAAAAGAATGAAAGTGTGTATATGGAGATACAAGAAGAGATATACACGATAGAGACAAGACGAAGGTGACAAACAAAGTTTTATTAGTCATAGAGTGTCGTGTCTAGAGTTTACAAATGTTAAATCTTCTTCAAATGGTATACACACATATACATTCATATTCTAAATGAAAAATCAAGTTTTCAAAAAACTGCATGAAGCGGGGTTCGAACCTGGGTCTCTAGTTCATAAGGCAAGTGCTCTATCCAAATGAGCTATGATACTTTTTGTTATAGGCTAAATTCAGACTTCTGAAATACTTCATTCAAATGTCTGAATGCTGAAACAAAATTATGGTTCTACAATATTCAGACGTCTGAATGAAAATATTCAAAAGTCTGAGTAAAGTCAAAAATAGCTTATTTCCTTGTTGTTTGCGTATTAATCCAATTCAGAAGTCTGAATTTTTTTATTCAGACGCCTAAATATTTCTAACTACTATTTTCTTGAAAAGTCACTTCTCTTCGCCGAAGAGAAACATCTTCAAAATCAATGGTTGCACTGTTCTTTTCAATATAACTTTTCATATATGGTTGTGACTCTTTATACACTATAAATAAATTACAGAATTCAATAAACAATTAACTGAAACTGAATTTACTCTTAGCATTCTTGAATTCTCATCTATCCTCAAACTTTCAAATTGCACTCAAATTGCACCTAAATTGCTTACATGCTTTGATCATTGATCACTTTATCTTCCACAATTCTCAAAGCACATCACTATATATCATAAAGGAGAAGATTATAGGAAGATCGGACTCAATTGACTTATCATTGTTATTTAAGAACACACTACAGTCAGATACATTTGTTATTTGTATTGAAGTCCTATTCGATTGCTTAGGCGGGTGAAGTCTTATTCATTTGCTCAGGCAGTGTAAACCTTTTCCTCCGGGTTAAGTGAGGGTTGTTGTATTTGAAATTCCAGAAGGAGTCTAGGACTGGACGTAGAACGGGAAGTTCTAACTAGTATAAAAATTCCTGATGTGCTTGTTTTATTTTACTCTTCATTTACTTTTCTATTATCATCTGTTCCCGCATTTAGATTTAATTATATTCCACATTACACGATCCTAAGTAATAGCTAGCCACACTAGTTACTATCATCACTATGCTATGAGAATGGATGTTGTGTTAATGATAAATGTTGAAAGTGATTATGGGATGTAATTGGTTGATTTGGATGTGTTAATGGTAATTATAAATAGTGATTATGTTTATTTCACCCAAGTAATCACCTTTGTTAAAAAAGACCAATTTTAGTGATATGACATATTTGAAAATTTTATAGGTCTCTTTTCAATAAAGTTAATTTGAAATTGAAATTAAAGAAAAATAGAACTTGAATTTAAAAGTGAAATTGGATTTCAAACTAGGCGTGTCGCGTAATGACAGTTCGCGATTTTTTGATGAAAAGTTCAAATAAGTGTATAGAGTGAAGTATAGCTCGAGTTTCTTCGAAATAAGAAATTTTTGGTCTATTATAACCATAATTTTCATATAGAAAAAGAAAATCAATACTTTGTCTTGTAGATTTTGAATTATGTCCAAATCAATTTTCTAGAAAATTCACGCTTTTGTAGTAAAATGACCAAAACATAAAATTCCTTAAAAGGGATATTTTTGAATAATAAAAAAAATTTGAAATAAATTTGATAAATATATTTGAATATTTTGAAAGAGATTCAAATGGAAAAATATGAATTTTCAAATATTAAAAAGTTTTCTAAATCAAATAAGTCATATAAAGCACTTTCTGGAGCACTTTTCTGCTGTCGTTTTATGACTTGTAAAAAAGAAGGTTTAAACTTAAAAAAATTCCTAAAATCATTTATGAATGTTTTTAAAAGGATAATTAATTGTTCAAAATATAATTTAGAATCTTTATAATCAATTCCAAAATAAAAATTAATATCGGAGTATGTAGAAAGGACTAGTATATTTGTCCCGATTGTGAGATCTGGGAAGATAAAACAAGGTGTTTAACTAAGGATAGGAATGGAGAAACCAGTGCCCTAAAATTACCTGGCCTATATTTTCTCTTCTTAGGCAAGGTATGAAAGAGATTGAAAGGAAAGCCCGTATGCTCTAAAAAGATTATACTAAGATTTTCCAAAATAAAAGAAGATTAGTATTATCCAAAATTTAAACAATCTGCAAAATGAATAAACTACAACTTGGATTGCATAGAGATAATCTTCTTATACTTGGTATTAAATTCCAAAGAGGTAACTCGTCCTATTTATGGAATTTAAAAGGTGACATCACCGCTATTCCGTCCGTAGCACTTGATGAATACGAAAATTGATACTGAGTAAAATTAGAATAATTTCCATGATCTTGTTTACTCAATAAGGTTTTATAAGATTAATTTAGGGTTTACAGTAAACGATGTCTTAAATAACATTGTTTTTGACCCATTTAAACATCAAGAAATTCTAAGTCGATGATAAGTAAGAAAATATAAAATGTTTTCCCAATTAGTAAGTGAATTAACTTAGAATTACTCTAAGACTTTAAGAAAAGGATTTGTAATTAACCAAAAGAATTAAAGAGAAAAGAAGCATAATAAAACTTGTATACTCATGTTCACTTTTTATTGATAATTGGATTTCGAAGGAACCGGGATCGGATTTGGGTCATTCTTATCGAAAAACCACTTCGAACCGATTTATGTGCTTGAAAAATGAAGCGGTTTGAAGACGGAGATATTGAGACAAATAATAATGAAGGACTACTTGTTGATTAATTGTGGTTAAACTCCTAATTTACTTATTGTAGATGTAACGACCTGGAATTTGGTTGTTAGATTTTGAACATTTAATTCATTTTAAACGTTGAATGTGGATTATGAGTTGATTTTGAAATAAGAAGATTTTGGCTTAATCAATAAAATTTAGTTATGATTTCAAATATGGCAATTCATTTGGATTTGGATAATAATAATTTATTTTTAAAATTGGGATAATTTGTAAATGGATTAGAATTTGATTGGATGAGAATCAAATTGAAATGGAAATAAAATTGATGTAATAAGGAATAGAGTTATTTTGAAGTTGAAATAACTTAAGAAATTATGGAAGGGTTGTTGTCGAGCTTATGAATTGGTCTTGAATCAAACTATATGGATAATTAAAGTGAAATATAAGAATATGGGTTTAATTTAATAATTGAGATGAAGTAAGAATGTTTGGGTTGTGAATAATTTCGAATAGAGTAAAATTAATAGAGTTTGAGTTGGAATTAATTTAAAATGGTTATAAGTTTAAGTTTTAGCAGTTATTATTTGTATGAATAACATTAAATTTTGCATAGAAAATTTGTCGTTTTGTTGTAAATAAAGTTAATAAATTTATAAAAAAAGTAAATAAAGTTGGTTTTTGAATAAATTGGAATGGGTTGGAATTTTATTAAGAGGGTTTGCACAGAAATGAAAGTGAATCATAAGGGAGATGTAAATGAATCAAATTGAAATGTAATATTGATTGTGAATCAATTTAGAATTGAATAGAAGTAAATTTATGTAAGTAAGGCACAAGTTAATCATATTGAAGTCAATATGAGTTGGTCGGGGCAAATATGAATTGAGAATAGTAAACTTGGATTTAAATCATTCGAGTGGAATGAAATGAAGTTTGGATTTGTAAAGGAAAATAAAATAGTGTTGAAACCTTATGATTGCTTATAAAGGATGGTTAACATGTAGGATTATGAAATTTTATTTGTTTGGGCTATGTAATTGATGGTTTTTGTACGTTAAATGAATGGATTGTTGTTAAAATTTCATATTATTGAAAATTTATGTGCTTGTATGAGTAAGTACAGGTACGGGAGGCAATCGATAGGATTGGAGCGCGTAAATGCATAATAATTAGCCGCTTGCTTATAAAACGCTAATGTGAGATACGCCCACACAATAAAAAATTAAGAAATGATAATATATTGTGAAATATTTTGTTTTCCGACCGTGTGGGTCGATGTATATATATTTATTATAATTGTGATATTGTAAAACGCTCTCTGTACAAAGGAGACGCTGTGAAAAAATTTCAAAAATTTTGGAAGTTAGAATTTTTTTTGTAAGTTTTAGAAATTTGGTTAACTAGAAAAGTTGTTTTTGAAATAATATTGAAAACAAAGCTTTTGAGTTAGAAATAAAAGCAATTGGTTTTGGATTGAGCTAAAGGGTTTTGAGAAGTGAATGTGAATTTTAACTAAGTAAGTTTTGGGGAAGTTAATAGGTTTTGGAAGCATTTTCATACCTTAGCAAATTTCGGGGACGAAATTTTTATAAGGGGGAGGAATGTAACGACCTAGAATTTGATCGTTATATTTTGAACATTTAATTAATTTTAAATGTTGAATGTGGATTATGAGTGGATTTTGAAATAATAAGATTTTGGTTTAATCAATAAAATAAAGTTATAATTTCAAATATGGAAATTCATTCGGATTTGGATAATAATAATTTATTTTTAAAATTGGGATAATTTGTAGATCTATGAATGAATGGCTATGGAAACGATTTCTAAATTCTATTTAAGTCTAGTTGTATTTGAACTATAGTATTTGACTTTCGGATGGATTCAAAATTCGATGAATTAAATTGGAATATTTATATAAATTTAATAACGGAATTTAATATATAGTGACAATGCAAAATAATCAGACTTTGATTTATAACGAATAGGAATAGTTTCTAATGTGAATATAAATTCTATATGATTTATAATTAAGATGGTTTTAAAAGTGAAATTTTAAGTGATTTCGATGATTTTTGAAAATTGCTCGAATTGATCGACGAGTTAAAATAGCCTTCTAGGGGCATAGTCTCAGAATTCAGCGAGACTAGTTCCATTGGATTAGTAATAGATAATTATTATCGGATTTCAAATTTCGTAACATTTGGAGTTACCATTTGTTCGTATGGGTGAGAAACGTGTTGATATTTAAATCGATAATTTAATATTTCAAATCAATTCAAAAAGCTATCTTCCACATATGATTGAATTGGGCTCTGAAACATGTTCTATTGTGTTCGGAATGTGGGTAAAACCTTACGAACGTTAGGTGGCATGTGTTGTTTGGAGTTCATTTGTAAAGATTTGTTAAATTAGAAATAATATTCAAGCAATATTATTGAACGTTTATATATAAATACGTTTTTTAGAGCCGAAACCCTAATATTCTTTCTCAGCCGTCGCTGTATAGTTTTAGTGGCCAAGGCTTGCTTTCATTTCCCTTCGATTTCCTCTCGATCTATCGATTTTTAGGAGGGTCTTCCAACTAGGAAGTCGTAGAGCACTCCGTGCTCTATGATGCCAATGGTGGTGATCGTTTCTTAAGCCATGACGAAGGAGTTATTGAAGCCCTTAGCGCAGCCATTTGCACTCGTTTTGCTATGCCATGGATGAACCTAGCTTCCCCACGTTCTGGCCGTAGGTGGGGTTTTTGATGAGCTTCAGCGTGGAGGCGTTGGATCATCGCCGGTCGCAACGAGGAAGGGAGCATCAGCGGTCAAACTTTGGGCGAGATGGGGTACTTCGTGTTCTTGAATGAATGAGCGAGAAGGCCACTGTGCGGCTTTGATCTGAAGGTGGGAATCAACGGCCAGATTCATTTTGTAATTAGAAGAAGAAATTATTTTTACAAGTTATATTTACATCCTTTAAAAATGAATATCTCATGCATGCGTGGTCAGATTCCGACGAAACAAGAAGCGCCGGAATAGCAGCGACGAGCAGCCTGCTGTGGTGCAAATCTGGAGTCGTTTTGAGCAAATGAAAATTTTGCATTAAATCAAACTTGCTCGAGTTAACATAAAATTTATACGCTCGGCGTTTTGAATTCAAGATGAGTTAATCTCACTCACGTCTGGAATGCCATTTTATTTAAATAGTTAATATTTAAATGATGGATTGATTGGTTGAATATGAAAATTATTATCAGATTGGATCGATATTTTATTTGTTATGCTAACATCTGTGGATGCAGGGAAACAGGTTGGAGGGATCCAACTGGATTCCTCACAATATAGAAATTATCTTAATAATCTGTGATGTGTTTTATTGATATTTCATGATAGTTTAATTTGGAAATTAAGTTATGCTGTGTAATGGTAGGATAAATATAATCTGGTATTTTAAAAACATAAATAAAATGAATTGGAATTAAAATGGAAATGAAAAGGAATTTTTAAGTAACGAATTTGAGGAAATTAAGTTCAGGAAATTTGTTTGGAATTTGAAGTGCTTTTGAAACTGTGATTTAAAAGGATATGAGGAATGTAAATTTATAAACTGGGTTTATAAATGAAGTGGAATATTTATCGGAGGATAAATTTGGAAGTATAGATTTCCGGTGGGAATTTCTATAAGAAAGATACAAATCGCTTTAAAAATAAAGATGAGATTATTTTTAAAAGATGAGAAGTGTATTTTTCCTGAAAAATTAAGTATGTTTTCAAAGAAAAGTTTTCATAGTATAAACTAGAATTTTAAAAATGTGTTTTTTAGAATGTATTAGTAAAAATATTATTCATAATTATTTTTAAGAATAAAAGTAGACATTTATTAAAGTAATTATGGTATTTAATTATTTTAAAGGTAAATTGGTATTATGTTTTCAAAAGGAAATTTTAATATAAATATTTGATTTAATAACTTTATTTAAAAAGGTAATCTAGGTTTAAATTACTCAGGAAGCTTTGTAAATTTCTTAAGTATTATTTCTGTAACAACCCTGGTGTAAATTCACTAATTAATTAAATTTTGTTAGGAATGATTAATTTTAATTTATTATTTGTGAAATTTAATTGAGTAATTAAAACATATTTTAATAATATTTGGTTAGATCTATTTAAGGAATAATTTTTATTTCTTAAATAAAGAATATCAAGTTAAATTGGAATATTATTAAATCAATTAAGTTAAATTTGGTAATTAGAGTAAAATGTTTATATTGTGATTTGTAGTTTAAATTGAAAAATTATAATTGTAAATTTAATTATGAATCTAAACCTATTTTTGTAAATAATTGATTTGTTTATCTTAATAAATCCTACGGTATCTTTCGAAATGTTGTAAATTCAGTTAAGTGTTAGTATTTGGATTTCTTATTAAAAATAATGAGAATTATTTTATTTCAGAAGTTATATCTAAAATTTTATAATATCTTAGTGTTATTATAAATGAGAGTATTTAAGTTGTTAATTTGATCTTGTTAAATTTGAGAAATAACTTGTGATTTTGTAAAATATTGATTAGTGTAAATAAATGGAATAAGAATGAAATAGCAACACTTGTCTTAAGAAATTAATTAGCAACACTTTGCCTTAGGATCCATGCTCAAGCCCATTTAGCCCATTTAAGAAAAGTATTACTTCTTCTTTCTTTTATCTTACGTTCGTAGTCTAGTGGAGAAATAGAAACAAAAATATGTTCTCAAAGCTAAGTAAAAACCTAGTTCTTAAATCCTTAAATCAAAGCTAGAAATCAAAGGGCTTTTGGTCAATACTTGTAGAAAACAAAGCTAGATAATCTTCTCTACCTTCTAGACTTATAAAATTATGGTTTTCGTTTTATTTTTAATTTAAGTGCTGCTGGTTGGATTTAGGTTTTTGAGCAGTTAGGTGTATTAGAGTTTAGCAAAGAGATTGCAAGGTTGTAACAAGGCTTTGGATTAGATTAGCAAGCTATAGGAAGCTAAAAGGTGAGTTATTTACAACTCACACTTGCTATCTCTAATTCATATGTGTGATTTTTTAGTTGTTATTTGGATTGAATTAGAAGGTTGTTGATTGAATTGCTTTCAATTTGATTGTGAATTGATTGTATGTGTTAAATAAATCCAATTATTGCTTGCTGAAAAATTTATATGAAAATCGCTGTAGTAAAACAGCGATATATTGGTGCAAAACTATCCGAAATGGCTCATTCTTTTTTGGTTAGAAAATAGATTCAATGAGATGCAATTTATCATTTGGTCACTGTTCGAAATTCCTCCATTTACTTGACCTGAAATGAGTTTAAAGACAGAAGCCAGATTATGTCTTTAACAAACCAGGCTGAGTTGGAATTTGTTAGAAAAACAGCCATAATTTTTGAACCACAGATCTGATTTTGATAATCTTGGCCTTTCCGGAAAGCTAATTTCATACACAACAACTTTAATTTGTTGAGTTTTCTGTTATTTTGAGGTTAGCTATGACAAAATCGAATTTTTATACTGTAATCCCGAGAGCAAAATCAATATTTGCTCTGTGCTTATGGCTGAAACTAAATTAGCCATAACCTCTTCGTTTTTGATCCGATTTTGATAATTTTAGATATTTAGGAAAGCTTATTTTATATACTATAACTTTAGTTTGTTGAGTTTTCTGTTATTTTGAGGTTAGCTATGAAAAATCGAATTTTTATACTGTAATCCCGAGAGCAAAATCAATATTTGCTCTGTGCTTAAGGCTGAAACTAAATTTACCATAACTTCTTCGTTTTTCATACGATTTTAATAATCTTAGATGTTTCGAAAAGCTTAATTCATGTAATACAAGTTTTGTTGATTGTGTTCTGTAATTTTAAGGTTTGCTTGGTCGAAATTATGGTTATAAGTTGCTGTCCTGAGAATAAGATGACAACAACAAACATTGACCTTAGAATAGAATTAGCTCATTTTTACTCTTATTCTCTTTTGGTTTTGATGATGTTTTTGAGAGCTTTGAGAGCTATGATGCCTATCAATAGGCTATCTATATTTGGAGAATTTAAAATTCAAATTTTAAATAGAATTCGAATTGATTTTTAGTTAAATTTGAATTGAATTCTTATTGAACTCAAGTTATCGGTCTTGAGTTAACTTTCTTGTTTTTCATTGTTTTCGAGTATGGTTTTCACTAAAACATTTTTGAAGTAATTTTAGAAATAAACGGACATTTAAAATTATTATGATATAGTATTTTAAAATTATTTTTCTAATAAATAAATAAAAACCTATTTATTCCCTGTAATAAAAGAATTTCAAATATGGGTTTTATTAATCTTTTCGTGAAAAAGTTTTAAAAGCTTGTTTTCTCTAGTAAATTATTCTAAATATAAAACACACACTTTTGCACTATTCGAACTTATGAGAAAGAGAATTAAACGATTTAGTAAAACACGTGGTATGGGACATGTGCGTTTACCATTTCGGTTAATTCCGGACTTGTACGATCGAAGCTATTTGAGATTAATGATTCTGAGATGTTTTGCCATTTATGGCATATTTTATTTTTATAATTCCTATTTATTGGAAATTATTTAAGATGGCCAATATTTGGAAAATATTATGGTTTGAGATCTCCTATATAGGAGTATGATCGATGGGATCCATCACGATGTCTTATTTACTTGCCAATGATATAAGGCAAGTCTTGAGTTTATAATTTCATATTTCGAGATTTATGGTTTATGAGAAACCATCATAATGTTTTCATTTTTCGATGAGATGAGACAAGTTACGATGCCATTTAATGCTTGTCGATGAGATGAGACAAGTATGGTGGCTCTTTGTCACTCGTCAAGGAGACTAGGCGAGATATAGATTTCTGAGTTTTATGATGTTTCTAGTGTGGCATCGACTAACGGCTAGTAAACCGCTAAGTGTGAATGTGTGGTATGGGACACACGTTAACACTTTTCGGGTTCCTATCCGTAAGTTTGTGACACATTCATGATGTTTACCTAACAGAACTGCTTGGAGAGGTGTCAGCGACCTTGTCATGAGGACGAACTGCTTTGGGAGGTGTTAGCGACCATGTTAGGGCTGACAGAACTGCTTGGAGAGGTGTCAGCGACCTTGTCATGAGGACGAACTGCTTTGGGAGGTGTTAGCGACCTTGTTAGGACTGACAAAATGGCTTGAAGAGGTGGCAGCGACCTTGTCATGAGGACGAACTGCTTTGGGAGGTGTTAGCGACCTTGTCTAAGGCTTCGACCATCTGAGTTTAGCACGTGCAGCATTGCTTCCGCATTATAATCGGGGATTTGGCCTATCTGGATTTTCTGAGTTTTCTGTTTTATTGTGATTTCACCTTTTTAAGATGTTTTATTACATCGATGGCCTTTTGCTATATGAGATGTTATATATATGGTGATTTCAATTATGATGTTTTGAACTCTTATCGAGTTCCTAAAGTTATGAGTTTTGATATTTCAGGATTTTATACGATATACTGTGTTTTGCCATTTTGGCGAGTTGAGATTAAGTATATACATTTACACCAATGAGATGAGGTATAACTGAATTTGGAGATTCATCTATAATTGAGTTTTTGATCATCCTATTTGAGAATGTTTTATGTTTTCCATTTTGGCGAGAGTTTGTATTGATGTTTCTCCTTTTGAGGAAATTTGGTTAATGGAAACCATGTAGACATTTTGGGATGTCGCTGATGATATGAGGCACATGTGTTTGATTTGAGTATTGAGTTTGAATTACCTCTTTCGAGGTATTTTTTCACTTAAGTAGTGTTTGTTACTTAAGTGTTGAGCTTATGGGTTTATCGATTCATTCTTATCCTTCGAGAAGAAGTATCTTCATGTCTATTCTGCTTCATATTACCGATATTGACTGATTTGTGTAGCTAGACTGACCCGTGTATTTATACTCGGGTCAGACCGAGTTGTTTCAGGTATCATATATTGGTCTTAGCTTGAAGTTGATGTTGGATATTAGCTCTCCTTTCTCTTGAGAAATTTTTGTTCTTCCGCATACCCTGATGTATTTATATTTGATTCAATGTGTATGATGTGGTCGAGTACCACCTTTATCTGTATTCATATTGTATTGTACTAAACATGTATTAGTATATATATATGATGTTGATTACTGTTTTGTGATGTGCTTTACATTTAGTTATTGTATTTTGTTCTGATAGATCCGTTAGCCACCTATAGTTTTGGATTAAGCATTTACTGTGTATGTCGATCCATTGAGATAGAAAAAAAAATTATATTGCATTTATCGATGTATTCAGTAGATGTTTAAGACAAAGTTATAGATGGTAGCCCTTAACCAGCCCTTTTCTCCGCTTTAGTAGACGGAATTACTTGTTAATTCTCTTTATTAAGGTGGGTCTCGGGGTGGGGTGTTACAGCATGGTATCAGAGCTGTGGTCAGAACAAAGTAGAATAAACATAGAACAATACTTATATCACGATACGTCGAAGTATAATACGAGTGAATCATTGTCCTTTATTCGAGCTTGTTTTCGAATCGTGCTTTAATTCTTTTTCGAGTATTGGGATATGTCGAGATGGAATATGTCTAGGAATATATATTATATTCCATAGTATTCGATAATTGAGTTGGATGTTATCTTATCTTATGAATAATCTTATTTGGGATTATTCTATTCTTATTTTTGTCGATGCGAGTGAGCTCGTATCAATGAAGCTTATTGATTCCTTTGAGTATTCTTGTTGTGTTCATTAGAGAGTTGTGGATCGTATTGAGGGGATCCACAATGATTGGCTCGTTGTGAGCATTCTAAGATTTCTATTTGATGTCGCTTTTGTGAGTATTTGTTTGTTACTCACAATCTTGAGAGGCATTGGATTTGAGATGGATTGACTTATTGATATTAAGTTCAATTCTTAGTTTTATATGATCCTATTGTATATTTAGGTTTCCTATTTTTATTGGTTTATTATTTCTATCACTTTGGAATGTTAATGATGATTTCAAAGTTTCTAAATTCACTCTTGAGTATCAAGATGTCGATGGTATATCTCGAATTCCAGTCAAGGTGAATTTGTTGAGTATTGAAGAGTCTGTTTGGGTTTGATATCCAATCGGGCAATCGAGTGTTGAATTAACCTTATTTCTGGCTTTTAGCCTTTGGATATCCTTCCACGAGGACATCCACTAAGGAATGAGGTAAGTTTCTAGATTTTTCAAGCTTGATTGAGTTTATCATTCAATTTTTTTTTGAGTTACCCTTTTCGGATACTCAATCGATGTTATCCTTTGTAACATTACTTTGTTTGAAGTAATGATTTGTTGTTTGTGTGCTTCATCTCCTTCGAGAAAAATATCTTGCTTGGCTGTATCTTGATGATTTTCGAGAGTGGCTCATCATCTTGTAGGAGGTGACGAACACTCCATCTCCTGTTGTTGATGTTATGAATTGAGTATTCTAGGAATATCTCGATGCATTCTCTTAATTTCTTTGGGTTGAGTTTTGAAGCTATATAAATATGAGTTTTAAAAACAGAAATTGGAGTTTTGAGATATTTTAAAAAAAAATCAAAGAATGTTTTGACAATATATTTATATGAGTAGTATTCTTTCATAGAAATAATTTGAGAGTGTTGGGTTATCCATCGAGTAGTTAAGAGTTCTGGTCGATACGCCTGATCAACGTTATCGATAGGAATCTCCTAAATGCTATGATGAGAAAAGCTGACACGATGAATTATGTTTTAAAGATTAATATTTTGAAAATAATATTTTGAGATTAAATATTAAATATATTTTTGAATGGTAATTGCAGCCATTGATTTTAGAGACGAGTAATAGAGTGGCGAGGTAGTTTTGATCGTTCGGTCAACTCTGCAGCCAACAAATATATTTATTTATTAGAGACTCAATGGCGAGGCAATGCCATTTATTTATTTTAGATTATAAAGACCAGAATATAAATGAGATTATTTTAGAGCCGTGCTTTATTGGAAGTATATTTTGAGATTTTAGAATTTATATTATATACATTGAATGTTTTAAGGGAAGAGTATAATAAAAGAATTTGAAGATTGTTTTAATAACTATTTAAGTGGTTTAATATAAGAGTAAAGAGAATTTAAACCCTTAATTTATTTTGAGGAATATTATTATGGATTTACGAAATTCTTTGGAAATTAGTTTTGAAGTAAGAGAAGAAATTTGAATTTAATTTTGAGTTTTAAATTACTTACTAAGTAATATAGTAAAGAGTTTGAGAAATTCTCAAATGTTGAAAATTGATATTTTAAAATTTAAAAGATGTTGAGATTTAAAATTATAAATATCTTGGATTAAAAGATAATTTGAGCTTATATCCTTGTTCTTGAGTATATTCAATCTTTGAGCTAATATTAACGACTTGCATTTTTTGCGGTCATTCGAGTTTGGTGGCCTTGTGAGAAGCCAACTTGTGATTTATCTATCTTGTCTATTGTGTCTACCCAGTTGTGAGGATGTTCTTTCCGTATATTTATGCGGAAAATCTTATTGATGTTCTTCTTTACTGCTTAGAGTTCAGATTTAAGTAAGTTTGATCCCGACTCTATTCGTAGAGTTTTGTGAAATCTATCATTTTCGATTGATTAATCGTTGAGCATCTTATTGAGTTTTAATCGAAGACGGGATATCTTCATAATTCTTTCGAGTTACTTGGAAAATTCGATGGTTTACTAATCACTATTTAAGCATTTGTTGAGCCATTGGATTAACCAAGTGAGTTTTTCCTTGTTTCTCTCTACTATTCTATGTTGAGAGTATGAATGGTTTGAGTTTCGAGCTTGTCTTTTATCCTTTGTCGATTGAAATTTTTGAGTTGTTTATGGTTCTTTTTCTAGAAAATTGCAGGGACGCAATTTTTGTAAGGGGGGAATCTGTAACAACCCTGGTGTAAATTCACTAATTAATTAAATTTTGTTAGGAATGATTAATTCTAATTTATGATTTGTGAAATTTAATTGAGTAATTAAAACATATTTTAAGAATATTTGGTTAGATCTATTTAAGGAATAATTTTTATTTCTTAAATAAAGAATATCAAGTTAAATTGGAATATTATTAAATCAATTATGTTAAATTTGGTAATTAGAGTAAAATGTTTATATTGTGATTTGTAGTTTAAATTGAAAAATTATAATTGTAAATTTAATTATGAATCTAAACCTATTTTTGTAAATAATTGATTTGTTTATCTTAATAAATCCTATGGTATCTTTCGAAATGTTGCAAATTCAGTTAAGTGTTAGTATTTGGATTTCTTATTAAAAATAATGAGAATTATTTTATTTCAGAAGTTATATCTAAAATTTTATAATATCTTAGTGTTATTATAAATGAGAGTATTTAAGTTGTTAATTTGATCTTGTTAAATTTGAGAAATAACTTGTGATTTTGTAAAATATTGATTAGTGTAAATAAATGGAATAAGAATGAAATAGCAACACTTGTCTTAAGAAATTAATTAGCAACACTTTGCCTTAGGATCCATGCTCAAGCCCATTTAGCCCATTTAAGAAAAGTATTACTTCTTCTTTCTTTTATCTTACGTTCATTGTCTAGTGGAGAAATAGAAACAAAAATATGTTCTCAAAGCTAAGTAAAAACCTAATTCTTAAATCCTCAAATCAAAGCTAGAAATCAAAGGGCTTTTGGTCAATACTTGTAGAAAACAAAGCTAGGTAATCTTCTCTACCTTCTAGACTTATAAAATTATGGTTTTTGTTTTATTTTTAATTTAAGTGCTGCTGGTTGGATTTAGGTTTTTGAGCATTTAGGTGTATTAGAGGTTAGCAAAGAGATTGCAAGGTTGTAACAAGGCTTTGGATTAGATTAGCAAGCTATAGGAAGCTAAAAGGTGAGTTATTTACAACTCACACTTGCTATCTCTAATTCATATGTGTGATTTTTTAGTTGTTATTTGGATTGAATTAGAAGGCTGTTGATTGAATTGCTTTCAATTTGACTGTGAATTGATTGTATGTGTTAAATAAATCCAATTATTGCTTGCTGAAAATTTTATATGAAAATCGCTGTAGTAAAACAGCGATATATAGGTGCACCACTATCCGAAATGGCTCATTCTTTTTAGGTTAGAAAATAGATTCAATGAGATGCAATTTATCTTTTGGTCACTGTTTGAAATTCCTCCATTTACTTGACCTGAAATGAGTTTAAAGACAGAAGCATGATTATGTCTTTAACAAACCAGGCTGAGTTTGAATTTGTTAGAAAAACAGCCATAACTTTTGAACCACAGATCCGATTTTGATAATCTTGGCCTTTCCAGAAAGCTAATTTCATACACAACAACTTTAGTTTGTTGAGTTTTCTGTTATTTTGAGGTTAGCTATGACAAAATTGAATTTTTATACTGTAATCCCGAGAGCAAAATCAATATTTGCTCTGTGCTTATGGCTGAAACTAAATTAGCCATAACTTCTTCGTTTTTGATCCGATTTTGATAATTTTAAATATTTCGGAAAGCTTATTTTATATACTATAACTTTAGTTTGTTGAGTTTTCTGTTATTTTGAGGTTAGCTATGACAAAATCGAATTTTTATACTGTAATCCCGAGAGCAAAATCAATATTTGCTCTGTGCTTAAGGCTGAAACTAAATTTACCATAACTTCTTCGTTTTTCATCCGATTTTAATAATCTTAGATGTTTCGGAAAGCTTAATTCATGTAATACAAGTTTTGTTCATTGTGTTTTCTGTAATTTTAAGGTTTGCCTGGTCGAAATTATGGTTATATGTTGCTGTCCTGAGAATAAGATGACAACAACAAACATTGACCTTAGAATAGTATTAGCTCATTTTTACTCTTATTCTCTTTTGGTTTTGATGATGTTTTTGAGAGCTTTGAGAGCTATGATGCCTATCAATAGGCTAGCTATATTTGGAGAATTTAAAATTCAAATTTTAAATAGAATTCGAATTGATTTTTAGTTAAATTTGAATTGAATTCTTATTGAACTCAAGTTATCGGTCTTGAGTTAACTTTCTTGTTTTTCATTGTTTTCGAGTATGGTTTTCACTAAAACATTTTTGAAGTAATTTTAGAAATAAATGGACATTTAAAATTATTATGATATAGTATTTTAAAATTATTTTTCTAATAAATAAATAAAAAAAAACCTATTTATTCCCTGTAATAAAAGAATTTCAAATATGGGTTTTATTAATCTTTTCGTGAAAAAGTTTTAAAAGCTTATTTTCTCTAGTAAATTATTCTAAATATAAAACACACACTTTTGCACTATTCGAACGTATGAGAAAGAGAATTAAACGATTTAGTAAAACACGTGGTATGGGACATGTGCGTTTACCATTTCGGTTAATTCCGGACTTGTACGATCGAAGCTATTTGAGATTAATGATTCTGAGATGTTTTGCCATTTTATGGCATATTTTATTTTTATAATTCCTATTTATTGGAAATTATTTAAGATGGCCAATATTTGGCAAACATTATGGTTTGAGATCTCTTATATAGGAGTATGATCGATGAGATCCATCACGATGTCTTATTTACTTGCCAATGATATAAGGCAAGTCTTGAGTTTATAATTTCATATTTTGAGATTTATGGTTTATGAGAAACCATCATGATGTTTTCACTTGTCGATGAGATGAGACAAGTTACGATGCCATTTAATGCTTGTCGATGAGATGAGACAAGTATGGTGGCTCTTTGTCACTCGTCAAGGAGACTAGGCGAGATATAAATTTCTGAGTTTTATGATGTTTCTAGTGTGGCATCGACTAACGGCTAGTAAACCGCTAAGTGTGAATGTGTGGTATGGGACACACGTTAACACTATTCGGGTTCCTATCCGTAAGTTTGTGACACATTCATGATGTTTACCTAACAGAACTGCTTGGAGAGGTGTCAGCGACCTTGTCATGAGGACGAACTGCTTTGGGAGGTGTTAGCGACCTTGTTAGGGCTGACAGAACTGCTTGGAGAGGTGTCAACGACCTTGTCATGAGGACGAACTGCGTTGGGAGGTGTTAGCGACCTTGTTAGGACTGACAAAATGGCTTGAAGAGGTGTCAGTGACCTTGTCATGATGACGAACTGCTTTGGGAGGTGTTAGCGACCTTGTCTAAGGCTTCGGCCATCTGAGTTTAGCACGTGCAGCATTGCTTCCGCATTATAATCGAGGATTTGGCCTATCTGGATTTTCTGAGTTTTCTGTTTTATTGTGATTTCACCTTTTTAAGATGTTTTATTACATCAATAGCCTTTTGCTATATGAGATGTTATATATATGGTGATTTCAATTATGATGTTTTGAACTCTTATCGAGTTCCTAAAGTTATGAGTTTTGATATTTCAGGATTTTATACGATATACTGTGTTTTGCCATTTTGGCGAGTTGAGATTAAGACTTATATACATTTACACCGATGAGATGAGGTATAACTGAATTTGGAGATTCATCTATAATTGAGTTTTTGATCATCCTATTTGAGAATGTTTTATGTTTTCCATTTTGGCGAGAGTTTGTATTGATGTTTCTCCTTTTGAGGAAATTTGGTTAATGGAAACCATGTAGACATTTTGGGATGTCGCTGATGATATGAGGCACATGTGTTTGATTTGAGTATTGAGTTTGAATTACCTCTTTCGAGGTATTTGTTCACTTAAGTAGTGTTTGTTACTTAAGTGTTGAGCTTATGGGTTTATCGATTCATTCTTATCCTTCGAGAAGAAGTATCTTCATGTCTATTCTGCTTCATATTACCGATATTGACTGATTTGTGTAGCTAGACTGACCCGTGTATTTATACTCGGGTCAGACCGAGTTGTTTCAGGTATCATATATTGGTCTTAGCTTGAAGTTGATGTTGGATATTAACTCTCCTTTCTCTTGAGAAATTTTTGTTCTTCCGCATACCCTGATGTATTTATATTTGATTCAATGTGTATGATGTGGTCGAGTACCACCTTTATCTGTATTCATATTGTATTGTACTAAACATGTATTAGTATATATATATGATGTTGATTATTGTTCTGTGATGTGCTTTACATTTAGTTATTGTATTTTGTTCTGATAGATCCGTTAGCCACCTATAGTTTTGGATTAAGCATTTACTGTGTATGTCGATCCATTGAGATAGAAAAAAAATTATATTGCATTTATCGACGTATTCAGTAGATGTTTAAGACAAAGTTATAGATGGTAGCCCTTAACCAGCCCTATTCTCCACTTTAGTAGACAGAATTACTTGTTAATTCTCTTTATTAAGGTGGGTCTCGGGGCGGGGTGTTACAATTTCAATTTAAGTAATTTTAGTAGCCTTATTTTAAATAATTTAAGTATATATTTTGAAAGTGATTTCCAGGAGATGGGAAATGTGTTTAAAAATAAAAGGTGTTTTATTTTTAAACTGTTGGAAGAAATTTACGGGATCGAGACGTAAATTTAAATTGAGATAAATCGAACAGGATTTATATAGGATTATACGGGTTATTCTGAAATGGAAGTGTATTTACTTGAAAGCCAATTATATTTTTCAAAGGAATTTTATTAGTATAAGTTTAAGGTTTAAAAATTGTTTTAAAAAGAATGTTTTAGAAAAATTTATAATTTATAATTGTTTTAAAATTTTAAAGTAAATCTATTCAAATTAATTTTGGTAGTAATTGTTATAAAGATTAAATTAACATTATGTTTTAAAAGAAATTTTCTAATATTTATACTTTATATAAACTTTATTTTAAAAAAAATAGTTTATGGCTAAAATTGTACTTGGAAATTTATTATAGAATTTCATAACTATTATTTTGAGTAAAGTGATTTAAAGTAGTTTTATTTTAAAATGTTTTAAGTATATATTTTTGAGAAAAGTGATTTAAATTATACGAAAACCTAAATTTTAAAAGACTTGGTGTTTTCAGTTGCGATGAAATAATTGGTTGAATTGTTTGTTATTTGATAGTTAAATAACCGACTATCAAATCTGTACCCAAATATAATTTTGAAAATATCTAGAAAAGGTATGAGAATTATATGATACAGTTAACGTTCGATGTGCTATACTATATGTATAAACTCGTTCGATCTTCTAGGATGTTGGTAAGGAAATCCGTCCACTAAGGTTAGGAGGTGAACTCCGATCTTATCTTCGTCTGTATATTTCCTAAAGAACCGGGGTTGAGTTAACCGGGAAATAGCGAACGTTGTTTTGAAGAGGCCGGGGTTGGATTTTTAATCCGAAAACCACTTCCACCCAACGAGTACGTTTTCGTGATGAAGACAAGAGCTTGGAGTCAAAGATGGAGCAGTGAAGTTCAAGGACTAATCGCTACTAATCCTGAAGGTGATTCCAAAATGGATGTAGTAGGAGTAGTGCCTTCGGTTCCGTTCGAACTCGGAATGGACTTGTATGGATGAATGCTTTCAAAACATCGTCAGGAGGACGGTGAGCATTCTAAGCGAAATGTTCTAAAAGGTAACGCTTAGCCTCGAGCCTCATCAACCGGGAATGACCGAAAATTAGGGGTTATGCAGCAAGGCTAAGTGGGTCGCGCCCATTAGGGTTTGGACATCCCTGTCCAGGTGTCCCTTTTATTTCGGTTGTGTGGTGCGGTTGCTGGTCCCAACCGCGGGGTGATCATATTCGGGATTATCCAGTAAGGGGTAGTCCTGGTCTTGTGTTGCAGGAGATTTAGGATGGATCCTCGTTACGCTGATCTAGACCAGGTACTATGATAGGTGGTACCCCAATGCCTAGTCATTCATTGGAAATCCATTTTCCCTACGTGGCTTTTACGGTTTTGATTGTGGAACCCACTTTGTGCCTAGTATGCTGGAATTTAATAATGTAACAATTTCAGATATTTGAATAAGTATTTGTATATAGACACTATTATAATATCAGAGGATTTTTATAAGAAATGTTTTAGCTATCGTAAGGTAAAAACCCGACATGTTTATTTGTGGTGTGGTCTTACGGGACGCTTTTGATTTTCAAAGGATTTTTGAAACTTTAATAATCAATTTAAGTGTATTTCGTCACGTTGGTATTCCAAACGATCTCGGGTGTTGTTTTATTATAATGCTCGGGTCAGACCGAGTATTATAAATACAGGATAGGACGTTTGGGAGCTCAGGAGAGGAGCTGGAGTCCGAGACGTATTTCCCATACTTGTTTATTTCCGCTGCTGTGATTGTTTGAAATTGCCAACAAGCTGTGAGGCAGACTGTTATAATTGTCAGGCTAGTAATTGTTGTTTGTTTGTGATACTCTGATGATGTAATCTATAAAACAGATATGTTTTCATTTTGTGTAAAGGTCTGTTATTATCTATTATATTTTTTCCACTGCGATTGTGAGATTCTGTTATTGTTTAATTCCTTCTTCCTCCTATCTTCTTCTTTTTCCTCAACAATCTGTCTTTTCCGGCACTCGATCGTCGGCATATTATACTGTGGCGTATTTTGTGTCGATTTTCGAGCGTGGAGAAGGACAGGTCGTGACAGTTGCCATCCAAAAGTCAAATATTATAGTTCAAATTCAAGCAGACTTAAATAATCATTTTCATAACCATCTATTCATAGATTTGCAAATTATTCCAATTTTAAAAATTAATTATTATTATCCAAATCCGCATAAATTGCCATATTTGAAATTATAACTAAATTTTATTGATTAAACCAAAATCTTCTTATTTCAAAATCAACTCATAGTCCACTTTCAACATTTAAAATGAATTAAATGTTCAAAATCTAACAACCAAATTCCGGGTTGTTACATTCCTCCCCCTTATAAAAATTTCGTCCTCGAAATTTGCTAAGGTTGGAAATGCTTCCAAAACCTATTAACTTACCCCAAAACTGACATAGTGAAAATTCACATTCACTACTCAAAACCCTTTAGCTCAATCCAAAACCAATTGCTTTTATTTCTAACTCAAAAGCTTTGTTTTCAATATTATTTCAAAATCAACTCATAATCCACATTCAATATTTAAAATGAATTAAATGTTCAAAATCTAACCACCAAATTCTGGGTCGTTATAGTAGCAACATTTCTTTATTATGAAAAACCTCAAAAAAACAAGGACTTCTCGCCTAGTAATGGCCGAGGAAAGTACCTTTGGTTTTGTTCAGTCCTAGAATGAACTTGTATGGACGTGTGTCTGACTTTTCATTCTAATCACATTGAGTGATCTTTATATAATGTATATTAGTTGGTGGCAGAGAAGACAGCTTCGCTTAGCTTAACACTCTTTTCCCAAGATATACAAGCTCAGGAAGTTATTTATTTATAGAGACCAGTCATGTGAATATGGAATGGTAATGTGGCATTCAAAGTGGAAGGAATTTGTGCTATGTGAAAAGGTAATCACTGTCTCAAGCCTCATCAATCGAAAAATGATCGAAACAGGATTAGATGCGACAAGGCTATGTGGTTCAGAACCATTAGGATAGATCATTCCCTTCTATATATATTTCTTCCAGCTATGACATTCGGGATGTAAATTGGTGTAGTGCATGGAAATCGAGCTCTCGGATAAAGGTCGCCAACGACCAAGGGATGACTATTCGATACTATCTAGTTACAGAGGTACGTCGGTCTTGTGTTGGCAAAGGATCCTTTGTGTTGATCCTCGGGACATCCATCTAGAGTTGTACCCATCGGAAGGTAGTCCCTTCACCTGGTCATTTGTATGGAAATCCATTCTCCAGTAAGAAGCCTTTAAGAATTTCATTACCACTATTTGGCTAATATGCTAGAATTTAATCAATGTAACAATTTCGGCTAAGATTATTAAGTTTATTTGCAAATGTTTTCAAATTAATGTCAGTATAAATAATGTCAAATGTTTTGATATATAAAAGTGTTCGAGTTATCATAAGGGAAAAACCCATCCATGTTTATATGGGCGTGGTCTTATGAGATATTCTTTCTTTTCAAGAGGATTTTATTTCCAAAGCCGATATATGACACTGTCATTTATTATTTGAGTTTTTTTCTTACGCTGCTTTATCAGCCTGACCCGAGTGTTTTCAATGCTCGGGTCAGAGCCGAGTTGTTTCAGGTTTAGTTGAATTCGATTGGAGTTTCCAAAGGAGCTGGAAATATTGTATGGACGTATTCAATTATCCTCTGCTATTTTTTTGATATTTTTCAACATTTGTAAGGATAAATGTTATGACTGTCCAAGCGGAAATAGGTTAGACTCTTATATATGTATTCTAAAAGTTTTCACTGTAAAGATATTTGTTCAATATTATATCTTATTCCATTCATGTGAGATTCTTTTCTGTCTTATTTTTTTTACCCTTCATGTTTCTTCTTTTTGTTCAATTTGTGTTGGACATGTGTGGTTTATTGTCAACTTAAAGGGTACGAAAAACAGGTCATGCCACTCTCATTCCCTAGAACTAGATTCAATTTCTTCTCCGCTATAATAAATTATGGTAGAACCTTTCTTGTACTTTCTAGAGAGCTTAAATCTGGAAAATTTAGTAGGAGTAGCAGACCTAGAGCTTTCAGTTCGCGTTCGATAGGAATCAATTGTCGGTTTCGCAATAAAGATGGAATCTTCGTGACTTCTTTATACCTATCCTTAAACTGATATGTGACAGCTGGATCACCACTCTTCTCAGGTCTCACTATTTGAGCTTTAATAAAATATGAAAGGATGACCTATAATATGGATAAGATAAAAAGATAGTAAATATCCAAGAACATACCAACATTATTCAAAGAGGTGACTAGTCGATTGGAAAGGGGCTTAGCAAAGAACCATTGACATGGCATTATTTTGTTGAATGAGTTCATTAAAGGAGACGGTCTTATAAAATTTAAGGAAGTACATGGGGAAATTTCAATGGACTTACAGTCCACCAGGTTGAACATATAATTTATCCCAGTAATAGATACACCTCGATAGCCTTTTTTGGAGTATAGAATCATCATAGCAGATAAAGTTAATTGGAAGTAGCCAAAAGTTAAAAGGGATTAATGTGATAAAGTTCCTAAACCTCAACAAATGAAGGGGCTAGAGGAAAAAAGATTAGGTATTCTAAATGTTCCATGGATCATATAAAATACCTTGTTGGACCGTTCCCGTGATCCCATAAGAATATAAAACTTCATCGAGATCTTGTTAAGTTTTGAAAGGAGCTGTAAGGACCCGATTCTTCGTCTTTCGAAAATTCAACATCGATACTCACTTTATCGACTGCCGAGCAATCGATCGACGGAAAACCGAACACTTAGGGTTTAAGAAAAAGAAAAAGTAGAAAAGAAGGAGAGATAAGAAGATAGAAAATAGAGAGAAAAGAGAATAGAAAACAGAACGGAACAGAAAACAACAGAACAACATCAGAATCTCACAATTCGCAGCGGAACAACATATAATAAATAAATGAATAATCTTTAAAACAAAGAACTATATCAGTTATTACATCACATCACATTACATTTCATTACATCATCATCAGAGTGTACAACAACAAACAGTGCAGCGGAAAAAGAAATACTATATACTAGTAATACGCCATGCCATCCAGCTTGCCTCCAGCAACTCCAGAATATCCAGAATATCCTGATAAACCTTAACTCTTGACTGCCCGTATGAAAATTGGTGGGCACCCAGAGTTTAGGAAGGAAAACAATAAACTCCGAGTCAGTCATGTGACTGGTGTGAGAACTCAAAACAGTTTATTTATCTTTAAAAATCAAAATAGAGGAATATTTTTAAAGTCAATTCGCAATGCTTTTAAAAATGAGACTACCATAAGGCCTCCCGCACACACACACAATGCAAACGCAGAATCGGAGGAGATTTCTCCTTATGATAGTCAAAGATGCTTGATACGCATTAAAAAGAACATTTGATATTATTACTAGTGCATAGTGTAGGAAAGATTCATTTCGAAAGTAGAATATAAATCTTAGCCAACATACGACCATTATCGTATGCCTACTATAGCTACCATCTAAACAGTGGTGACCACCATAAGTAAATGGCAGGTTCTACAACTAATACCGTACAAGTTTCGTATTGGGAATTGGATTTCCAACGAATGATCAGGCTAAGGAACTTCCCATTGCCACATGAGAATGCCTCTGGATGGACATCCCCGAGAACCAAACCGGATCTCTACCAACACAAGGCCGGGTTACCCCTAACTGAGTAACAACTGACCGAATATGCCATCCCCCGGTCCTTTGGGACCTTTCAACCGAGCGCTCGCAACCAATTCACACAATCATAAAGTGTTTTCAACATGAGTAAGTATCTGGGCTCCATACCATGATACCACCCTTTTCCAGAAGGAAATGCACACATCCTAAAGGGCGCTACCCCTCATAACCTTGCCGCATCTTTCCTGTTTTGACCATTCCCGAGGTGTGAGGCTCGACGAAGTCACGTCCACAAAAACATACTTTATACAAAAGCCATGCTTTGGGTCAACAAATGATCATAGAAATGATCACCAAGATAGACGATCAAATAAACGATCCTATCACAAATAATCAACACAATGATCATTTCACAGCAACACTCAGCATGTCACATTACCAAATTGGGAATATATTGCTGATAACCTTCAACTACATAACCTCTGAGCTCGTACGTCTCAGAGAAGGGTGTTAAGCTAAAAGAATAAATTCTCCGCCACCAACAGAAATATATTTGAAAGAAATCTTCTTTATATCTCAATTTGTAACGTCAGACATACAATCCATACAAGTCTGTTCCGGGCTCGAACAAAACCGAAGGCACTTCTCACGAAGCCCTTGCAATCCGGGTATTCACAATCCCGATCGAATTTCCCATCACTTAGGGAATCTCTATACCAGGAGCTACCCAGTGCAGAGACAATCGATAGGTCATCCTATCGCTTTCGCAAATACTCGGTCTTCAACACCGGTCATCAAATGCAATTCATAACGACGTATCACATATTCGGAATGGGTTATACGACCCCATGGTCCTTTCCTGGTTAACCCGAATAGTGAGCGCTTATTCAAAAATAAGTGTGGCATTCAAATTCAAACAAATCACATCAATTACCCATTCAAAGGGAAATATTGATAGTCGGTTATTGAACTATCAATGGATATGCACACATCACCAAATTCCAAATAATTTTCCAAATTATTTATTTTCCAAAATATCTTTACAAGATATATATAATTTTCACACTTCAAAAATAAATCAATATTTATTTTTAAACAAATTCCCTTTTCATTCATAAATTCCATAGTGAATTTATATTTCAAAATATCCATGCATATACGATTTCAATTATTCATTTCAATTTATCTTTAAAAAGATAAATTCTTAAGATATTCACTTTATATTGGAAAACATTTCCATACTTACTTATTCATAAGTAATTCACAAATTTTATTTATTTTCAACACTTAGAAAATATCCAATATACTTAAATCGAGATTAAGTATATATTTCATTCTTTAAGGAAATCGTTCTCTTAAACATATTTATTTGGGCCAAAACGAATGTTACGTAAAACATCGTTACGACAACCCAAAATCACTAGTATAGGGATTCGAAATTAAAATAGATATATAAATCCCAATACTATACAAAACATTTCCTTTCGGAAATCATTTACTATAACAACAGTGTTATAGTCCACCATTTCCTTTTATTTCTCGAAAACGTCTATTTCAACAATAAATGTTGAAATCCATGGTTTCGAATCTCAACACATTTAAAACACCGTTAGATCGTTTTAATTTCTATTTAAAACATCAAATCTAAACATTTTCTTTAACATATTATTCACTATTCAAAAACGTGAATATACTACGTTAACACATTTCATCCTTTTATTCATTTTATTTCAAAGGATTATTCACAGTCAAAAACGTGAATATAACTCCATTAATAGGTTAAAACAATTTACTTCTTAAAATAAGTCGTTTGCGAATTTATAAAACAACGTTTATAAATTCCTTTATTAACCTATTCAATTTATAACTCAATTAAAAAAAATTCATATTATAAGTTAAACAACTATAATTTATTTGTTTGCACAATCGTTCCTTTAAACTTCATAATTATAAATCTTATAACTTATAAGATTCAATTATTTATCCAAATATATTCTTTCAATAACTTTATAAATTTTATAAACCTACTGCTTATAAAATTCCTTTTATAACTTCACCGTTTATAATTCTAGAAACTTCATTTATTTATGAAATTCATTCACTTCATTCAAACACTTATAAAAACTCGTTTTATAATCTCAATATTTCAATTTATAAATATTCATTTATAAATCCTATATTTTCAACTTTTATAATAAATTCAAAAATCCTGATTTAATCATTTTATAAAATCATTAACCCATATTTTCTCAAAAATCAATCTTTAACTATATTTCTAAAAAATCATAATTTTTATAACATTAAAATCATAACGTTTATTTGTTTAAAATGAATCAATTCCAAACATATTTTATAAACGTTTTCTTTCAAAAATCACTTTAAAAATCATTTTAAAATTCCAAATTTGGTCCAATGATGCTACATACCAAATAGTCAATCACGACAACAACGACATCATATATCGATATGATAGTCCATCAAATATCAAAATATCTGAAATCAAATAAAAACTGTTGAGGAATCCAGTTGGATCCCTCCAACCTGTTTTCCTACATCCACAAACATTAGCACAATACCAATTTCGCTCCAGTACGAAATTATCGCGGTATATGGGATTTAAAATATTATCCGCTTAATAGACGGCGCAATAGGGTCTCATCCGCTAAAAAAATGCGGGAAATCAATAACTGCAATATATACATATGCCAATATATATATATTGCTATTATATATAATACCAATTACACTGTTTATGAAATATTCGTGGTATATGTTTTTAATAAATAACATCCGCTTACTAATGGCGCATAATGTCTATTTTAACAATCAATAGATAACAATCATCATTCAAACATGCATTCAAATATTTTAAATCTAACTATTTAAAATAAAATCGAAACTGATTCGATTGAGTGAGAAGTTCTCACCTTGATTTCAATTCCGTTTTAGCGATTTATTTTCGAATAAAATTAAACGGACGTTTAATTTTACCCGAAATTCTCACTAACTCCAAACGATTCCAATCCAATTCCATCGCGTAGTGCTTGTCCATACGATTCCAACGCAACTGGTTTCGTGCGTTTTCGACCTCGTATGAAAAAGATATTGATTTTTAAACTTACACGAATTTTTATAAACAATTTACAATAATTTTTTAACCTACACTAGTTTCTGGCCGCTGGATCTCATCCCCCCCCCCCCTCATCATGACCGTGCGCACCATCTCCTTTCTTCCCCATCTCACGTTTGTTTCTACAGCAAACATTCACGCAAGAACCCATGAGCTCCAAGATTAGGGTTAAATTATACTTCCACTACGACGATCTACTGCACGATCAGGTAGCGCCAAATCGAAGGCCTACGCAAGAACTATGCTCGGCCAGAAGGGCACAGAGCTCGGCCCCCTATTGCCCCTTGAAAACCGTGCGCAAGCCCTAGGGAACGCGGGCAATTTTCTCACAAATTACAACTCCAATATGATAAAATAAAATCATTTTCAATCTTATTTAACCCAATTTTCAATTATTTCCATAATTTAACACATTAAATTATTGATTTAATTATTCAATTAAATCCAATTATTCAAAATAAATTTATTCGACTTATAAATTCACTTATTAATATTTAAAATTAATTAAATATTCAAATTTTAATTATTAAAATCCTTGGTCGTTACAATCTTCCCCCCCTTAAAAGAATTTCGTCCTCGAAATTATTAAGTAAGAAAAGTTATAGAATTTATTAACTTTCCCAAAATTCATAGTTAAATTTCTTATAATAACTTTACTAAGTTTTCAAATCATACTTAGTTGTCTTTTCAAAACAACTACTATTGTTTAACTTTCAATTCCAAAATCAAAGTTAAAATTTTCAAAAATTTCCAATTTTCTCAAATTTTTCTAACGCCTTAAATTTTCGAAAAAATTCGCCATAGTCTCCTTTGCGCGGCTCGATCCGAAAAAAAAAAATGACAGTATATATATCACAAATATACATCTCATCAAGTGATGAGGCATCCCGAAGGAAAAAAAGTATAAAAGTACGGTATGTAATCCGAGATATGTACCTTATATTTTATTAGCGAGCATATACGGCTAATATAGCGCGAAAGCGAGCTCCAAATGCGAAGCAAACGCAATCCGCACCTATTAAACACTCAACAAACAACATGACAACATGCATATATGAAAATAGTATCGATATACAACATATAGCAACATAATAACTATATATGCCAACATAGCAAATGAAGTAAAAGCAACAAATGCAAACATCAACCAACTATCATCCAACTAACATTCATAACCGATAAATATTCATTCATATTCTCATTAATATTCAATGAAATGGTTTTCAATTTAATCACTTTTGATTCATTAACAGTGGATGTTTTTACTAACATTCATTTTCAATTAGTTTATATTCACTAATCCATATTCAAGTTGGTTCACTTCCAATCAAATTCAATTCTATTTAAGATTCACTTAACTTCCAATTGGATTCCAATTACTTTAACTTCCAATTTCATTAACACTTAATGAATTATATACAATCAACTAACAACCATATAACAACCAATTTATATCAATTGCAACCAAATTCCTTTGCTTATCAATTGGTTTAACACCATCACTTTCAATTGGTTAATTAATTGATTTTTTTTATTCAATCTTTCAACTTCCAATAACCTTAGATTTTAATGAATTAACACTTACATTCATTATCTCATATCAACTTAATTCACATTCAATCATTTAATCAAATTTAATTTCTAAAGTTGAATTTCATTTTCATTTACAACTCATATTCATAAATATATTCATATAGTTTCACTTCTTATATATATAAGTTTATTTCACAATTGTAAATCACTTTAATTATAATTCAATTCTTATAATTCATTTTACTTATAAAATTATCCTTTTATTTAGATTATTCAAACAACTAAACAATCAACTTATATACACTTTAATAATTCTGAAAAATTATTCCTTTATATATAAAATGTACTCAAGGTAAAATTATTTCATTTACCCAATTTAAAACAATATTGTGTCGAATTGTTCTATTCAAGTGTTTAGAGATCCCTATCAACAACGTTAATTACTCGTATTAACCAGAATCTATATACCACTCAACAAACCAATCATCACAATATAAAACAATTTTATATATTCACTAACAAATACGCTCTCATAGCTATTATTACACTCAAACTCATTCCAGAGTACTACTGACTCTATCTCTAATGAGTAACACCCAACAGAACCATGGTTGTCGCTTAACCATAAGCTCTGATACCAGATGTAAGGACCCGATTCTTCGTTTTTCGAAAATTCAACATCGATACTCACTTTATCGACTGTTGAGCAATCGATCGACGGAAAACCGAACACTTAGGGTTTAAGAAAAAGAAAAGGTAGAAAAGAAGGAGAGATAAGAAGATAGAAAATAGAGAGAAAAGAGAATAGAAAACAGAACGGAATAGAAAACAACAGAACAACATCAGAATCTCACAATTCGCAGCGGAACAACATATAATAAATAAATGAATAATCTTTAAAACAAAGAACTATATCAGTTATTACATTACATCACATTACATTTCATTACATCATCATCAGAGTGTACAAAAACAAACAGTGCAGCGGAAAAAGAAATACTATATACTAGTAATACGCCATGCCATCCAGCTTGCCTCCAGCAACTCCAGAATATCCAGAATATCCTGATAAACCTTAACTCTTGACTCCCCGTGTGAAAATTGGTGGGCACCCAGAGTTTAGGAAGGAAAACAATAAACTCCGAGTCAGTCATGTGACTGGTGTGAGAACTCAAAACAGTTTATTTATCTTTAAAAATCAAAATAGAGGAATATTTTTAAAGTCAATTCGCAATGCTTTTAAAAATGAGACTACCATAAGGCCTCCCGCGCACACACACAATGCAAACGCAGAATCGGAGGAGATTTCTCCTTATGATAGTCAAAGATGCTTGATACGCATTAAAAAGAACATTTGATATTATTACTAGTGCATAGTGTAGGAAAGATTCATTTCGAAAGTAGAATATAAATCTTAGCCAACATACGACCATTATCGTATGCCTACTATAGCTACCATCTAAACAGTGGTGACCACCATAAGTAAATGGCAGGTTCTACAACTAATACCGTACAAGTTTCGTATTGGGAATTGGATTTCCAACGAATGATCAGGCCAAGGAACTTCCCATTGCCACATGAGAATGCCTCTGGATGGACATCCCCGAGAACCAAACCGGATCTCTACCAACACAAGGCCGGGTTACCCCTAACTGAGTAACAACTGACCGAATATGCCATCCCCCGGTCCTTTGGGACCTTTCAACCGAGCGCTCGCAATCAATTCACACAATCATAAAGTGTTTTCAACATGAGTAAGTATCTGGGCTCCATACCATGATACCACCCTTTTCCAGAAGGAAATGCACACATCCTAAAGGGCGCTACCCCTCATAACCTTGCCGCATCTTTCCTGTTTTGACCATTCCCGAGGTGTGAGGCTCGACGAAGTCACGTCCACAAAAACATACTTTATACAAAAGCCATGCTTTAGGTCAACAAATGATCATAGAAATGATCACCAAGATAGACGATCAAATAAACGATCCTATCACAAATAATCAACACAATGATCATTTCACAGCAACACTCAGCATTTCACATTACCAAATTGGGAATATATTGCTGATAACCTTCAACTACATAACCTCTGAGCTCGTACGTCTCAGAGAAGGGTGTTAAGCTAAAAGAATAAATTCTCCGCCACCAACAGAAATATATTTGAAAGAAATCTTCTTTATATCTCAATTTGTAACGTCAGACATACAATCCATACAAGTCTGTTCCGGGCTCGAACAAAACCGAAGGCACTTCTCACGAAGCCCTTGCAATCCGGGTATTCACAATCCCGATCGAATTTCCCATCACTTAGGGAATCTCTATACCAAGAGCTACCCAGTGCAGAGACAATCGATAGGTCATCCTATCGCTTTCACAAATACTCGGTCTTCAACACCGGTCATCAAATGCAATTCATAACGACGTATCACATATTCGGAATGGGTTATACGACCCCATGGTCCTTTCCCGGTTAACCCGAATAGTGAGCGCTTATTCAAAAATAAGTGTGGCATTCAAATTCAAACAAATCACATCAATTACCCATTCAAAGGGGTATATTGATAGTCGGTTATTGAACTATCAATGGATATGCACACATCACCAAATTCCAAATAATTTTTCAAATTATTTATTTTCCAAAATATCTTTACAAGATATATATAATTTTCACACTTCAAAAATAAATCAATATTTATTTTTAAACAAATTCCCTTTTCATTCATAAATTCCATAGTGAATTTATATTTCAAAATATCCATGCATATACGATTTCAATTATTCATTTCAATTTATCTTTAAAAAGATAAATTCTTAAGATATTCACTTTATATTGGAAAACATTTCCATACTTACTTATTCATAAGTAATTCACAAATTTTATTTATTTTCAACACTTAGAAAATATCCAATATACTTAAATCGAGATTAAGTATATATTTCATTCTTTAAGGAAATCGTTCTCTTAAACATATTTATTTGGGCCAAAACGAATGTTACGTAAAACATCGTTACGACAACCCAAAATCACTAGTATAGGGATTCGAAATTAAAATAGATATATAAATCCCAATACTATACAAAACATTTCCTTTCGGAAATCATTTACTATAACAACAGTGTTATAGTCCACCATTTCCTCTTATTTCTCGAAAACGTCTATTTCAACAATAAATGTTGAAATCCGTGGTTTCGAATCTCAACACATTTAAAACATCGTTAGATCGTTTTAATTTCTATTTAAAACATCAAATCTAAACATTTTCTTTAACATATTATTCACTATTCAAAAACGTGAATATACTACGTTAACACATTTCATCCTTTTATTCATTTTATTTCAAAGGATTATTCACAGTCAAAAACGTGAATATAACTCCATTAATAGGTTACAACAATTTACTTCTTAAAATAAGTCGTTTGCGAATTTATAAAACAACGTTTATAAATTCCTTTATTAACCTATTCAATTTATAACTCAATTAAAAAAAATTCATATTATAAGTTAAACACCTATAATTTATTTGTTTGCACAATCGTTCCTTTAAACTTCATAATTATAAATCTTATAACTTATAAGATTCAATTATTTATCCAAATATATTCTTTCAATAACTTTATAAATTTTATAAACCTACTACTTATAAAATTCCATTTATAACTTCACCGTTTATAATTCTAGAAACTTCATTTATTTATGAAATTCATTCACTTCATTCAAACACTTATAAAATCTCGTTTTATAATCTCAATATTTCAATTTATAAATATTCATTTATAAATCCTATATTTTCAACTTTTATAATAAATTCAAAAATCCTGATTTAATCATTTTATAAAATCATTAACCCATATTTTCTCAAAAATCAATCTTTAACTATATTTCTCAAAAATCATAATTTTTATAACATTAAAATCATAACGTTTATTTGTTTAAAATGAATCAATTCCAAACATATTTTATAAACGTTTTCTTTCAAAAATCACTTTAAAAATCATTTTAAAATTCCAAATTTGGTCCAATGATGCTACATACCAAATAGTCAATCACGACAACAACGACATCATATATCGATATGATAGTCCATCAAATATCAAAATATCTGAAATCAAATAAAAACTGTTGAGGAATCCAGTTGGATCCCTCCAACCTGTTTTCCTGCATCCACAAACATTAGCACAATACCAATTTCGCTCCAGTACGAAATTATCGCGGTATATGGGATTTAAAATATTATCCGCTTAATAGACGGCGCAATAGGGTCTCATCCGCTAAAAAAATGCGGAAAATCAATAACTGCAATATATACATATGCCAATATATATATATATTGCTATTATATATAATACCAATTTCACTGTTTATGAAATATTCGCGGTATATGTTTTTACTAAATAACATCCGCTTACTACCGGCGCATAATGTCTATTTTAACAATCAATAGATAACAATCATCATTCAAACATGCATTCAAATATTTTAAATCTAACTATTTAAAATAAAATCGAAACTGATTCGATTGAGTGAGAAGTTCTCACCTTGATTTCAATTCCGTTTTAGCGATTTATTTCAAATAAAATTAAACGGACGTTTAATTTTACCCGAAATTCTCACTAACTCCAAACGACTCCAATCCAATTCCATCGCGTAGTGATTGTCCATACGATTCCAACGCAACTGGTTTCGTGCATTTTCAACCTCGTATAAAAAAGATATTGATTTTTAAACTTACACGAATTTTTATAAACAATTTACAATAATTTTTTAACCTACACTAGTTTCTGGCCGCTGGATCTCATCCCCCCCCCCTCATCATGACCGTGCGCACCATCTCCTTTCTTCCCCATCTCACGTTTGTTTCTACAGCAGACATTCACGCAAGAACCCATGAGCTCCAAGATTAGGGTTAAATTATACTTCCACTACGACGATCTACTGCACGATCAGGTAGCGCCAAATCGAAGGCCTACGCAAGAACTATGCTCGGCCAGAAGGGCACAGAGCTCGGCCCCCTATTGCCCCTTGAAAACCATGCGCAAGCCCTAGGGAACGCGGGCAATTTTCTCACAAATTACAACTCCAATATGATAAAATAAATTTTCCCAAATCATTTTCAATCATATTTAACCCAATTTTCAATTATTTCCATAATTTAACACAATAAATTATTGATTTAATTATTCAATTAAATCCAATTATTCAAAATAAATTTATTCGACTTATAAATTCACTTATTAATATTTAAAATTAATTAAATATTCAAATTTTAATTATTAAAATCCTGGGTCGTTACAGGAGCATCCATTGCCAACCTAAGGAAAGGGGAGGAAGGTATCTAATTACTAATAAGAAAAGTCAGCATTACCCCTGAACAAGGATTAAGAAGGTTAAAGCCAATGTGAATACAAATTTAATTCATAGTTAAGCAATAAAAGGAAGAATATCGATTGTGATGACCTTGAATTTTGGACCATTTAAATTGAAATATTTAATTGATTTTAAATATTTGGAAGTTATTTTAAACTTGAATTTCAAATATTAGAATTTATTTGGGCAGTCAAATTATTGAATTTAATAAAAGAAATTGGGTTAAATATTGAATTTGACTTTTTAAGCTTATTTAAAATATTTTAGAGGCTTAGAAAATTCATATTGATGATACTGAAGGTGGTAGAATTTTTGAAATTGAGTTTAACAATGAATTGTTCAGTTTTGAAATTATATAGTTTAAATCGATACTTAAAAATAGCTTTTCGAGGCACAGTCTCGGATTTTGACGAAACCAGTTCCATTGGATCCGTAATATTGTATTATTATCGGATTTCAAATTTCGTAGTGGTCGGAGTTGTCGTGTGATCGTATGGTAGGTAAGCGCACTGAAAGTTAAGTCGAAAATTTAATTTAAATAAAACCTAATTTTGACTGGTCATATTTCATCTCACATCAGCTGCTTTCCTGTCATTTCGAAATCACTGTAGCTTTCCTTCTTCCCTACGCTATGCACTATCCTGAAATCACGCTTCCTGTCTCCCTCTGTTCTTTTAATATCCACGCGACTTTTCACCTGAAAAATCAGATTCGAAAAAAAGGGGGGGTTTCGAGTTCCCTTTTGATTCGAATCAATGGCCGATGTTAAACTAAAATAAAATCTCAGGTTTCTCTTCGTTCCTCACGTTCTCAATTCAAAACCCTTTTGCATAAATTCTTCACTGCTTAGTCCAAACGAGATAAAAATCGAGATTTCTCTCCCCTCAATCGCGAAATATGGAAACTTGGATCGAACGCCTCATCCCATTCAGTTGACTATGCCAGTCGAGATTCGCGAGTGTGTTGCGGCGCGAGGGGGAGGCAAGCTCAGGTGACATTTTGGTGAGGGGGAGTTCGATTTGGAGGTGGTGTGTGTGCTCGAAGTCAAGGCTCGGGTTCACGATGGGTTTCAGGCAAGGGGGTGTAGTTAGGGTTGCGCAAGGCCGAGGGTACGATGGGGAGGACCGCACGCATGCTTGGAAACGTTGGTTGTCGATAAACTCGGTGAAGGCAGGCGAAGCAGGTCGCAACTCAGGAGGGGTCGGTGAGTTCGAGCGATCGAGACGAGTAGGTATTTTCTGTTTATTTAATTTATTTTTATATGAGAAGAATATATATATATGCAGGAAGACAAAAATATTACAGTAAATTTATAATTTTATTCCGTTTTAAAAAAATATGTCTTTTGTTTGATTAAACTTTATATAGGAAATTTTTTGATTTATAGGACGATAATAATGAAAATGAGTCTAAATTTTTTAGTTTACTGTAATAAGATAAATTTGTTTTAATATATGGGTGAAAAAGGAAAATTTGTTTAAAATAAAATTTATTAGTTTAAACCCAAATTCTTTGTTAATTAAACTAATAAATGGAAATTTAATTGTTCGATTTTATTTCAAATATTAATAAATTGTATAATTGTTTATACAAGGTCTAAAAAAATCATGACAACAAGCTGGAACAGAAATGAATTTGCATGCATAGGTAAAAGGTGAGATCATCTCACTCAATCAGATTTTTCTGATTTAAATTTAAAATATTTAATTTAAAATTGTTGATTGTGTGCTTGGATGATTAATTTATTATTAGTTATATTAGTTAGACCCTATGCGCCGCATAATAACGGATGATATTATATTAAACCTATATACCGCGATATTCCACCTCGAAGTGGAATTGGTATTATATATGTATTTGGAGTTGTTTATTGCCCGCATTATATAGCGGATGAGACCCTACGCGCCGCATAATAGCGAATGGTATTATATAAATCCCATATACCGCGATATTCCACCTCGAAGTGGAATTGGTATTTAATTGTTGTGCTAACATCTATGGATGCAGGGAAACAGGTTGGAGGGATCCAACTGGATTCCTCAAATAATTCAATTTATTTCAATATTGTGTGTTGATCATTTATAATCTGTGTGTGACTATTTGTGATTGAAACTGTTGAAGGCTATAATTTAGCGAAATATATTTTTAGTATCGTAGAATACCGGAAATAGATAAGATTGGATTTTTGAAATTTAGTAGAAAATTTATAGTAAATTCATTTTAGAAAATTGAATAAATTTAAAAGAAGGAATTTGTTTCAAAAGATAATAAATTTAGTGTTGAAATAAATCTAGAAATCAATTTTGGAAATTGATTTGGTATTTGAAAATAAATTTGAAAATCAATTTAGAATTTAATTCGACGCTGAAAATGAATATTTGGAAATCGATTTGAAAATCGTATATCAATGGATATTTAGAAGTTTAAATTCACAATGGAAATTTATAAAGGAAAGGGAAATTTGTTTTAAAAATAAACATTTGGTTATTTTTAAAAGTTGGAAAGGAATTTACAGATTTGAGAAGTAAATTCAAAATAGATCATGGAAGATTTATAAATTGAATTGAATGAACAATTTTAGAATGAAATTTGTACTTTCCCTGGAAAGTCGAGTATGTTTTCAATATAGTCTATAAATATGAAATTGAAGTTGTGAAGATGGTTTAAGGGAAAGAATGTTTTGGAAAAAAAATTATTTACTTAGGTTAATTTGAAAATCTATAAAGTGAAATATATTTTAAACTATTATAGAAGTGATTGTTTAAAGTTTTAAATTGATATTTGTTTAGAAAATGGTTATTTAAAATAGTTATACCCTATCTACTAATTTTATTTTTAAAGTTAGTTTAGACTTGTAGTTTTATATGATATATGGGTATAATATTTTCATAACTAATATTTAAATAAATGTTTTAAAATAATTTATCTAATTTTCAAGTATATGTCTTGGATAAGTGATTTTTAAAGTATTTGAACTCGGCAGACTTTCAGTGGAAATAAATAATATCGAAAATCTTATTCAGCGAGTGAAAAATGATTTGAAATTTGTTTTCAAATGGTTGAAGTGTGAAAATATATCTTGCAAAGATATTTTGAAAATAAATAATTAGGGAAAATTATTTAAATCTGGTAAGTGTTGTGAATGTTGATTGATAGTTAAATAACCGACTATCAATATTTTCCTTTAAACGACATTTGAATTTCGATGCGACCGGGGGTCGGATTCCAAATGGCTATTCAAAACCCACATCGAACCTTTGTGATTGTGATGGATCTTTTGTTTAAGAAGATCAACGTGGAAATTGTTGTGATTTGTTTGAAATCTGATTGAACACTTATTTTTAAAAATAAGCGCTCATTATTCGGATTAGCCGGGAGAGGACCTTGTGTCATAAAACCCATTCTGAATAATGATACGATGAATTGGGATTGCATTTGAAGATGGTGTTGAAGACGGGGTATTCCCAAAAACGAAAGGATCACCTGTCGAATGTCTCTGCACCGGGTTGCTCCGGTATAGAGATTTTATCACCCTTTCCGGACATGATTAGTAAATATCCGGGTTTGCAAGGGCTTCTTAGAAGTGCCTTCGGTTCCGTTCGATCCCGGAATGGACATGTATGGATGTGTGTCTGACGTTACACTTTGAGATGTAAAGCTGGTTTCTATCAAATACATTTCTGTTGGTGGCGGAGAATTTATTCTCTTAGCTTAACATTCTTCTCTGAGACATATGAGCTCAGAGGTTATGTAATTGATGGTTACTAGTGATATATTCTCAGATTGGTAACATGGCATACTAAGTGATGATGATCATTTGTTGATCAAAGCATGACTTTGTGAAAAGTGTAGCTTTGTGGACGAGACTTCGTCAGACCTCACACCCCGAAAATGGTCGAAACAGGAAGGATGCGGCAAGGTTATTTGGGGGTAGCGCCTCATGAGGGTATGTCATTTCCTTCTAGAAAAGGGTAGTATCATGGTATGGAGCCCATATATTTTACCTATGTTGATACTGAAAATTTATTATACTTTGTGGTTGTTACTTTGTGGTTGAGGATCCTCGGATAAAGGTCGCAAACGACCGGGGGATGGCTACTCATGTAGTAGTTACCTAATTACAGAGGTAACCCAGCCATGTGTTGGCAGAGATCCGGTTAGGTTCTCGGGGCGTCCCTCGAGAAGCGTACCCATGTGGCATAGGAAGTTCCTAAGCCTGACCATTTGTAGGAAATCCAAAGAAACAATACGCGCCTTGTACGGTTTTAGTTGTAGAACCTGTCATTTAATATGGTAGCTATAGTAGGCATAGTATAATGGTATCTATGCTGGCTAAGATTAATATTATATTTTCGAAATGTTTTCACACTATGCACTAGTAATAATATCAAAGAATTTTCCTCGTATTAAGCATGTTTGACTATCATAAGGAGAAATCTCCCCTAAGTCTGCTATTGCATTGTGTGTGTGCCGATAGGGCTTATGGTAGTTTCATTTTCCAAAAGCATAGCGGATTTCTTTTTATTTTCTTTATGAAAATAACTGTTTTTAAGATCTCACACCTGTCCCACGACTGGCCTGGAGTTTATTGTTCCCTTTCTAAACTCTGGGCGCCCATAATTTTCCACAGAGCAGCCTAGAGTCAGGTTAGCAGTTATTCGGGAGCAAAGTCAAGAAGTTGCTGTGGAGATCAGGAGTTGGAGCTGGATGGCGAGGCGTCTGATATAGTTTTTTTGTTTTAAAGATATTCATTTATCTATTATATTTGTTCCGCTGCGATATGTGAGATTCTGATGTTGTTTTCTTTTCTTCTTCTACCTTCTTCTTCTTTAACCCTAACGATTCGGTTTTCCGGCATTCGGCTGTGCAGCATTTGATACAGTGGTGGTATTAATGTCGACTTTAGGGCGTCGAAAAATTGGGCCGTTATACCGATGATGATATTGGCAATATTAATAAGGATAATAATTTTGAAAAGAACCTACTGGCTCAAGAGCAGATATCAAATAAAAAAATCAAAGAAAGCTAGAAAATATCAATGGAAATTTTATAATTTAAACAAGTGAAATGAAGGGGGGAGAGAGAGAAAAGACCGTTTATATTAAGAAAGAACATGACAGATTAATGAAATAGAATTTTTTTACTGTTGATCACGTTTGACAGTTGTCCATAAGAGAAATATCGATAGGTTTCCTCGTTAGACACTAAATCATCTTTGCATAGGAAAAGAGTGATGCTTTTTGAAGATAACCAATCAATTGCCGACACTAGACTCGCATTTAATACAAGATTAGAATCCGTCCTTTCAAAAGTTCAATCCTGGATGGTCACTTGTAAATTCCATGCTGCCAATACCATATTGACCTCATTGCATAAAATTAGATTCCACCTCTTGGTACTCAAAAAATTTTGCTTATCACTTAGCCTAAATGGCTTCAAGTGACGAGCATGCTTTCAGAAGTTTTGACCTCACGATATCAAATTAGATTTCTGTAACATCCTCCATTTGGAGGCCCAAAATTAACTGCTATGGATTTTGTAGTCATCCATAGTTATTAATTCTCGATGACAAAATGCGGTAATATTACATACATCGATATACCAGAAACATATGAATAAAAAATCAAATTCAATTTAAAACAAATTTCTCATTTCATTACAAATATCATTTAAGATTCATTATGTAATCCCATATGTAATCCACATTTAGACAAATTATAATTTATTACAAAATACGCCAAGAGCGACAAAAGAAGATGCCCCTTGGTTGATCGGAGTTTAAATATAACAACTTTGCCATTGCATTCAATTTCACAACAGAATCAAACAAAGAGAACCACTAATAGCTAATTTGCATCCTACAGGTCTTCGGAAGCTTATTCGTTTAACGGGGAACCTAAAAAACTTGACTCTCAGACTACTCAAAATCAATTGAGAACCCGAGAGTTTAAGGGGAAAACATAAACTTCGAGTCAGACAAAAAGTCTGGTGTGAATAATAACCTATCATCTCGAACCACATAGATATCTAATGAGACCACACCACTTAACGGAACGGGTTTTCTCATCACTAGTATCTTAACCCAATTTATAATAACCATATACTATGCATCTGCATCCACAATGGTTAAGACATAATATAATAAAATGTATCATGATGATATGAAAACATGCAATATACTCTAGGCTTCCCATCCCCATTCACCTGACTATTTGTTTCAGGTTATATTTCTAGGGCCATTATCAACCTATTTGTTTTCATGGGCTGACTAAGAACCTTTTCTCCTTATAGATTTCCTATTAACTTTCATAGTTTTCATGGGGTCACTATGAACCTATTGGTTTCTACCAATTCTGTTATCCAATCATAGTTTTACCAATTATGTTATCCAGTCATATTTTTCATGGGATCACTATGAACCTATTTGTTTCTACCAATAACATCTCTCATGTCATAGTTTTCATGGGTTGTCTATGAAACTATTAATCTCTTTCAATAACTTATTCCAGACATAGTTTTCATGGGATCACCAAGAAACTATTGGCTCCCGCGAGTAACATAGTTTTTATGGGCTTACTAATAATCTTATTTCTTTTAACTCCTTGGCCTTTTGATTCATTTTACATTCACTATTGCATCAACTTACCAGGTCATTAAACCCTTTAACACCCCAACATGCCCATACGGGTTATAAAGTGAATATGATAATGTAACATTCATGATAAGTGATAAAATAATACACACCATATAAATATCCATGATTTATTTCCACATATTTATCTTTCTAATAAAACGAGGTCAATACTCTTAACCTACCTTTTTACTAAGATGAGCTTCCTTTCAAAAACATAAAATATATCCAAAATTTATTGGTTAAAATTTAGACATCCTCTTCGAACCATAAAATATATCTTTCGAGAACTTGGAACATCACTTTCAAAACACTTAAAATGTGCCTTTCAAAACACTTAAAACATACATTTCGAAACATCAAAAAGCATAACTTTCAAAAGCACTGGGTTCAAGTAAAATGTTATGGAAGCATAGCTTCAAAACCAATTAAAAGTTTTTCTTTCGAAACCTTAGTTTGAAAAAAAAGCTACAGCGTATATAAAGAGGACACATTCAAAAAGCTATCCCTTAGAAAGACCTATGGTGATGGCAACATGCTTCTTCTACACGTATGCTTGCGTTTAATTAAGCGGTTTCAACCATATCAAAAGGTATAAGAGAGGAACCTACCCTTTCGCATGTATAAGTTAAAAGAAAGCGGTCTCAATGGTTGCGGAAGGGTATTGATTCAAAGCCTACCCCCTGAACTCATTGATTAAAAGAGTTGTAAAAGTGGTCACTTACTAAGGCTAAAGGTTTTAGTGCAGGCTAGATTATCGAAGGGGTTCAAAAGCAGCAACCCTTTCGAAGATACTAAATCAAAGGTAGATTTATAGAATCAAAACATGGAAATAAAACTTCACCACTTACGCAAATATACTTTCGACTCATAGACACCTTTCACATAGGTCCAATACATTTCGTACCACTAGCGTGATACCATGTATAAATGTACTAATGGATGCGGAAGGGTTAGTGGCGGGTGTATATGAAGTCGTAAGCCAGCACGGTTAAGTTGTGAAGATGTAATTTTGGTAAGTACTGCATTTTTTCTTATTAAAGAAAATACTATTCACCTACTATCAAAAATTTACCAATCTTGTTCGTTTAGAAAAATTTATCGACTTTCTATTTCCATGATTACTTGGAAAATTATGAAACTTGAAGCCCACTTCTAAAATAACATTTTTGACCATATATAAAAAACGTAACACTTTTGGATGTCATATGATAAGTTTCCCAATCTAAAACCTATCATAATTAAATTATATAAATCATCAACAAGCATATATATCCATTTAATCTATCAAACCATATCATCATTCATCCAATCATATGGTTTTAAACCTCAATCCAAATTAGAACATTCAAGATAACTATGAGATGGTTTGGATCATTATTCACCTTATTCGGATAAGAAACTTGAGATTTGTTCTTGTTTTAATCTTCCTAGCATGAATCTTAGCCTCTAAACGGATTTTGTGCTCCTTTTCTTCTAATGGTTATGGTCGGCCTTCCACTCTCTTTATTTTTGTTTTTGATTTATGGAAATGTGAATGAAGATGTGGTATGGGGTTTACGGGTTATGGTATATGGCTTTTCCCATTTTTCCTTTGCCTTATTCTCTTAAATTTCTAATTTATAAATCATACTTATAATTTCATTTGTTAAGGCATGACGCTAAATAGTTTCCAAATCCCAATTCCCTTATTACTCAAATCTACATTGTTCTATTTGATTTATGCAATTAAATCTCCTGAATAATGTTATTTAAAATTAGGGGTGTTACAGGCTCCCCTCCTTAAAGAATTTCGTCCTTAAAATTCAACAAGGACTAAATACTAAGCATAGCGATCATAACATCTCTTAACTGCCATACTAGCTTACTTGACTAGGAATAATATGTATGTAGCAAATATAGGACATACCTTTAAATCATATCAGGATAAGCATCTCTAATCATGTCTCCAGTCTCCCAAGTACAGTCCTTCTCGTTGTCACTCCACTGAAATTTCATTAACTTGACTGTCTTGTTTCTTAACCTCTTCTCATCTCTCGCTATAACTCGACCTGGTTGCCTAACAAAAGTCAAATACGATTCTACTATTAAGTCTTCCAATGCAGTTGGGGGAGTAGTTATCCCTGGATCTTGCACATACTTATGAAGACGAGACACATGAAACACAATATGGACACCTGCCAAACTACTTGACAACTTTACTCTGTATGCGAGCTTTCTAATCCTCTTTATAACCGTGAACAATCCAACAAATCTCGATGCTAATTTCCTTGACTTTCTGAATCATATCACACCCTTCATTGGTGATACCTTAATGAAAAGCCTATATCTAACTGAGAACTCTAGATCCTTACGCCTAGTTTTTGCCTAACTCTTTTATCTAGGCTAAGCTTCCTTTATCATACCTCAAATCAACTCAATCTTCTATGTTTCCTCTCTTACCAATCTGGACCTAAGACTAATATGTCTCCAGTTTCCAACCAAGATGCTGGTGACTTGCATGGCCTTCTATACAAAGCTTCAAAATGCGCCATTCCTTTACTAGTCTGATGACTGTTATTATAGGAAAATTCAACTAAGTGTAGGTGATCTTTCCGTGATCCACCAAAATCTAGCAAACAAGCTCTTAACAAATCCTCGAGTACCTTGTTGGCCCTATCTGTCTGAGGGCGATAAGCAGTACTTATCTTCAGATTAGGACCTAACACATCCTGTAGTCTCTTTCAAAACTTGCTAGGAAACAAAGTATCTCTATCACTTACTATACTCTTAGGAATCCCATGCGGTCTAATTATGTTCTTCATAAACATGTCCACTATGAACCATGTACTTTCATTTCCTTGATTCGACCTTGACAACCCTTTTATAAAATCCATGGATATAGAATCTCATTTCCAAACTGGTATCCATAGGTTGAAGAAACCCACTCGAATTTTGATGTTCAGCCTTCAGTTGTCGACACTTCACACCCTGCTTTACCCACAAGCCAACATCCTTCTTCACACCTACCCAGTAGAAACTCCTCTTCATATGTTGATACATCTTGGTCCCTCTAGGATTAGCCATAAACTTCCATTGATGACATTCTATAAGGACTTCCCTCCTTAAGTCTCCAACATTCGAATCACACAACCATTCAATCTTTCTTAACCATCCCCTCTAGTCAAGACTGAAATCCTTCAGGTTGTCAATCTCGGTTCTGGCCTCTAGCCCTCTAATCTTCTTAGCTAACAGTGGGTCTTCCTTCTACTTTGATGCAATCCTTTTGATTTTTGTTGAACATCCAAGTATGATAGCATGGCAGTGCTCTGACTAGAATTAGAAGTCGGTCTTAGCTGCATGCTACAAGTAGTCGAAGCCTCTAGGTCCTTCCATTTGTTGACATAGCTAACACCACATTATGATATTTTCTACTAAGAGCATCCACTACCTTATTTCCTTTTCCAAGCATATACTCTATACCAATATCATAAGTTGCTAAATATTCCAGCCACCTCTGCTATCTCATATTCAACCCTTTCTAAAAGAACAAGTACATTAAGGACTTATGACTATGTATAACTCAAATCTCTCCCCTATGAGACAATGTCTCCATACATTCAATGTGAAGATCGTCGCAGCTAAATTTAGATCAAGAGTAGGATATCTCACTTCACGCAGTCTAAGCTGTTGAAAAGCGTAGGCAATGACCTTATCCTTCTACATCATCACTACCTGTAATCCGGTTCCACATGTATCGGTGTACTGTATACACTACCAATCCTTGATTCCAGGCTAGAACTACTAACACAGGTGCATTGGTCAACAATTGCTTTAACATAAGGAATGTGTAACATCCCCTATCTAGAGGCCCAAAACTAAGCGCTACATATGTTGTATTTATCTACAGTATTAGCTTCCAGCAACTAAATACAGCTATGTTAATGGTATCTATAACATCAGAGGCACTTGGATATGAACCAATTCACATATTTCAAAACAACATTTATCCATTACATTTATGTTCCATATTCATAATACATAATCCGAATACGTTTCCCAGGTAATGATAAAATATACTTATTACAAAATACGCCAAGAGCGACATATGAAGATGCCCCTTGGATGATCAGAGTCATATAGTCATAATTGACTAAATACATATACAGCGAAAATAACAACAAAACAAAGAACTGCAACTACTAAATAGCTATCCATTAGCCTCTTGCTTGCCTCCGGTAGCTTTATTCGTCATCCTACTCAAATCAATTTTGAGCATCTGAGAGTTTAAGGGGAAAACATAAACTTTGATTCTCATATAATGCTTGGTGTGAATAATACTATACATCTCAGTTATTAATGTTATGTGAGACCACGCTGCTTAGCGGAATGAGTTTCCTCTCACTAACATCCTTTTAAACATATCTTTTTCCAATTTTTCCTGCAACCAAAACTAGTTAAATACTGTAGAGCTTTATTATGTAAACATACATACAGGTATTAGCAGAATTATCTGTTCATTAGTTTTGTTTGGCTGATTATTAACCTTCGGCTGACTTAGGCCTACAAGACAATATAACAAAATTGATCCATCATCTATTAGACACTATTTTTTCGAATAATCTGTCTTTAACCATCTGTTAAGTACTTTTCTTCTTGACAGTCCATCCTTAACATAATCACCTCCCAAGGCCATCTGATCCTAATGGTATTGCAAGCTCACCAATAACCTATCTGTACACAAATATATATATATATATATATATATATATATATATATATATTCCCTTTTGTGTGTAATCATAATTATAGTCTTACCTGTGACAAAGCCCTACACACTGAAATTTTGAACAACAATTAGCTGGGGCCAACAGTTAATGTATAGCGTGCGACCCTATACCAGTTCCATCTCGTATTCTAATATCTGAGTCATTTTCACTTGAGTGTCCCTTCCCATAATTTTCCTCAAAAACCTTTTCAAAATGATTTAAATCTTTAAATAAAACTCACATAAGGAAAATAAATAAACTCCATGCTTTACTCAGAATAACCTTGCTATGTTATATATATATACTTCAGTCAAACCTTAGTTTATGAAAACATTTAAACACTTTTGATTCCATTGAAAGTACCCCTTTCTAAACCTTTAAAAGCATCTCTTTCGAAACCAAGTAAAATCCTTTATTTATCAAGGCCGAAAGGCCAAATTTACCATTTAAAAACCATACTTAAACCATTTCGAAATCTTTAAAACCTTCCTTTCGAAATCGTTAAAACCTTAGACATCATATCTTAAAACACTTTAAAACATCGCCTTTAGAAAACCTTGGAAAAACCTTCCATTTCGACTGTGATGACCCATAATTTTAGGCAATAGAAATTTGATAATCTTCATTAACAATAATTTAAATTTGACAACATTGGTTTAATGATTTTCTTTTATAATTATTTTAAATTGGAAAGTTTATTCTTTTCAAAGCTAATAAATATTTAATTTGGCAAAATTAATCTTTTCAAAAGCCAATAATATTTAATTTGGTAAAATTCATTTTTCAAAGTTAATAAAAATGTTTTCTAATTTTAATATATATATATTGTGGATAGAAAGCTTTGGTTCGAATTTAATTAAAATACGTTGTCTAATTATAATATATATATATATATATATATATATATATATATATATATATATAGGTATATTGTGATTGGAAGCCTTGTTTTAAATTCAATATAATACCTTTCAATGGCTATTTAAAAGTTAATCGTGTATTTTTTTAAAAAAACTAAGGTAAATACTTATTAAATTAAAAAGTATTTTAGCTTGAGTTTAAATAAGATTAACAAAAGGTTTGTTTTACTTTCTTTTTAAATATTGCTTGATTTAAATATGATTTTTAAATGTATATAAAAGTTTAAAACATAATTTATTTCAAAACATTTAAAACATATAAAACGTAAGAAAGGATTTAAATTAAAGATTAATGCTCTTTCTTTTTAAAATACACATGAATTTAGTGTATATATATATATATAAAGAAAACATAACATATATTAATAATAAAACATAAATAAATATTTAATAATGGAATTAAGAAGTTTGTAAAACCATTATAACATGCAAAATACATTTGTATGCTACGGATCACTTGTAGTTAACAAGTGGCAACATTTATTTTCTTTTAAAATTAAATTATAAATGATAAGTATTAGAGAAACTTGACCATTTTTATTTCAGTTCAAAATCTTCTCAACTCTTTTCTCTTCATCTTTTCAAAATTAAAACAAAACCTAAAAAATAAAATCAAAAGAAAATCAAATTTCAAAGAGCCGTTCAACATCAAGCAGAAAATCAAGCTAAGTTCAACTCAAAATAAAATAGAATTCAACTCAACTAGTAAAACAAAGTCAAGAACAATTCAAACTCAGGACATAAAGTTTAGATTTTCTCAAATCAATTTCCAGTTCAAAGAACGGAGCTTGCTCTCTATTTTCTTTTTGAAATGTGAGTAAACCTTTAAACTTAATATGATTTTCTTTGATTCATGTGGTAGAATCTTGTAGTAATGTAGTGAATGAAGTTTGCATGTGTGAAATGAATGTGGATGTGTGTATATGTATTGTGATTTGTCTGGGAATATTTGTATATATTTATATATAAGCCTCTCTTGTTTTCACAGTCTTAAGAACAGCCTTTAAAAATCCATATCTTCTCATGTATTCGATTTTAGGCTTTGAATCCTGAATGAAAAATGTTTATAACAATGTAAAATCAATTCTAAAAATAGTTTCAGGTATTTAAATATAGTAATTATTTCAAGAATTCAAAATTACAGTGAAAAACATATATATGTCAAAAACAATATTCCTAATTTCATGCTTCGATTATCTAAATCGAATCGTGTTATGAAATGATGATTTTTGACATTAATATCATGATTTTTAGCATTGTAATTGAAGAGATATTCTAGGTTGATCAGATTCGACATTATTGTTGATTGCCAATGAAAGATGATGAGATTTTCGTTAGGGTTTGGTTTGGAGATAGCCAGTGGGTTGCGGATCGAAGGTAAAATGGTTAGAGATTTTTCCAATGGCCAAGGTGGTTCGTCAGAGGTGAATTAGGGTTTAAGGATCAGTTTATGTCGTCGATGTTGTAGTGGGTCTTACGTCATCGTTGGATCAACGTAGTGGATTAGATGAGGGGGAAATGAAGCTGGAAGTCGAGGTGCGGTTTTGTCTAAGGCGGCATGGGTTTCAACGGATTGGATCGTCGGAGCGAGGAAGAATTGTCGGGGTGTTGGGTTCCTGTAGTATGCTGAGTCGTTCGTTTTCGTTTTGCAGGCGAGTTCGTCGAATAAGGGGGTCGTGTAGGTCGACGAGGTTGACGATGACGTGTCGATGGCCTCGGCTAGGTGTCAGTGTTGATCAGAATGACGTGCACATGCACGCATGCATGTTTGTGTCTAGTGAAGTTTGGGATGGGGACGATGATGGGTTTCTCGGGCTTAGGGCTTAAGCTCGAGACATTTGAGGGACGACTCAAAGTGCTTGGCTCGTGTAGATTCCCTTTTGGCTCGGGTTTTTTGTTAAGTTTCCACGTTTCAAAATTAAAAAAAATGTGTATTAGGTTTTTCAATTTGGAAGCACTCTAGGTTTGAAATTCAAAGGGAATCATGACCAGATTTTAAAAACTAAAATGAAGAAATATGTTTAGAAAAAGTTTTAAAATTTTAAAGTTATAAAGATATTTTAGTTTTCAAAGAAATGTTACTAAGTTTTAAAAGTGTATTTTAAATAAATATATTTTCAAAGAAAAAGTAAATCTAGTTTCAAAAATATATTAACTAGTTTTAAAAAGCAAGTTTAAATCAAGTTTAAAGTTTAATTAAAATGAATAAGTTTTCAATAGAAATGATACTAAGTTTCTATGTAAAATTTTAAAACAAGTTTTAGATATTTAATTTTAAAGTTAAAATTTGTTTAATTTGCTTTGAATAATTATGTTAGGATAATTAACTTAATTAATTCCTAAATGTTTCAAATATGATTTAATGATGAATTAGGAAGTGGCCAGACTTTAGTTAACCAAAAAGATTTCAAAATGATTTTTATATGTTAATAACAAATCAATTTCAAGTATTTAATTTAATAAGATATAATTAGGAAATTAAGCAATTAATTAAGATAAATAGTTTATCTTAGATAAATTAAGGTAAATTACTTAATAAAAATTAATTAAAGGATAGTTAATGAATGTAATTAATTTAAGGATCATTAACTAGTGATTAAGGGATAATTAATTAATGTAATTAATTTAAGATAATTAATTATTTTAATTAGTTATGGATAATCACTTAATGAAATTGATTAAGTATAATTGTGATATCTCGGAAATTTGGCAATATAAATTTAATAATCTGTGTTTGAAAATTTATTTGATTAGATAAACTTTGATAATAAAATTTGAATTGATCTAATAATCATCTTTTAATAAATATTTAAATTGGTAGATTTTATCATTTTAAAGCTAATAAACTGTTTTCTGTTTATAATATATATAATTGTATACATTGTAAATTGATAAACTTTGATTTAGAACTTAATAAATGAATCAATTTTCTAATTTTAATTTATAATTGATAAATTGGAAATTTGATTTAAATTTAACATCTAACTTTTCAAAGCAATTTAATAAATAATTATATGGTTTATATTAAAAGAAAATCTTATTTGTTTAAACTTATATTTTAATTAGCTTAAAGATGAATTTAAAATTTGATTAACATTTCAGCCTTGTTTTATTTTATTTTTAATGTTATTTTAAAATTTTAAATAAGAGTTAAAATAAAATTTACATATGGTCTTAATTTATTAAATAATAGAAGTAATTTATGATATCTTTTATAAATCATTTTAAATATTGTTTAATGTATTATTTTCAAATGATATTGAGAATACTTAGTTTTTATAAACATAAATAAATTTTGTTAGAAATAGGATTTGTTATTTTAAAATTTAATAAGAGTTATATATGCACACATATATAACTTGATTTATATTTTGAAGTTTATAATTTAATTTGAATTTGACTTTGATGTTTTGAAATTTAAAAGAAATAAATGTTTAAAAATATTTGAATAAGCTTGTATTTACATTTGTTTGTTTTCATTTCAATTTAAAAATGTAAGAAACTCATTTATATATATAAGAATAATAAATTAAGGTTTTAAAGTATTATAAACAATTTTAAATTAAAACTAAAATATTCTTAAATTACATGTGTATATCTCTAAAGCACCTTGTTGACATGTGTTGGTCTTAAATTAAACTAAAGTGACAAATGTTTAAAATTAGTAACAAATGTCTTATTTATTTTCTTTTACTTCATCTAAGTCATTTTTCTTTTCTATTCTTTCTTTTTCAAACTTGAGAAAGTTTTCAGATCTTGAAATATGAATTCACCTTTCACAAAACAGAGTTTATATGTTCAAGTAAAAATCTATAGTTCCCCTCTCAAACAAATTTGATAACCTATGATCCTCAAACCCAAAAGCTACCTGAATCATTCCAAAACCTGAAATTCATAAAGAAAATCAAACTGCAATTCCATTCTCAGATTCATAAACCTGAAATCACTTTCCTGCATTTTTCACCTGAATAAATGGAGTCTGCCTTTCTGTTTAAATTCAACCTGGAGACAAATATGCAACTGTAATTCTGGGAAACACAAAGTACTACCACAACTCCAAGTTTAAAAAAGCAAAGCAACTGCAGTTTAAATAGTAAAGCACAATTCAAATTCAGGATTCAAAGCATTTTCTGTACATGGTTGCCCTGCTCATATAAATAGGTGACTAACATTTTATATTGAATAAACATAGGTATAAATTTAGTTGTTTATTTTATTCTGGAAATATGCATGTTGTTTTCTCTTTACAAGTCATTACTGGTATATTTATTTATGAATGTATGTTGTAGTGCATGCTGAAATGCAATCTATTTTCTGTACTTAAGTTTCCAGATTCTGGAAGTTTTGAAAATTTCATTCCATTGGGTTTAAACTGTGTTAAGATTCGAGATTTAATCAAAATGGCTGTTAACATAAGTTATAGTTTTAATTTTTATTTAGCATGAAAAATAAGATAAAAATTGCAATGTCTCTGGTAACTTAATATAACAGAACAAATATTTAGTAAATGAAATCTAATTATTCTGTTTCTTTGATTCAAATGTATAAGTTGATTTCTTATACAAAGACTTGAATTTTAAAACTTAAATTACAATTTTCAGTTTAAATATGGTGGAACATTTCTGGTTTAACCAAAAATCAAGTTTTGGGTCGTAATTGTCGATCTAGGAGATAGGGGTGGCCAGCGATGTTCCTGGTGATAGAATTGTGATAGGAGAATTGAGAAAAAAATGTAGGAAAGTGGATTAAAACAATGAGGCAGTGTTGATTTGGGAATTAAGGATTTAACCCTAGTTTGTGTTCATCTAAAAATTATCACCGCGACCTGATTAAATGATCGAGTTGTCCCCTATTCGAACTAGAGATAGATGGGGTGTGGAAATAGCTGTAGCAGGAGTTGGAACCTCGCTGATGATCAGAAAATTGCGTTTGGGCAAATTTCCTGTAGCGACATTTGCCACCATTTTGAAGCTTGAATGCTCGATTTTGGAATTGGGATCCTGCATTCGATTTGAAGGTCGTATTGGTATTGGATGTTGATTTCTGACAGGCGTGGATAGTCGCGAGACGTCGGAGGTGTCGATAATGGTGGTGCATGTGCACGGAGGGAGTGGGTATGCTGTTGGTTTTGGGGAAGAAGGGGTACACGTATATGTCGGGTTGAAATTTTGGATTGCTCGAAGTTGTGGTTTGTTTTGCTCGAAGCTTTGAGGATTAGGACTCGGGTAAGCTGTTGTTGTGGGTTCAGGGGAGTTGTAGCTGCAGGTTTATGTTACCTGACAGTGCTTTGAAGTTTAATAACTTCAAAATGAAAATGTTACTCGAATTATTACTCGAGTTATGTTAATAATTTGTTCGAGCTAGAATAGGATTTGCTTGAATAATTAATTGTTGTTTGAATTAGAATTTGTTCAGGTTAGAAAACATGTTGTTTTCAAACTTTAAAACTGAAGTTAAATCATTAAGCAAAGATTTAAAATGTGTTTTAAATCTAATTTTGTATTATGGATTCAAGTTTTGATTTGAATCATAGTTGGAAATGATTAAGTTTTAAATTCAAATTTGTTTAAATAAACTTTAAAGGGGTTTATTGTTTAACAATGTTTTAAAGGAATTTGAATTTAAATTTGAAATTTAAAATAAAAGAGTGTGTTAAACAAGTTTAAATTTGATTTAAATCTAGTATGAATCTTAGGTTTAAAATAAATTTAAGTTTTATAAATTTGAAGTGTTTAACAAATTGGTATGATTAAGAAATTTTAAATGTTTTGAATTTAAAAAGGAATTTGTTTTAACTCTTGAAAATTTCTTTATAAGAAAAGTATTATTTATTATTCAAAAGTTTTAAATTGTTTTTTTTAAAACTTGTTAAAGTTAAATTATAATTTAATAATTTGTATTTCATTTAATTATTAGGGTAATTAAATGAATAATTAATTTTATTTAATTAATGAAATGAATAATTTCTCAAAGTAATTAAGGGTTTAAGGTTAATTATTATTTTTAGAATAATTAACTTGTAATTAAGAATAAGCAATTAAATAAGGTTTGATTTTAATTAATGATTAATAATTAATTAATCAAGTAATAAAGAATTAATTAAGTTTTTGTCAACACTTAATTAATTAAATAATTAGGGGTTAATTAATGAGTTATTAATGATTATTTAATTTGAAATTAATAATGATTTAAAATAAGTTAATTATTTTAGAAAATGATTAATAAATTTTTTAATAATTAATGAAGGTCATTAACTATGGATTATTTAATAATTAATTAATGTGATTAATTTTAATTATTAATTAGATTAATTAATTTAAAGATAATCATTTGTGTAGTATGATTACTTATGGAAGTAATTAAGGAATTAATTACTAATTGTAATTAGTTGAGTTTAATTTGATTAGATTAAGTTAATTAATTCAGTTTAATTAATTTAAAATAATCATTAAATGATTATGGAGTATAATTACTTATTGTAATTAAATAAAGAGAAATTACTTAGAGAAGTAATTAATGGGTAATTACTGTAAGTAATTTAGTGAAGGTGATTTGATAATAAAGTAATTTAAGTATAATTACTTGGTGAATTAATCAAGAGATTAATTTGAGATAATTAATTATGGAGTAGTTAATTTGTTTGGTAAAGTAACTATGGGTAATTAATTACTGAATAGGGTTAATCAAGAGAGATTAACAATTATGGGTTAAATTAAGATTAATTTCCTAATATAATTAATTTAAATAAGGTAATTAATTTAATTGTAATTAAAGATCATTAATTAATATAATTAATGATGTAATTAAGATTGATTAATAAAGATTAATTAATCAATAATAAGAGATTAAAGATAATTAATTAATGTAATTAATTAAGGGTTAATGTAATTAATTATAATTAATTAATTTATGAAGTAATTAAAGGTTAATTACTGTATTTGGATTAAGCATAATTAATTTGTGAAATTAATTAAAGAATAATTACATAAATGTAATTAAGGAGTAATTAATCAAAGGTGATTAATTAAAGTGATTAATTGGAAGATGATTAATTAATTAATTTATAATTAATTAATAGTTATGGAAGCAAGATTTGTATTGATGGAGTAATTAATTTAATTCACTTTAAATTAATTAGAGAATGATGTAGTTAATTTAATTAATTTTAAACTAATTATATTTGGTATGATAAATCATTGCTTATATGGTCGGATAATGTTGTTTGTCTTGATTGGTTTGAATCTCAAATATGAGATAGATAATGTTGAGTGATTTGGATGTAATGATTGCATTGTGATGATGATATAGATTATCTTTGATAATGATATTATGGATTATCCGTGCGATGATGATATTGATTTCCTATTGTTAATCTATGATTTATCTATCTGTGTATATAGGTAATTGAATTGTTTTAAACTTTAAACAACTTGGCCTTAAAAGACACGCTTTGGATTTCGATGAGACCGGGATCGGGTTTCCATATTTGGAATCCGAAAACCACATCGATTCCAAATTAACGTTAGGTCGTGAATCTAAGTGGAGCAAGTGAAAACTCGAGGTGTAAGGGCTATACGTCAGTATAACTCTGTGGGTGATTCCGTAATGAGTTTGATGGAATAGTACTTATAGGTTCGAGATGGTGATCAGAGTGCAAGGGTTATCGTCGTTAACTCTAAGGGTGATTCCAATACGAGTGTAACGAGATAATGCCTTCGGTTTCGTTCGAACCCGGAACGAACTTGTATGGATTGAATGCTTTCAGAACATCGTCAGGTGGACGATAAGCATTCTAAGAGATGTGTTCTATAAAGGTAATCGTAGCCTCAAGGCTCATCAACCGGGAATGGCTAAAACAGGGGAGGTGCAGCAAGGCTTCGTGGGTAGCTCCCACTGGAGAGCAAGATTTTCCCCTGTCTAGAGGTCCCTTCTTATTTCGGCTGTGTGGGCGGTTGGAACGTACGCCAACTGCGGGGTTGTCTTGTTCGGAACTATTCAGTAAGGAATGGGTCCGGCTTTGTGTTGCAGGGGGTCGGGAGTGATCCTCGGTACGTTGATCTAGGCCACGTACTGTGACGGGCGGTACCCCAGTAGCCCTGCCATTGTATGGAATCCAAAATCCAATAAGTGCCAAACGGTTTTGATTGTATTACCCACTTTTGTGGCTAGTAGCTGGAATTTAACCATGTAACAATTTCGGCTATTTCTTATTTACTTGAAAACCCTAGACACTATTATAATATCATCGGATTTCCTATCAAATGTTTTGGTTAGCGTAAGGTAAAAACTTTTCCATGTTTATGAGTGGGAAGTCTTACGTGATACCTTTTCATTTCAGAGGTTTTCCAAAGTTAAGCAACTTTAACCTGTTACTCACACCAGACTTATGTCTGACCGGAGTTTATTTTTGTTTTTCATAAACTCTTGGGTACTCAAATTTTTTACGAGTAGCCAAGGGATTCAGGTTAGCTTTGACGAATAATGGAGGAGCAATGGAGCAGGACGCTTCTGCGTTAGATATATAGTATTCCGCTGTGTGTTCTGTGTTGTCTCTGGATTGTATTATGTTGTAAATACTAGACAGGTGTTTATAACTGTCTAGTATGCGTTGTATATTTGTGTACTCTGATTAGTGTTGTAAATTATGTAAATACTTATATTATTAATATAAATTATTCGTTCCGCTGTTTAGATTCTGATGTGTTGTTTCTTTCTTCTTCTCTTTCTTTCTATTCTCTATCCCTTTCTTTCTTATTAACGATGCGACTTCCTGGATTCTGGAAGTTGGGTCGTTACAATGGTATCATAGCATTAGGTTGAGTGAATACCTAGGCTCTGTAGTGGTGTCTATCTTGAGAGAGCTTATTTGTAATTTATATATATATATAGATATATATATTTCTGCCTATCTGTTGGATTACCTGTTCGGGTTTTCCAACGTAAGTTATAAAGGTTGATAAGGTAGTAGGGTGTGTAACATGACTACTACCCTTGGTTGAAGTTTGGAGTTTGAGATTGGTAGTGTATATGTCGGGACTGTAGACCTAATACCGTCTCGAGTAAGCTTTGTAGTGATGAAGTATTTCATTTATCTCTGAAGGTGACCTGGTAAGCTTCGGAGATCATCTCTGAGTTGGATGAGTAGAATTTGGATCTGTCAGTTGGGCAGAAGGAAATGATGGTATCTCGATACCTTAGGGATTAGTAGCTGTGTGATGAGACACAGTGACTATAGATATTTCCGAAGATTTTTCTTTGGAACAAGTTTTAGAAGTATGTTTGCTTCGATGTTGTGGCTGGGTTCAGCAGGATGTTTCTGTCTGGTTTGAGGCCCGAATTTCTCGAAGAGTTTTGGAGTAGGAAGTCTTTGGCGTCGTTGTCAACAGTGCAGCTCGGAGTGTTCTGAGCTAGAAAGAAGTCTTCTGGTTAGCAGTTTTTCTGAAGGAGTTCAGAAGCAGCAGAGTGGATTCATTTCTTTGATGGGTTGGCTAGTTAAGCATAGACTGTTTTGATTTGGTAAAGAGAGAACAGTTTTCTTTGGATATTGGACTGGTTGATCGCAAAAGTGACTTGCGATAGTTTGAGTGTTCTCTTGAGCTATGAGAAGTTTGTCCGCACCTGGAGGCTAAGTTTTCTTATCGACTGGATTCCAGGAGTGCTACTGGTGGTTCAGTATAGTAGAAGGATCAGATGAGATATCTGAGTTTTCTTTTATGGATCTATTGGACCATATTTCTGAGATATGTTGACCTGTTTGTGCTCGAGTTTTCTTCTACTTCAGATCAGAGTTGTGCAGCGGAAGCAGATGGAAATGCTTTTGTTTTATCTTTTCAGGATAGGAGAAGTAAGTTGGTCTTCGGATGATTGTGGAGTAGAGTTGGTGTTCTTGGTTTGGAATTGATCTTGAGGAGATCATTCTGTTGAGAAGTTTTGGGTCATATTTTTTTCTGGTGGAATCAACAAGAGTTTAGCTGATTGGTAAGGATGAAGGCAACCCAGGATCATCAGAAGAGATCTGTGGGTAAGAAACAAAGGAATTTGGATTCCAGAGTCGAAGATCTGATTTTTGGGTAAGTTTTCTCTGATCTAAGGAGCTTAAAGATTGGGTAAGACTGGGTAAGTCAGCTCCGAAGTGTTTTGGATCTTTTCTGTGTTCTTATGAGGATTGGTGTTTGATTTTCAAGATTTAATTGTCAGTTTGGATAACTGGGTTTCGATGAGTTTCACGTATCTCTGAGGGAGTACGTGTATGATCTATCTCTGGTTGTGGAACCAGCAGTTTTGGAGTTTTGGTTGTTGAGTCAGACTCGATTGTAGCCTGATATCTTGTCTAGTGTTATAGATATAGTTGTATAGGAGCTTTGCAGCTTCATAGTATTGATTGTTTGGATTCTATAAAGCGAGTATCCCGATATTTATACCGGGGAAACTCGTGAAAATATTATCCAGAATTTTTCTGGATAATTAGATTTGTTTGATTTTGTGAATTGGTTGCTATGGTTGTCAGCATATGTTTGATATATGCTTGTGTTTTTAGAATAAAATCTTAAGATAGATTATTAAATCACCTTTGCTTTTAAATTTCGGGGATGAAATTCTTTTAAGGGGGAAGGAATGTGATATCTCGGAAATTTGGCAATATAAATTTAATAATCTGTGTTTGAAAATTTGGTTGATTAGATAAACTTTGATAATAACATTTGAATTGATCTAATAATCATCTTTTAATAAATATTTAAATTGGTAGGTTTTATCATTTTAAAGCTAATAAACTGTTTTTTGTTTATAATATATATAATTGTATACATTGTAAATTGATAAACTTTGATTTAGAACTTAATAAATGAATCAATTTTCTAATTTTAATTTATAATTGATAAATTGGAAATTTGATTTAAATTTAACATCTAACTTTTCAAAGCAATTTAATAAATAATTATATGGTTTATATTAAAAGAAAATCTTATTTGTTTAAACTTATATTTTAATTAGCTTAAAGATGAATTTAAAATTTGATTAACATTTAAGCCTTGTTTTATTTTATTTTTAATGTTATTTTAAAATTTTAAATAAGAGTTAAAATAAAATTTACATATGGTCTTAATTTATTAAATAATAGAAGTAATTTATGATATCTTTTATAAATCATTTTAAATATTGTTTAATTTATTATTTTCAAATGATATTGAGAATACTTAGTTTTTATAAACATAAATAAATTTTGTTATAAATAGGATTTGTTATTTTAAAATTTAATAAGAGTTATATATGCACACATATATAACTTGATTTATATTTTGAAGTTTATAATTTAATTTGAATTTGACTTTGATGTTTTGAAATTTAAAAGAAATAAATGTTTAAAAATATTTGAATAAGCTTGTATTTACATTTGTTTGTTTTCATTTCAATTTAAAAATGTAAGAAACTCATTTATATATATAAGAATAATAAATTAAGGTTTTAAAGTATTATAAACAATTTTAAATTAAAACTAAAATATTCTTAAATTACATGTGTATATCTCTAAAGCACCTTGTTGACATGTGTTGGTCTTAAATTAAACTAAAGTGACAAATGTTTAAAATTAGTAACAAGTGTCTTATTTATTTTCTTTTACTTCATCTAGGTCATTTTTCTTTTCTATTCTTTCTTTTTCAAACTTGAGAAAGTTTTCAGATCTTGAAATATGAATTCACCTTTCACAAAACAGAGTTTATATGTTCAAGTAAAAATCTGTAGTTCCCCTCTCAAACAAATTTGATAACCTATGATCCTCAAACCCAAAAGCTACCTGAATCATTCCAAAACCTGAAATTCATAAAGAAAATCAAACTGCAATTCCATTCTCAGATTCATAAACCTGAAATCACTTTCCTGCATTTTTCACCTGAATAAATGGAGTCTGCCTTTCTGTTTAAATTCAACCTGGAGACAAATATGCAACTGTAATTCTGGGAAACACAAAGTACTACCACAACTCTAAGTTTAAAAAAGCAAAGCAACTGCAGTTTAAATAGTAAAGCACAATTCAAATTCAGGATTCAAAGCATTTTCTGTACATGGTTGCCCTGCTCATATAAATAGGTGAGTAACATTTTATATTGAATAAATATAGGTATAAATTTAGTTGTTTATTTTATTCTGGAAATATGCATGTTGTTTTCTCTTTACAAGTCATTACTGGTATATTTATTTATGAATGTATGTTGTAGTGCATGCCGAAATGAAATCTATGTTCTGTACTTAAGTTTCCAGATTCTGGAAGTTTTGAAAATTTCATTCCATTGGGTTTAAACTGTGTTAAGATTCGAGATTTAATCAAAATGGGCTGTTAACATAAGTTACAGTTTTAATTTTTATTTAGCATGAAAAATAAGATAAAAATTGCAATGTCTCTGGTAACTTAATATAACAGAACAAATATTTAGTAAATGAAATCTAATTATTCTGTTTCTTTGATTCGAATGTATAAGTTGATTTCTTATACAAAGACTTGAATTTTAAAACTTAAATTACAGTTTTCAGTTTAAATATGGTGGAACATTTCTGGTTTAACCAAAAATCAAGTTTTGGGTCGTAATTGTCGATCTAGGAGATAGGGGTGGCAAGCGATGTTCCTGGTGATAGAATTGTGATAGGAGAATTGAGAAAAAAATGTAGGAAAGTGGATTAAAACAATGAGGCAGTGTTGATCTGGGAATTAAGGATTTAACCCTAGTTTGTGTTCATCTAAAAATTATCACCGCGACCTGATTAAATGATCGAGTTGTCCCCTATTCGAACTAGAGATAGATGGGGTGTGGAAATAGCTGTAGCAGGAGTTGGAACCTCGCTGATGATCAGAAAATTGCGTTTGGGCAAATTTCCTGTAGCGACATTTGCCACCATTTTGAAGCTTGAATGCTCGATTTTGGAATTGGGATCCTGCATTCGATTTGAAGGTCGTATTGGTATTGGATGTTGATTTCTGACAGGCGTGGATAGTCGCGAGACGTCGGAGGTGTCGATAATGGTGGTGCATGTGCACGGAGGGAGTGGGTATGCTGTTGGTTTTGGGGAAGAAGGGGTACACGTATATGTCGGGTTGAAATTTTGGATTGCTCGAAGTTGTGGTTTGTTTTGCTCGAAGCTTTGAGGATTAGGACTCGGGTAAGCTGTTGTTGTGGGTTCAGGGGAGTTGTAGCTGCAGGTTTATGTTACCTGACGGTGCTTTGAAGTTTAATAACTTCAAAATGAAAATGTTACTCGAATTATTACTCGAGTTATGTTAATAATTTGTTCGAGCTAGAATAGGATTTGCTTGAATAATTAATTGTTGTTTGAATTAGAATTTGTTCAGGTTAGAAAACATGTTATGTTTTCAAACTTTAAAACTGAAGTTAAATCATTAAGCAAAGATTTAAAATGTGTTTTAAATCTAATTTTGTATTATGGATTCAAGTTTTGATTTGAATCATAGTTGGAAATGATTAAGTTTTAAATTCAAATTTGTTTAAATAAACTTTAAAGGGGTTTATTGTTTAAAAATGTTTTAAAGGAATTTGAATTTAAATTTGAAATTTAAAATAAAAGAGTGTGTTAAACAAGTTTAAATTTGATTTAAATCTAGTATGAATCTTAGGTTTAAAATAAATTTAAGTTTTATAAATTTGAAGTGTTTAACAAATTGGTATGATTAAGAAATTTTAAATGTTTTGAATTTAAAAAGGAATTTGTTTTAACTCTTGAAAATTTCTTTATAAGAAAAGTATTATTTATTATTCAAAAGTTTTAAATTGTTTTTTTTTAAACTTGTTAAAGTTAAATTATAATTTAATAATTTGTATTTCATTTAATTATTAGGGTAATTAAATGAATAATTAATTTTATTTAATTAATGAAATGAATAATTTCTCAAAGTAATTAAGGGTTTAAGGTTAATTATTTTTTTTAGAATAATTAACTTGTAATTAAGAATAAGCAATTAAATAAGGTTTGATTTTAATTAATGATTAATAATTAATTAATCAAGTAATAAAGAATTAATTAAGTTTTTGTTAACACTTAATTAATTAAATAATTAGGGGTTAATTAATGAGTTATTAATGATTAATTAATTTGAAATTAATAATGATTTAAAATAAGTTAATTATTTTAGAAAATGATTAATAAATTGTTTAATAATTAATGAAGGTCATTAATTACGGATTATTTAATAATTAATTAATGTGATTAATTTTAATTATTAATTACATTAATTAATTTAAAGATAATCATTTGTGTAGTATGATTAATTATGGAAGTAATTAAGGAATTAATTACTAATTGTAATTAATTGAGTTTAATTTGATTAGATTAAGTTAATTAATTCAGTTTAATTAATTTAAAATAATCATTAAATGATTATGGAGTATAATTACTTATTGTAATTAAATAAAGAGAAATTACTTAGAGAAGTAATTAATGGGTAATTGCTGTAAGTAATTTAGTGAAGGTGATTTGATAATAAAGTAATTTAAGTATAATTACTTGGTGAATTAATCAAGAGATTAATTTGAGATAATTAATTATGGAGTAGTTAATTTGTTTGGTAAAGTAACTAAGGGTAATTAATTACTGAATAGGGTTAATCAAGAGAGATTAACAATTATGGGTTAAATTAAGATTAATTTCTTAATATAATTAATTTAAATTAGGTAATTAATTTAATTGTAATTGAAGATCATTAATTAATATAATTAATGATGTAATTAAGATTGATTAATAAAGATTAATTAATCAATAATAAGAGATTAAAGATAATTAATTAATGTAATTAATTAAGGGTTAATGTAATTAATTATAATTAATTAATTTATGAAGTAATTAAAGGTTAATTACTGTATTTGGATTAAGCATAATTAATTTGTGAAATTAATTAAAGAATAATTACATAAATGTAATTAAGGAGTAATTAATCAAAGGTGATTAATTAAAGTGATTAATTGGAAGATGATTAATTAATTAATTTATAATTAATTAATATTTTTGGAAGCAAGATTTTTATTGATGGAGTAATTAATTTAATTCACTTTAAATTAATTAGAGAATGATGTAGTTAATTTAATTAATTTTAAATTAATTATATTTGGTATGATAAATCATTGCTTATATGGTTGGATAATGTTGTTTGTCTTGATTGGTTTGAATCTCAAATATGAGATAGATAATGTTGAGTGATTTGGATGTAATGATTGCATTATGATGATGATATAGATTATCTTTGATAATGATATTACGGATTATCCGTGCGATGATGATATTGATTTCCTATTGTGAATCTATAATTTATCTATCTGTGTATTAGATAATTGAATTGTTTTAAACTTTAAACAACTTGGCCTTAAAAGACACGCTTTGGATTTCGATGAGACCGGGATCGGGTTTCCATATTTGGAATCCGAAAACCAAATCGATTCCAAATTAACGTTAGGTCGTGAATCTAAGTGGAGCAAGTGAAGACTCGAGGTGTAAGGGCTATACGTCAGTATAACTCTGTGGGTGATTCCGTAATGAGTTTGACGGAATACTTCTTATAGGTTCGAGATGGTGATTCAGAGTGCAAGGGTAATCGTCGTTAACTCTGAGGGTGATTCCAATACGAGTGTAACGAGATAATGCCTTCGGTTTCGTTCGAACTCGGAACGAACTTGTATGGATTGAATGCTTTCAGAACATCGTCAGGTGGACGATGAGCATTCTAAGAGATGTGTAATATAAAGGTAATCGTAGCCTCAAGCCTCATCAACCGGGAATGGATAAAACAAGGGAGGTGCAGCAAGGCTTCGTGGGTAGCTTCCACTGGAGAGCAAGATTTTCCCCTGTCTAGAGGTCCCTTCTTATTTCGGCTGTGTGGGCGGTTGCAACGTACGCCAACTGCGGGGTTGTCTTGTTCGGAACTATTCAGTAAGGAATGGGTCCGGCTTTGTATTGCAGGGGGTCGGGAGTGATCCTCGGTACGTTGATCTAGGCCACGTACTGTGTCGGGCGGTACCGTAGTAGTCCTGCCATTGTATGGAATCCAAAATCCAATAAGTGCCAACGGTTTTGATTGTATTACCCACTTTTGTGGCTAGTAGCTGGAATTTAATCATGTAACAATTTCGGCTATTTCTTATTTACTTGAAAACCCTAGACACTATTATAATATCATCGGATTTTCTATCAAATGTTTTGGTTAGCGTAAGGTAAAAACTTTTCCATGTTTATGTGTGGGAAGTCTTACGTGATACCTTTTCTTTACAGAGGTTTTCCAAAGTTAAGCAACTTTAACATGTTACTCACACCAGACCCATGTCTGACCCGGAGTTTATTTTTGTTTTTCATAAACTCTTAGGTACTCAAATTTTTTACGAGTAGCCAAGGGATTCAGGTTAGCTTTGACGAATATTGGAGGAGCAATGGAGCAGGAGGCTTCTGCGTTAGATATATAGTATTCCGCTGTGTGTTTTGTGTTGTCTCTAGATTGTATTATGCTGTAAATACTAGACAGGTGTTTATAACTGTCTAGTATGTGTTGTATATTTGTGTACTCTGATTAGTGTTGTAAATCATGTAAATACTTATATTATTAATATAAATTATTCGTTCCGCTGTTTAGATTCTGTTGTGTTGTTTCTTTCTTCTTCTCTTTCTTTCTATTCTCTATCCCTTTCTTTCTTATTAACGATGCGACTTCCTGGAGTCTGGAATTTGGGTCGTTACAATAATTACTTAATGTAATTAATAAAGTGTAATTACTTAGTGTGAGTAACTAATGGATAATTACTAAATGTAATTAATTAAAGGGAAATTACTTAATGAAAGTAATTAAAGGATAATTACTTAATGGAAGTAATTAAGGATTAATTACTTAGCGTAATTAATTAATGGATTGATTAATTAAGGCAATTAATTAAAGGGTTAGTTAATTAATGAATATGATTAATTAAAAGATAATTAATCAATGTAAGTGATCATAGAATAATTAATTAATGTAATTAATTAAGGATCAATGTAATTAATTATAGTTAATTAATTAATGAGAGTAATTAAGGGTTAATTAATGTGAATGGTTAAAGGATATTTAATTTATGTAATTAATTACTTAATGTAATTAAGGAATAATTAATTGAGGATAATTAATTAAGATGGATAATTAAGGGATGATTAATTAATTTGTTTGTAATTAATTAATATTAAGTAAGTAAGATTTAAAAGTGAATGAAGTGATTAAATTAATTTATTTAAATTAATTAGAAATGGTGTGACTAATTAATCTTTCTTATGGATGATTGAATGATATTGAATGCCTTGGATTATTTAATATCCATGATATGTGATATGTGCTGCTCTGTGATATGAATGCTTTGGTTGAATTATGATGGATTATCTATCTGTGACAATAAATTATCTATCTGTGTGAACATGTTATTCTAAATAATAAATTGAATTATTAAACCTTAAAACAACTTGGACTTTAAAATGGCATTTTGGATTTTGATGAGACTGGGATCGGATTTTCAAATTGGATATCCGAAAACCGCATCGATCCAAATTAAAGGATAGGTCGTTAATTCTCAAGTGAAGTTCGAGATGAAGACTCGAAGTGTAAGGGCTATTTGTCGTTAACTCCGAGGGTGATTCCAAAACGAGTGTAGCAGAGATAGTGCTTTCAGATTCGAGTTGAAGATTCAGAGTGCAAGGGCTATTGTCGTTAACTCTGAGGGTGATTTCAAAATGAGTGTAACGAGATAGTGCCTTCGGTGTCGTTCGAACCCAGAACAAACTTGTATGGATTGAATGCTTTCAGAACATCGTCATCGGAGGACGATGAGCATTCCAAAGATATGTGTTCTAAAAAGGTAATCGTAGCCTCAAGCCTCATCAACTGGTAATGGCTAAAACAGGGGAGATGCAGAAAGGCTAAGTAGGTAGAACCCGAGTAGGATAAGATAACCCCTATCTAGAGGTCCTTTTTATTTGGCTTAGTGGGCGGTTGGTCACGCCAACTGCGGGGTTGTCTTATTCGGGATTATCCAGTAAGGGATGGTCCCGGTCTTGTGTTGTAGGGGATCAAGGTGGATCCTCGGTACTCTGATCTAGACAGGTACTATGACGGGTGGTACCCCAGTAGGCCTGCAATTGTATGGAATCCAATCTCCAATAAGTGTCGTACGTTCTGATTGTGCCCAACTATGTTTGAACGTGAGATGTATGCATTCCATCTATTTCTGTATTTTACTTGAAAACCCTAGACACTATTATAATATCACTGTATTTCCTATCAAATGTTTTTGATATCGTAAGGTATAACTCGACATGTTTATTTGTGGCGTGATCTTACGAGATACCTTTGTTTTCAAATGATTTTTAAAGTTAAACAACTTTAACCCGTTTACTCACCCCAGACCCAAGTCTGACCCAGAGTTTATTTTCTGTTTTTTTTAACTCTTGGGTTCTCAAATTTTTATGAGTAGCCAAGGAATTCTGGTTATCTTTGATGAATTTTGGTGGAGATATGGAGCAGGAGGCTTCGGCATATATAGATATATAGTGTTTCCGCTGTGTTGATGAATTGTAATGGTTTCAGAGATTTATGATGGACAGGTCTTCAAGAATGTCTAATATGTGATGTATAAGCTGTGTAACTCTGATAGATGTTGTATATTATGTAATAACTGTGTAATTAGTATATTTTATTCGTTCCGCTGTGAGATTCTGACATTGTTTAGTTCTTTCTTTCCTATCTTTTCTCTTCCTTTCTTTCTTATCGATGATGCATCTTTCTGTGGTACGAATGGCGGGTCATCACACTTAGCATCAGAGATCTAGGTTGAGATAATACCTAGGCTTGGGAGTGATATCTTTCTTGAGAGAGCGTACTTGCATTTTTATTATATATCTATGTCTACCCGTTTTGTTGGGTTACCTGTTCGGGTTACCCACATGAGTTAGCTTGAGTTCTGGAGGTAGGAGGGGTAGTGGTGTGAGTTGCACGACTATTACTAATGGAAGAGGTCCGAGTGTTGAAGGTGGAAGAGTATCTGCCGAGGCTATAGACCCAATATCATTTCGAGTAAGCTTTACAGCATGGTGTAAGGATTTCACCAATCTCGAGGGAATGTATTTAAAAGGTTCGGAGCCCATCATTGAAGTGTAAGTTTTGTTGCGCTTGTGCGAGTGATTTTTAAGAGTTTGGATCTGTCGGATGTGTAGAAGCGAGTGATGGTATCTTGGCAACTTCAGGAAGGAGCAGCTGGGTGATAGGACGTAGTAACCAAGGGTGTTTCCGAAAATGATTCTCCTAGAGCAAGTTTAAGGTAGTATTAGAGGAACAGTTTATACCCACCGCAAGGAAGACTCGGCTATATAGGAATTTTCTAGATATCAAGCAACGGAATCTGTTCGTATCAGAATATGAGACTTAGTTCAATGAGTTATCGCTACGAACCTAGTCTTATTGACACCCCCTTAAGAAGAGCGAGATGTTTTGTGCTTGGTTTGAGACCCGAGTTTCTTGAGAAGATGACTGCCCATCTCAAAGGTTCTTTTGTGAAATTGGTTGATATAGCTTTGAGGATCGAAGAGCTTATAGATAAGAAACCAAGTGGGAATTCTTCCAACCAGGAGGCAGCATTGCAGCTCGGAAGTGTTTCACGTGTCAACAGGAAGATCTTTTGGCTAAGCAGTGTCCTAGAGCTGGAATTCAGAAGCAGCAGAGGGGACCCATTTCTTCGGTGGATTGGTTAGATAGGCATAAGCTGTTCTAGTTTGTGAAAAGAACAGTATCTTTGGAAACTGAACTGGGTAGGATCGCAAAAGTGACTTGCGATAGTTTGAGTGTTCTCTTGGATAATCTTTTGTATAAGATCGAGGCATCTCAAGAGGAGGTAGAAGCTATTAAAGTGGTTAGAGATTTTTCGGATGTCTTCAAAGAAGTCAAAGTTTGCCCGCATCAGGAGATTGTGTTTTGATATCGACTTAGTTCAGGGAGCAATACCCGTGGTTCAGCTAAGTAGAAGGATGGCTCCTAGAGAGAGGATTTGGTGAAGCAGCTCAGGATTTCGTGGAACTTCTGTGTTTTTCTTTTATGGATCCGATGAACCGTGTCTTCCGAGATGTGTTGATCAAATTTGTGCTCATGATCATAGGTGGCATTCTCATCTATTCCAAAATTGAGTAGAGCAGCGGAAGCGTCATTTGGAGATAGTCTTTGGATCTGGTTAGGGTAGTAGCTGTTCAAGAATGGAAGCAACCGCAAAGTCCTACGAAAGTTTGCAATTTTCTTGGATTAGAGGATTCCTACATGAAGTTCATCCGAGATCGTTTTAAGATTTCTTCTCACTTGACCAAGTTGACTAGGAAAGGAGCGAAGTTCTAAGAGTGAAGAAGTTTTTTTCTCAGGATCTGAAGGTTGTCGAGTGCACCTGTTTTGGTTATTCTAGATGTGAGAAGTAAGTTCGAAGTCTCCTAATGCTTGTGGAGTAGAGCTTGTTTTTTAGATTTCGGCGAATTTTGGGAGAACCATCCTGTTGGGTTAGATCCGAAGATTGTCTCGTTCTTGGTCCAGATTTGTTTAGAAAGGCATCTGTGTAGGTTGAGCTATTCAAGGAAGGATGAAGATAGCCCAGGATCGCTAGAAGAGTTATGTGGATTAGAGACAAGGAAATTGGAACTCGAATTTGGAGACTTTATTTTTTATGAAGGTTTTCTACGGTCAAAGGAGTAATAAGATTTGGTAAGGCTGGGAAGCTAGCTCCAAGATATATTAGATTTCTTTCCGTGTTCTCGAGAGGATAAGTTCTTTGACCTATAGGATTGAATTGCCAGTCTGGATTGCTGGGATTCGCAATGTATTTCACATATCTCTAAAGGAATACGTGTATGATCCATCATTGGTTTTAGAACCAGCAGTTCAGGAAGATTTGGAAGTTTGAGCCGGGCATGAATGTGGTCAGACAGCCTGTTCAGATTGTAGATCGAGTTGAGAGAGAGCCCCCAAGAGTAGTGGTGAAGCTAGTTAGGATTCAGTGGAGTGAGGATCTTAGAGATTGTACCTGGGAAATTCTTGATAGTTTAGGAAGCCCTATTCAAAAAAAATTTAGGATAGTTAGATTTGTTTGAATGAATTGGCTGCCATGGTTGTTAGTGCATGGCTGATATGTATGCTTTGATGTTTGTAAATAAAACCTTTGTTGGATTATTAAATTATCTTTGCTTTTAAATTTTAGGGACGAAATTCTTTTAACGGGGAAGGAATGTGATGACCCGGAATTTTGGGCAATAGCAGTTTGATAATCTTCATTAACAATAATATAAATTTGACAACATTGGTTTAATAACTTTTTTTATAAATATTTTAAATTGGCAAGTATATTCTTTTCAAACTAATAAATATTTAATTTGGAAAAATTAATCTTTTCAAAAGTCAATAATATTTAATTTGGTAAAATTCATTTTTCAAAGTTAACAAAAATATTTTCTAATTTTAATATATATATATATATATATATATATATAATGTGGATAGAATGCTTTGGTTCGAATTTAATTAAAATATGTTGTCTAATTATAATATATATATAGATATTGTGATTGGAGCCTTGTTTTAAATTCAATATAATACCTTTCAAAGGATATTTAAAAGTTAATCATGTATTTTCAAAACAACTAACGTAAATATTTATTTAATTAAAAAGTATTTTACTTAAGTTTAAATAAGATTAACAAAAGGTTTGTTTTACTTTCTTTTTAAATATTGCTTGATTTAAATATGATTTGTAAATGTATATAAAAGTTTAAAACATAATTTATTTCAAAACATTTAGAACATATAAAACATAAGAAAAGATTTAAATTAAAGATTAATGCTCTTTCTTTTAAAATACACATGAATTTAGTATATATATATAAAAAGAAAACATAACATATATTAATAATAAAACATAAGTAGGAATTAAGACACTTTTAAGACCTTTATAGCATGCAAAATACATTTGTAAGCTAAGGATTGCTTGTAGTTAATAAGTGACAACATTTATTTTGTCCTAAAATTAAATTATAAATAATACATATTAGAGAAACTTGACCATTTTATTTCAGTTTAAAATCTTCTCAACTCTTTTCTCTTCATCTTTTCAAAATTAAAACAAAACCTGAAAACTAAAATCAAATGAAAATCAAATTTCAAAGAGCTGTTCAACATCAAGTAGAAAATCAAGCTAAGTTCAACTCAACATAAAATAGAATTCAACTCAACTAGTAAAACAAAGTCAAGAACAATTCAAACTCAGGCAATCAAGTTCCAGATTTTCTCGAATCAATTTCCAGATCAAAGAACATAGCCTGCTCTCTGTTTTCTTTCTAAAATGTGAGTACACCTTTAAGCTTAGTTTGATTTATCTTTGATTCATATGGTAGAATCCTGTAGTAATGCAGTGAATAAAGTTTGCATGCGTGAAATGAATGTGGATGTATGTATATATATTGTGATATATTTGGGAATATCTGTATATATTTATATATAAGCCTCGCTTGTTTTCACAGGCTTAAGAACAGCCTTTAAAAATCCATATCTTCTCATGTATTCGATTTTTGGCTTTGATTCCTAAATGAAAAATGTTTATAACAATGTAAAATAAATTCTAAAAATAGTTTCAGGTAATTAAATATAGTTTATTTCAAGAATTGAAAATTACAGTAATAAACATATATATGTCAAAATCAATATTCTTAATTTCATGCTTTGATTATCTAAACTGAATCGTATTGTGGAATTATAATTTTTGACATTAATATCATGATTTTTAGCACTGTGATTGATGAGATATTCTAGGTTGATCAGATTCTACATTTTTGTCGATTGCAAATGAACAACGACGAGATTTTCATCGGGATTTTTTCTAGAGATGGCCGGTGTGTTGAGGATCGAAGGAAATATGCTTAGAGATTTTTTCGATAGCCGAGGTGGTTCGTCAGAGGTGAATTAGGGATTAAGGATCAGTTTATGTCGTTGATGTTGTAGTGGGCCGTACGTTGTCGTTGGATCACCGGAGTCGATAGCATGAGGGGGAAGCAATGTTGGAAGTCGAGGTGCGGCTCTTGCCTAGGCCGCGTGGGTTCTGACGGATTGGATCGTCGAAGCGAGGCGGAATTGTCGAGGTGTTGGGTTCCTGTAGTATGTTGAGTTGTTCATTTTCGTTTCATAGGCGAGTTCGTCGAATCAGGGGATGGTGTAGGTCAGCGAGGTTGACGATGACATGTGGATGCCTCGGCGAGGTGTCGGAGTTGACCAAAACGACGTGCACGTGTGCACGTTTATGTTTGGTGAAGTTTGAGATGGGGACGATGATGGGTTTCTCGAGGTTAAGCTCAAGACATTTGAGGGATGACTCGAAGTGGAAGGAGATTACAAGTTACTCGGTGCTTGGCTCATGTTGATTTCTTTTTGGCTCGGGTTTGTTGATAAGTATCAAGGTTTTAAAATTAGAAAAAAATGTGTATCGGGTTTTTAAATTTTGAAGCATTCCAGATTTGAAATTCAAAGGGAATCATGACCAGATTTTGAAAATTAAAATGAAGAAAAATGTTTAGACAAAGTTTTAAAATTTTAAAGTTATAAAGATATTTCAATTTTCAAAGAAATGTTACTAAGTTTTAAAAGTGTATTTTAAATAAATATGTTTTCAAAGCAAAAGTAAATCTAGTTTCACTAATATATTAACTAGTTTTAAAAACAAGTTTAAATCAAGTTTTAAAGTTTAATTAAAATGAACAAGTTTTCAATAGAAATGATACCAAGTTTCTAAGTAAAATTTTAAAACAAGTTTTGAAACAAGTTTTAGAGATTTAATTTTAAAGTTAAAATTTGTTTTGTTTTGAATAGTTGTGTTAGGATAATTAACTTAATTAACTCCTAAATGTTTCAAATATGATTTAATGATGAATTGGGAAGTGACTACACTTTAGTCAACCAAAAAGATTCAAAATGATTTTGTATGTTAATAACAAATCAATTTCAAGTATTTAATTTAATAAGATCTAATTGGGAAATTAAGTAATTAATTAAGATAAATAGTTTATCTTAGATAAATTAAGGTAAATTACTTAATAAAAATTAATTAAAGGATAGTTAATGAATGTTATTAATTTAAGGATCATTAACTAACGATTAAGGGATAATTAATTAATGTAATTAATGTAAGATAATTAATTATTTTAATTTGTTAAGGATAATCACTTAATGAAATTGATTAAGTATAATTACTTAATGTAATTAATAAAGTGTAGTTACTTAGTGTAAGTAATTAATGGATAATTACTAAATGTAATTAATTAAAGAGAAATTACTTAATGAAAGTAATTAAAGGATAATTACTTAATGGAAGTAATTAAGGATTAATTACTTAGTGTAATTAATTAAAGGGTTGATTAATTAAGGTAATTAATTAAAGGGTTAGTTAATTAATGAATGTGATTAATTAAAAGATAATTAATTAGTGTAAGTGATTATATAATAATTAATTAATGTAATTAATTAAGGATCAATGTAATTAATTATAGTTAATTAATTAATGAGAGTAATTAAGGGTTAATTAATGTGAATGGTTAAAGGATAATTAAATTATGTAATTAATTACTTAATGTAATTAAAGAATAATTAATCGAGGATAATTAACTAAGATGGATAATTAAGGGATGATTGATTAATTGGTTTTTAATTAATTAACGTTAAGTAAGCAAGATTTAAAAGTGAATGAAGTAATTAAATTAATTTATTTAAATTAATTAGAAATGGTGTGACTAATTAATCTTGCTTATGGATGATTGAATGATATTGAATGTCTTGGATTATTTGATATATCTCTGATATGTGATATGTGCTGCTTTGTGATATGAATGCTTTGGTTGAATTGTGATAAACTGGATTATCTATCTGTGACAATAAATTATCTGTCTGTGTGAATATGTTATTCTAAGTAATAAATTGAATTATTAAGCCTTAAAACAACTTGGACTTTAAAATGGCGTTTTGGATTACGATGAGACCAGAATCGGATTTCCAAATTGGATATCCGAAAACCACATCGATCCAAATTAAACGATAGCTTGTGAAATCTCAAATGAAGTTCAAGATGAAGACTCGAAGTGTAAGGGCTATTTGTCGTTAACTTTAAGGGTGATTCCAAAACGAATGTAACGGAGATAGTGCTTTCAGATTCGAGTTGAAGATTCAAAGTGTAAGGGCTATTGTCGCTAACTCTGAGGGTGATTCCAAAATGAGTGTAACGAGATAGTGCCTTCGGTTTCGTTCGAACCCAAAACGAACTTGTATGGATTGAATGCTTTCTGAACCTCGTCATCGGAGGACGATGAGCATTCAAAGATATGTGTTCTAAAAAGGCAATCGTAGCCTCAAGCCTCGTCAACGGGGAATGGCTAAAAAGGGAAGGTGCAGCAAGGCTAAGTGGGTAGCACCCAAGTAGGATAAGATTACCCCTGTCCAGATGTCCCTTTTTATTCGGCTTAGTGGGCGGTTGGTCGCGCCAACTGTGGGGTTGTCTTATTCGGCATTATCCAGTAAGAGATGGTCCCGATCTTGTGTTGTAGTGGATCCTCGGCACTCTGATCTAAACCCGGTACTGTAACAGGCGGTACCCTAGTTCCCTGCCATTGTATGGAATCCAATCTCAAATAAGTGTCGTATGTTTTGATTGTGCCCAACTATGTTGGAAGGTGAGATGTAAGCATTCCAGCTATTTCTGTAGTTTACTTGAAAATCCTAGACACTATTATAATATCACTGGATTTCCTATCAAATGTTTTGGTTATCGTAAGGTAAAAACCCGACATGTTTATTTGTGGTGTGGTCTTACGAGATACTTTGTTTTCACACGATTTTCAAAGTTAAACAACTTTAACCCTTTACACACACCAGACCAATGTCTGACCCATAGTTTAATTTCAGTTTTCTTACACTCTTGGGTACTCAAATTTTTACGAGTGGCCAAGGGATTCAGTTTAGCTTTGACGAATTCTGGAGGAGATATGGAGCAGGATGCTTCGATGTATGTAGATATGTAGTGTTTCCGCTGTGTTGATGAATGGTAATGGTTTCTAAGTTGTACGATGGACCGGTCTTGAAGACTGTCTAATATGTGATGTATAAGTTGTGTAAATTTGATAGATGTTGTATATTATGTAATAACTATGTGATTGATATATTTTATTCGTTCTGCTATGAGATTCTAATATATTTTAGTTCTTTCTTTCCTATCTTTTCTCTTTTCTATCCCTTTCTTTCTTATTGATGATGCTTTTTTCTATGGAATGAAAGGCGGGTCATCACATCGACCTTTCGAAACCATCAGAAAATTGTACCTTTTGACTCCTTTGAAACACTTTGGGGAATTACCCCTTTGAAACCATATAAACACATTTTGAAAGCTTTAAGCCTTTATAATCTCAAACCTTTCGAAAGCACTTGGGTTCAATTTAAAACTTGTGAGAAAAACACCTTTTGTAACTATTTAAATCAACTCTTTCGGAACCTTTAAGTAATACTTCAATAAGAACAAAAAGGGTTATTTATAACATCCAAGTCGAAACCTTCCTTTTGAAACTTATTCATTAGTAAAAAAGTGATGGTAATGAAACCATCCCTTCGAAAACATGGGAGAAGTTGCTAGTTTTAAAAGTTAAGTATACCTTTCGAAACCATTGACTTCAAAAGGTAGAAAAGCAACGGTTAAGGGTTTTGAACCCTGCAAAGAATTAGTTAAAACAAAAGTATGCAACCCATACGAAACCTTTCCTTTGAGAATTATTTGATCCAGTCGAAAGCCAACTGCGTCGAAATTTAAACCTTCGAAAGCAAAGGAGGCACTCCTTTGATTTTTAAAACAAGGCATACTCTGTGACGACCGCCCATGTCTCCTGCACTAAACAAGGAAATGGTGCGCTGAAAGGTGTGCCAGGCAGCCATGGATGATCGTCAGGGTAAGGTAAAAACAGCGAAGTCTATCGTATTACTCACAGCGCATGGGTAAAATACAATAGAAAATATATATATATATATATATATATATATAGTGAAGCCCCACAAACAGAATCTCATCAAATAAGCCTCATAGTATTTTGATACAAAAATTTGGATAGTCAATACATCAAGCCTCACTACATATCACTCAGAGAATATACAAGCAGCGGAACATGCAGTACATATAGTAAGGAATTAATATGCAAGCCTCCAGCTCGTCTTCGTCATCAGCATCGTTGGTCACTAAGAACAACATCTGTCACCTGCTACCTAGTCTGCCCATCCCAAAATGGATGAACGGCCCAAGGTAATAAGAGTTGAACATAAAACCTTGAGTCATACAACAGTCTTAGTGAGCGGTAAATTAACTAACAACATACCAAAAGAGCATAAAGGTAAAAGGAATAGGAACCTAACCCTCCCACTCCACCTCTTTCTACAGTGATAGCCCCCAGACACACTAAGCAGAAATAAACATAACAAATCAGACATTTAAAGTAAAGCAATTATCACTCGAGTCAAGGTCGATGTTTTCCAAGTACAAACCCCCAAGGCCTAAACCAAGATCAGATAAGCACTCAGAAAGCACCGCTCTTGAGATCGAATGATGATACAACCAAACATCCATGACTTTGGCTATCACTGTTATCATTGCTTCGATACCACCGTTAATTGAATGACTGGCACATTCTTTCAGTCGTCCGTCAAGGGCTAATGGTAACCCCGGTTCTAGACAGAACTCCGCACGTCGTCGCAGCCCGTGCCTAGGACTATCAAATCTGCCCAGAGTACTCGACCACCAACTGTAGTCTTTTGGGACAATCGAATCTGCCCAGCGTACTCTTGCTTTGAGTCTGCTAGATCCTTCAATAACGATGAAATCTCAGCCTTCTAGTCATCCTCCTCGACGACTATTCTCATACTAGCTCAAGCGCCTCTCGAGCCAACCATTATCCACAAACTCGAACCATCCATCGAGTTATCAACATGCTTGGAATGATCCCGTCTGGATTGTACCAAGACTACTTCATATCATGCCTTGCTTTATTTCATCCTAGCAAAGTCCCATCTCACATCATCATCAAATCTATCCATATGAGCTTTATCATCCGCCACATATGCCATGAGCAGCTTTTTCCTATTCAAGAGTCTTTCCCTTAGTTTTTGAATCATCTTCGACCAACTTGTCCAAATCCAACCACTAATCAACTAATTTATAACAATCAATTAAATCAATCATTAATCCAAGTAATTAAGCATTCAAACATGATCTAAAAGCAATTATAACTAAAATAGCAATCTTGTAAATAAAGAGTCCAAATCTAACAAGCATGAATCATAAGTATTATCTCTACAACTTGATGGATGAACTTGCATAGGTTAACATGTATAACAATGAATGCCAAATCTTCATGAACAATGGATCTACACTTATGTTTAAGAAAATGCATGGAAATCATTATTTTAACACAAAATCAAACCACCAATCCAATATACTCCTTTGGGTCCGTGTGATAGATAACCACCACTCACCGAATCACCTAAACACCTCAAAAGCAACACACTTCAGATCTAGACAGCGAAGGATCCAGCTTGATTCGCCAAAGTTCCGCTTCAAACGATAAAATCTATCTTCAATTTGGATGGAAGGAATCACTAGATTAAAGAAGAGAAAAGAGCTGAAGAAGTGCAGTACTCGAGCTCTCAAAATGGCAGCACCTCGTCGCTTCAAAATATGGATCCCAAAAAGTGTAGAAGAACCGTGTATTTATAGCTGATACGCTCCTTAGGTCGCTCGCTTTTACGTCACTCACGACCTACCAAAACCCCACGACCTAACGACCTATCAGTCCCCGACCTAAAACCAATTACTCACGAGCCTATGCGCGACCTAACGACTTAAGCTATCATGCGACCTAAAACATACACGGCCTAACACATACGCGACCTAACACTCAACGGCTAATCGACCTAACATAGCCACATAATCTATCATAGGTCGTTTACGACCTAACTCCAACACGGCATCTATCATAGGTCGCTCATGACCTAACTAAACACAGCACCCCATAGGTCGCTCACGACCTAACTACAACGACTTAACCTATTATCTTTAAGTCGCTCAAACGACCCATCTGCCTTAAGCCGTTAGCTTGCTTCAACCGGCCTATCTCCCTTAAGTCCTTAAGTCGCTCAACCTCCTAGGTCGCTACTCCTATGCCGTTAGTTTCTAGGTCGCAAAATCCTTTTGCCAAATCCCTTAGGTCACTAGTTCCCTTAGGTCGCTCCACTTCACTAAGTCATTCAACCGACCCAGACTTCTACACGACCTATGCTTCTATATGACCTAACCCTAGACGACTTAGCTCTGGACGACTTATCAACACTAACGACCTAATGACAACAGTTTTACGATCTTTCGATACGTAAAATATGGGTCGTTACATTCTCTCCCCCTTAGGAATTTCGCCCCCAAAATTCCAAACAAACAAGAGCAATCAAAAACTATTCTGCATGCCTACCATCCATAACAATCATCAAACCATGCATCCAATTACTAGACTACCATGCAGAATTCTAAGATTAGAACAAGTTACAATGTCATGAGATGACACGACACCTTATGGTCATACCTTGAAGAGTTCAGGATAAGCTGCCTTTATCCTCTCTTCCACCTCCCATGTACAGTCGTTAACATCATCACTACATTGTATCTTGAGCAACCTAACTACCTTCCTCCTAAGCTGTTTCGTGTCTGTTCCCACAACACGAAGCGGCTTACGAGGTCTCTTATCAACTGGATTAACCTCAAAATCTTCATAGCTATCAGCAGAAACCACTGTATTCGAGTCGTGCACATACTTCCGTAGATATGATACATGAAAAACATTGTGCACACCCGACATCTTCTCTGGTAACTCCAATTTATAGGCGAGCTTTCCAATTCGCTCGATGATCGAGAATGGTCCAACAAATCTCGGAGTCAATTTTCCTTTTCTCCCGAATTGAATAACATTCTTTAGTGGAGAAATCCTTACAAAAACCATATCACCTACGTCGAATTCCAAATCCTTACGACGCTTATCAGCATTACTTTTCTGACGGTCTTGGGCTGCCTTCATTCGTCGCCGAATGATCTCTATGCAATCCAAAGTTTGTCGAATCATTTCTGGCCCAAGTATCAACTTTTCGCCTGTTTCCAACCAACATGTCGGAGAGTTACACGGTCTTCCATACAATGCTTCATAGGTGCCATACCAATACTGGACTGGTAACTATTATTATATGAAAATTCCACCAAATGAAGATGATCTTCCCATGATCCTCCGAAGTCCAAAACACATGCTCTGAGGAGATCTTCCAAAACTCGGTTGACTCTCTCGGTCTGACCATCTGTTTGGGGGTGATAAGCTGTACTCAAACACAACTCGGTTCCCAAAACTTCCTGGAAGCTCTTCCAAAATCCACCAGTGAACAATGGGTCTCGATCGCTCACTATACTTTTCGGAATACCATGGAATCGAACTATCCACTTAACATACAGCTCAGCCAATTTCGATGCAGTCCTAGTTAACCGAACAGGAATGAATCTTGCACTCTTAGTCAAACAATCTATGATGACCCAAATTCCTTCATTTCCTGCTCTTGTTCTAGGTAGCCCATCGATAAAATCCATCGATATTTTCTCCCACTTCCATGTAGGAACTTCTAATGGCTGAAGAATTCCACTGGGCTTCTTCTGCTCGGCTTTTACCAACTGGCAATTCATACATTTGGAAATAAAATTTCCAACATCCTTCTTCATACCTTCCCAGTAATAGGTTCTTTTCATATCCCGATACATATTATTCCCACCGGGATGGATTGTCGGCTTTGAGTGATGACTCTCCTTTAGAACTTCATCTCTCAATTCATCTATATCGGGAACAACTAGTCGTCCTTGCTTCCGAAGCCAACCCTCTCGATCGACCTCGAATCCTTTATCCTTTTCATGGTCTAATCCAGATTCCAAATCAGGGATAATCTTGACAAGCTTATTATCTCGCTTTTGGCCCTCACCAATTCTTTCCACAAGAGTAGGTCTTATCGATAAGTTTGTCAACATCTCAGGTTCCAATTCACATCTGGGCCAGAAGTCAAATCCAGCCAAAAACTCGAGACTCTTCCATTCTGAAAACATGGCTCCCAATCCTGCATGTCTTCGACTTAACGCATCTGCCACTGCATTACCCTATCCCGGAGTATAGGCTATACCAAAATCATATGATGCTAAAAACTCTAGCCATCGTTGCTGCCGGAGATTCAAATACTTTTGGGAGAAAAGTTACTTCAATGACTTATGATCTGTAAACAACTCGAATCGAACTCCCAGTAGGTAATGTCTCCACATCTTCAGAGCAAATACAATCGCCGCTAACTCCAAATCATGAGTCGGATAATTCCTTTCATGCGGCTTCAGTTGTCAGCTTGCATACGCAACAACTTTATCCTTCTGCATTAGCACTGCTCCAAGTCCAGTACCACATGCATCGGTGTAAACCACCATCTCATCATTTCCACTTGGAATAGTCAAAACAGGAGCATTTGTCAGTCGCTCTTTCAGGATTCCGAAAGCTTGCTCACACTTAGCATCCCATCCGAATACTTGATTCTTTTTCGTCAATCGTGTTAATAGTGCAGCTACCTTGGAAAAGTCTTTGATAAATCGACGATAGTATCCTGCTAATCCAAGAAAACTTCTCACATCAGACGCATTCTTAGGTCTAACCCAATCCTGTATTGCTTCCACCTTGGCGGGATCAACTGCTATTCCACTTCCAGAGATAATATGGCCTAAGAACCTCACTTCGCTCTTCCAGAAGTGACACTTCGAAAATTTCGCCTTAAACTGATGTTTCCGCAAGATTTCCAAAATAATACGCAAGTGCGTCTTGTGCTCTTCTTCATTACTAGAATAAATCAAAATATCATCCACGAACACTAGTACGAACTTGTTCAACTGATCCCTAAACACTCTATTCATAAGATCCACAAAATATGCTGGTGCATTGGTCAACCCAAACGGCATTACCAGCCACTCAAAGAAACCAGATGGTGTCCTAAAAGCAGTCTTCGGCACACTATCCTTTGCCACTCTTAATTGGTGAAATGCCATTGCCAAATCCATCTGGGAAAACACCTTGGCTTCGTGAAGCTGATCAAACAAGTCATCTATTCTTGGCAATGGATACTTGTTCTTCTTAGTTACTTTATTCAGCTCACGATAATCCACACACAACCTCAACGATCCATCTGCTTTGGTTGCAAACACAACTGGTGCACCCCATTCGGACACACTACGCCGAATGAATCCTTTCTGTAAAAGATCATCAACTTGCACCTTCAACTCTTGCAGTTCCCTAGGCGCCATTCGCCTAAGAGGCATCACAACAGGTCTGGCTCCTTCAACTTGATCGATGCGAAACTCGATCTCTCTATGCGGCAATAACCCTTTGACCTCATCAAAGACATCCTCAAATCCATTTCCGACCGGCACCGATGACAGTCCATCCCGTGGAACAACTAGCGAATACATGAAGCTCATGAAGACGCCTTCCTCATGCTTACATCGTATCACAACCTTTCGCCCTTCCACATTCTCGACTGTCACCTCCAGCCTTTCACAATCTACCTTTGCCGCATACTTCCTAAGCTAGTCCATACCCAAAATAATTCCAAACCCCACGAAGTTCATAACAAAACAATCACAAACAAAAGAGAAATCATGACTCGATACAACCAGACCACGGCATATCATACACAGACAGGACGAACCCCCAATTGGATTATTCACAACCAATGGTCTATCAACAATATCTGGTTTTAAACCCAACCGGCATACAAGTTCATTACAAACAAAGGAATGCGACGCTCCAGTATCGAATAACACTCTAACTGGAACACCACAAATGGAAAGGGTACCTTGAACCACCACACTCTTTCCTTTCTCTTCTACAGTAGGAGCTTTTGAAGATGATGGCACAACTCCCAAAGCATAAGCCTGTACAACCTGCCTGTCCTTCCTTGGTTCTGAACAATTCTTCTTGATATGCCCCAGCTTGTCACAGTTGTGGCACTTTATCGGCACCTTTGGATTCTTGCAATCTCTGGAGAAATGGCCTTTCTGCTCACAATTGTAGCAGGTCACTTCACCCTTCGGCTTCTTCTGGCCATCCTTACCCTTCTGCTGCTGCTGCTTCCTCTTCTTGTTCCCACCTTGTTGTGGTTTAGACTCCTCCTTTGTCACAGCAACAACAGATCCTTCTTTAGGAAACAGGTTCTCGTGCCTGAGAGCCTTCTCCACAAGCTCCTTAAATGGATCGTCCAGATGGTCCACCAACTGCCTCCCAAGATAAATGTCCAAGCCTGTCACAAACTTCTCGTTCTTCTGATATGGGGATTCAATATATGACCGAGCATACTTGGACAAGGCTTCAAATTCAGAAACATACTCAAGAACTAGTCTTCCTCCTTGCTTGAGTTCCACAAACTTCTTGAACAGAACAGATTTCTGAGCTGTAGAAATGAACTTAGCTTCAAATCTGGCTTGGAATTGCTCCCAAGTAATTTCTTCCTCCGGAGTATCAATGGTGATAGAGTTCCACCAGTCCGAAGCTCTCCCTTGAAGCTGTCATGATGCGAGCTTCCTTTTGGTTGCATCCTCAATTCCCAAATCACCAAAGATTCTTCTACAAGCATCTATCCATCTCTGGACTTCAATGGTTGACTCTGTTCCCAAGAAAACCTTTCCTCCAAGAGCAGTATAGTCCTTACACAACTTAGCAAAATCCACTAGTTGTGGAGCTTGAACTTGAACTCCAACATCTACTGATGGCCCCGGAGCTGGAATCCTTCTCATGATCGAAGCCATCATGGCCTCGAACATAGCAGCATAATCAGCAGCCCTCTCAACAGCATGGCCTTCCCTAGCAGCTGGTCTCCCCCTTCGACTCATTCTTAATATCTATAAGAAAATGATTAATACACCTTGAGAGACAACTGCAAAAGAAGTTCAAATCCTTCTAAGCTACTATATTATACATAGTAATCATCCATCAAAATACAATTACGTCTCTCATACGTAGTTACGTCAGCGAACGTTGGCTAAGATCGATTAACCAAGGCTCTGATACCAAATGTGACGACCGCCCATGACCCCTGCACTAAACAAGGAAATGGTGCGTTGAAAGGTGTGCCAGGCAGCCATGGATGATCGTCAGAGTAAGGTAAAAACAGCGGAGTCTATCGTATTACTCACAACGCATGGGTAAAATACAATAGAAAATATATATATATAGTGAAGCCCCACAAACAGAATCTCATCAAATAATCCTCATAGTAGTTTGATACAAAAACCTGGATAGTCAATACATCAAGCCTCACTACATATCACTCAGAGAATATACAAGCAGCGGAACATCCAGTACATATAGTAAGGAATTAATATGCAAGCCTCCAGCTCGTCTTCGTCATCAGCATCGTTGGTCACTAAGAACAGCACCTGTCACCTGCTACCTAGTCTGCCCATCCCAAAATGGATGAACATCCCAAGGTAATAAGAGTTAAACATAAAACCTTGAGTCAGACAACAGTCTTAGTGAGCGGTAAATTAACTAACAACATACCAAAAGAGCATAAAGGTAAAAGGAATAGGAACCTAACCCTCCCACTCCACCTCTTTCTACAGTGATAGCCCCAGACACACTAAGCAGAAATAAACATAACAAATCAGACATTTAAAGTAAAGCAATTATCACTCGAGTCAAGGTCGATGTTTTCCAAGTACAAACCCCGAAGGCCTAAACCATGATCAGATAAGCACCCAGAAAGCACCGCTCTTGAGACTGAATGATGATACAACCAAACATCCATGACTCTGGCTATCACTATTATCATTGCTTCGATACCACCGTTAATTGAATGACCGGCACATTCTTTCAGCCGTCCGTCAAGGGCTAATGGTAACCCCGGTTCTAGACAGAACTCCGCATGTCGTCGCAGCCCGTGCCTAGGACTATCGAATCTGCTCAGGGTACTCGACCACCAACTGTAGTCTTTTGGGACTATCGAATCTGCCCAGCGTACTCTTGCTTTGAGTCTGCTAGATCCTTCAATAACGATGAAATCTCAGCCTTCTAGTCATCCTCCTCGACGACTATTATCATACTAACTCAAGCGCCTCTCGAGCCAACCATTATCCACAAACTCGAACCATCCCTCGAGTTATCAACATGCTTGGAATGATCCCGTCTGGATTGTACCAAGACTACTTCATATCATGCCTTGCTTTATTTCATCCTAGAAAAGTCCCATCTCACATCATCATCAAATCTGTCCATATGAGCTTTATCATCCGCCACATATGCTATGAGCCGCTTTTTCCTATTCAAGAGTCTTTCCCTTAGTTTTTGAATCATCTTCGACCAACTTGTCCAAATCCAACCACTAATCAACTAATTTATAACAATCAATTAAATCAATCATTAATCCAAGTAATTAAGCATTCAAACATGATCTAAAAGTAATTATAACTAAAATAGCAATCTTGTAAATAAAGAGTCCAAATCTAACAAGCATGAATCATAAGTATTATCTCTACAACTTGATGGATGAACTTGCATAGGTTAACATGTATAACAATGGATGCCAAATCTTCATGAACAATGGATTTACACTTATGTTTAAGAAAATGCATGGAAATCATTATTTTAACACAAAATCAAACCACCAATCCAATATACTCCTTTGGGTCCGTGTGAGAGGTAACCACCACTCACCGAATCACCTAAACACCTCAAAAGCAACACACTTTAGATCTAGACAGCGAAGGATCCAGCTTGATCCGCCAAAGTTCCGCTTCAAACGATGAAATATCTCTTCAATTTGGATGGAAGGAATCACTAGATTAAAGAAGAGAAAAGAGGTGAAGAAGTGCAGTACTCGAGCTCTCAAAATGGCAGCACTTCGTCACTTCAAAATCCGAATCCCAAAACGTGTAGAAGAACCGTGTATTTATAGCTGATACGCCCCTTAGGTCGCTCGCTTTTAGGTCGCTCACAACCTACCAAAATCCCACGACCTAACGACCTATTAGTCCCCGACCTAAAACCAACCACTCACGAGCCTATGCGCGACCTAACGACTTAAGCTATCATGCGACTTAAAACATACACGGCCTAACACATACGCGACCTAACACTCAACGGCTAATCGACCTAACATAGCCACATAATCTATCATAGGTTGTTTACGACCTAACTCCAACACGGCATCTATCATAGGTCGCTCACGACCTAACTACATACAGCACCCCATAGGTCGCTCATTGTAACGACCCGCCTTTTTGGAAGTTTAAACCGACGACCAAATACCCATGTCGATTCCAAACCATTCAAAAGGGCAGATAGTTATTGGGGTAAATAAGAAAAGAAAAGAAAGAGAAGTAAGGGAAAAAACAACACAGAATCTCGCAGCGGAACGATAAAATATAATAGTCAAATAAACAGTTCATGAAGCTGTCTACTATACTTTGACAATTATTTATACAACATTTATCAGAGTTTATACATATACAACAGAACAATTAACTAATGCAGCAGATAACATGATACAAGGGTAATAACAGTAATGGTATACCACATCTTCGTCTTCATCCTCCAGAATAGATTTTCAAAAATCTAAAAAACTCAGGACTGACCCGAGCGTAATGAAAAGACAAACACTCGAGTCAGGACTAAATATCCCTATGAAGGTTAAATCAATCGTAAATAAATATGAGTGTAACGGCGTCAGAGATGTTTACGGGGTTTGACATCTCATATCCAGTGTCAACGTGCGTGCAATAACTCAAAAGATGTTACGGGATTTTCCATCTCTCAAGGATCCGTGAAACTATCTACTATGTAGTAATATACGCTAAGTAGATAATGCCTATCAGTAATATAAAGTATCAAAATAGCGTTAAGGCGTTACCATAATCCCCCTTAACACACTTTATATTCCCAAAAGCATATACAAGACCGTAGTTTCCCCAAAACCGGAAGTCACCAGAGGGCAATCCATATACTCAAGGTACAAATCAAAACGTAGTCGTCACGAATAGGATAATCAGTATGACAAGGTACATGAGGCGATACCAACTAGGATACTAGTAGTTGCGTGATCCGGACTGATGTTGGGCATAGCCAGCAGCTAACCCTACACCGCGAAACAACACTACGAAATCAAGGGGTGCACCCAAATCGCATCACAAATGTAATAGAAATGGTATCGAAGAAGTGTGTCCGCTAGAGGTGGCGAACCTCAATGGCCCGGCGCGGCTCCTGTTTTAGTCATGTCAGGGGTCATCCAATATCGTTCTCTTTCTTCAGTCAACGCGTTCACCAAACCATCCACTTCATTCTGGATCAACACTCCGCTATAATAGTTATTAAAGTGGTTTTTGGTATCGACAGAGAGTATGTCCATATCCAATCCCAGTCTCTTCAATAACTACGTATTATTACACCGTTGGCTCTTTTATATTTCAAATCGATTCATAATTGATATCAAAATATCATACTCGCTTCAAAAATCAAATCCATTTCAATTATCATCGTATCTATTAAAATGTCAGATTCCGTTTCAAAATCATTTTTCGTCTCAATATCTTATTCGATTTCAAAATTGTTTCGAATTTCAATTTAGGTTGCGACTTCATTTAAACCAATTCGTATTTACCTTTAAGATTTAAATATAAACCTTTCACCTTAATGAACTATTTGAAATTTTAGAAAAATAGTTTGAGTAGTTTAAAAATAGTTTTAAATAATTAAAATCGTTAAAATACTTTAAAATCTTAAAATGGATTTGAAATAGATAAATTTAGTTTAAATAATTTAAATTGGGTTAAGTAGATTTAAAATAGATTAAAATAGTTTAATTATTCAAAATGGTTTATATAATAGAGTAATTTGGAAAACAAAATAAACAGCTTCAAAATCAATCCATTTCAATTATAACTTCCCAATTCAAATCAATTTCAATTTCCATTTTACCGATTCAATTTCCATTTTTAATTCAAATCAATGCCAACTTCGACTTCAAATTAATTTGATTTTACATTCACCTTCAACTTATTCAATTTCAATATATATCGATTTTTAGCTTGATTTTTCAAAATATCAATTTTAACACTTAACAAAATTATCCTTCAATATTCAAATTTAAATCCCAATTACAAACAGGATTCAATTTCAAGCTCAATTTCAAATATCATTTATATCGCTTTTACTTAACAATATTCAAAGCTCGATTTAAGGTTCAATCCTTTAAACAAATAAATTTTTGAACTTCAATCATGACCAAATTTTAAATTTCAAAGTCTCAACTTAATTATTTAACAAAATTCCTTTAACCAAATTTTATTTCAACATTCCAAACTCAATTTTTCATTGAATTCCATTTCTAAGAATCAATTTCTATTTATAACTTTTAAATCAAAACATTTAATTAAATTCAAATCGACGATTTCAAAATTTATTAATTTAGCCAATTCGGTGTCCGTATATAATTTTCTATCCTATGGCCAAGTAATTATTTATTTCAATTAAATGTCAGGGATGAGTATATATTACTTAAATTAAATCACAGTATCATATGTATGCATAACAGGATCTATATAAGCAAGTAAACATCCAATCATTCAATTATCAACCAATAGCATCCATCAAAATACATCATCCAATAAACAATACAATTCATGGCAGTTTCATAGTTATCAATGTCAGGTAATTTAATCGCCATTCAATTTCAATTTCAATATAACTGTCAATTTAATTTTTCAACGGTTAATTCAAATGACAAGCTATATGACAATTAAATTTTTATCAAACAACGACAAATAAAATCATAACACTTCATAATATCAAATTTAACTAGCATAAAGATATTTAGTACGGTGTGAGCGTTATAAAACACTCACCTTGATTCCAATGAATTTCCAGCGTTTTATTTCGAATAAAATTAAACGAGCGTTTAATTTTACCCGAAATTTTCTCTAACTCCAAACGATTCCAATCCAGCTTCATCGCGTAGTGCTCGTCCATACGATTCCGACTTACTTCGTTTCGTAAATTTCCGACCTCGAATGAACAAGATACGTTATTTTAAAGATCGAATGAATTTAAATAAATTTTATTTACAATTTTCTTTACATTTTATAACTTTCAAATATCACAGCCGTTAGATCCAAACCTCCCCCCATCAGGACCGTGCGCTCCCCTCCCCCTTCTCCTTTCTCTTTCACGCGTGCGTTCCCAGTGATTTCGAACCCAAAAACGCACCTAAAACCCTAATCACGCAACTCACTACGAGCCACTTCACATCGATCGAACACCGCCATTGCGTAGCCCATCACCAATACCCTACTCGGCCTCAATATCTTCGAGCTCGGTTGTACAACAACCTGGAAATGCGTGCACGAAGACGCGGCCATCGTGGCGAAATCCCTGACGAACCACTCAATGTTTTTCGATCACCACCGCACGAATTGAAGATCTCGCAATGCTCTCCAAGATTGTAGTTGGAAGTTTTAGCTAATTGTTGACGGATGAGGAGATTTTAAGGAGGAAAGATCGAAACTTTCTGGCCATTAACGTGATAACTGGCGGCTCCGAAGTAAAATTAGGGTTTGCCTTTGTAAAAAGAAAAGGAAAATAATGAGGTGCTTATATAGAAATTCTAACGAACACCAATTATCCCGGAATTTCTGAACTCCGATTTACGCACGGTGACTGACGTTCCTAGGGTTTATCCCGCGTTCAGGACCCAATGGAACAGGTTTCGAAAGCTAATTCGATCGTTTGTGCGAGTTACGGCAATAAACGATCGATTTTAAATTAAATCGATTAAACGGTTTTCTAGGTGTTTTGGCTTGCTCCGGACAAACGGTAAATCAGATTGACTGAAATTTGAAATCTTACAATAATATCACATTACGGATCCGATGAAACTGGTTTCGTCGAAATCCGAGACCATTTGAAAAATGACTATTTTAACTCGCCAAATTAATATTAAAACAATTTCAACGCGTTTCGAGCTGCCACGGTCAAACGACAACTTCGATTTCTACGAAAATTGAAATCCGATAATAACTAAATATTACGGATCCAATGGAACAAGTTTCATCCAATTCTGAGACTGTTTGAAAATTGGCTATTTTTCAGTCGCTAATTAAATATTAAAATATTCAATTTTCACAAATAAATTTTAAATTCAGTTTTAAAAGTTCTATAACATCACTATAACTCCAATATGATAAAATAAAATAAAATTTTACAAATCATTTTTAATCATATTAAACCCGTTATTCAATTTATCCAATAAATTCCAATTTTAAAATCTTATTAACTCTATTAAAATCCAAATATAACTTACATTCACTTTGGAAACCAATTCGAATCATATTAAATCAAATTTCAAATATTCACTCTATTTTTATATATTAAATTTCAATATCAAATTAATCATATCAAATTCGAAATTTAATTTATTCAAACATTCGTAATATTAAATTTAAACAAATTTGATTATTCTTAAATCACTATCTTTTGACATATTCAAAACGAACTTAAACATTTCTTTTGAAACGAATTAAAATTATAGAACAACCATTTCCATTATGCGGTTATTCAATTCCCATTATTAAATTATTCAACAAGTTCCAAATATTAAATTTAAACAATTTCGCTTATCCAATAATTCATTATCTTTTGAAATATTGAAATTGAACTTATAAGATTCAACTTTAAAAACCAATTAACAATTTAGAACACTATTTTCATTTTACAGTTATTCAATTATTCAATAAGTTTTGAATATTTAATTTAAACAATTTACCTGTTCAATATTCAATATTTGATTTTAAATAGATTTTACTTATCAATCAATTACTCTATTATACCCAATGAATTCAACATTTATTATCTTATTCAACTATTGATTTCAAAGGCATTCAATAAATAGCTTTTATTTTTCATCACTTGGATAGTTATTTTTGCAATTCATTCCAGTTATTATTATTTCAAACGAATTGCAAAATTTTTTCTAACATTAAATCACGAAAGCTTATTAAATTAGTTATTTTAATTATCGAAAATTTACGGGTCGTTACACTCACGACCTAACTACAACGACATAACCTATTATCTTTAAGTCGCTCAAACGACCCATCTGCCTTAAGCTGTTAGCTCGCTTCAACCGGCCTATCTCCCTTAAGTCCTTAATTCGCTCAACCTCCTAGGTCGCTACTCCTATGCCGTAAGTTTCTAGGTCGCAAAAACTCCTTTTGCCAACTCCCTTAGGTCGCTAGTTCCCTTAGGTCGCTCCACTTCACTAAGTCGTTCAACCGACCCAGACTTCTACACGACCTAAGCTTCTACACGACCTAACCCTAGACGACTTAACTCTGGACGACTTATCAACACTAACGACCTAATGACAACAGTTTTACGATCTTTCGATACGTAAAATACGGGTCGTTATATACTCCAACCCTTTCGAAACATAGTGTTTCGACCAAGTACCCTTTCGCCTTTGCTTAATAAGCTACGTACCAAGTTGCTTGATACCATGCATAGTAGTTTCAAAATCTATAATGGCGAAAGGTCTGGGTCGAAACCCATGTTCCGAAAGTGGCAAAACATGCTAAAAACAGATTTGTTTTGTTTTTAACTTAAAAGAGAGGACTTTTCAACTAACTTGCTATTCTTTGTCAAATTCTCATTGGTTTCTAAATATCCTTTCCAAAAGTGTTGCCAATATTTTCAGAAATAAACGATGATTTTAATTTACAAAATGTCTCTTCTCCTGAATTAAATGTACAAAACATTTAAGTCCCTTATCTTAAATAAATTTACATATTCATCAAAATGCTTAGTAAAATTCTATAAAAATTACTAAAAATCATTTTCAATATGTTTTCTAACATATACGAATTTCGAACCCAAATAATTATTTATTTTGCTGTGAATAATTTAAAACCCAACAAATCAATTTCTTCACCAGAAAATTAATATAAAATCTACAATAATTCAGAAAATTATAAAAATGGAAGCCCATCCCTAAAATATCATTTTTGATTTACATTTACATTATTAAGGCATTTGGATATTATTTAATAGGGCTTTCATATCAACATATCATAAAAACTGATATGAACATGCATAAATCAAGCATATATAAACATTTAATCATTCAAAACATAGCATTAACCCGCAAAATCATTTCAGATTATACATAAAACTGATAGCTACAAGAAAAATGGTATGTAGTAATTATTCACCTTAGCTTTGTGATTAAAGATGTGAGATTTGATCTTGAATAAGTTGAAATACTTCTTGTCTTGAAAATCCTAGCCTTACCTTCTCTTGAGATTAAAAATGGTGATAGCCTTAGAAATATTTTGCTTGAGAAAAATGAAACGAATGTGTGTTTGTTTTCCTTAGGGTTTAGGGTATAAGTTTATCCTATTTCCCATTTTCCCTTCCTTATTTCCTAATACTTATTTCCATCTTATTTTCTTTAGTTCATTTTACATATAGGCGCGGCTACCTTTGGTTAAATCAAGTCTTAATCCATTAATCATCTTACATTATTTTGTTTAGTTTAGCTAATAAAATATCCTGAATAATGTTACTAAATACGTAGGGTGTTACAAAATGCTTCCTCAAATTTTTTAGACCCAATAAACTTTACGTCCTTCTTGGTTAGGTTAGTCAAAGGCGTTGCTATCTGTGAGAAATCCTTAATAAACCTCTGACAGTAACCAGCAAGCCCAAAAAACTTTTGATCTTAGTCACCATCTCTGGTCTCTTAAAGTTCTTAATAGCCTCAATCTTATCTTGATCAACTGACAAACCCTACTCTGAAACCACATGACTAAGAAACTTTACTTATTTCTTCCAGAAATGAAACTTTGAAAACTTCACTTTCAGTTGATGCTGCCTCAGCATCTCAAGCACTAAACTAAGATGAACTTCATGCTCTCTTTCACCCTTAGAGTATATTAAAATTTCATCAACGATTCCCATTATGAACCTATCCAAGTGCTCGTGGAAAAATCGGTTCATCAAATCTACAAAGAGAGCTGGCGCATTCGTTAACCTAAATGGCATCACTAACCACTTGTACGAACCATACTTGGTCCGAAGCGCTATCAACACAATACTATCCTCTGCCACTCTAGCTGATGAAAACCTATCGCCAAATCCAGTGGGGAAAATACTCTGGCTCCATCCAGTTAATCAAATAAATCATCGATACTCGATAAAGGATACCTATTCTTGATCATCTTCTCTTTCAACTTACGATAGTCGATACAAATCCTTAATGTCCCATCAAGTTTCTTCATGAACACTACGGCCACTCCACAAGGTGAACTGCTTGGTCTAATGAAATTCATTCCTTCTAAATCCACTAGCGGCACCTTTAATTCCTTCATCTCGGTAGGTGTCATCCTGCTTGGTGGTCTACTTGCAATTTCTGCTCCTAGCACAAGATCTATCCGAAACTCAATGGCTCGCTTCGATGGTAGTCCCGTGGGGCTCAAAAACATGTGCAAACTCTCTTGCTACCAAAACCTAATTTAGCTCTTCTTCTACTTCCATAGCATCCAACAATGTAGAAGCACTCGGATCTGAATTTTCACTGAGTATATAATTCAGTTATGACTATTTGGGTATCTTAGCGATATTTCCCCATCTTGGAAAAATATACAAGCATCATATCTATCTAATCAATCCATACTCAAATGATCCCAAAGCCAACAAAATCAAAAACATAAAAACTGCATGCAAATTTATGACCTAACAAATCAAGTTTTATTTGGTCACATCTCATCCCCAGAGTTGCATGCCCTCCTACCAGATTTGTATCCCTGAAGAAAGTAACAAGGTATAAGGGTTCTAAACATAACTTACCTACCAAACGCTGAGATATAAATGAATGGGATGCATCGGTATCAAATAGCACCCTAATTGGATACTATGAATCAAAAGCATAACTTCCACCACAGTCTTTCCTATCTCAGCAGCAGTTGGTCTAGAAGATGATGGTTCCAAGGAAAATACATTTCCCTTCTCCGCTCTGACTGGTTCTGGACATCGATGCTTGTAGTGTCCAATCTAATCATAGTTGAAGCACATCGCTCCTTTCTTATCTGTAGCCTTCTTCCCTTTTATAGTTCTACATTCATGAGAAAAATGTACTTTCTTGTCGCACTTGTGGCAAATTACATTGCCTTCCCATTCTTTGTAGCTCCTCCTTTCTGAACTCCTTTCTTCTTAAATAATTTCCTCTTCTTGCCCTGAGAATCCTGGGTTTCAACATACTTCTCTTTCTAATAAGTAGAAAGCATCTCTTTATTCCTAACTACCATTCCACTACAACTGTACATGGATCACGGTGATGTGGCATAGTCGCCATGGAAATCTTGGGTCTTGACCCTCGAATAAACTTCTCGTTCCTTTAAATGACGGTGTCAATGGTAGCATATACGTATCTGGACAGCTCATCAAACTTCGTAGCATATTTTATCACCAACATCTCACCTTGCATTAGGTCCATGAACTTTCTCAACAATACTGACTTGGCAACTTCAAACAAGAACCTCTCTTCGAATATCCTTCGAAACTCTACCCAAGTCAACTCTTCCTCGAGAACTCCTGTAGTAATATCATTCCACCAATAAAGTGCTACTCCCTGCAATTGTCTAGAAATAAGTCTCCTTTTCTGCTCATCATCTAATCTTAAGTTAACAAAAATTCTTTTACAGTGCAATAACCAGTTTGCCAATTCAACATCGTCATCTATTCCAAAAAATGGCTTTCCACCAAGATTGGTATAATCCTTGCTCATGTTGGCATAGTTATTGCCGGCCGGGGCTATAGGATTTGCTCCCCCAGCATTCACAACATTTACCAAGCTACTCCTGCAACTACTACAACTTGCATCAGATTGGCGAAGAACTGATACAACATCCCCATATCTACGGGGGAAAGGGGGTTCTAGCACATACATTGGCATTTGCATTTGGATTAGCATTTGCCTATCAACCTGGATTCGTCCTATTATTGGGTCGAGCATTTCCATTAATTGTTGTGCATCCTGCACCTAGATTTCCTCTTCCGTTTCCTGCCTCCATATTTTCCTTTTTCGTATACCTGCACACGAGCCTTAGTAAGATATAAAAGAACGATCTAAGAGAAAAAAAAATACGTACTTATATATATAACAAATGAATGTACGTAATTATAGCATTAATGAAAACCCTAGTCTTATTCTCTGATTCATTGGGTTATGTTTCAAAAATCTTTTAGGTTCAAATTTCTTTTAAATTTACATAAACCTATGCTTTGTACCATCTTGTAATATCTCCAATTTGGAGGCCCAAAACTAACCGCTACGGATGTTGTAGTCATCCATAGTACTAATTCTCGATGACCAAATGCGGTAATGTTAGATACATTGATATACCAAAAATATATGGATATAAAAAAAAATTAAACTTGATTTAAAACAATTTCTCATTTCATTCCAAATAGCATTTCAGATTCATTACATAATCCTATATGTATGCCACGCTTAGAGAAATTACAGTTTATTACAAAGTACACCAAGAGCGACATATGAAGATGCCCCTTTGATTGATCAAAGTCTAAATATAGGCACTAAAAAACTTTGTCATTGCATCCAATTTCATGAAGAAATCAAATAGAAAGAAATCCTAATAGCTAACTTGCCTCCTGCATGTCTTCCAGAGCTTATTCGTCTAAAGGAGAACCTGAAAACCTTAACTCTCAAACTACTCAAAATCAATTGAGCAGCTGAGAGTTTAAGGGGAAAACATAAACTTCTAGTCACACAAAAAGTCTGATGTGAATAATAACCTACCATCTCGAACCACGTTGATATCTATTGAGACCATGCCGCTTAGCAGAACAGGTTTCCCCCCTCACTAATATCTTAGCCGAATTTATAATAACAATGTACTATGCATCTACATACATATTGGTTAAGACATAGCATAATAAAATGTATCATGATGATATGCAAACATGAAATATGCTCTGGGCTTACCATCCTCATTCACCTAACTATCTGCCTTAGTTTATAGTTTCTACGGTCATTATTAACCTATTAGTTTTCATGGGTTGACTAAAACCTTTTCAATTCTTTACGGATTTCCTATTCACTTTCATATTTTTCATTGGATCACTATGGACCTATTGGTTTCTACCAACACAGTTATCCAGTCATAGTTTTCATGGGATCACTATGAGCCTATTAGTTTCTACCAATAACATCTTTTATGTTATAGTTTTCATGGGCTATCTATGAACCTATTGATCTCTTTCAATAACTTACTCCAGATATAGTTTTCATGGGATCTCTAAGAGCCTATTGGCTCTTGCCAACAACATAGTTTTTATGGGCTTATTAATAATCTTTATTTTTTTAACTCCATGGCCCTTTGACTTAGTTTACATTCACTATTAGGTCGACCTAGCTAGTCATCCTACCCTTTAACACTACACCATCCCATACGGGTTATAAAATGAATATGATAACACGACTTCCATGATAATTGATTAAATACATACAAACATATAAACATCCATAGTTTATTTCCTTATATTTGTTTTTCCAATGGAAGGTGGTCAATACTCTTAACCTACCTATTTACTAAGGAGAGTTTCCTTTCTAAAACATAAAATACATCCATAATTTATTGTTTAATATTTTAAACATCCTCTTTAGAAACAATAAAATATATCTTTCGAACGCTTGGAGCATCGCTCTCGAAACACTTAAAAAGTGCCTTTTAAAACACTTAAAACATATTTTCGAAACACTTAAAAGCGTACCTTTTGAAAGCAATGGGTTTAAGTAAAAAGTTATGGAAGCATAACTTCGAAACAATTAAAATTGTTTCTTTTGAAACCATGAAAACAAAACAAACTACAAAGTGTATAAATGGGGACACATTTGAAAGCTATCCCTTCGAAAGACCTATGGTGATGGCAATATGCTTCTGAACGCATGTTTGGATTTGAATAAGTAGCTTTAACAATTTAGAAAGGTATGGGAGTGGCACCTACCCTTTCTCATATATAAGTTAAAAAGAAAATGAGCCTCAATGGTTGCGGAGAAGTATCGATTCGAAACCCTATCTTCTGAACTCATTGATTTAAAGAATTGTAAAAGCAACCTCTTACTAAGGCGAAAGGTTTTAATGCTGCATCTAGGGTATCAAAGGGGTTCAAAAGTAGCAACCCTTTTGAAAATATTAAATCAAGGGTAGGATTATAGAATTCGAAACCAAGAAATACAACTTCACCCCTTACACAAGTATACTTTTGACTCCTAGCTACCTTTCACATAGGTCCAATACACTTCGTACCACTAGCTTGATACCATGTATATTAGTACCAAATGAATGCGGAAAGGTTAAAAGCGGGCGTGTATTAAATCGAAAGCCAGTAGGATTAAGTGATGAAAATGTAATTTGGATAAAAACTGCATTTTTCAGAAAATACTTTTCCCCTACCATCAATATTTTTCTCAATCCTATTGGTTTAGAAAACTTTATCAATTTCCGTTTCCATAATTTGATGTCAATCAAATTTGGATTTGAAATAATTTAACACTTAAGCCCTCCTTTCTAATAAAACATTTAAAACATTTAAGTCCTCTAACACAAATAATTTACTTTATCCATAGTAATACACTTAGGAAAAATCCCTAAAATCACCATAATGTTAAATATGTTTTCTAACAAATACAAATTTCAGACCCGAAAACATTATTTAATTGCCTTAAATAATTAAATCCAACTATTTTCTCTCTTAGAAATTCATAATCAATCCATATTTACTTGGAAAATTGCGAAACTTGGAACCCATTTCTAAAATAACATATTTGACCATATATTAAAAATGTAGCACTTTTGGATGTCATATGATAAGTTTTTCAATCCAAACCTATCATAAAATTCATATTAAATTATCCAAATCATCAAATAGTATATATATATTCATTTAGTCTATCAAACCATATCACCATTCATCCAATCATATGGTTTTTAACCTTAAACCCGAATCAAAACATTCAAGATGACTTATATGAGGTGGCTTAGATTATTATTCATCTTATTTTGATAAAGGACTTGAGATTTGTTCTTGCTTTAATTTTCCTGGCTTGAATATTAGCCTCTAAATGATTTTGTGCTCCTCTTCTTCTTAGGGTCATGGTTGGCCTTCCACTCTCTTTATTTATATGTTTGGTTTATGAAAATGTGAATAAGAATGAGGTAAGGGTTTTAGGGGTTATGTTATACGGCTATTCCCATTTTGCCCTTGCCTTATTCTCTTAAATTTCTAATTTATAAATCACACTTATAATTTCACTAGTTAAGGCCTAATTAGTTTTCAAATTCCAATTCATTTATCACTCTAACCTCTACATTGTTCTATTTAATCTATCTAACTAAATCTCCTGAATAATGTTACTAAAAATTAAGGGTGTTATTATCTCTCGACGCTCAAACAATTCCGCTTATCACTTAGCCTAGGTGGCTTCATGTGACGAGCATAATTTCCAAAGTTTTAACCTTACAGTCTCAAATTATATTTTGCCTCTCGATGCTCAAAAAATTTTGCACACCACTTAGCCTAGATGGATACAAGTTACGAGCATGTTATCTAAGGTTTTGACCTGATGATCTCAAATTAGATTTCTCTTCTTGGCGCTTAAACAATCTCTCTTACCACTTAGCGAAGATGGCTTCAAGTGACGAGCACAATTAAACTTCATTGTCTCAAATTTGATTTCGACTCATGGCACTCAAACAGTTTCACTTATCACTTAGCACAGATAGCTTCAAATGATGAGCGTGGACCTCACGATCTAAAATTAGATTTTTGCATCTCGATGCTCAAACAATTTTGCTTGTCATTTTGCCTAGATGGCTTCATGTGAGGAGCATGATTTCAAAAGGCTTGACCTCATGATCTCAAATTAGATTTCATTTCTTGAAACGCAAACAATTTCTCTTATTAGTTAGCTTAGATGGCTTCAAGTGATGAGCATGATTTCAAATGTTTTGACTTTACGGTCTCAAATTAGATTTCGCCTCATAGCACTGAAATAATGATATTTATCACTTAGCCTAGATGGCCTCACGTGACGAGAACAGTTTCAAAAATTTAGACCTCGTGGCCTCAAATTAGATTTTTTCCTCTCAGTGCTAAAACAATTTTTCTCACCACTTAGCCTAGATGGCATCAAGTAGCTGTGACGACCCGCCCTACTCTCCACAGAAAGACGCATCATCATTAAGAAAGAAAAGGATATAAAAAAGAAAAGATAGAGAAGAAAGAAAAAAACAACAACAGAATCTCAACAGCGGAACGAATAAATTATATTACTCGCATAAGTATTACATAATATACAACATCTATCAGAGTTACACAGCTTACACAACACATACTAGATTGCTATAAACACCTGTCTAGTTATTACAACTCAAACAAACGATTCAGAGATCACACAGCGGAACCACATATATATATCTATAAAATGCTGAAGCCTCCTACTCCATACCTCCTCCGGAGTTCGTCAAAGCTAACCTAATTCCCTTGGCTACTCGTAAAAAATTGAGTACCCAAGAGTTAACGAAAACAAAAAATAAACTCCGGGTCAGACATGGGTCTGGTGTGAGAACAGGTTAAAGTTGCTTAACTTTAAAAAACCTTTGAAAACAAAAGGTATCTCATAAGACTTCCTGCACATAAACACGAAAAAGTTTTTCCTTATGATAATCAAAACATTTGATAGGAAATCCACTGTTATTATAATAGGGTCTAGGGTTTTCAAATAAATAAGACATAGCTGAAATTGTTACATGATTAAATTCCAGCATACTAGCCATAAAGTGGGTTACACAATCAAAACCGTAAAGGGTACGTAGGAAGAATGGGTTTCCATCAATGGCAGGGCTACTGGGGTACCGCCCATCACAATACGTGGCCTAGATCACAGTACCGAGGATCCACCCTAAATCCCCTGCAACACAAGTCTGGAACCATCTCTTACTGGATTGTCCCAAACAAGAAAACCTCGGCAGTTGTTGCAATCAACTGCCCCACACAGCTGAATAAAAGGGACTTCTAGACAGGGGAATATCTTGTCCTACTTGAGCGCGACTCACTTAGCCTAGCTGCACCTCCCTTGTTTTAGCCATTCCCAGTTGATAAGGCTTGAGGCTACGATTACCTTTATAGAACACGTCAATCTTAGAATGCTCATCATCCAGCTGACGATGTGCTGAAAGCATTCAATCCATACAAGTTCGTTCCGGGTTCGAACGAAACCGAAGGTACTGTCTTGTTACACTCATTTTGGAATCACCCTTAGAGTTAACAACAATAACCCTTGCACTCTGAATTTTCATCTTCGCTTGAGATTCACGACCTATGTTTTAATTTGGATCGATATGCTTTTTCGATATCCATATCTGGAAACCCAATCCCGGTCTCATCGTAGTCCAAAATGCCATCTTTTAAGTCCAAGTTGTTTTAAAGTTAAAACAATTTGATTCAATTCATTATCTATATTCACACAGATAGATAATTCACATTATCACAAACAAGTAATCCATAATCACAATTCAACCAAAGCATCTCATATCATAGATCAACACATATCTCATATCAGAGATATTAAACAACCCAAGGCATTCAATAACATTCAGTCATCCAAAAGCAATGATCTATTAATCACACCATCTCTAATTAATTTAAAATAAATTAAATTAATTACTTCCATTGCTATAAATCTTGCTTACTTAGCCATTAATTAATTATAAATCAACTAGTTAATCATCCTCTAAGTATTCATCTTAATTAATCGCCCTTGATTAATTATCCTCTAATTACATTAAGTAATTAGCCTTCAATTAATTACACAAATTAATTATCCTTAAACAATTACAGTAATTAACCTTTAATTACTCCCATTAATTAACTGTAATTAATTACATTAACCCTTATTAATTACATTAATTAATTACTTCATTGATTAAGTATCCTTAATTAATCAACCCTTAATTACTTCATTAATTACATTAATTAATGATCCTTAAATTCTTCTTTATTTAATTAATAATCATATTTAATAATTAATCTTTATTCATTGATCACATTCAGTAAATTTTATTCACATACTTTTTAGCGAAGATTATGATTACAAAAATGATACCGAAAGCATAATATTGAAAGTATGACAAAGCACATTAGAAGAAATATTATATAATGAAAAAAAGTTGATGATGAATGAATGACATCGCATCTAAAATCTTGGAGTGTGTGTATGTGTGTCTATATATCAGGTTCCCATAAGCAATGCTTCATGTTAACAAGCGGTAATGGTATCTAAGAGTTGCAAATTGTAAACCACTACTTAAAGAGACCTAATGCTTCATAAAGGAAAGGGTAGATATAATATCTAGTCAATATTGTATCTAGCAGATACCTCATCTAGTTAATATCGCATATCTTTGGTATTGCATTTCAAATGATGCCACTCATCACCAATTTCATCTCTTATTTATGTCGCTTTCCAAGTAATGTCGCCCCTTACTGATGCTGCTTATCACCAATGTCATATCTTATTTACAATACTTCTCAAGCAATGCCGCCTCTTATTGATATCGCCTCTCATGTAATGTTGTATCTCTTCAAGGAAATCTGTTATTAATGCCGCCCATTATCAATACCATACCTTAATAATGTCACACTTCATCAACCTTTAAAAGATGCCGTAGATCCTCAATACAACATTGATACCAGATGTCGTGGATGTCAATAAAAGCTATCAAGGAGGATGTGGATATAAAGCTCTAACACATGATGCCATAATCCATTAATGTACCCAAGGATTCCGCGGTTTCTCAAAACAAAGCATAGTGACTGGCGCCATTAAAGTGGTTGTTAATTTCGAAGGTCCCGCATGCTGGAGGTAGTGCATAGTAGCCACGCCGCACCTCTACCCCTATAAATACAGAGTTAAGGGCATTGAGGAAGGGGCAATCATTTCTTTTCCCTGCTCTTAAAATTGAATAGTTATAACCCTAAATTGAATTGGAGCAATAATTGATTTGATTGTAATCATTATGGGGTTATACGAACAAGGATTTGGACATGCCTGTTACCTTATTTTTTCCTTTTGGATATTGTTGGATATGGATAAGCATATAATAAATCTATTTTGACCTAAAGCCTGTCATGATTTTACTTTACATAGAATCACGTTACCTTCGGTCTAAACTAGTGTTTATATCTATACAGTTAAAGCCCTACAAAAGCTCCATAAAATCTCCGCTATAGTGCATAGCTCTCTTCGACCGTTACACTATTTCAATTTAGTGCTAATAAACAGTAAATCCGCTTTAAGCCTCGCTATATTCTACAACACCAGCAAAATCATGATTTTTTAGCATTCGCTTTTGCAACATTAATGTAGAAAGGTTGATTAAACTAGTTTTCTTTTAAACCAAATCAACAAAGTTAGGTGTTAACAAGAAAACTTGTCAACATCCCCAAAGGTATGTGGCTAATAAGGGATGATGTTGATGCTTCCAAAGAAGATTTTTGAGAGGGATCATTCTCTTTGAAACCCTTTTCGATTAGGTTGACATGGACGAGTTGATTTTGGTGCGTGTTCTTATGACAACTTTAATGGTACTTAATAGATCCAATCAACCTTATTGATATGAAGATTAGGGGAAAAACACTTCTTTTGAAACCTCTTCTATGAATGGGTCGAAAGAGATCATTTATTTCATGTATTTATTTATTTCGACTGCGTCGAAAGGATCACTTTGCCCTTATAGGAAAGTGTTTGCTTTAGACATTGTTGTTTATACTCTTTGGGGAAGAACTCCTTCGTAAGGGCTATATACATTGTAATGTGTATGATTTCAAAGGAATTCATCCATGTGGAATTGCTTTTTGTTTACACATCAGATCCCTTTCGATATGTCCCTTTCGACCAAGTCGAAAGGGGTCATGCTTTTTCGAATTAGATCTAATATGTAACACGCAAGCTCCATTTTATATACGTAATAGATCATTATCATTAATCATCTTAGAGAACATAAGTTTCATGAACTTATTAAGATCGAAACACCATTATCATCTTTTTTATTATTAAATATCATTGAACATGATGATAATGTGTTTCATTCCAAATTCATCTTATGGCATCGCACAAGACAAAAAGGAATTAAGAAGATAGGTGAACATCATGTGCAATTGATCATTAGACAAGCTAATGATCGAAATGATCTCCCTCATGATCAAAATCTTTATTGAATCCTTGCGCTTCCTCTTTTAATATTAATCCAAATTGAGTTACAAGCAAGAGAGCTTTTTCCCCAAATTGATTTAGGGTTACAAAGATTATTTTTTGCTATGAAATATGAGTACGATTTTTTGAATCCAGAGTCTGATCCCCAAAATCGAACCCCTACGGTCATATTAGTAGATGTAGCTTGGCCCTCTTTCATGCCCATCCTTTCGTTTCAGTCGAAAAGTCTTCCTACAATCTTCGGCATGCATCCTTTCAACATGGTGGAAAGGCCTTCTTTCAGTTTTTTCTGCGTGCATGCTTTCGATGTTGTCGAAAGGCTTTCCTTTTGAGTTTTCTCACCCAATCTTTCAGCTCCTGTTTTCTTATTCTAGACCTTTCAATCCGATGGAAAGGACCGCCTTGTCAACCATTCACTACCATTAAAGTCTAAGTGCTTCTTTTTCTTTGCTTTCTACTGGGCTGCTTTCTACTTCGTCAAAAGGGTGGTAAACGCTCTCTTCGCTTTATGTTGTTGTACTATTGCAAGTGGGAAATGAGTTGAGCTTTCAAATTACTTCAAAAGGAGTAGACAATAACATTTTAGTCCTGAAAAAAGGACTCTTAGCCTTCATTAGGATTTTTATCATGCTTTCGAAAGGTTCTAACCGTTTCGAGAGGCTTGTCCTTGCTTTCGAAAGGGGTATCGAAATCAATTTTTCAAGTGGTAAATTGAAAATGACAAAACCTTCCATTTTGAAGGGATTAGTTCATGTGCGCAAGTCTTTCGTTCAACACCTTCGGAAGAAGTTTCGAAACCATTCTTTCTTTTCTTATATATATCCGAATCAAACAACATCGAAAGGTTTTAATGAGGTAGAAGGCTAGCCTTACCTTTTTTTCCATCATTTAGAAAGCTTTTGTACTGTTTATCATTTATGATGGCACCCGGTTCTTGCGACTTCTTTGAAATCCATCTCAATGCCATCGAAACACCCTTCCATGAACGTCAACGAAACTCATGTCTTCAATTTTAGTATAGCCTAGCACTTTTATAAGCCTTCTTTCATACCTTTGTTCTTAAGTGGATTTATATGGTTAACATTTTCCCCCCTTATATGAAAGAAGCTTTTGTTCTTTAGGACAAAATTTTCACAACTACTTTGTTCTTAATAACCTTATTTTCCTGCAAAATTCAAAGAAAATAACATATTTTACCATTGTCTCATTACTTATTTAAAAATATGTTTCATGATGAAGTCAATATAACAGAGCTTCTGGACCCTAAAGATCAACATTGCATCATCTCCAGTTAATAAAGGATATGAAAACTTCAGTTGTAAACGATTGGGAACCAAGGATTTTTTTTTTAGGCGATATTATGAGTCCCAGCATCCAAATTTTATAGTTAAAAATGGAATTCATAAATTGAACTCCCATGGGATTAATAGTAAACCAACCTATAATAATTGAAGTCTAAGAACTTTCTATTGGAGACAACATATATTTGGTAATAGAAGATCGTGAGCTACCATCTAGAATTAAGTTATTGTAATCCATGAACCCTTATTTGGGGATAAGTAATAAGTATTTAGAAACTGCTCTTAGAAATAATAATGATCCGGGGACCAAGATTCAAATGTTGGTAAATATTCTTTAGAGTAGCAACTAATGACCTTGATTTAGATGTTAGGAAGACAAACTCAAAGCTTTGATTAAAGACCAGATGTTCATTGTAACCTCAATACTAGCTTCTTTAAAACCCAGATTCGAGAATTAACGGATGAAATCCAAAAATTGATGGTAACGGAATAAAAACTCAAATTCAGGTATTAGGAACATCAGAACTTTAAAACCTAGTTTCGAGAATCAATGAGTGAAATTCAGAAGTCAATAATAAGATATTCGAAACCCATATTCAAATTTTAGTAACTAATAATCAGGAATGGTCCTCATAATAGAGCTTTCATACCTAGATTCGGGTACTAGTGGTGGATAATTAGAAATCCATAATAATATAAATCCTGAGCCTAGATTCTGGCATTAATAAGTGAAGCCCAATAATTAATAATAGTCTCGAAACCCAATGTGATGAAGACCATAAACTATTAGTAAAGACCTGAAACCTAGATTCGGGTATTAGTAGATGAAGTCCTACATTTAACAATGGATGACCTGATTCCCAACTCCGAGTATTAATAAGCGAAGTTCAAGAATCCTTCTTTGATAATCAATTAGAGGTTGTAGATTCTTATTTAAGCCTTCTGTTTTGTTTCGCTCTTTGGGTTTTCTTTCTTTCAATATGTGCCATTCCTATAGGCATTATATGTAGTTTCTGTTTTATTTGCTGCTTCTCAAGCTTGCATGTCATAGTCCATCATTTGAGATGTCGCTTCTCGAGATCAGACTTCTTAGTCCATCATTTGACATGCCACTTCTTAGGCTCAGACGTCTTAGTCCATTGTTTGATATGTCGCTTCTTCGGGATTGGACGTATTAGTCCATTATTTGGTACACCACTTCTTTGGCTTGGACGTCTTAGTCCATTACTGATTGGTGCGCTTGGTTAGCTTATCCACAAGCAGGACCAAAGGACTCTCTCCAGAAGGTGCCTTGATCTGGCCATAGCATGGCACGACCAAGGGATTGTCGATACTCTAACGTAGCCATAGCGTGGAGCGGATTAAGGCTTACTGTAACCTCCCTCAAGGAGGCACCTTGACCTGGCCATAGCGTGGCATGGCCAAGGGCTTGTCGACGCTTTAACTTGGCTGTAGCGTGGCATGGATAAAGGCTGATTCTAGCCTCCCTCCAGGAGGCACCTTGACCTGGCCATAGCGTGGCGTGGCCAAAGGCTTGTTGATGATTTAACATGGCCATAGCATGGCATGGATAAAGTCTTACTCTAACCTCTCTCTCTAGTAGGTGCTTTCACCTGGCCAACTCAGCATAGACAATGGCTTTGACCATTAAAGTTAATGTCCAAATGCAAGGAGAATCTTACTCCTAACCATGTAGACTTTTCTTTTGAAGAAATAGATTCTTTATTCATTTATTATAGGAGAATCTAGTCACAAATGCTCCATGTTCCATGTTCTAGGCACAATATTATCATATGTTCAACATAATTTGTAAACTCTTGGGGGAATTACTTTGCATATGATTAGGGGATCTTCCCAGTTTGGTCCTAGCGGTCCATTCGTTGGATTTCTAGTGTTTGCTATTACCCTTCGAAGTACTAGGTCTCGCTCTTGAAATGACCTTGTTTTCTCTTTTGAATTGTAATATTTCAAAAAAATTCTTCGATATTCTGATGTTCGAATAGCAGCTTCATCTTTCAGTTCATGTATTAAATCTAGCGATTCTTTCTTTAGCTCCTGGTTTACATCAAATGCATATGTGATCCTTCGATGTGCGGGTATTTCAATTTCATTTGGTAACATCGCCTCACACCCATATGTTAATGAATAGGGATATGTCTAGTCACTATTCTAGTTGATGTTCGATAAGCTCGTAGCACAAGCGGCAACTATTCTACCTAATTCCCTTTAGCTTTAATCGATCGATTTTTCAGCATGGCCTTTATGGTCTTGTTTGTAACTTCAAATGCCCCATTTTCCAAAGCTTTTAGTAATCCCATTCTCCTGAAAAGATCGAGAAACCTGTTCACTTTCAAACTATTTTCTGTTGTCCGATAGTCTTATGGGAATTCCAAATCTGGTTATAACGCTTTTAATAACGAATTTGAGCACTTTCCCTGGAGTGATCTTAGGGAGTGGTTCTGCTTTGAACCACTTAGTAAAGTATTCTATGGTGACTACATCGTATTTTTCTCCTCCTATGAAATTGGCAATGGGCCAACTAAGTCAATTCCTCATATAACAAAGGGCCATGGACTTGAAATAGGGAGTTAGCCAACTTGGCGGAAATCGGGGAATCTTCAAGTATTTCTAGCATTTCTCGCATCTCCTTACATATTCAATGGCTTGACATGCCATCTAAGGCAAATAAAAACCTTGTCCTATTATCTTTTTTGCCAACTTTTCCCTATTAGAGTGGTCTCTACAGCATCCTTCATGTGCCTCCACTAACGATTCATCCCAACTTCCAGGCTCACACATCTTAAGCAAGGCAAAGAATATCCTTTCTTGTAAATAATTCCATCTACTATTGTGAAAGTTGGAGCCTGTTGCCTGATTTTTCTAGCCTCCTCCTTGTTAGATGGAAATATCCCTTTCGAAAGATATTTAACATTAGTTGACATCCTAATGTTATTATACCAGTCATCTGTCTTAGTTGACTGACTCTCTCATTTGAGATTTCTCTACTACTTTCCCTTCCTTTTTCTCTTGTAACATGGCTTGGGACCTTGTTAGGACTAACAATTCCTTTTCTTATTCGAGTGTTCCCTCTTTAATACTTTGAGTTGCTTGGTACCCTACTGGCACAACCCAAATTTATGGGGCTCCCCTTGAGTTAGCCAACTTTACTAATGAATCTGCTTGTGATTTTTCTCCTCTTGGAACTTGATGCATAGAAAAGTTTTCAAACAAAGCGAGCATCTTTAATATCTTCTTTATGGATAAAGATAGCTTAGCATCTTTAGTCTGATATGCTTGCTTTATCTGATTTACCATTAATTGGAAGCCAGTAAGATTTTAATCCATGGGATTTTAAGCTCCAATGCCAAATTCAACCCTGCCACCATTGATTCATATTCGGCTGTATTATTTCTTGCAAGAAATCCTAACTTCATGGAATAATATAGGCAGTGTCCATCTGGTGTTATTATGATGTACCCCGTACCAGCTCCTTGTTCATTCGATGCACCATCGGCAGATAACTCCCACATAGGTTTTTCATCCCTTTCCTTTTTTGATTATTCCTTAATGAAGTTGATGCACTCATTAATAAAATCTGCCAGTGCTTGCCCTTTGGTATCTGCTCATGGTTGAAACTCAATATCATACACACTATGCTTAATTTACCATTTTACTAGCCTACCCGAAGGTTTTGGCTTACTAAAAAATTATTTGAGGGGAAAATTAGTCAATACCCTGATTGGATGTGCTTGAAAGTATGCCCTAATTTTTCATGCTGTGAGTATCAAGCAATAAGCTAGTTTTTCTATTATTGGGTATTGAACCTAATCCCCAGCTTACGTAATAAATAGGAAGTTGAGTTCCACTTCCTTCTCTAATCAAAACCGAAATCAATGCATGTTCTAAGACTGCCATGTATAGGTACAAGGTTTCACCATTCTCAGGACTAGATAGTATTGGCGGTTTTTCCAAAAGATTTTTTAACGCTTGAAAAGCATTCTTACAATCTTCTCCCCATTCAAAGTTTTTCTTCTTCTTGATTACATCGAAAAAGAGGATACACTTATCAGTCGCCTTGGAAATGAATCTGCTTAAAGCGGCTATCCTTCCGTTTAAACTCATTTATTCTTTGCTAGTTTTGGGCTCAGGCATGTCCTTGATAGCTTGAATCTGGTATGGGCTAGCTTCATTCCTTTGAGCGCTCACAAGATAGCTTAAAAACATTCCCTGAATGGACTCCGAAAGAGCATTTTTGATGATTTAGTTTCATCTGATATTTTTTCAATATCTCGAACATTTCTTCTAGATCTTCAAGGTGACTTTTAGCCTCATAAGACTTCATTAGCATGTCATCAACATAAACCACCATATTTTGACCAATTTGATCTTTAAACATCATGTTGACTAACCTTTGATATGCACCCATTGCATTCTTTAATATGAAATTCATTGCACTGTAGCGGTAGATTTCCCAATCAGTAATGAAACTTGTATATTCCTCATCTAGCTTGAACATGGGTATCTGATTATATCTTTAGCATGCATCTATGGGAGATAACAATCTTTGCCCACTAGTTGCATCAACCAATTGATCGATATGTGGCAATGGAAAATAGTCTTTCGGACAGTACTTGCTCAAGTCAATATAATCGACATAAGTCTTCCACCTACCGTTCGACTTCTTTACTGATACTGGGTTTGCTAGCAATTTTGGGAAATAGATTTCCCAAATAAATCCATTTTCAAGGAGCCTTTTAACTTCCTCCTTTAAAGTGTCAGACTGCACTACATCAGTTGTCTTTTTTATGTCTAATAGGGGTTGCTTCTAGATATTTCACCATCAGATATTCCAACGGAAAAAAAGCATCATTCTCATCAACTGTGGATCTGCTAAAGAAAGCATTGTAATAGGATGGCTGGTTAATGATCACGAAGAGAATTTCGAAATTTTGGCAACATGGTGGTACTCCCATCTGTACTAGCAATTTCACTTGTCCTAATGGGGTCGATCCTTTTTTGTTGAACCCAAAGATCGATTCAATGCTAGGCTCTAGTTTGTCTTCAAGGATGCCCATCTGATCAAAGGAATGCTTAAAAATGACATTGACTGCACTATCGGCGTCCATAAAAATCTTAGGCACAATAGACAGTCCAATTTAAGCTGTGATCATTAAGCGATCACTATATGGGTGATGGACCCCCTTCTTCAACTCTTGGGGAGTAATGATAAGATTTGGCATCGAGATGTTGAGTCATGGACTTTTAATTAGGGGCTCTTCTTGAATGGATAATACACCTTCTATAGCCTTTTTGATGTACCTATTTCTGGCCCCTTTACTAGTCCCCGATGGATGTGGCCTTCATGAATTACATCGATCCTATTCAGCGATGGACTCAAGCTCAAAGGATATTCTTCGTCCAAGATATTAATAGCATTACTAGGAAAGTTTTATGGACCGTCCCCATTTCATGGAGCTTTCTATTTGTCCTGGATGAACTCCTTCAAATGACCCTCATGAATTAACTTCTAAATGATTCCCGCGAAGACTCTGCATTCATCAATTTTTTGGCCATTTGCTTTATGGTAAATGCAATAATCGTCCCCTTTCCTCTATTCTAGATATTTCGTAGCCTTAAAGGAAGTTGGGAAGTTGATCTTCTCCTTTGTCACAGCATAAATGTAAGACAGTGGCTTGTTTAAAGCGATTGAATTAGCATTATGCTCTTCCCATCTTATTCTCTTATGCCCTCGATCCAATCCAAACCATCCACTTTCTTTTTTAGGATTTTCTTTCTTTATAGTGTGATATAACTCATCCATATGAATGAATTTATAAGCTTGAAAATGGAAGTCTTGCAAATCCTTGCACCCATGAATAAAGAGTTGTTTCCAAAATGGTGTATTTTCTATTAATACAGAATGTACTATAGTAAGATTATCCCGGTCATTCATGTCTTGAGCTTTAAATGCTTCTGTTGGACTATTTGATGAAACCTCCTAATGATTCTCCCTGTCTTCATTTAATGTTAGCTAGAACTGTATAATTGATGGTTGGGTCCTTAATTCTACAAAATTGTGCAGAGTACTCATAAGAAAATTATTACCATGAGTAGATTGTCTTTTCACGTATTGTCGATACCATCTTGCTGTGAACCTTGGAGAGTTACCTAAAACAATCTACGTCATATGGCTCCAGATGCATTATATAGTTCCATTTGTCTATCGAAATCCATCAAGTGATCTCGTGATCTGTAGTTCCATGGTACTTCAAAGTTGGGATCTTTATGTAGGATGGGATAACCGTTGACATGATTTTGTTCGTGAAAAGTGCTACTCGCTCGTTATCATTTGCTTTCTCATCCAAAGTCCTCTTTCGCTTAGCATTCATCATATCTTTGAAAAAATTTCTGCCACATCTTTCAAATAAGCTTCGGCGTCATGTTAACTTTTCTGGTTTGGATTGTACTCTTTCGATGTTGAGCTTCTGGACTGTTCGAGAGATTTGTCTAGTACTCTTCCTTGATGATCGAATTTAGTTCGAGGATGGTCTTTCTTCTTTAAAGAGATGAAGTCAATTTTTCTCTTGTCTTCATTTGTATAAGCCTTCAAATTCCTTCTCGGAGAGATCACCTCATCTCCATTCATTGGTTTTGTTGTTTGAAAAGATTTTGGAGACAATGCTACCTTAAGAAGTTCCTACATCTCCAGCAATTGTTGTTCCAAGTGCTTTATTTTGGTTGCATTATCGTCTTGTTGGGATAAGGTTGATGGTTTCCCTGGCACAACCCCTCCAATTTGAAAGTAGGAGTTATGTTTTCTTCTAAAGTTATAGTGTGAACAGCCTCTTCATCCATTCGACTAAGTCTTTTGGATTTCATTTTCCTACACCAAGTTAAACAATCAATAATTAGTCTATATGGTAGCCACAAGGGCAGAGGTTCGAGCCCTCCTTCTAGCGCTAAAAATGTAAGCAAGAAAACTTGTCAACATTCCCTAAGCTACGTGGTTAACAAGGGATGATGTTAATGCTTCCAAAGAAGATTTTTGAGAGAAATCGTTCCCTTCGAAACCCCATTTCAATGTGGTTAAATAGGACAAACTAATTTTGTTAGGTCGTCTTATGACAAAATTAATGGTAATTAATAAATTCAATTAACCTCATTAAAATGAAGATTAGAGGGAAAACACCTCTTTAAAACCTCTTCCCCGAATCGGTTGAAAGAGGTCATTTGTTTCATGTATTCACTTCTTTTGACGGCGTCGAAAGGGTCATTTTGCCCTTATGGGAAAGTGTTTACTTTCAACATTGATATTTATACTCTTTGGGAAAGAACTCCTTCGAAAGGGTATATGCACCTTTTGAAGGAATTCATCCATGTGGAATTGCATTTTGTTTACACATTAGATACCTTTCGATACCCCTTTTGACCAAGTCAAAAGGGGTCATGCTCTTTTGAAGTATATCTAATATGTAATATGTAAGTTCCATTTTTATATATGCAATAGAAGATCATCTCAATGAACATAAGTTCCATGAACTTATTAAGATCGAAGCACCATTATCATCTTTGTTTATTATTAAATATCATTGAACATGATGATAATGTGTTCTATATGAATTTTATCCAAGTTGAGCTTATGGCATTGCACAAGACAAAAGGAATTACGAAGATAAGCTTGCATCATGTGCAATTGATTATTAAACAAACTAATGATCGAAATGATCTCCCTCATGATCGAAATCTTTATTTAGTCCATGTGCTACCTCTTTTAATATTAATCCAAATTGAGTTACAAGTAAGAGAGTTTTTTCCCCAAATTGGTTTAGGGACGAAAGATTAATTTTTGCTATGATAGGAGAATGAGTTTGGATTCCAAAATCCGGTCCCCAAAATCAAACGCCCAGGGTCATATTTATAGACACAAATCGGCCCCTTTTTGCACCCATCCTTTCAATTCAGTCGAAAGGTCTTTCTCCAATCTTCTACATGCATTCTTTTTGTAACGATCCCGGTTTTTAATTAAATTTAAAATTGATAATGTAAATAATTTTGGAATAAAATTGTAAATTAATTTGAATTTTTCAAATTAAATAGGATATTTGTTTATTTGAGTATTGATTTTAAAATTTTAATTGAGATTTTGAATTTCTATATTTAAAATCTTATAGATAAAAAAAAGTAACATCCCAAAGTTATCAATTTAAATAAATAATATGTTTTAAACTTTTGGAATTTAATTTCGAATTAAATTGGAAGAAAAAAAAACTAAAAAACAAATAAAAATGAGTGATAGTAATATATAATTAAATCCCAATTTTATCTTGAGATTAAATTTTTGAAGTAATAAATGTTGATAAAAGTCATTTAAATTTAAAATCTTATATATATATATATATATGTATAAAAAAAGGATAAAGATATACATTTGTTTTTAAAGTGTATAAGTTATAAATATAAACTTAACAAGGGTTTAAACCATAATTTCCAAATTTAATTAAAGTGAGGACTTAAACACAATTTAGGTTGCAAGAGACATTTGTAAGGAAATCAAAACATGTTTTAACAAATGTAAATATATGAAACAAGTGGCAAACTTGGTTTTATCTTCATTTAGAAAAAAGAAGAAAAAGAAAGAATTTATGTAAAGAAACAAAACCAGATCTGAAAACAGAGATAAAATCAAAGTTAAAAGCAAATTCCAAGATCAGCTCAATGCAAATCAAATCTGGAAGTAATGACCTGAATCCAACCTGAAACTGAAAAGCAAATGAAATCGAAAGAAGATAGAGCAGGGCAGTTCTCTCTGAAATTAAATAAAGATAAGTAAATTTTCTTAAAGCTTTGAATTTCATATTGTTAATCAGTGATAAAGCATAAGTTTAAAACAGTTGAAACAAAAATCAAAAATGCAGATTCAACTAGAAAGAAGGTGCAAAGTGAAGTCTGCAGCCTGGAAGAAAAAAAAAACAGTTGAAGCTTTAAACAAATTTAATCCTGTAAGTAATTTATTTATTTTTCTTTTGTATTGAATAAATTAAGAATAACAAAGGGTAAATGAAAATCTGTAACCAGAGATCAAGTAATTCCCAAACCAGAGCAAAAGCAAGCATCAAAGAAACTGGAAAACAACAGTTTGCCTCAAATAAAAAAAAACTGTAAGTAAATGGAATATTTTTTTTTGTTTTTGTTATTGATGAGTTAAGTAAACAAATATAACTAAGAAATCTTCAATCTGGAAATTATAAATTCAGATTCAACTTCAAAGCAAGAAAATCAAATCCAAGTTCCAGTTTTCAGTTCTCTGGAAGTTCATGATTGAAGTCTTGAAGCAAGCAATTCAACTGTAAAACAAAGCATGGCAAAGCTTTTAGAAAAAAAATAACAATAATAAGAATCAGAAAGCAGGCTTTTCAAACTAGGCCTCTATCTTCATCTACAAAATGGTGAGCAAATACAACCCGTTATATTTTTGAGTGATCTGTGAAATTAGCTCTCAAATGTGCTTGATTGATGCTTTGGTTATGCTTGCATGTATGTGTATGTTGAGGAATAATGATATGCATACCTACATTTAGGCTCTGTTCTTATTACAAGTTTTCAAAACTTGTGAGAAAATTCGAAAAAACATCCTATCTAGATGATTTTAGGATTTGATTTCTAAACAAAAAGTAATTATAACTATGAAATGCTAATTTTAAAAATAATTTCATGAACATTTATTTTGTAGTTATTTTTAAAACAGAAATAACAAAGATGATCAGATTTTAAACCAAAAAATTCGAATGTCAGAAATTCGATTTTTAATTATAGCAATGAATTCATACTCCAAATTCACGATTTTTGGCAATCGTTTCAGAATTTTAAAAGGGTATTCATGAAGAACTTTTGAGTTGAATGGAATGTGAATTTTTGCCAATTTCTAGTAATTAACAGTGAATCATGAATCGTGATTTATGGTGAAGGTGGCTTGGATGCAGTAGAATCATGGAAAAATATTCGCGAATTTTATAATTTGCTGGGGTGATAGATGGACGTGATTTTAGGGTTTTGTACCCTGATACTGTCGACGAAGTTTGGGGAGCAATTTTGATGTCGTGAATGATTAATAAGCAATCGCATGAGAGTGACATAGTTTGTCATGTTGTGGCACATCTCTGGGCAGTGCGACAGGATTTCTGGTGATAAATTCAGGTAGCGCGAGTCGATTTTGCCATGGAGTTTGGGTTTCCATTAGGAACTGGAATGTGATATGGTACTGGGTTGAGGAACAGAGTTAACAGGAAAAAAAAACAAGAGACAGGAAGAAATAAGAGCACAGAGAGGAAGAAGATCAATATATTTCTTATATATCTTTCCAGAGTGCCGATACATTTCCTTATATAACCAAGTCCTAACTAATATTGCCTACGTGGCTTAATAGCAGCTTTACCAGGTAACAAACTTTGCAGAAATTCAGGTAGCTAACTAACAGATTAAAGTAGGAAATTACAGATTGGAAATAGCAAAAGACAAAATAAAAATAAAGGTGATTGCATGCCCTTGCAGTATTCGGTTATGCATGCTACTCTAGAAATCTTTTGGGACGTTGGATCATTCTCTTGGGCCTTATGTTTGCGGTTGTACTGCCTTCATGTGGTGCTGGCTGAGTGGTATGCGCATCAATGCTCGCCTCTTCGAGATCGACCTTGTCCTCAAGGTCAAGGGTATTAGGATTTGCTGGTAGTGGGTGAGATCTTGTGAATGCTGGGTTTGGACATAGCTTGAGGAGGGATACATGAAACACGGGATGAATGCGGGAATCTGGAGGGAGTAGGAGTTTGTATGCGACTGGTCCGATTCGGTCGATGATTTGGAATGGTCCAGAATATTTTTTTGAAAGTTTGTGGTGGTTGTTGCGAATGGTGGTTTGACGATATGGTTGGAGCTTGACAAAAACCCATGAGCCGATTGTAAATTCTTTGTCGCTACGGTGTTGATCGGCAAGGTTTTTCATACGTGATTGGGCCTTTTTTAAGTTCAGTTTGATAGCTTGGAGAAGTTGGTCTCTAGAGTTGGCCCATGTATCTAATTCCGGAATATTGGCTTGTCCCATGATGTAGTTAGAGATGATAGGTGGTGGTCGGCCGTAAACGACTTGGAATGGTGAAAGGTTGAGAGAAGTGTGTTTGTTTGTATTGTACCACCATTCCGCCCAAGGAAGACATTTTGCCCATTTAGTGGGAATATCGCCAACAACGGCGCGTAAGTATGTTTCGAGACAACGGTTAACAATTTCGGATTGGCCATCGGTTTGTGGGTGGTATGCACTACTCATTTGGAGTTTTGTCCCATGGAGGCGAAATAATTCCTTCCAAAATTGGCTAGTAAATAGGCGGTCTCGGTCGGAGGTAATAGAGCGAGGAAATCCATGCAAACGGACGTATTCTTGAATAAAATAGGAAGCTAGTTGAGTTGCTGAGATAGAGGTGGGCAAGGCGCAAAAATGAGCATACTTAGAAAGCCTATCGACAATGACCCAGATTGTAGTTTTACCAGTGGATGGTGGGAGATGTGTGATGAAATCCATAGCGATATCCTCCCATATTTGATTTGGAATCGGTAATGGTTGTAACAGGCCCTTATACGGGGTGTTATCCGGTTTGGCTTGTAGGCACTTAGGACAGCACTTCACAAACTGTTGAACAGTTGCTGCGAGGTTAGGCCAAAAGAAGTTGCTTGCGACGCGCGCAATAGTGGCCTTAATTCCCGAATGTCCACCCGTTTTGGAATCGTGTAACTCAGACACAATTTTGGTTTGCAGTTCAATATCATTAGGGACATATATACGAGATCCCCACAATATAAGATCATTACGCAATTGTAATTTCGGGTTAGAGCATGTACCTGCACGTAGTTGATGCACCATGGCCTGCGCTTTAGAGTCGTTACGCAGGGCAGAATGTATGTCGTCCAATAATGGAAATGCAGGGCCTGAAATTGCAGTAAAAGAAGCTTCGGCAGTGAATCTGGATAGGCCATCAGCGACAGCATTCTCCTTGCCGGGTTTGTAGTGCACAGTGAAATCGAATCCGAGAAGCTTCGTTAACCATTTTTGTTGCTCTGGTGTTTGGATTGCCTGTGATGTGAGCTCCCGAAGGCTTCGATGGTCAGTGAAGATGTGGAACGTGCGACCGAGGAGATAGTGGCGCCATTTCTTGACGGCGGCGGTGATGGCGAACATCTCGCGGGAGTATGTTGAGGCTTTCTGGAGATATTGAGGTAATTTGAGGCTAAAGAATGCTATGGGGTGATTTGTTTGAGAGAGGACGGCGCCAATTGCTTGGGATGATGCGTCAGTGGTGAGGCAGAAGGGTTTTGAGAAATCTGGAAGGGAGAGAGTTGGGGTGTGGGTGACGGCATGTTTTAATTCATCAAACGCGGATTGGGCTTTTGTGGTCCAATTGAATGCGTTTTGCTTTAACAAATCCGTTAATGGGCCAGCAAGTTGTGCGTAATTTCGTATGAAGCGCCTGTAATATCCAGTTAGGCCCAAAAATCCACGTACAGCGGTGACTGAGTTGGGCGTAGGCCATTGAACCATAGCGTCGATTTTCGATTGATCGACTTGAACACCTTTAGCGGAAATGATGTGGCCTAAATAAGTAAGTTCTTGAAGGCCGAAATTACACTTGGCGATGTTGGCGAAAAATTTATGTTGATCGAGCATATTTAAGGTAGTTTGAAGATGGTCAAGGTGGGATGTCCAAGATGGGCTATAAACGAGGATGTCGTCGAAAAATACAAGGACAAATTTACGAAGATAAGGGCGGAAGATGTTGCTCATCGTGGCTTGAAAGGTGGATGGCGCGTTTGTTAACCCAAACGGCATTACTAAAAATTCATAATGCCCGTCGTGAGTTCGAAACGCTGTTTTTGGAATATCGGGTGGATGGACACGGATTTGAAAATAACCGCTACGAAGATCCAATTTAGAAAAAAATATTGCGCCATGTAGTTCGTCTAAAATCTCGTCGACCGTTGGGATGGGAAAACGGTCTTTGACAGTGATGGTATTAAGTGCTCTATAATCAACACAAAATTGCCAAGATCCGTCTTTCTTTTTGACTAATAATACGGGAGAAGAGAAGGGGCTTGTGGATGGTTGAATAAGTTTGGAATGGAGCTTCTCTTGAACTTGTCGCTCGATTTCGTTTTTTTGAAAATAGGGGTAACGGTATGGTTTGGTATTAACGGGTTGAGAATTTGGTGCTAGATTTATGTGGTGGTTTAGTGAACGGTTTGGTGGTAGGTCGGTGGGTTTGGCAAAAACGTGGTTATAAGATGAGAGGAGGTCACGGAGTTGTGGGTCATATTGGTCGATTGGGTTTAGAACTGGTGAGGCAATGACAGGTTGGAAATGTAAATAAAAAAAACTGGAGATAACAGACGTTGTTTCCAGCCTTTTAAGTTGTTGAACTGAAATAGGTGTGGGTTGAACTGTTTGGCCCAGCCCAGTCAAGGTTACGGCCCGCTTGTTGAAACAGAATGACATTGTTAAATCTTTATGATCAACAGTAATTGGCCCTAATGTCTCTAGCCATTGAATACCACATACGGCATCAGATCCAGAAATTTCGAGTAAATGAAAATCAATATGAAATTGATGCCCTTGGATATGAACGTCAACGTTCGAACAGATGCCAGAGCTGCGTAACTTCTCTCCGTTGCCAACCGTGACGACGAAAGAGCTCGAGTGGTCGACTTTGAGGCCAAGAAACTTCGCAGCTTTCGGATGAAGGTAGTTGTGTGTTGACCCCGTATCAATGAGTATAGAAATTGGGTTGCCGTTAATTGTGGCGGGATGGCGAATCGAGCATGGGTGATTGGACCCGATTAACGCATGGAAGGAGATTTCTTGTGCCGAAGCGAAATTTAGGTCGCTGTTATCTTGGTGGTCGGTGGGTGGCGATGGATCTGGTTCGGTGATGGGAATTGGTTCGGTTTCAAGGGCAATGTCATCGGGGTTTAGTTCGGGTAAGATCATGAGGATGTGGGTAGGTTTGCAGCGATGACCGAAATAGTATTTTTCGTCGCAATTGAAGCATAAGCCTTGTTTCTTTCGTTCGTTCATTTCAGATTGAGATAATTGTTTGATCGGTATAGAGGGTTTTGTTGATGGCGTGTGAGGTGTTTGAGGAATTGTCTGAGAGGGGTTTGGGTTATTTTGAATTTTTGAAGTGTATTGGGACTGTTTGGAAAACCTGGACTGGTCGGTGTATTTTCGTTCAATGAGTTTGGCGTTGTCGATTGCATCGGAAATGGTGGTGGGTTTGAGAAGATGAAGTTCGTTTTGGATGTGTGTTTTGAGGCCGGAGATGAAACATTGGAGAATGGAGTCGGGTGGTAAAGTAGTGATACGGTTGCAGAGAGTCTCGAAGGTGGCTTGGTACTGGTCAACAGTAGTGAGTTGCTTCAGCTTAAACAGGGTGGCTTGCGGATTTAGGAAGGTAGGCGGCCCAAAACGCTGCTCAACTGCCTTAGCGAGTGTCGACCACGAAGATAACTGCTTGTTTCTATGCATCCATTGAAACCAAGTAAGCGCTTGCCCCTGCATATGAAAACTTGCCAGTTCGACTCGTTGTTCTTCAGGTGTAGAATAGTATGTGAAATACCGGTCAGCTTGAAATATCCAGTCATGGGGATTGGAGCCGTCAAAGGACAGTAGTGTTATTTTTGGATTTCGGTTTGTTGTCGGGGATGCCAGAAGTGGTGGTTGGCGACTGGGTATTGGTGGAATGTAAGTTGTGGATGCTTGGTTAGTTGGGGATGGTGGTGGCTGGTTATCCAGTTTGTGGTTGATGTCGGTTATGGCTTTGGTGAGGTTGTGGAGTGTGGTTTTGATATCGATGATATCGGCATGTTGGGTCTCGAGCATGGCACTGTGGTTTGTTTGGTTGTTTTGGATGGTGGTGATGCTGTCATGGTGTTGGGCTAGTTGTTGGATGGCATCGTCTAATTTGGTCATGGTGAGGGAGGTGATTTGGATATTGCGGGAAAGGAGGAGGGAAGGTCAGTGGTGAAAGCACCAAATGATATGGTACTGGGTTGAGGAACAGAGTTAACAGGAAAAAAAAACAAGAGACAGGAAGAAATAAGAGCACAGAGAGGAAGAAGATCAATATATTTCTTATATATCTTTCCAGAGTGCCGATACATTTCCTTATATAACCAAGTCCTAACTAATATTGCCTACGTGGCTTAATAGCAGCTTTACCAGGTAACAAACTTTGCAGAAATTCAGGTAGCTAACTAACATATTAAAGTAGGAAATTACAGATTGGAAATAGCAAAAGACAAAATAAAAATAAAGGTGATTGCATGCCCTTGCAGTATTCGGTTATGCATGCTACTCTAGAAATCTTTTGGGACGTTGGATCATTCTCTTGGGCCTTATGTTTGCGGTTGTACTGCCTTCATGTGGTGCTGGCTGAGTGGTATGCGCATCAGAATGCTAAAATTTAAGTTTCATCGTGATTGACGAATTTGAGCAGTTGTGTGTGTCGACGTGATGATCGTCGATTTGCCGAGTATCGCCATGGTGACCGGAGTTGGTCAGTTGACTCGTGCACGTGCACGAGCATCATGCGTGTGTCAGTGTTGGTTTGGGGTTGGGTTTCGTTGCGTCGAAGATCGTCTCGGGTAAATAGAAGTATGCCTCGAGTTGTTTTAGGGGAGATTCGAATTGTTACTACGGTTTTGAAGTTTTAAAACTGAAACAAAGTTTGAAAATAAAAAGGAGGAAGAAGAAGAATGGGTGCCTGTGTTTCGCGTACTTCGGGTTCGTTCTGAAGTTTTCGAGGTTGGGCTTCGGGCAAGTTTGGATTATTTGTGTGTTTGGAATTTTAACAGGTGCGACTCATTTTGGCTGTGGGCTTCGGCCCAATGGATCCTCGTGTTAAATTTAACAAGTTTTTAAAGTTTATTTTAAATAGTAAATCAAGAAAAGATGTTAATTAACTTTAAAGTTTAAGTTAAACTATTACAAGATCTATTTGATAAAATTTAAAGGAAAATTGAAGTGGTTAATAAAGATAAAATGGGTTATCTTTAAATTTAATTAATTAACGATTTTAAGAAATTAAGGGATAATTAATTAAGATTTAATGTTTTTGAAATTAATTGAATTAATGAGATAATTATGGAATAATTAGTTAATTTAATTAATTAATTGGTTTGGGATTAATGAATAATTGATTAAGGGTTAATCAAATGGGTAATTAAGATCATTAATTAAATAATTAGAGATTAATCAATGGGTAATTAAAGATAAATTTATTTGTGAATAACAATGGTTAATCTAAGTTAATTACTTAATGGAAGTAATTAGAGAATGGTTAATGAAGGTCATTAACTAGGATTATTTAATAATTAATAATGTGATTAATTTTAATAATTAATTGGATTAATTAATTTAATGATAATCAATTGTGAATTGTTAAGTGTAATTACTTAATGAAAGTAATTAAGGAACTAATTACTTAATGCAATTAATTGAGTTTAATTAATTTAAACACTAAATGATCTGATAATAATTACTTAATGTAATTTATGGATGGTAATTACTCAGTAAAGCAATTAATTGATAATTACTGGATGTAATTAATTGAAGTGATTAAGAATAATTATTAATTAAGGAATAATTAATTAGTTATTGTAATTAATTAAGAAAAATTAAATTTAGGATTAATTATTAATTAAGGGTTAATTAATTATTGTAATCAATAGTTAATTAAGATGGTTTGTAGTTAATTAACATTAATTAACTAAGATTAGTGACTAATCTGATTTGAATTAATCAGATGATAAATTGTTATTGCTTAGGGATGTTTGGGTTCTATTTAATGATTGAACTGATTGATATTACTGATTGAGATGTCTTATTTTGATTTGAGCAATATTTACTGTGATTTATTATCTATAATACATACCTATGATCTGTGAATGAAAGATAAGCGTTACAATTGGTTTGTACCGCTTGTCAAATATAAGCGTTATTGTTTACATTGCTTATCAAATATATTGCTGTATTTGAATCTATGCTAATTGATGTTGTGCACTATTGTGTTGTAAACCCCGGACTACACTATACACACACAAATATGGATTGCACGGGGAAATCGGTTAAGTCATAGACTTTTGAAATTATTTAAATTTGAATTTTTAAATTCAAATGGTTTTTGAAATGGATGGGTTTTAAAGTAAAAAGCTTTGAAAAAGAATTTCAAAGATAAAAGTTATTTTTGAATAACTTAATTTAGTTTTGAAATCTGATTTAAATTCGAATTCAAGGTTTGAAATTAAATTCTATTTTTAGAATATAAAATGTAAAAAGGTTATAGAAGCTTATATGGGTTTCAAACCATTTTTAAAAGTGTTGTTTTTGGGAAATAAATTTAACCCAAAGATTTTAACTTCTATAAATGAAATTGGATTTTTCCAAAATGAAAACTGCTTGTTTCCAAATAATAAAGCTTTCGTATAAGAAATGAATTTCCAATGTGTATAAAAGGAATTTCAAGTTTGAATTGAAATGGTTTTCCAAGTTGTGAATGAATAATTGAAAACGGGTTTGGAAGCTATGAGTAAAATCTTGGATTTAAAGATTAAATGAATTAATCCAACTAAAATGGATATTGTTTTGGAAACCGTAAATGGATCTTTGTGAAACTGGTTAAACTTTATGAAATAAATCTTTTGTTTAAAGATTTGAAATGGTAATTTGGTTTAAACCATTTAAATGGAAGTTTTGGATAATAGGTTGTGACTTAACTGAAAATCCCATGTCCATATGTTTTTAAATATTGCACTCGTTATTCGGTTTAGCCGGGAGAGGACCTTGTGTCATATAACCCATTCTGAATAATGATACGTCGTTATGGATAGCATTTGAAGACCGGTGGTGAAGACCGGGTATTTGCGAGAATGATAGGATGACCTATCGATTGTCTCTGCACTGAGTAGCTACGGTATAGGGATTTCCTAAGTGATGGGAAGTCCGATCGGGATTGTGAATACCCGGATTTGCAAGGGCTTCTTCGGAAGTGCCTTCGGTTCTGTTCGAGCCCGGAACAGACTTGTATGGTTGTGTGTCTGACACTACACTTTGAGATGTAAAGCCGATTTCTTTCAAATACATATCTGTTGGTGGCGGAGAATTTATCCTCTTAGCTTAACACCCTTCTCTGAGACATACGAGCTCAGAGGTTATGTAGTTGAAGGTTATCAGCGATATACTCCCAATTTGGTAGTGTGGCATGCTAAGTGCTGCTGTGTGATTGATGATCATTTGTTGATCATTGGTTGATCAAAGCATGGCTTTGTGAAAAAGCGTAGCTTTGTGGTCGAGACCTCATCGAGCCTCACAAACCGGTAATGGTCGAAACAGGAAAGTTGCGGCAAGGTTTCAGGGGTAGCTCCCCTAGGGTATGACCATTCCTTCTGGAAAAGGTTAGTATCATGGTATGGAGTCCAGATACTTACTCATGTGGACACACTATATTTATTACCGTGTGATGTTGTTGTTGGAGAGCCCTCGGATAAAGGTCCCAAAGGACCGGGGGTGGCATATCTCAGGTTTTATTCCCCGGGAAGGGGGTATCCGGCCTTGTTTAGCAGAGATCCGGGTGGGTTCTCGGGGCGTCCCGCCATAGGCGTTCCCATGTGGCAATAGGAAGTTCCTTAGCCTGACCATTTGTTGGAAATCCATTCATCCAATACGCGGCTTGTACGGTTTTAGTTGTATTACCTGCCATCTACTTATGGTGGCGCCCCACTGTTTGGATGGTAGTTATAGTAGGCATAGTTCGAAATGTCTATGCTGGCTAGGATTAATATTATACTTTCGAAGTGTTTTCCACTGTGCACTTATAGTAATAATATCAAAGAATTTTTCTCGTATTAAGCATGTTTGACTATCATAAGGAGAAATCTCCTCCAATTCTGCGTTTGCATTATGTGTGTGGCGGGAGGCCTTATGGTAGTTTCATTTTCTAAAAAGCATTGCGGATTTCAAATTTAAATTCTTTTGTTGTTTTAAAAGACCAAACTGTTTTGTTTGCTCATACCAGTCCCATGACTGACCTGGAGTTTATTGTTCCTTTCCTAAACTCTGGGTGCCCACTATTTTCCACACGGGCAGTCTAGAGTTGGGTTTTCAGATATTCCAGTAATAGGTATAGATTCATTAGCCTTCGAAGCTCTTTGGATTTGTGGATCGCATTTGCTGCACTTCAGCATCGGACCAGTCTTGCTCTCTTTGTGAATGTGATGAGGGTTCGAGCTAGCTTTGGATTGAAGATGGAGTTCTTGGAGTTTGGCATTGAAGACACTATCTTTCCGCTGCTATTTTCTTGTATCTCTGATAGTATTGTTATCCATTGTACCATTTTATTGTATTCTGTTGTATCAGATATTGTATTAAATGTTGTATATCAAATGTATCATGCATATTTATTCCGCTGTGTTGTACTTATTGTGTTATAAGCTCCGGCGAACCAGATTCGACGTTTGGATCTGCGGCATTTGAATACGAGTGCCGTATTCGGTGTCGATTTTCGAAGGTCGAGTAAGGGTCGCTACATTTGGTATCAGAGCTGATGGTTAAACTTTAGCTCAGGAGTATAACACATTAAGTAACTCATTAGAGATAGGGTGAAGTATACCCTAGAATGAGTAATCCCTAAGATATCCGATCGAATGCCTCAGTAAATTCTCTTACTATCCACCGATAGTGAGTATGAGTGCAAGAAGAGAACGAGATAAGGGACAGGGGAATACCAGTACAACTGGTCAATTCCCTGCAACAATGGAAATAACCTTCTTTATCAATCTCCTTTGATTCATCTTTCCAATTCTTTTGATTGCTTCGTAGCAGCTCGAGGAAGAAGTTTCGGTGTGATGGTGGCCCTATGAATCGTAGATAAGTTTCTATTTCGTATTCTCTTGGTCAAATTTCTATCAGCTTTTCGTTCTTAACCTTAGCAAAATTTAAATTTGATAAGTTGGTATCTAAAATATAAAGTTAAATAATTTGTATCGATAAAACAATTTCGATTGAAACCAAATTTGAAATTCTGTTGTAATTCCTTATGTTGATTGAAGTCCGAAGAGGGACAAGTTGATGTATACTTTGGGTTATTCCGACCTAAGTTGGAATCCATATCTAGTGTTTGAGAAATTGTAGAAGAATCTATCTATCTATCTATTCTCTGGGATCCGATACGTTCTACGAACGATTAGTTATCCCTTCGAACTAATCAATGCCTTTGCATATTCGTAGACCGGATAACCCGTGTATTTTGTGAAATAATTGTATGAGTTTATTCTCATATTGTTGATATTCTAATTTGGTAAGCCAAATACAAAATTGTTATCCAGTCAGATTTGGAAAGATATTTCTCTATCTTTCATCTATTCTTTGTCATCTTCCTTGCAAATTTCGAGGACGAAATTTTTTTTAAGGGGGGAAATCTGTAACGATCCCGGTTTTTAATTAAATTTAAAATTGATAATGTAAATAATTTTGGAATAAAATTGTAAATTAATTTGAATTTTTCAAATTAAATAGGATATTTGTTTATTTGAGTATTGATTTTAAAATTTTAATTGAGATTTTGAATTTCTATATTTAAAATCTTATAGATAAAAAAAAGTAACATCCCAAAGTTATCAATTTAAATAAACAATATGTTTTAAACTTTTGGAATTTAATTTCGAATTAAATTGGAAGAAAAAAAAATAAAAAACAAATAAAAATGAGTGATAGTAATATATAATTAAATCCCAATTTTATCTTGAGATTAAATTTTTGAAATAATAAATGTTGTTAAAAGTCATTTAAATTTAAAATCTTATATATATATATATGTATAAAAAAAGGATAAAGATATACATTTGTTTTTAAAGTGTATAAGTTATAAATATAAACTTAACAAGGGTTTAAACCATAATTTCCAAATTTAATTAAAGTGAGGACTTAAACACAATTTAGGTTGCAAGAGACATTTGTAAGAAAATCAAAACATGTTTTAACAAATGTAAATATATGAAACAAGTGGCAAACTTGGTTTTATCTTCATTTAGAAAAAAGAAGAAAACGAAAGAATTTATGTAAAGAAACAAAACCAGATCTGAAAACAGAGATAAAATCAAAGTTAAAAGCAAATTCCAAGATCATCTCAATGCAAATCAAATCTGGAAGCAATGAGCTGAATCCAACCTGAAACTGAAAAGCAAATGAAATCGAAAGAAGATAGAGCAGGGCAGTTCTCTCTGAAATTAAATAAAGATAAGTAAATTTTCTTACAGCTTTGAATTTCATATTGTTAATCAGTGATAAAGCATAAGTTTAAAACAGTTGAAACAAAAATCAAAAATGCAGATTCAACTAGAAAGAAGATGCAAAGTGAAGTCTGCAGCCTGGAAGAAAAAAAAAACAGTTGAAGCTTTAAACAAATTTAATCCTGTAAGTAATTTATTTATTTTTCTTTTGTATTGAATAAATTAAGAATGACAAAGGGTAAATGAAAATCTGTAACCAGAGATCAAGTAATTCCCAAACCAGAGCAAAAGCAAGCATCAAAGAAACTGGAAAACAACAGTTTGCCTCAAATAAAAAAAAAACTGTAAGTAAATGGAATATTTTTTTTTGTTTTTGTTATTGATGAGTTAAGTAAACAAATATAACTAAGAAATCTTCAATCTGGAAATTATAAATTCAGATTCAACTTGAAAGCAAGAAAATCAAATCCAAGTTCCAGTTTTCAGTTCTCTGGAAGTTCATGATTGAAGTCTTGAAGCAAGCAATTCAACTGTAAAACAAAGCATGGCAAAGCTTTCAGAAAAAAAAAATAACAATAATAAGAATCAGAAAGCAGGCTTTTCAAACCAGGCCTCTATCTTCATCTACAAAATGGTGAGCAAATACAACCCGTTATATTTTTGAGTGATCTGTGAAATTAGCTCTCAAATGTGCTTGATTGATGCTTTGGTTATGCTTGCATGTATGTGTATGTTGAGGAATAATGATATGCATACCTACATTTAGGCTCTGTTCTTATTACAAGTTTTCAAAACTTGTGAGAAAATTCGAAAAAACATCCTATCTAGATGATTTTAGGATTTGATTTCTAAACAAAAAGTAATTATAACTATGAAATGCTAATTTTAAAAATAATTTCATGAACATTTATTTTGTAGTTATTTTTAAAATAGAAATAACAGAGATGATCAGATTTTAAACCAAAAAATTCGAATGTCAGAAATTCGATTTTTAATTATAGGAATGAATTCATACTCCAAATTCACGATTTTTGGCAATCGTTTCAGAATTTTTAAAAGGGTATTCATGAAGAACTTTTGAATTGAATGGAATGTGAATTTTTGCCAATTTCTAGTGATTAACAGTGAATCATGAATCGTGATTTATGGTGAAGGTGGCTTGGATGCAGTAGAATCATGGAAAAATACTCGCGAATTTTATAATTTGCTGGGGTGATAGATGGACGTGATTTTAGGGTTTTGTACCCTGATACTGTCGATGAAGTTTGGGGAGCAATTTTGATGTCGAGAATGATTAATAAGCAATCGCATGAGAGTGACATAGTTTGTCATGTTGTGGCACATCTCTGGGCAGTGCGACAGGATTTCTGGTGATAAATTCAGGTAGCGCGAGTCGATTTTTCCATGGAGTTTGGGTTTCCAGTAGGAACTGGAATGCTAAAATTTAAGTTTCATCGTGATTGACGAATTTGAGCAGTTGTGTGTGTCGACGTGATGATCGTCGATTTGCCGAGTATCGCCATGGTGACCGGAGTTGGTCAGTTGACTCGTGCACGTGCACGAGCATCATGCGTGTGTCAGTGTTGGTTTGGGGTTGGGTTTCGTTGCGTCGAAGATCGTCTCGGGTAAATAGAAGTATGCCTCGAGTTGTTTTAGGGGAGATTCGAATTGTTACTACGGTTTTGAAGTTTTAAAACTGAAACAAAGTTTGAAAATAAAAAGGAGGAAGAAGAAGAATGGGTGCCTGTGTTTCGCGTACTTCGGGTTCGTTCTGAAGTTTTCGAGGTTGGGCTTCGGGCAAGTTTGGATTATTTGTGTGTTTGGAATTTTAACAGGTGCGACTCATTTTGGCTGTGGGCTTCGGCCCAATGGATCCTCGTGTTAAATTTAAAAAGTTTTTAAAGTTTATTTTAAATAGTAAATCAAGAAAAGATGTTAATTAACTTTAAAGTTTAAGTTAAACTATTACAAGATCTATTTGATAAAATTTAAAGGAAAATTGAAGTGGTTAATAAAGATAAAATGGGTTATCTTTAAATTTAATTAATTAACGATTTTAAGAAATTAAGGGATAATTAATTAAGATTTAATGTTTTTGAAATTAATTGAATTAATGAGATAATTATGGAATAATTAGTTAATTTAATTAATTAATTGGTTTGGGATTAATGAAAAATTGATTAAGGGTTAATCAAATGGGTAATTAAGATCATTAATTAAATAATTAGAGATTAATCAATGGATAATTAAAGATAAATTTATTTGTGAATAACAATGGTTAATCTAAGTTAATTACTTAATGGAAGTAATTAGAGAATGGTTAATGAAGGTCATTAACTAGGATTATTTAATAATTAATAATGTGATTAATTTTAATAATTAATTGGATTAATTAATTTAATGATAATCAATTGTGAATTGTTAAGTGTAATTACTTAATGAAAGTAATTAAGGAACTAATTACTTAATGCAATTAATTGAGTTTAATTACCTTAAACACTAAATGATCTGATAATAATTACTTAATGTAATTAATGGATGGTAATTACTCAGTAAAGCAATTAATTGATAATTACTGGATGTAATTAATTGAAGTGATTAAGAATAATTATTAATTAAGGAATAATTAATTAGTTATTGTAATTAATTAAGAAAAATTAAATTTAGGATTAATTATTAATTAAGCGTTAATTAATTATTGTAATCAATAGTTAATTAAGATGTTTTGTAGTTAATTAACATTAATTAACTAAGATTAGTGACTAATCTGATTTGAATTAATCAGATGATAAATTGTTATTGCTTCGGGATGTTTGGGTTCTATTTAATGATTGAACTGATTGATATTACTGATTGAGATGTCCTGTTTTGATTTGAGCAATATTTACTGTGATTTATTATCTGTAATACGTACTTGTGATCTGTGAATGAAAGATAAGCGTTACAATTGGTTTGTACCGCTTGTCAAATATAAGCGTTATAGTTTATATCGCTTATCAAATATATTGCTGTATTTGAATCTATGATAATTGATGTTGTGCACTATTGTGTGTAAAACCCCGGACTACACTATACACACACAAATATGGATTGCACGTGGAAATCGGTTAAGTCATAGACTTTTGAAATTATTTAAATTTGAATTTTTAAATTCAAATGGTTTTTGAAATGGATGGGGTTTAAAGTAAAAAGCTTTGAAAAAGAATTTCAAAGATAAAAGTTATTTTTGAATAACTTAATTTAGTTTTGAAATCTGATTTAAATTCGAATTCAAGGTTTGAAATTAAATTCTATTTTTAGAATTTAAAATGTAAAAAGGTTATAGAAGCTTATATGGGTTTCAAACCATTTTTAAAAGTGTTGTTTTTGGGAAATAAATTTAACCCAAAGATTTTAACTTCTATAAATGAAATTGGATTTTTCCAAAATGAAAACTGCTTGTTTTCAAATAATCGTATAAGAAATGAATTTCCAATGTGTATAAAAGGAATTTCAAGTTTGAATTGAAATGGTTTTCCAAGTTGTGAATGAATAATTGAAAACGGGTTTGGAAGCTATGAGTAAAATCTTGGATTTAAAGATTAAATGAATTAATCCAACTAAAATGGATATTGTTTTGGAAACCGTAAATGGATCTTTGTGAAACTGGTTAAACTTTGTGAAATAAATCTTTTGTTTAAAGATTTGAAATGGTAATTTGGTTTAAACCATTTAAATGGAAGTTTTGGATAATAGGTTGTGACTTAACTGAAAATCCCATGTCCATATGTTTTTAAATATTGCGCTCGTTATTCGGTTTAGTCGGGAGAGGACCTTGTGTCATATAACCCATTACGAATAATGATACGTCGTTATGGATAGCATTTGAAGACCGGTGGTGAAGACCGGGTATTTTCGAGAATGATAGGATGACCTATCGATTGTCTCTGCACTGAGTAGCTACGTTATAGGTATTTCCTAAGTGATGGGAAGTCCGATCGGGATTGTGAATACCCGGATTTGCAAGGGCTTCTTCGGAAGTGCCTTCGGTTCTGTTCGAGCCCAGAACAGACTTGTATGGTTGTGTGTCTGACACTACACTTTGAGATGTAAAGCTGATTTCTTTCAAATACATATCTGTTGGTGGCGGAGAATTTATTCTCTTAGCTTAACACCCTTCTCTGAGACATACGAGCTCAGAGGTTATGTAGTTGAAGGTTATCAGTGATATACTCCCAATTTGGTAGTGTGGCATGCTAAGTGCTGCTGTGTGATTGATGATCATTTGTTGATCATTGGTTGATCAAAGCATGGCTTTGTGAAAAAGCGTAGCTTTGTGGTCGAGACCTCATCGAGCCTCACAAACCGGTAATGGTCGAAACAGGAAAGTTGCGGCAAGGTTTCAGGGGTAGCTCCCCTAGGGTATGACCATTCCTTTTGGAAAAGGGTAGTATCATGGTATGGAGTCCAGATACTTACTCATGTGGACACACTATATTTATTACTGTGTGATGTTGTTGTTGGAGGGCCCTCGGATAAAGGTCCCAAAGGACCGGGGGTGGCATATCTCAGGTTTTATTCCCCGGGAAGGGGGTATCCGGCCTTGTTTAGCAGAGATCCGGGTGGGTTCTCGGGGCGTCCCGCCAGAGGCGTTCCCATGTGGCAATAGGAAGTTCCTTAGCCTGACCATTTGTTGGAAATCCATTCATCCAATACGCGGCTTGTACGGTTTTAGTTGTATTACCTGCCATCTACTTATGGTGGCGCCCCACTGTTTGGATGGTAGCTATAGTAGGCATAGTTCGAAATGTCTATGCTGGCTAGGATTAATATTATACTTTCGAAGTGTTTTCCACTGTGCACTTATAGTAATAATATCAAAGAATTTTTTTCGTATTAAGCATGTTTGACTATCATAAGGAGAAATCTCCTCCAATTCTGCGTTTGCATTGTGTGTGTGGCGGGAGGCCTTATGGTAGTTTCATTTTCTAAAAAGCATTGCGGATTTCAAATTTAAATTCTTTTGTTGTTTTAAAAGACCAAACTGTTTTGTTTGCTTATACCAGTCCCATGACTGACCTGGAGTTTATTGTTCCTTTCCTAAACTCTGGGTGCCCACTATTTTCCACACGGGCAGTCTAGAGTTGGGTTCTCAGATATTCCAGTAATAGGTATAGATTCATTAGCCTTCGAAGCTCTTTGGATTTGTGGATCGCATTTGCTGCACTTCAGCATCGGACCAGTCTTGCTCTCTTTGTGAATGTGATGAGGGTTCGAGCTAGCTTTGGATTGAAGATGGAGTTCTTGGAGTTTGGCATTGAAGACACTATCTTTCCGCTGCTATTTTCTTGTATCTCTGATAGTATTGTTATCCATTGTACCATTCTATTGTATTCTGTTGTATCAGATATTGTATTAAATGTTGTATATCAAATGTATCATGCATATTTATTCCGCTGTGTTGTACTTATTGTGTTATACGCTCCGGCGAACCAGATTCGACGTTTGGATATGCGGCATTTGAATACGAGTGTCGTATTCGGTGCCGATTTTCGAAGGTCGAGTTAGGGTCGCTACACTTTTGATATGGTCGAAAGGCCTTCTTTCAATTTTTTCTATGGGCATGCTTTCGATGCTGTCGAATGGCTTTCCTTTCGAGTTTTCTCACCTATTCTTACGCCTCCTTCCTTCTTATCCCATACCTTTCGATCTCCTTATCAACCTTTCTCTGCCATTAAGGTCTAAGTGCCTCTTTCTCTTTGCTTTCTATAGGGCTGCTTTCGACTTCGTCGAAAGGGTGGCAGACGCGCTCTTCGCGTTATGTTATAGTACGGTTGCATGTGGGAAATAAGTTGGGCTTTCAAATTACTTCGAAAGGAATAAAGAATGGCATCTTAGTCTTGACAAAAGGACCCTTAGCCTTGATGTAGGATTTTAAAGGCTTGTCCTTGCTTTTGAAAGGGGTGTCGGAATCAATTTTTCAAGTGATAAATTGACATCCAAACCTTCGATTTTGAAGGAATTGGTTAATGTGCGCAAGCCTTTCGTTCAACACCTCCAAAAGGAGTTTCAAACCAATTCATTCTTTTTTATATATGCAAATCCATCTGCATCGAAAGGTTTTAATGAGGTGAAAGGGTAGCCTTGCCTTCTTTTTCCATCTCTTCTAAAGCTTTTTTACTGTTCATCATTTGCGATGGTACCTTGTGCTTGCGACCTTCGAAATCCATTTCATTGCCATTGAAACACCCTGCATTGAATTTTGAAGAAACCTATGTCTTTAATTTTAGTAAAGCCTAGCACTTTAATAAGCCTTCTTCCATACCCCTATTCTTAAGTGGATTTTATGGTTAACATTAGCGTAAAGTCCTAATTTCATGGCATAAATACTCTGTATAAGTTAGAAATATATGGAAGTCACTAAATCTAGTATACATAAGTCATAATACTCTTCGGTGTTTTTACAAGATTAAGCAAAATTCCTTTTTCCTATACAAATGATGTGAGAATGAGTATAAATTAACTTTAAATATTTGGTTTTATATCTAATGAAGGTTTTTCACCTCCGCTATTTTCTACTATAGCCTCACATTTTCTTCGCTATAACTTTTTGCACCTCCACCATTCTACAACCGCTAAGCGCTTTAACTACATATGTTTATATGCACAATCACTATCTTGCCAACTACCTATAAATGTTGGACTATGAACTATGAGGATTTCCTATCTAATCTATTAACATGCTTAACGGGCTACTACATATACTCTCAACTTATTTTTTCTCCATTGCCACATATCGATCAATTGGTTGATGCAACTAGTGGACTATGACGGTTACCTCCAATGGAACCTCGGGGTTTCTCTCTTCTGATTTGCTCGTAGCTTTGGCCAGTTGATTGATATTGGCATTTTTCACTTAGGGTATCTATTGTAGCTCGAAACCGGGAATACATGCATTTTTGCCTCTACAACTTACGTGGCCAGTGTTTTGACTTTGAATTGAAAGCGCTTGCTAATTTGATTGACAACCAATGTGGAGTTATTATAGACATGGATTGACTCGATCTTGTCTTTTCTTGCCATTCTAAGATCGGTCGAGATGGCATTATACCTGGCTTTATTGTTAGTCACTTTAAAATCTAGTCTGATAGTGAAGCAGAAGTCTTGTCTATTGGTGGTGACGAGGACGATGCCTCCTTCACTTCTTTTCAAATTGATGCGCCATCGACATACAACTACCATAAGTATTGGCTAGTGATTGTATCTGCTTTGTTTCTATTTGAACTGGAGCACTCTGCAAAGAAACCGACCACGGTATGGTCCTTGATGCAGCTGCAGAATGGAAGATGATGTGGTGTTGCCTAAGTTCTACTACCCACTTTAGGAGATGGCCCATTGTGTTGGGTGGCTCTACACTTATTTCAGAGGCTGGTTAGTGAGGAATTTTATAGAGGAATGCCTAGAAGTAGGGGTGGAGTTTGCGGGCTGCTATCAGCAAATTGAAAACTAATTTCACCAACCTTGAATACCTATTTCAGGGCTAGATGATTTTTTACTGACATAGTACATATGCCATTAACCATCTCTTACAAAATATTGTCGATCATGTTGTTAGTGATTATAAGGTAAAGAAGAGGTTTTCCCCATCTTTGAGCTTGGAAAGATAGGAGGTTTTGCTAGATGTTGCTCCAGTTATTCAATCACTTTGTGCACTCATCTGTCCATGTAAATGACTTCCCTCTCTTGATAAGGTAAAAGAATGAGGTACAACTATTAGTTTCTTGGACACAAAGTGGTTGAGCATGATGACCATATCATATATGCTTTGTACTTGCTTGACAATGTGAGGGACTTACATGTCTTGGACGTAGGATCGAGTGCATTGGTAGCAGGATCAAAAGGTTGAATTTCAAAAAATATACCGTTTATTAAATCGCACAAGATCTTTGTTTTGTGTTTGTATAAATGATAATTTGTTTATACTAAATCAAATTTAGAATTTTTATTAATAAAAAGATTAGAAATGTTTTAATTTAATTACTTTGTTCATGATATATATTTAGTGTTAATGATTAAAGTAAATTCATTAATAATTTAATTTAAACTAGATAACTTTAATTATACTCAATATGTTATGTTATTCTTATTCACGATATAAACGTAACAACAATATATTCAGATAACTTATACTGGGGGTTTTAAGGTGAAAATTGATTGTTTTGTCCTACGATTAATATGTTTAAGCGTAATATATATATATATATATATATAATAATTTAAATAATATGAAATTAAAATTACCATAGTAAAAAATTAAATAATATTTTCTTAGCCATTAACATTTAATAAATAACATTTATATCTAAAATAAATAATTTATATGAATGTATGTATATGTAATTTGATATATATGTAATAACTAAAATTAATCTTATTTGTTGAAAGAAAAATATTTATGTAAATTTTTATGTATAAATGCATATGTATTATCATTTAATTTTATGCTATATTAACAAATATATATATATATATGCATGTATGTATATGTATGTATGTGTATGTAATTTAAAATTCTAATAAATATTTTTGACTTAATAAAGGAAATTGCTTTAAATATGATTCAGGTGCCAACATAATTTTTTTAATTTAAATAATTTCGACCGAAATGATTTTGTTCAAATAATTTAAAATAATTTTAACTTTAAAACTTTTGACATAGTAAGTGAAATTAAAATAATTTTTTTATAATAGGCCCAAAAAAATAAAATAACTTATTTAGTAATATATCTGTGTGTGTGTGTATAAATGTGTATGTGTGTATATTTAATTTTTTTATGTTTGAAAACTATAAGGGTAAAAAATTATTTTCTCAAATTTAACCAACTTTTTTGCAAAAAGATTGTATTTTGTTTAATTATTTATTATTTATAAATTATAAATTATATTTTGTTTAAAAAATTATTTTAAGTTATTTACCAACAAAAATAAGTTCTGATATGTATGTATGTATGTATGTTTGTGTGGGTATTAAATATATATGTTTATAGCCATATGCTTTTATAATATCTGGAAATCAATTTTCTATAAATATATAAACACAAATTAAAAATAATAAAATTTTAAATTATATACGAATAAAGATAAAAATAAAGTATGGTGATACGCAAAAGCTTGTTTGTATTAATTAAAAATTTAGATTAGAAAATATTACCTTTCTTCAAAATGAGATTGCCGAGAGTCGGTGCATTGTTTGTTCAGAATGTCATCTTGCAGCAATACTATCTCCTTCTCCTCTTTACATTGCAAAGGTAAAAAGTAGGATTCACCAAGGTTTGGGATTGTTACAGCCAAAAGAGAATCAAAAAAGTTTATTCTAGGTGGTGTGGACACTAGCTATTAATAGCCATGAGCAATGTAATTACCCTCCTTTTTTACCTTCAAAAGTCGACTCTTAATACATACATGATATTAGAATATCGAGCATCCAAGTGCCGAAAAGGCAGATTGCCTGGGTAAAATAAAAATAGAAAGAACAGAGGGATTTCGAATCTCATATCAGAATGATATTATATAATACAACAAAGATAGTAATAACGTCACTCTAAGATATAGGGTATATTAGGTTAAAAAAACTCATTATCCTGGATAGTTACTTCTTGATCTTATAATTGCTGATGTGTATACATAATAATACAGCGAAAAATAAAAATACTATGGCAGGCGAACATCCAGCCCTCTCCATGAGCTCCATGTCCCACCAATGAAAACCTGGAAAAATACTCGGATCTGACCCAAGCATTATAATAAAATAGCACCCGGAATATTCTGGAAAACCAACGTGAGAAAACTCAAGAAATACGATGACCATAATAATTTATGAGGCCATTGCGCCAAACATAGAACGGGTAAAACCTCATTCGAATAACTTCCATACATGAAAAAATGGAAAATAAATCAGAATAAAATCCAAACTTGAAAGAATGGACTCAGACAAGATCAAAATACAAATTTAAATAATTGACACAAATAAATAAACATAGAGAAGAGCACAAGGTACTTCTCAATGCAATTAAGAAGGATCAACTCCAAGGTTCGAATTAAAACAAGAAGAATGGATTTATCCAGCATGACAGGGAGGGTGCGCCCCCCATACCAAAGGTATACCTCTATATAAAATATACTTGAGAGCCTACGCCGAACTTGCGTCACTTTTGAGAGTTTTGAAGCTGGACCCCCATGTACAACATTCAAGAATCTGGATATATGCACATCACCGCATCATGCAACCGAATCTGTTTAGATAAATGTGAATATATCGAATGGGTGCGACCCACGTAGCTTAGCACCCACTCACTCTTTGGTTTTTGTTATCTCCGGTGATGATGTCAATGCTTAGAACAAGCTACAAATCATCGTAGATTGACGAAACAAAAAAAAGATATCAATGCTCCAAATGAGCAGGAAATCGTCTTGAATCAACAAAACATAAAGAAGTATATCAAAACCGATAGTCAATGAATCAACTATCGAGAATAACAAAAATGATTGTACATGGAAATTAAAATCTCATTTACATATCACAACTCGTCGATCTCAAGCTAGTACTACTCTAGGGAAAATAATAAAGCCAGATAGTTAGGGCAGTGTTGCCTCTTACCTTGACTCGACATACATTGTTAACTTCAAGTATAGTAAGAATTTCCTCAACCTTTAGTGCTAAGCGTGTATTTAAATCCATTCCATATAAGTGACAAAGTTATAGAAGTTAAATCTCATATACTTATCACCAATTATCCATCCTAAACCAGCCACTATCCCGGGGATAACAATAAGCTGGACAAGTTAGGGCTGTGTTGCTTCCTACCTTGATTTGACATACTTTCTAAACCTTAAAAGAGAGTAGGGGTTCCCTCGATATTTAGTGTTAAGTGTAAGACTAAATATTTTATATAAATAAATCAAACTTTTAAAACATTCGACTTACACTTGTGCTTGATTTTCACATCATGGATATCTGTAAACACTTTAAAAACACTCTTTTAAATATTCTTCTAAAGAGCTAGTTATATTTCTAGGTGTATCAAAAAGAAGGGTTAAAAATGATGTCATTAAAACATTATTTACGATAAACCCAAAACCAATTACACTCAGCTTTATCTTTGAAACAATCTTTATAAATACTTTTCAGCTATAAAATTTCATTCGTAAATCAACGTGTAATTATCTTTAAAATAATAACCCTCCAAAGATTTAAGAATATCAAAATTTATTAAATTAAGTATCAAGTATTCTTAAGTTAAGTATTAATTTTTCTTAACAACTTTACAAAATCATTTGTTAATAGAAAAGTGTTATAATCCATAAATCTTCCACGATTCTCGGAAACATTTATTACACCAATGGTATTGCAATCCATGCTTCCTTTTCACATTCAATAAACTATTGAATACTTGAGGTATAGTTTTAAAAACATTAATTTCAAATATTACTTGGAAAATCTCAAGTTTAAAATAGACTAAAAACTCAAAACCATTCACTTTCATTATTTCTAAATAAAATTTCCTCTTCGATGATTTATATTAAATCGTTTAAAATGCATATAAATTTGAAACCACTTTTAAAGCACTTAAATATATGTCAGAAAAGTTCACTTAAATGATTGAATAAAAAATCAAGTTTAAAAATATTTTATAAAAGCTGGAAATAGTGCCGCAAAAATACCGCTAAAAGAGCAAGGAAAATTCCTTTAAATCAGTTCTTTTCAAAATGGAATTTTCTCCATGTTTTACATAGGATGAGTACTATATTTTTTTGTAGAATAGCATTCTGTGATTTTGTTATGCATTCAAAAAAATTTAAAGGTTTTCGAAGTTAATAAAACTCATTTGAAAATCATTTTAAAACTTGACTTCCGAACTACAAAACCGCGACCAAAACTTTTCTAACTTTTAATCACTTGGGAATTACGTGTTATAGCCTTTTCTAAGCCATCAAAAATTGTTTCAAACAACATTTTAAAAGTGAAAAAGTGCAACCAAATATTTAATAACACAAACACAGGATTTCAAACACAAGATTAAAGAGATGGGATTTCAAAGTGCAATAATGTGGTTTCGAAGTGCGAAAGCGCGATTATCCCACTATTCACAATTTTTGCTACTTTAACATCTCAACCAAAAACCAAAAATCTATATAAGTAAGGTCATTTAAAAGCAAATCAATAATGGTGGGAAAACCTTTAGGGTCTCTCTACAAAGTCCCATGTAAATCATATATACGTATATCTTTGAACTGTTCTATAGCGACCAATTCGCTACGAAAAGACTTTAACTTTCTCTTGCCTTTTGTCCCCTACAAAACAATGGTTATTTATTGCATCCGCTATCAAGTGGGGATCAAATCCAAATAAGTAATATACACAAGTATAAACAACAATTTTTATTTTACAGTATTTTGTCAATTTTTAAAATCATCTAAAGTGAGGTTGGCTTACTTTCAAGCTTGCCAAAATCCATGCAACTTGCTACTACACTAATACATTAACCAATAAGCATCACAGCACCACACTACCCTTGCATTATCTTTGAAAACTTCTTCCCAATCTCCCTCATGCTTGCATCGAAGCTTCCCATCACCCCCAAACAAGCAAGAGGCTTAAGTGACCTTGCAACGACCAAACTTCCTCTCAAATGAGCTTGGCCATGCACTTTTTATCCACCAAGAGCTCACAGCCATGGGTCTCAGTGGAGGGTTTAGCCACCAAGTTTTGAACTTTGGGACAATGGTAGTGTTAACAATATTATTACAAGCTTATGTAAGAAATTTGAGTGAAAAAGAAGTGTTTTATTATGGTTTATGTTAGGAAAATTTAAGGTAGCAAATGAAGAAGAAGAAAGAGAACCAAAAATAGAAAATGAAATGAATGGAATGCAAAGTGAAATGAAAATGGAAGGGCTCTTTTATAGACTACGGCACTACCATAGAAATTTCAACTATGGTCTATCTTGCCACCACATGCCATATACTCACTTGTACATGAAACCATATTGACATGTACTACTAATCATCAAAAGAAAAGTCTTCTTTCCTAATGAATTTTTAGTTATATTTTTAAAAGCACTTAAGGAATTTTGATTTATTTAATTTCTTTAGTATCACTTGCCTTGTTATTAAATGTGGATATATGTGTACATAATTGTGCATCAACGTTTCGATAGCTTTTGTTCGGTAAAAAGTAGAAACTCCAAAAATGGGATTACGGTCATATTTATTTATGTAAACAAATTTACAAAATAAGTTTACCATTATTATTTGTTAATTGAAAGGAGTTTAATAATGCAATTAATTCCATTTAATTAATATTAAATTCATAATTCAATTATTTAAACAATCCTTATATTTAAATATGAAGTGTCCACACTTTTCCCAGGTGTTACATCCCCCCTTAAAAGAATTTCCTCTCTAAAATTATCATGGAGCGGAAAACGTAATACCCCTACCTAAAAATCAAATTACCGGCTTGGCTTTTTAGCAATCCAATTATTTATAGTTTTCTTTAAGGAAAATCCAAATTAAAAGCCGCAACAAAAATACAGAGAATACTAAATAATAAAATACTTTGCATCCAATCTTTTCAAAAGATAAATTCAAAACTAAATACCCAAGGTTTTCTGTTCAAAATATTTTTTCAAATTCCTTCAAAGAGAAATATATCAAAACCAAAACCAATCATGACAAGGAGGGGAACCCCTTATCAAAGCAGGGTATATCTCTAGAATCAAAAAAACAAGGAGCATCCAGTGGTATTCCGGTTCCTCTGTAAAAAATAACTAGAGTCAACAAATATACGTGACAAGTCTTCCAAATCAAAAAAAAAACCCCAATCGTCTAACTTTAATCATAGCAAAAATATTTGAAAAATCACTTCACAAATTTTTTTTTAAACGTCCCAAAATAACAATACTTTAAAAAGTTTTTAAAATAATAACAGCATTATTTTTTTCACGAATTCATTCGAAATTACATTTTCAATAGCACCAAGATTTAAATTCTAATTAACAACTTAAAAATCCTTTATTTATAAATTCATGCTTTATATACCATAGTTTATAAAATCATACTATCAATCAAATCAATTTCTTTAAAGGAAAAAACTAACACTTAACATTATTTTAAATGTTAAATGACTAACAAACAAGATTTTGAATTTTTCTTAGGTTCACAACTCTCGATCATTTAAGGATGTAAATAATTTCCTAATCGTACCGTTACGCTCATCAGCCTTTGGTTATAGCTTAGAAGATTATTTAAGCTACCTCAAAACAAAACTGAAAGTCACTCCCTAATCTTCCCTAAGCCATAGAAGATAGTATACAAATAAACTTTGTTCATATGGTTTACATGGATCATCTGTATGCAATATCCGATCTGACCACTTGCTCATGTCCATAAACTTTACTTTTGAATTAGTGTTGCTCACTCGACCTCCCTAGTGCAGACTCCAATCAAGTACTTTGATTAGAGATCTCCTTTTTTCCTACATAGCCATATACAGAATACCCCGGTATCATATCAAGAAACTGAATCAAGTGTTTGTCGTAAAGAATCAAATGAAAAATCCTTGTTCGAACTAGTGTGAATCACCCAGAAGTTATGTACTCAAATCCTAGATCAAGAACTATATGAATAAAATGTTCTACTCGCAACTTACGTATTTAATACTATTGATCTCTTAACAACACCAATCTCTTTATAAATCACTTTCATTTTCATTTATAATATCAATACTTAAATTATTCATGAACCGTTTCACAAATTTCTACTTAAGTTTATAAACATTTTATAAAGACCCATCTTTATAAAATATTAAATTAAAACTTACTCTACTCTTTTATTTGTATAGTACTCTCCTACATTCTAAGAGTATATACAAAAGTCAATTTCATTTTACTTGTAAAATTCAGACCGAGGCCCAAACATAATATGGGTCTTAAAACCGAGTCAACTACTTCAACCTCGTTACATATATGGTGTGGTAAGTATCTAGGAAGAGTAGGATGCTCACATCTAGCTCAATCTTAGAGTCTACTTTTCTTTAAATATCCCAAAGTTAAAGATGTTTAATAGTCGGTCCAGTAACATCATGTAACGCCCCGAAAATTTTCGACTTTCGAAAATTCAACATCGATACTCACTTCATCGACTGCCGAGAAATCGAAGGCCGAAAACCCGAAATGTTATGGTTTTTAAGAAAAGAAAAAGAAAGAAGAAGAGATAAGAAGGTAGAAAATAGGGAGAAAAGAAAACAGAGAATAGAAAATAGAGAAAATAGGGAGGAAAGAAAACAGAAGATAGAACAGAAAGGAAACAACTGAACAATAACAGAATCTCACAATTCGCAGCGGAACAACATATAATAAATAATGAATAATCTTTAAACAAAGAACTATATCAGTTATTACATTTTATACTTTACATCATATCATCAGAGTGTACAACAACAACAACAAACAGTGCAGCGGAAAAAGAAATACTATATACTAATAATACGCCATGCCATCCAGCTTGCCTCCAGCAACTCCAGAATATCCAGAATATCCTGATAAACCTTAACTCTTGACTGCCCGTGTGGAAATTGGTGGGCACCCAGAGTTTAGGAAGGAAAACAATAAACTCCAAGTCAGTCATGTGACTGGTGCGAGAACTCAAAACAGTTTATTTATCTTTAAAATCAAAATAGAGGAATATTTTTAAGTCAATTCGCAATGCTTTTAAAAATGAGACTACCATAAGGCCTCCCGCACACACACACAATGCAAACGCAGAATCGGAGGAGATTTCTCCTTATGATAGTCAAAGATGCTTGATACGCATTTGAAAAGAACATTTGATATTATTATTAGTGCATAGTGTAGGAAAAATTCATTTCGAAAGTAGAATATAAATCTTAGCCAACATACGACCATTATCGTATGCCTACTATAGCTACCATCCAAACAGTGGGGCGCCACCATAAGTGAATGATAGGTTCTACAACTAATACCATACAAGTCTCGTATTGTTTCTTTGGATTTCCAACGAATGATCAGGCCAAGGAACTTCCCATTGCCACATGAGAATGCCTCTGGATGGACATCCCCGAGAACCAAACCGGATCTCTACCAACACAAGGCCGGGTTACCCCTAACTGAGTAACAACTGACCGAATATGCCATCCCCCGGTCCTTTGGGACCTTTCAACGAGCGCTCGCAATCAATTCACACAATCATAACAAAGTGTTTTCAACATGAGTAAGTATCTGGGCTCCATACCATGACACCACCCTTTTCCAGAAGGAAATGCACATATCCTAAAGGGCGCTACCCCTCATAACCTTGCCGCATCTTTCCTGTTTTGACCATTCACGGGGTGTGAGGCTCGACGAAGTCACGTCCACAAAAACATACTTTATACAAAAGCCATGCTTTGGGTCAACAAATGATCATAGAAATGATCACAAAGATAGACGATCAAATAAACGATCCTATCACAAATAATCAACACAATGATCATTTACAGCTACACTCAGCACGTCACATTACCAAATTGGGAATATATCGCTGATAACCTTCAACTACATAACCTCTGGGCTCGTACGTCTCAGAGAAGGGTGTTAAGCTAAAAGAATAAATTCTCCGCCACCAACAGAAATATATTTGAAAGAAATCGGCTTTATATCTCAACTTGTAATGTCAGACATACAATCCATACAAGTCTGTTCCGGGCTCGAACAAAAACCGAAGGCACTTCTTACGAAGCCCTTGTAATCCGGGTATTCACAATCCCGATCAAATTTCCCATCACTTAGGAGATCTCTATACCAGGAGCTACCCAGTGCAGAGACAATCGATAGGTCATCATATCGCTTACACAAATACTCGGTCTTCAACACCGGTCATTAATGCAATTCACAACGACGTATCACATATTCGGAATGGGTTATACGACCCCATGGTCCGTTCCCGGTTAACCCGAATAGTGAGCGCTTATTCAAAAATAAGTGTAGCATTCACATTCAAACAAATCACATCAATTACCCATTCAAAGGAAAATATTGATAGTCGGCTATTGAACTATCAATGGATATGCACAACATCACCAGTTTCCAAATAATTTTCCAAATTATTTATTTTCCAAAATATCTTCACTAGATATATAAATTCAAAACTTCAAAAATAAATCAATATTTATTTTTAAACAAATTCCACTTCCTTTTATAAATTCCATAGTGAATTTATATTTTCACAATATCCATGCATATATGATTTCAATTATTCATTTCAATTTATCTTCAAAAGGATAAATTCTCTAATATTCACTTTATATTGGAAAAACATTTCCATACTTATTTATTCATAAGTAATTCACAAATTTTATTTATTTTCAACACTTAGAAAATATTCAATATACTTAAATCGAGATTAAGTATATATTTCATTCTTTAAGGAAATCATTCTCTTAAACATATTTATTTGGGCCAAAACGAATGTTGCGTAAAACATCGTTACGACAACCCAAAATCACTAGTATAGGGATTCAAAATTAAAATAGATATATAAATCCCAATACTATACAAAACATTTCCTTTCGGAAATCATTTACTATAACAACAGTGTTATAGTCCACCATTTCCTTTTATTTCTCGAAAACATCTATTTCAACAATGAATGTTGAAATCTATGGTTTCGAATCTCAACACATTTAAAGCATCGTTAGATCGTTTTAATTCTATTTAAAACATCAAATCTAAAATAATTTCTTTAACATATTATTCACTATTCAAAAACGTGAATATACTACGTTAATCAATTTCATCATTTCTATACATTTCATTTCAAAGGATTATTCACAGTCAAAAATGTGAATATAACTCCATTAATAGGTTTCAACAATTAACTTATCAAAATAAGTCGTTTGCGGATTTATAAAACAACGTTTATAAATTCCATTTCTAATTATTTTATAACAACTTCCTTTTATAAATTTTCTTTATTAACCTATTCGATTTATAACTCAATTATAAACTAAAGGTTCATATTATAAGTTAAACATTTATAATTTATTTGTTTACAAAAAAATCGTTCCTTTGAACTTCATAATTATAAATCTTATAACTTATAAGATTCAATTATTTATCCAAATCTATTCTTTAATAACTTTACAAAATTTATAAATCTTACTATTTATAAATTTCATTTATAACTTCACCATTTATAATTTTATAAATTCCATTCATTTACAAAATTCATTTTCACTTCATTCAAACACTTATAAAAACTCGTTTTATAATGTCAATATTTCAATTTATAAATATCCATTTATAAATCTCTTAATATAAATCAATTTATATTATTTTTTTTAAAACGTTTTTAATCTCCTTTATTATTTCACCATTTTGATTCATAAAATAATTAAATTTTATAAATCCTATATTTAAACTTTTCACAATAAATTCTAAAATCCCAATTTAACTATTTTATAAAACCATTAGCCTCATATTTTCAAAAATCAATCTTTACTCGTATTTCTCAAAATCATAATTTTTATAACATTAAAATTATACGTTTATTTATTTAAAATGGATCAATTCTAAAAATATTTTATAAACGTTTTCTTTCAAAAATCACTTTAAAAATCATTTTAAAATTCCAAATTTGGTCCAATGATGCTACATACCAAATAGTCAATCACGACAACAACGACATCATATATCGATATGATAATCCATCAAATATCAAAATATCTGAATTCAAATAAATACTGTTGAGGAATCCAGTTGGATCCCTCCAACCTGTTTTCCTGCATCCACAAACATTAGCACAGTACCAATTTCGCTCCAGTACGAAATTATCGCGGTATATGGGATTTTAAATATTATCCGCTTAATAACGGCGCAATAGGGTCTCATCCGCTAAACAAAAAATGCGGGAAATCAATAACTCCAATATATACATATGCCAATATATATATATTGCTATTATATATAATACCAATTTCACTGTTTATGAAATATTCGCGGTATATGTTTTTAATAAATAACATCCGCTTACTAACGACGCATAATGTATATTTTAACAATCAATAGATATCAATCAACATTCAAGCATGCATTTAAATATTTTAAATCTAACTATTTAAAATAAAAACGAAACTGATTCGATTGAGTGAGAAGTTCTCACCTTGATTTCAATTTCTTTTAGCGATTTATTTCGAATAAAATTAAACGGACGTTTAATTTTACCCAAAATTCTCACTAACTCCAAACAACTCCAATCCAATTTTATCGCGTAGTGCTCGTCCATACGATTCCAACGCAACTGGTTTCGCGCGTTTTCGACCTCTTATGAAAAAGTTATGTATTTTATAAGTTTACACAATTTATATATTAACTAATTTCACAATTCCTTTATTATTTTAACCTCCATTCATTCTGGGCCATAGGATCCAAGCCCATGCCATCAGATCCGTGCGTGCTCCTTCTCCTCCCCCCATTCACGTGAAACTCCAGGCCAAGGACGCAAGCATGAACCCATAGTATTAGAATTAGGGTTAATTTATGCGATCACTACACTTGACGAAACTTCATCAAACCACAGCCAAATGAGAGCTCATCACCACCACAACACTCGGCCAGAACCACCCTGAACTCGGCTGCCTTGTTGGCACGAAATTCGAGAAAGAATGCGGCGACTTTGATCGAGAATTGCCGTCAATCCGTTAATCCATTCGCGATCATAGCCGTTGGATATCAAGATCTCAACGTGCTCTACAACTTTCTAGTTGTAAGTTTTTGCAATCGATGCATGGATTTGAAAATAATTCAAGGAGAAAGAGGATGATTTCTGGCCGTTCACACCATAGGAGGCGGCTGCAGTCATTAGGGTTTTAGTATTTTTTTTTTTATTTTTTTTTTAATGAAGGGTGGGGCTATTTATAAGGAAATATCGAACACTATTCATCCCGGAAATTCCGAACTCCGATTCACGTGCCGTAACCAGCATTTCTAGGGTTTACCCCGCGTTCCGGACACAATGGAACAGGTTTCGAAAGCTAATTCGGACATTTGTGCGAGTTATGGCTATAAACGTTCAATTCAAATTAAACCGATTTAAATCGATTTCTAGGCGTTTTAATTTGTACCGGACACACGGTAAATCCAATTGACACGAAATTTGAAACCTTACGATAATATCACATTACGGATCCGATGAAACTGGTTTCGTCGAAATACGAGACTTTTTGAAAAATGGCTATTTTAACTCGCTAAATTAAAATTAAAAATAATTCGATGCGTTTCGAGCTGCCACGATCAAACGATAACTCCGATTGACACGAAAATTGAAATCCGGTAATAACTAACTATTACGGATCCAATGGAACTGGTTTCGTTTAATTCTGAGACTGTTCAAAAATTGACTATTTTCACTAGTCGATTTTAATATTAACAATTTTCACAAATTAACTTTTAATTCGATTTTAAAAGTTCTAAAATATCATTCTAACTTCCATATGATAAAATAAAATTTTACAAATCATTTTCAATCACATTTAACCCAATTTTCAATTATTTCCATAATTTAACATATTAAATTATCGATTTAATTATTCAATTAAATCCAATAATTCAAATAAAAATTTATTCGACTTATAAATTCACTTATAAATATTTAAAATTAATTAAATATTCAATTTTTAATTAATAAAAATTCTGGGTCGTTACAATCTTCCCCCCTTAAAAGAATTTCGTCCTCGAAATTATTAAGTAAGAAAAGTTATAGAATTTATTAACTTTCCAAAAATTTATAATTAAACTTCTTACAAATCTTTACTAAGTTTTCAAATCATACTTAGTTATCTTTTCAAAAACAATTACTATTGTTTAACTTTCAATTCCAAATCAAAGTTAAAGTTTTCAAAAAAAAATTCAATCTTCTCAAATTTTTTCTAACGCCTTAAATTTTCGGAAAAATTCGCCATAGTTTCCTTTGCGCGGCTCGATCCGAAAAAAAATGACAGTATATATATCACAAATATACATCTCATCAAGTAATGAGGCATCCCGAAGGGAAAAAATTATAAAAGTACGGTATGTAATCCGAGATATGTACCTTATATTTTTATTAGCGAGCATATACGGCTAATATAGCGCGAAAGCGAGCTCCAAATGCGAAGCAAACGCGATCCGCACCTACTAATCACTCAACAAACAACATGAGAACCATGTATATAGACAATAGTATCAATATACATCATATATGAAAATAATCTCCATAACAATTATATATGTCACATAGCAAATGCAACTAAACAACAAATGCAATATATATTCAACCATCAACCAACTATCATCCATAACCAATATATATTCATTCATATTCTCATTAATATCCCTTGAAATAGGTTTTCAATTTAAATCACATTAGATTCATTAACAGTGGATGTTTACTAACATTCATTTTTCAATTAGTTTATATTCACTAATTCATATTCAAGTTGGTTCACTTCCAATCAAATTTATTTCTATTTAAGATTCATTTAACTTCCAATTGGATTTCAATTAATTTAGCTTCCAATTTCATTAACACTTAATGAATTATATACAATCAACTAACAATCATATAACAACCAATGTATATCAATTACTATCAAATTCCTTTGCTTATCAATTGGTTTAATTAAATTGATTTTCATTCAATTATTCAATTTCTAATAACATTAGATTTTAATGAATTAACACTTATATTCATTATTTCATATCAATTTCATTTACATTCAATTGATTAACATTCAATCCATTCATTCAATTCAATTTACAAAAGCTGAATTTCATTTACATAACTTAAGTTCACATTTATTTAATCCACTTGATTATTTACTTCGATACCAAAATCAATTCCATTCAACAACACTTAAGTTATATTCCATTTAACTTTAAATTCATTTTTATTTTACAACTCATATTCATAAATATATTCATATAGTTTCACTTCTTATATATATAAGTTTATTTCACAATTGTAAATCACTTTAATTATAATTCAATTTTTATAATTCTTTTACTTAGGTTATTCAAACAACTTAACAATCCACTTATATACACTTTAATAATTCCGAAAAATTATTTCTTCATATATAAAATATAATCAAGTAAAATTATTTCATTTACCCAATTTAAAACAATACTGTGTCGAATTGTTCTATTCAAGTGTTTAGAAACTCCTTCGGCATAGTCTTGCGGACCACGCTGACGAAAGTTCATATGCCACTCAATAAACCAATCATCACAATATAAAACAATTTTATATTCACTAACAAATACGCTCTCATAGATATTATTACACTCAAACTCATTCTAGAGTACTACTGACTCTATCTCTAATGAGTAATACCCAACAGAACCATGGTTGTCGCTTAACATAAGCTCTGATACCAAATGTAACGCCCCGAAAATTTTCGACATTCGAAAATTCAACATCGATACTCACTTCATCGACTGCCGAGAAATCGAAGGCCGAAAACCCGAAATGTTATGGTTTTTAAGAAAAGAAAAAGAAAGAAGAAGAGATAAGAAGGTAGAAAATAGGGAGAAAAGAAAACAGAGAATAGAAAATAGAGAAAATAGGGAGGAAAGAAAACAGAAGATAGAACAGAAAGGAAACAACTGAACAATAACATAATCTCACAATTCGCAGCGGAACAACATATGATAAATAATGAATAATCTTTAAAAAAAGAACTAAATCAGTTATTACATTTTATACTTTACATCATATCATCAGAGTGTACAACAACAACAACAAACAGTGCAGCGGAAAAAGAAATACTATATACTAATAATACGCCATGCCATCCAGCTTGCCTCCAGCAACTCCAGAATATCCAGAATATCCTGATAAACCTTAACTCTTGACTGCCCGTGTGGAAATTGGTGGGCACCCAGAGTTTAGGAAGGAAAACAATAAACTCCAAGTCAGTCATGTGACTGGTGCGAGAACTCAAAACAGTTTATTTATCTTTAAAATCAAAATAGAGGAATATTTTTAAGTCAATTCGCAATGCTTTTAAAAATGAGACTACCATAAGGCCTCCCGCACACACACACAATGCAAACGCAGAATCGGAGGAGATTTCTCCTTATGATAGTCAAAGATGCTTGATACGCATTTCAAAAGAACATTTGATATTATTATTAGTGCATAGTGTAGGAAAAATTCATTTCGAAAGTAGAATATAAATCTTAGCCAACATACGACCATTATCGTATGCCTACTATAGCTACCATCCAAACAGTGGGGCGCCACCATAAGTGAATGATAGGTTCTACAACTAATACCGTACAAGTCTCGTATTGTTTCTTTGGATTTCCAACGAATGATCAGGCCAAGGAACTTCCCATTGCCACATGAGAATGCCTCTGGATGGACATCCCCGAGAACCAAACCGGATCTCTACCAACACAAGGCCGGGTTACCCCTAACTGAGTAACAACTGACCGAATATGCCATCCCCCGGTCCTTTGGGACCTTTCAACGAGCGCTCGCAATCAATTCACACAATCATAACAAAGTGTTTTCAACATGAGTAAGTATCTGGGCTCCATACCATGACAC